>OZ038463.1:17841520-18502338 GCA_964036295.1 Plumapathes pennacea
GTGACTGAGGCACCGAAGATCTCAGTCTGTAGTAACGTTGAATGTCAATAGCGTCAGTCTTTCTCAGTGAAAAGACTTCAGTTGGCACTACAGTGTACTGAAACTGCTATCGAACGCCACACTACCAAACTACCCTTACCGACTAAAGACGTCATGGAGTTACTAACTCTATGCTTGACTTCCACGTACTTCCAGTACAACGGAAAACACTACCGACAACTACACGGAACAGCAATGGGTTCACCGGTCTCTGTTATTGTAGCAGAAATTGTGATGCAACACATCGAAGAACGCGCCCTTGCAACCTACGAACAAACGCTGCCTCTCTGGCTACGATACGTTGACGATACGTTTACTGCTGTACACAAAGACGACATTGACTCCTTCCACAAACACCTGAACGACCAAAACCCTGACATACAGTTCACTAAGGAAATCGAAGACAACGGAAAACTTCCGTTCTTAGATTGCCTCGTGAGCCACGACAACGACAGGCTACGAACTACAGTCTACAGAAAACCAACGCACACTGACAGACTACTTGACCAGACTTCTTACAACCCTACTTCACACAAGGCTACCACGATCAGAACGCTGACGAAACGAGCGCAACTACTTTGTGACTCTCCCGACGACTTACTTAACGAGACCCGACACCTGGAACGCGTTTTCCAGAAGAACGACTACGACCCTAACTTTGTCAAACGCAGCACTCACAAGAACACCGCACCCAACGAGACTACCGACAACGAAACCGCTAACGACACAACTCCATTGACCTTGGCCACACTACCGTATATCAGAGGCACCTCTGAGACGATAGCACGTATTCTACGACCCTACAACATCCGGGTAGCCCACAAACCCATCACGACTCTACGCGACTTACTGACCAACGTAAAGGACAAAGACGAACCCATCAACAGACAGGGAACAGTATACAGAATATCTTGTACTGACTGCAAAGCCACCTACATCGGTGAAACTGGCAGAAACCTGAACACGAGACTTACTGAACACAAACGAGCTACCAGAAACGGCGACATCAGAAATCACATTTCTGAACACCACCGACAGACTAAACACGACATCAACTGGGACTCTGCTGAATGCATCAGCCACAGTACCAACTACTACCAACGACTTACACTGGAAAGCTGGTACACAAACTTAGAACGGAAACCACTCAACAGATGCCAACAACTACCGGCACCTTACAAACGACTGATAGATGACATCAAACGCAACCGAACGAACAATAGACTAATCAACAGGACAAAAGAACATCAACTGACCAATAACGAAACACAACCAAGCCGACTCGACCAACCATAGACCGACATAACGGACCAATCACTTCTACAACCAGAGACATATATACCGCCATCTGACGAATACTTTTCACTTGACTCTGAAGATGACTTCCGCTCAGGTAGTCGAAACGTCAGTCACCAACAACAGTCTTTCTGGAGACTACTCTAACCCGGACGATCACAACCAACCTACTGTTCACACTCCTGGGTTCAAACCATTTGCCATGTTCTAAAATACACTTGTGTATGCTTATTGAGCTGGCCCTACGTGGTTTTAACTCACACTCAGAAAAAAACTTAGATGTCGAAAAAGTTAAAAGTTGAGAAACATTTAGGGGAACCTGGCTGGTCAGAGCATTTAGTTCTCAAGGGCTTCGTTCTGATTGGCAGGTTGGACCGGAATCTCTATAGCCTCAACTTTTGCACTGGTGCTGCTTGAGAACTGACACAGACTAAAAATCTGGGTCTTCTTAGCGTTCCACTTTTCCTTTACTTATTGAAAAATGGGACCGTATAATAGCCTTTTTGTACAATTAGAGCGGTTTTCGAATGACTGTCGAAAACCAAAACCAAAGCAAAACCAAAGCAATCACAAAGCCAATCAGAGACGCGAGCAAAAACACGTCCGACCAATCAGAAGTGCGAGCAAAACCAAACGCAATACATCGGGTTTGGTTTTGGTTTTACTAACCAATCAGAGAGGCGAGCAAACGCAATCGTGTGTTTACTTGCGTTTACTAGCCAATGAAATCTGGAGCTGTTCGAGGTATGGCGTGAGCCGCTCAGAGAAGGTCCGAAGGAATGCCGAGTGGAAGAGGGTCGCTGATTTCGTCTCGAAAATGGAAATGCTTGTAATTCTTCTGCAATTCACGATGATGCCAATTGGAATAAAGTGGATTGAAGCAGAGGTTGCTGTGGTGTTTGTCTTACAAGTCATTATTTCGTTCACGGAGTCGCTGCGATCGCCGTACCTGTCGACTGAAGTTGTGGAAGTAATTGACTTCACAGTCGAGAAATCATAGACTTTGTTCCGTCTTTTAACATCTCACGCCTCTTGGAAGTGTAAGTACATACTTTTTCGTTTAGCTGGGTCGAAAATCGCATGATTTCTTTACCGCATGAATCGCTAGGATGAATGTTTGCTTGATCCAGTGTGTTGATCGACGTGAACTTTATTCGCAACTGATCGGGAACTGACTGAGCCAGCGTTGAAAATAGGCTATTACATTCTTGATCTTCGAAGGAAAGGTTTGTTCTCTGATTTGTTTGTGTTGATGGAACAGCGCAGCGCGCCGATGGTGTGGGATATTTTAGCGCGCGAAAATTGGTATATCTGTACGCGGTCGCGTCGGACAGCCTAACGCCACGCAAAAACATGTCCGGCATTGCACATTATTGCATATGTATTGTATATTACACTGACACAGTCTGCAATCAAATGCCAAAAATAGAATTGTGTTTGATTTTGTTTTGAAAAACATGATTGGATGTGATTGTCTGGATATTAGTCAGTAGTCTTCAGGCAGACTGTTGCTGTTGACTAATGCAATCAACAGTTACTGTTTAGCTAAAATTGCACTGTGTAAATCGGCCTTCACGTTTGGCTCAGTGGTGTTTGACTGTGTGCTTTGTCATAGTTTTATTTACCAATGGTCCAGCAGAATATTTCAGCTCAGGAACTGTGCATGGTTTTTAAATGTACAAATGTAAATATCAGTGAATGTAAATATTTTTCCAAACAAATAATTCAGATTGAGCTGTGTATGGAATTTTGCACACAGGAAAAGATGAGGCTTGGGCAGTAATTTGTAAACTGGGAACTTTGACTATTTATAGTAATTTTATGTGCTTTATAACTGTAAACACGACCACTGTTTTCTGTACCAAAATCAGTGGGGGCCATTTTCAGGACAAAAGAGGAAATTAAATGATTATTATTCTAGTTTTCAAAATTTATTGAATATATAAAAAGACGACACTGCTTAAATACATTAGCACATACATGTAGATACACAGGACATCAAGTAAATTAAAGTGTCTGGTCATGTGAAAGGCAATAACAAAGTGGATTGAAAAGACTGTTGAAAATCAAGGGCCATGTGTATTTCACAAGTTGGACCACTATTATGACACCACCACCAGCCTTTGATCTGATGGAAATCTGTAAAATATTTTTTGATTGTGATTGTCCAGGTGGTAGTCAGTAGTCCTCAGGAAGATTGTTACTGTTAACTGATGCCTTCGACTACCAGAGCAGAAGTTGTCAGAGTCAAAGATGACCTCTGTTCAGGTAGTGAACACATCAGACAACAGGACCAATCTTCCTGAAGACTACTGACTACCACCCAGACATTCACAAATTAACTGTTGAGACTCCTGGATTCAAACCATTTGCCAAGTGAAAGTACATTGCATCACAACATTTTGTGTAACCAATCCAAACAGCAAATGCAAAATCAAAACTATTCACTGATCCTATTGACAGTCATCTAAAAATGCAAATATGCATGCAAATAATTTTTAGCTGGAAAAGGGTCTGTGTTGTTACCATAGCTATAAAATATTTCATTCTATATAACTGGTAGTTCACAAGCTGTCACAATCATACAATGTACGAAATTGTAAAAATAGTCTATTGTCATCAGGAATTTTGTGCATGACTGTAATTCTCTTAATGCAGAATGATTAAAGTCAAAGTTTCGTCAGAGAAAAGTAACTGTAGAAATTCATATTCTTTCTGGATATTTATAAAATGTCATTGTCGTTGTACACCACACCATTTCTGAAATATCTTTTGCAAGACAGGTTTTTGGTTGAGCACACAAAAAATACTGTAAAGGCATTTTAAAAACCAGGTAGACTGCCATGCAAATTGAGCTCGTCCAACCAAAATACATGTACATATGTTTCAGCTTGCAACTTGCCAGCACTTGTGATAAAATCTTCTTACACTGTTTAACTGAGACTTGAGCAAATGCGTTCACAATGGCTAATGGCGTGTTTGATCTCAGCAACTCTGGCCACCTACGAACATAGCTTTTAACAATGCCAAAAACCAGTTCTATAGGATTAAAATCGTAGGAATACGGTGGTAATTTAACGAGCGTGATGGTATTTGGTGCAAGCATGTTGATCAAATCTCGTTCGTTATGAATTGAAGCATTATCCATTACAAGGTAAGAATCGCGAGGAATAAGATGTACAAAATGCTGGTTCATACCATCATTAAATTGAATTCTGTTGAAGCTTCCATAAATTGGATAGGCGTCCAGTACTCCCGCGTCGTATCCAACCACACTGAGGACTGACACTTTCTCTCTTTCGTCTGCTCTGTTGGTCACTAGAGGGAGGTTGTGATTTGTATGGCATCGCCCAATTCTTCTCACTCCGTCTGCTAATTGAACTGCAGTCTCGTCAACGAAATACAACCTTCCGGGATCAACAGATCTTCGCCAGTTAACAAAAGCAGTGCGCCTGGCAATGTTTACTTCCGTGAATCTTTCTAACGGCACTTTCGATGCTTTATGTCGGGTTAAGTCTAAATTCTGGAGAGTTTTGCAGATGGTAGGAATGGAGGGCACTGCAAAATGTTCCAATTGTAGATCGTCCTGAAGAACCTGCTGCATTTCAGATAGGTACATGAAGGGGTCGTGGCAAACCAGAGATTCAAGGTACGCAACTTTCCATGGGTCCATGATCGTCGGAGGAGACCCTCTATTCCCGGGTTCAAAGCTTCCGGTGTTTAGAAATTTCAAAGTCACAGATTTTGCAGTGTCGTAAGTGCACATATTTGCTACCGAAGCCTCGGTTAGACTGCCACTTTCAAGGTAGGACGCAACAATTTGGTAGCGCTTCTGCATGGGATATGAAGAACCTCTCTTGTAAACGCCACCGAACTGGTTCTGTCTCCAAGCCATCGTCCTTCGCTAGCCAGTGAACCGTTTCTCCAGTTCGTGTTGAGATCTCCACATGTTTAGCTGCTTGAAATACGCTTGTCCGCCGCTAACTTGACGAAACGACTCGACCCGAGTCGACGAACAACAACGGCAAAAAAAGCTCAAAAGCTCGACATACAGACGTCTTTCACATGACCAGAAACTAAGAAACGAAACAACACAACATGTGCACTGTAGGGAAGGAAAAAAAAAAATGAAAAAAATTCTTTCGTGATGATGACGAGTAAAACCAAACACACGATTGGTGTTACTTTCACGTCTGATTGGCCGACGACTCGCGCCTTTTTCTGTCGACCAATCAGACTGCAAAGCAAACGCAAAACCAAAGCAAAACCAAAGCAATCACACGATTACTTTCGACAGTCATTCGAAAACCGCTCTACTAACTACACAACTTAGAGATGACATACTCTTTTGACAGTGATACCATATTTGAAATTACCTTTGGATCACTTTGACCGTGGCAAACTAGGATGAGAAATCCCTGAAAATATCAAAGGAAGATACACAAATGAAAAAGGATGAGAGAAAAGGATGAGCAGTTTCTTCGGTGCAAAAATTAAAACGGGGATTATGGGAAACATAATTAAAATATTACAATTAGCACAGTAACTCTAATACGTCTGCAATGATGTTTTCAAGTCACAAATTACTCGAGTGTTTGTACCTGGCTAAGTTCACAAGACCGTGTTTTATATCTAACCCTTTCACTCGTACGTTCAAAATACAGATTCTCCCAACCTTTCAAGAAGAAAATATATAAGAGTGATGTAGAGAGAACTTATAGTTAAATCAGCTTTCATCCGCGCAAGGTATCCAAAGCCAAGTTTTCTTAGTTTACTGTATGATAGATTTCTTGTGAGAAAACTGAAGGAGAAAGTTGAAGTTGATCATTCTTGGGAGTAACAGGGTTAACTTATACGTTACACAACACAAATAGTTGTGCTGCAAACAATGTTCTGTCTTCTTCATTTTATAATAATGGTTTACCTGCATGGAGTTTAGCACAGTGAAGATATAGTCGAACTCGATCCCAAGCCCTGCAAGCCTCAGCAGTCCAAAAACCCACGTGATACCAAGCAACGGAAGTACACAGGACCTGGCGCAGCGCCTAAAAATGGACAAGACAAGAATCCAATAAAAGTTTTATGACCGCACAATTTATGCTATTTTACACAATAAAGTTAATATGCTAATATGCAAGGGAAGAATGACAGAGAAACAACTATATGTATGTATCGTGATGTACTTTATAACAGAATAAGGGTGCAAATAAAAAGCAGGAAAGCAAATAGTTAGAAAGTAAAAATGAAGATGAGAATTTTTGCGAACAAATATATCTATTTGAAGGACCACGTTTCTGTGTAATAAAAGGAAGAGTAATAAAGTCAAGAAATATAAATTGTGCGCAGTGCATGTTTACATAGCCTGATGCAAACACTCGAGTGAGTTTGGGAGAACTCGAAAGTTGTGTGAACCTTAGCAACCGCGCGATATTTATATTGTTTATTAAATAAACGTGCTCCAGATCAGTATAACACACTTTCTATGTTACATAGCCTCATGCAAACACTGCTGGGACCCAATCAGAGCGCGCGTTCATAAAATATTGCTTTTACCACTCGAAAATATAATTCATGTCTTCGCGCCGTCGTGTAATATTCTCTATATATAAGTATTATTTTATAAACAATATTAAATACTGACCGCAGCTTCTCCAACTCAGTGTCTTGGCTGTGCTTTCTGCGGAACAGCACGAGGACGACGCAGCAAAGAACAGTAATGTTGACCTGGTGTAAGATGGCACGTGAATTTGAAACTAAAATAATTTAGAATAGTAAGTTGGTTGTGATCGTCCGGGTTGGAGTAGTCTCCAGGAAGACTTGTGACAAGTTGTTGGTGAATGACGTTTCCACTTCCTTAGCGGAAGTCATCTTCAGAGTCAAGTGAAGGATTCGCCAGATGGTGGTCTATTTACACTCCTCGGTTCTAACAATTTGCCATAATTTAGAATCGTATCAAGTAGAGTTAACTTCAAACATACCAGGATAACAAATGCAAGAAATCCAGCAATTACCCAGATCACGTGATGCTTCTTTGACAACCAGCAGCTAAAAACAAAAATATTTTGAGTGCGCCGTTAAACAAACAGTACATCCATTTTACCACTGAATTTACTAAAATAACAACTTACATGTTCTCGCCGATATATCCTCTGATATCGTTGTCCGCACCAAACCAACCAATGAGAATGGACACCCCGACGCACACCAGAGGGAATCCTGGGTAATTGATTGCTATCAGTTAGTTACGCAGATTTACCCTACCATCTAAATCAGAAACAACTAGGGTACTTTTGTTTACATTGTTTCCAGATTTAAAACTTTTCTATCTGTCTATGTCTTCGTCTGCCAAATACTGGTTCTCGGTTTCAGCAAGGATTGGTGAGTACCAAGTTATCTTGATACAAAAATAAACAATTCATAAATTAGTGTAAAAGTATCAGTGCAAATCAGTCTGGAAATAAACAACCTTCAATTTGCATTTAGCTTTGCTTTCTCATACATCTAGACGCTTCGCACCTTTCACGGTTCGAAATATTTCACTTCCTCCTTGTCACGTACAGCATAGTGAAGCCTTGACATTTACTGTAACTTCTGTCGCAAGACATTCTCCCGTGATTAAGTCTATTGAATATTTATGCTAAAGTCGAAATATATAAGAGGCCCTGTGTGGCGAAATAGATTACTTCTCACTGACAAGAACCAAAGATTATATATTCAGAAATATTGTACACGTTATCGATGGGTCGAGAGGTCTGGGAAGCAGCATTGACTTGCCCCGGGTAGGCGAATTATCCCTGGCGAACCGTTTACAAGGGTTATCTCCTTATAAAATGGCGTCGATAACTTACCCCACGCAAACAAGTAGCACAGTGACATATTCAGAGGTACAGGTAAAACTGTTGTAACCTTGTGGTAGAGCTGAATCCCTTCAATTAACGCCCAGCAGAATACAACCAAGAACAAATACTGGATAAGAGACGCAGCGACAACGCAGCCGATCTGCGGATTACAGACATTTATTACGGTAAATTGATAATGTCGAGTGAAATGTATATTGTTTTTTATGCTCCAGCTCCCATTAATATGCTTGATACATTTTTTCTCTGAGAAAACAAGTCTGCTTTAGTCAATAATTTAACTAGAAATACGATAATCGCAGATACCCCCTCGCTCTGCCATTGATTGGACTTCTACTTTGGTACTGCTCAAGAAGAGCAGCCTTTGTTTTACCAAAATGTTAACTCAATCTTTTCTTTGAAGTCAAGTGCTACACGCAAAGGAAGGAGGAAAAGAATGGTGTGTGTTATACTTTTGCGTTGAAAAAAGAGCCAATTGCGGGGTGCCGTAGTATTTCCCACGGTCGGCACGTCAAATTAAGCACGTTCTCAAAATTTAATACTAAAATTTTGAAGTTGGTCGGCCGCCGTGGTACGGGAAAAATGGAACACTGATTTTCCATTATTGAATTCATAGGCAGTACAATTAAATAGGCTTCACGTGCGATTTTTTTACTCTGGACTCCATGTACCAGACTCAGGCATACATATTTAATGAGCTCGAATTGTTTTGTATGTGAACCCGCTCAAAACCGCACGATTTCTCCCAGAATCAAAGCAATACTTGAACGGTTTACTTCAAATTATACACGAGTTTCAAACCTAGTCATACTTCACATGGCTTGTGAACGATTCTCGCTGAAATCACCGCGCGTCAGATTACAGCATTTGTTGCAGTTAGTCTTGAAAGAAAAAAATTAGACATCTGACTAAATCATGCAAGACTCCAAGTTCCGATTGCTCTGAGCATATACGGTAGTCGAAACTGGCGACAGAAGCGTATTAAAATAACACTTCGAGGGAAAATGATTAGCATACAGATTTTATTACATTCTCGAAGTGATCGAGTTACAAGATACGGGATAGAATCTCCACGGACCGAATATATTTGTCACGGTGATTGTTTGTAGGATTTCCACTGACTGACCTTTATTGCATGTCCTTTCTGAATAAGATCTGATCAAAACGGCTTCAGCGATTTGTTTTCAAGTGCTGTTTCCTTTGCGGAGTCGTTTTTTCAGCACGCTTTTGTTTATGATGCTTTCGGTCATAACAGGATTGTCGTCATTTGTCGAGGTGGATTTGGCACTGTTCGATTGTTTCACGATTTCGCCTTGCCCGTGCTTGTTCCCTTCTCTTCCGAAGACGAGTTTCGCGAGACTTTTGTGTTTCAAGTTTTTCAGCTTGTAAATTCATTTTCGTGAACGCAGTTGATACGATATTTGTAGCTTCGATCGTTCAATCTTATCAGTAAAACTACAGCGGGACACGTGATCGATCCTTTGTCGTTGCTTAACGCGGATGGCCCTGGGGACGAGGTCGTACGCCAGACTGACAGATACACGAACAAACTCATTGCGAGATGGCAACCCGCTTGGAGTCTCCACATAAGGCGCTACTACTGCATTAGCGTCGTGATTATTACCCTCGCTTCGCTCGGGGACAAAATGCGTCAATCAACCAATTAAGAGTAGAACTGTACGTCCCTGGTCACACGTTATAAGACAAGTCTTTGTCGTAGATGTAAATTGTACTTTACAGTGTCAGTATTCTCATTATACATTGGCCTTACCAAGTTTTTAAAAAGATCGATTCCAGCGAGAAACGCTATCTGCGCCAGTGTTAGTGCGGTGACAAGATTCATTCGAATACGAGGGCGATGTTCTCTTAAATCCCTGAAGAAATATATAACATAGTCAGACAGTATGGTTTTAATAGTTCTGTTGCAGCCAGAGGTCACAATAAAATGACATTAAAATTACCGCGGTAGCTTAAGTAACTATTTTCACAAAATCCTGTCTTTGGCAAAGGTTTGCGATGTTTTTGGACTAGACCTAGCCAAAGGGTTAGCTACTAAACTGTGGGTACTGCTCAAAAAATTGTATACCGTCAGTGCAACATCACCTTAACGAAGCAGAGCAAGCAGTCATGTTTGTCAAATAAGATAGGAAAGTTTAACTTACGCCCATTTCCATTGGGTTATCAAAGAAAGAATGTTTCCCAAAATCGACAAGCTGATACCGATATGCGTTATGATTTCTAAAGCCATCTCATGATCCTCGGGAATCTGCGTTGAGAACATAATTTGTGATAACTTTAAGAAAAGCAAGCGCTGCTTTATTAAGAGGCAGTCTCTGTAAAAACCACCAGGTGATTTTTGCGTCAGAAATGGATTTCGCTAATTTTCCTCCTACAAGTCAAGGTTGATATGCAACTCAAAAAACTGAAACCCTTTCGTCTGAAATATTTTTGTGTCCTCCGAAATCGAGCAAAATGACCTTGACCCCGTGTCAGCCATTTTGACGCTTGTCGGATTTCGAAAATTAGCAAAGTTCGGCCGGTCGCTTTGTCAGTAATACAAGTTCCCAAACTTTAAGGTTTCTTTTATTTGAAAGAATGGCATCTGTTCTTTACATGGAATTGTTTCAAATCTCAGTGCGTCAAATATCTGCAGAATACCAGGTCAATAGTCTGACCTACCTCCGACTACGTTTCACGATGGCATGTTTTGACCTTTCTCAAAATGTATTTAGCAAAAAGTGGGTAAGTTTATTCTGAAGCAGTCTGCAGTAAATTAAAGTTTAAGGTTTCATCTACAAATATCTGCAATAAAAGCTTTTGGCCTCGATCTTCTTCAGTGTGCTATGAGCTTCTGAATATCACTAACTTCACACTTTTTGCACGTGCGCCCGTTTTTCGACTGTCACATTAAGCATTGTTAACCGCTGCAATCTAAACAAATGCCGTCTTACATGATTCTGAACAACTGATAAAGCTTGAACAGTGCGTGGGTACACAAATTTGTCCGTTTTCCGCCAAAATTTGAGTGTCAAATCTCTTAAGTGATCGCGTACCAGACATGCGACTGCCGCCGTCCACATAAATAGAGTACAGATGCATTTTACACGCAAGAAATACACATCCTTTATAAACCTTACCGATATTTTCGCTGAATTTTACAGTATATCAAAGAAACACATTGTGGTTCTTTCTCTGCATGAATAATTTCGCCGTTAATTGTCAGCGACAAGACGTCAACAACAGAATGACGCAGTCTATTTTTAGATTGGATTGTAACGCAACCTGTGTTTTACCGTATTAGGATCTGATGTGCCAAAGGTGGGTCAGTAGATGATGCACATCTATATTTAGATTCAGGAAGGAAAAAAAAATCATAGTCATTTGCTGGTAAAATCTGCGAGGTACATTTTTTTTTCAATGCAAAACCGGAATGGGATAGTAATACTCAGCTGATTCTATTGGCAAACAAGGGCGCGGAATTGATTCCCGAACACAGCGCAATGGCAAACTGTTTTCTTTTGAGGAAAAAGGGTTTTACTTGTGGTAGTTCAAGAGGAGTTGCAGATGTAATACAATTGTTGGACTGCAAGGCGGACGTGAGCAACCATCTGACCACTTATAATTTATCAAAAGAAAGGCTGACACAATACAAGCTAATCCTTGCCAGGGCTGGCTTTTTTGATTTGAGTGAGGCCCAAATCAGATGTATGTGGGTTTGCCCTCGTCATCGACACAATCTTGGGAAGTTTTGGACACGCTCAAGAACAACTTGTCAGTATCCCGACCATAAAGCACCAAAAAGTAAACTAAATAAGGGCCCGGGCCAAGTTGTCAATCTTCAAATCGCTAAGGATGTATTTCGAGTCCATGGATCTGTCCTTCAACTTGGATCACGTAAGTTTCATGTCTATGTGACTGTGTCTATGTGAATCGATCTAACTAAAATTCCTTTTGTTGTCTACATTTTTGGTAAGTCCACCTCACCCATATTGCTTTTTTGTTTAATATCTAATGAAAGATTTAAATTCAAAGTTTTCTAGTTAGGTTTTCCAGGCAAATTTCTACAGAAAGCTTATGTATTGATGGTGCCGGGCTTTTTATCAGCCAGTCATATTCGAGTATTACCTCATACAAGTGTACACAACTGTGTGCACAATTTGAAACTAGACAATGTTCATTCATTGGAAACTTAGTTTTCTTATGTTTTTTAGCCATGTGTAACGGTTGCCGCAAGCGTCACAAGACTTTGGCGAAAGAAGAGGTTTGGCTAAAGGAATCTGCACCTAGAAAAGAGGCAGAAGTAGACCAAGAAACACCGACTTCTCAGATCCGGAGAGTACACTTGATTGAGACTGTTAACGAAGTTACACTAACAAGCCGTGGCCTTGATTTTACACTAATAAGTCATGGCCTTAGTTCTTCAAACATTTTCCACGCCAGTTTTTGTCGGTTTTGCAATTCATTCATTTTAGGTGCTAGAAACAGAAAATATATATCCTACTTTCTGCAGAAAAAAGAAGCAAATTAGCCTTTGGTTTGTCAACCTCGCTCCATCCGAAAAAAGAAAGAAAGAAAGAAAAATAAATAAATAAATAAATAAATAATAACGCGCCTGAAGATAGAATTGGCTAAATATATTATTGTGACTTGACTCTTGGTAACTATTGACTGAACTGCAATTTGCAGCAGATTATTCCTCTAACTTTGTTAACTCCAGCTGTCTTAAGAGCGGCTCTCTGTAAATATCGAGAATCGGGCGCCAAATGCCAAATTTCGAAATTCATTTTATTTTATCCAAAGAACCCCTTTGGTGAACTGTCTTCGAAAATAATATTCAAAAGTTCAACTGCCTTTTCGTTTTGACAAAATCGCGGATAGTCTAAAATGCCCTCCCGACCCCTCGAACCGACACGAAAATGGTGCATATTTAACAAGCTCGTGTAATAAAACGGTAAACAATCTGGCCATCGCAACTCGTCAGTGATTCAAAGTACCTCTTCTTATTGCTAAAGCACCTAAAATAACTATGGAAACTTGAACTTGTGGTAGTGTTTCGATTTTTCAAAAAGACCAAGGTAAAACCTCTGAGCGGCAGGTCAAATTTTAGCCAATTTTAATTTCACCAGGAACATTTGGTACATGTCGTTTGAGCAAAAACCCAACGTCAACTGAACTAATAAACATTTAAATTTCTTGTCTCAAAAGGTTTTCCGCGGCCCGCAAAAAGCGTCGCGTTGAGAAACATAAACAGTGAGGGTAGTTTGACACAATCGGTACTGGATGCGGGAAATGGCTTCGGCTAAAACGAGGCATTAAGTAGGTACACAGATGAGAAAATTATCAAACGCTTGACAATTTAAAACTCGATTTGCTATATTCTTTTCCATTGTGTGACTTAGAGTGTCATTTTCGCAGAAAAACGGCGATGTTGTGATGAATGAGCACTGACAAGAACCGACGCTGGTACGGATCAGATTACATTTTCCGGAATTCAAGAAATTCTTAATTTACAGAAAGTTTTAACAGTACCACTGCAGTAAAAGCAGGTGTATATTACCAAGTATTTCCACTACAAGCCATAAGAGTGACTGGGTGGAGTTAAATCAAAAGCTACGGCACGACTTTCAGATAGATTTCAGTGAGTTATACACAATAACCACTTACCGCGGTCAACATAACATCTAATTTGCCAACACCAGCTAACAGTAATACGTACTTGTAACTTGAAATCCTTGCTTTACAATTGGAAAGAGCTTGTCATTTAACACACGAAAGCCCTTTAACAGAAATTCGATGCCGTTTGCGTGACTTTTAAATGTCCCGCAAAATGTTGGTGGTAAATTAATCAACATTCGCTTTAGCAAGTGTTACCGTGAAATGGTTTGAATTTCTCGACTTTAAAACCTTTGCTGTTGAATTGGTTCATGAAGTGCGGTTTTATTTGAAATCGTACAGTCGTGTCTTGCAGATCCACCAAATAACATCTCAGCAAGCAAAACAAACCGGCCTGTAACCGAGTTCTAAAATAAACGTCATCAGCGGTTCTATTGTATATCCATATCAGTGCTGTCGGAAACAATTCAACCGGTGATCTGTTGCTCAGCCGCAGAAACCTTTCACCCGGCCAGATAAGCCAGAGGATGCCGTCTACTAAACGTTAGGATCTACTGAGCCGTTTCTGTATGCCAGGAACAAAACATAAAGGCATATCTGGATTTAAGAAAAAGGTTAGAGGGAGAGGCACTCGCATCATAAATTTAATACGGAGAGGCTCCGCCGAGACTTTCAACCCCTTACCATCCTGGGTCGACGTAGTGACCCTTTTCCATACTTATAAACATCCCCCCCCCCAACCTTTCATACCTTTGAACAGGAAGAAGCGCTGAAAAACCGCAAGCGACAACTCAGCAACACGATATTCACGAATACTTCAGTGGAGGCATGATTGTTAGAAACTCTAGAAGATGCCAATACGATTTTTCTTTGTCCAGACATTCTTACCGACCCTTTGAAGTACCAAATTTAGTTATGACCTGAGGCTTCATTAAAAAGAACCCGCCCATTGGGGCAGAGCCTCCCCATCCCGTACAGCCATCAAATACGAAGTGCCCCCACCCCCCGAAGCTTACAAGCCTCTAAACAGACTTTAAGATATTACAAAACTGAATGTCTGGTTGGACGCGCACATGTAAATAGTGCACGTTGCATGTTCTCGAGTTGTCTCTTTCACTGGAATGGATTGCTCAATTATGAGCATTGAACCTACATCGTGTATTACAGATCAGCCTTAGGATTTTTTTTAAAGTTGAGACTAAAGCAAACACTGGCTGAAGGAATATGTCAGCTACACTCGCTCACTACACTCTCTCTAAAATGTCCACTGCAAATGCCTGTCGAAGATCAGATTGAAGTGCTTCAAATACTTCAAAAAATTCACCGAGAATGATTAGCCAGAGATGCACTAATTATTTCACGGAAAAAGTCGAACATATTAAGTGAGTAGGCATAAACGTGATAAAACTATTGCATGAATACTTGTCAAAAAGGAGACAATAGGGCCATTCATACGAGAGAAAATAAGCCGCGGCTTACATAAGACGTGCAGACCCATTCATACGAGTACGGCTTTCACAAGACGCGAACTGCTCGTATAAATGATTTACGGTTTCACGACTGAGGTATAAGCCGCAGCTTAGATAAGAACAGCTCAAAATCCCTAGGCCAGGATACTGCTGCGCCTTGTGTTAGCCGTGAACGTGTGGATTGCGTGCCATTTATAGTACGTGCAAGTCTTATGTGAGCCGCGGCGTATTTTCTCTCGTATAAAAGGCCCTAATATGTAGCGGGTCAGCAAAACACGACTATACGATTCCACATGAAGTCGACGATCATAATTTAATTTAATAGCGAAGGTTTAAACAGTGATCAAACCTCCATCAAACATTTTACGGTAACAGCACTGAATTGCTAAAGCAAATGTCGATTTACTACCACCACTTGGGTTGCGGGACATCGAATTGGTCACGAAAACATCAAATTTCTGTTAAAGGGCTTTCGTGTCTTGATATAATAAGCCCTTTTCAATGGGAAAGCAAGGATTTCGGTTTGCAAGTACGTGTTACTGTTAGCTGGTGTTGGCAAATTAGATGTTATGTTGACCGCGGTAAGTGGATTATTGTGTATAATTCACTGAAATCTATCTGAAAGTCGTGCCGTAGCTTTTGATTTAACTCCACCCAGTCACTCTTATGGCTTGTAGTGGAAATACTTGGTAATATACACCTGCTTTTACTGCAGTGGTACTGTTGAAACTTTCTGTATTAAGAATTTCTTGAATTCCGGAAGATGTAATCTGATCCGTACCAGCGTCGGTTCTTATCAGTGCTCATTATTCATCACAACATGGCCGTTTTCTGCGAAAATGACACTCAAGTCACACAATGGAAAAGAATATAGCAAATCGAGTTTTAAATTGTCAAGCGTTTGATAATTTTCTCATCTGTGTACCTACTTAATGCCTCGTTTTAGCCGAAGCCATTTCCCGCATCCAGTACCGATTGTGTCAAACTACCCTCACTGTTTATGTTTCTCAACGCGAGGCTTTTTGCGGGCCGCGGAAAACCTTTTGAGACAAGAAATTTAAATGTTTATTAGTTCAGTTGACGTTGGGTTTTTGCTCAAACGACATGTACCAAATGTTCCTGGTGAAATTAAAATTGGCTGAAATTTGACCTGCCGCTCAGAGGTTTTACCTTGGTCTCTTTGAAAAGTCGAAACACTACCACAAGTTCAAGTTTCCATAGTTATTTTAGGTGCTTTAGAAAGAAGAAGAGGTACTTTGAATCACTGACGAGTTGCGATGGCCAGATTGTTTACCGTTTTATTACACGAGCTTGTTAAATTTGCGCCATTTTCGTGTCGGTTCGAGGGGTCGAGAGGGCATTTTAGACTATCCGCGATTTTGTCAAAACGAAAAGGCAGTTGAACTTTTGAATATTATTTTCGAAGACAGTTCACCAAAGGGGTTCTTTGGATAAAATAGAATGAATTTTGAAGTTTGGCATTTGGCGCCCGATTCTCGATATTTACAGAAAGCCGCTCTTAAGTGCTGGTCTGCACCCCAGTCTCCGAAGTTTAAGAACGAAAAAAAGAGGGGGGGAGGGGGTTTACTAGTAACAAGACAGGACCGTGGCCAGTGCGCTTGTGACGTCATTAGTACAATGAATAGAGACACGCGGGGTCCCGGGAGAGGAACTTTTGTCGTGCGTTTATATGCAAAAGATATTATAGCCGAGTCAGTTTTTGCACATGACGGATCACGAAAAGGTGTATTATAATAATTGAGAGAAAACAATTATCGAAGGCCCCGTAGGAATATTCTTCGTTTGCAACAACCCAGTTTTCATTGCTTTCCGATGCACGTGACAGTACTTGTGTGACGCTTGCTATACAACCTGGCAACCTTTCAAGCTGACATGTTTTGTGGAGGAACTGTGTTGTCATTTTGTAATGGGATTGACTGGGGAATACCCGACATCTTAAGTAGCTGTAAGACAGCGTAATAGCCTTATCTCATCTTCCCAGCGTGTGCATCATGTTCAAGTAGCTGTAATTGAAAGCTTTCAGACTTATCTCTGTAGCATATTAAAACATGACACTTCCCATGATGAAATTACTTCGTATGAAAAAGCCATCTCAGACGTTACTCATCCTACATGTACAAGTCTGATCACTAATATGTTCAAGACTGCTATGCATTAAGCTTTAACGCAAAATTCTGGGTCGATACGAAATTAATCTCTATCGGAAGCTGCAGACGTTTGAATACCGTGACAACAAAGGCGTGCATCACGGGCTTGTGGAGCGAACATTACGGCTCGGATAGTCGGATATCAACCTTGAGCTTTTGAAGACTTCGAGGTATTCAGTGACAAATATTCTCGATGTAATTGCTGCCGGTCTTTCCTGCTTTTGTTAAAGCGGAAAGTGAGTGAAAGCTAAGTAGCTGATGATTCGGGATTCCCCGTTCTATGATATTATGCTCGTGACATTTCATTGACAGATCTTGTATCTTAATCTCGCGTGATATTTGCCTCAAACCTATTAGTAATTCAATATCCTCAGACAATAAACAAAGAACCTTTATTATATACATACTGAGACATACTTACGAAAAAGTTACTGCACGCAAAACGAAGTTAAACGCCGACTGTTCGTATGCGCCGCGCGTTACATAAAGCCGCAGAGTTTCCGACAAAGGGAGACGCTCTGCCCGCAGGGAAAAGTTCAAGTTCTATCAAGTTTCGACACGTCTTCTACTACTTATTCGATGTTCTTTCACACAAATATTGCTCAGAACACAGATACATTGGTTGAAGCGGTATCTATAATCGAGCATTTGCAAAACACAACCCTTCGTACTTTACGGGGGTCCCGCTGGTAACACATCAAGCATTTGTGTACGGCTATTTTCAAGTCTTCCGACGCTTAAAAACAATGCAAGCCAAAATCGCTCTTAAAGTATGGCTTCCGTGCATCCAGAAAGCCAACCGATGATCGTTTTGTTTGGATCAACAACTGAAGGACCGGAATTTTTTTCTATATCCCTTGACAGAGAAAACCCATTGTACTTGGTTCTGTGATTTTGATCTCTGAGTACGTCTGATCTTGCAATGCCTGTTTTTTTAACACATTTTAAAATACAAACGTATCTTAGCACCTCGGTTACTTTTGGCAATCTTCTTTTTGAGCTTCTAGCTTTCTCGCAGCGATGGTTTATTGATCCTAATTTTCTCTTTCCATTTCCATCTGTGGCTTTTTATTGTTTACATGTTGTTTACATGCACGTTCTCGGAACGCATTAGCATTGTGAAGTACGTAAGCTCGGGTATAATCATGAACTTTTGACGACTTTGGGACATTCTTTGAAATGTATTCTTGTATTAGTCGCCTGCTTTTTCTACTCTTGTTCAAAATGCGTGATAGGTTATTCAAGGGTACGTGGCTTGGCTCACGACTTTGTCTTGCAGGACTTCGGTTTTCTTTCACATAAACATTTGTGGGAATACAATAAAACTGAGCGAAGCGAGATCTACCAACGGTCACTTTTTCCTCAGCCATTTCCCAATTTTCAAATAATAACGCCATCTGTTCCACTGATTGTTTGACCTTCATGGCACCGAGCCAAAATGTCGCAACAACAACATAAATGCACATAAATGCACAGCAGAGTGAAATTTTGATCCCAAACAAAAGCCAGATTTTCTGACGCTTTACTTGTATCAACAAGAATAATACAAAGTAAAAGAATACAAAGTACCTTCAAGTTCACCCTCATACTAAACAGTTCCAAATAATCCGCTATCAAGCGCTTGTCAAGAATCGCCGTCTTTACACAGGTTCTCGTCTTTGTATGTCGAGCGGCTTCGTTCAGCTTGTTCCTTCAAGTTCTCAAGGTTCTGGATGTCAAATTCTTCGTACATTTCTGTACAGTTGTGCATAGTTATGCAGTTCATTGATAAGTTCATTGCATTTGCTTTCATGGCTTTCAATATGGCTTTTGAGGCTGAACGGACCGACCCAAGCCAAAACCGCTCAATGAAATTTAGTATGGGTCTACCGCAGCCGGCGTATGCGTTTGTAAGTAAGATGAGCGGTCCATAAAATAATCCACAGAGCCAACTAAGGGAAGCAACTTGCTGTCTTCAAAATGGCGAAACTGCTCGCCCGCCAAGTCACTTGATCACAACGTCATCACAAATCACATGCTAATATGAACCAATCACCGCATGCAGATCTCTAACCAGAAAAATAAAAAATAAAAAAATCGTTGCATTTTAAAACTTGTGACGTCACAAGCAATAAGGGAAGTTTTTAGAGTCGATTATTTGATGATGTTCGTAATATTGTTATTTATAGTATTATTATTATTATTATTATTATTATTATTATTATTATTATTATTATTATTATTATTATTATTATTATTATTATTATTATTATTATTATCATAATTATTATTATTATTATTACTATTATTACTATTATTATTGTTATTAGTATTACTATTGTTATTACTATTATTGTTATTGTTGTTGTTATTATTATTATTATTATTATTATTATTATTATTATTATTATTATTATTATTATTATTATTATTATTTTTACATCAATCCAAGTGATATCGCTGCATATAGTCTATCAGCCTCTTAGCTTACAACGTGTCGTTACTATCCTAGACTAACCGGATCATCGTCCCGACACCTTGAAAGCCCCGCAGAGTCCCCATCGCCGAATGATCAATCTTTTTCCAGTAAAGGCTGGACTCCAGGTGCGTGGCGCTGCAGTGAAGCAACTTTTAGCTCATCAGATGATTCCTTGGAAGCTTCAGCTAAAGTTGATAACTCTGATATAACTCTACAAGTATTTAATGATGCAATAGGGAAAATTTCGCAGTATGCTTCATACCAGAAAACGAACAAACTAACATTTAGACTCAACACCACATGGACTGAAGCAACGGAATAAGAAAAACAGCTGTGCGCAGAAGAGGCAACCGAAGCATGCCGCGTCGTCTGCAGCATAATTGCCCCCAAAGATCCTGACATGCTGTTTAATGCTATGCTGCGGCCACCAACCTGTAGTGATGTAAGCGCAGATCTGATAGCTCTGATGACTGCACACAAACAGGCACCATCTAAGCAACTGAAGACACAGATCCTCAGCATATATGCTAATCGATACAGCATCAGCCAACTGCTTCAGATGCACGAGAAGTTTGAGAAGATAACAGAATGGCAAGTGAGGCAAGCTAGGAAACATGCAGCGACCGTCGGAATAGCAGCAACTGTTGAAAAGCTGCCACACCATCTCATTTCCATAGATATGACGAAGCTAACTCATTTCCTGGAATTTACTGATCGCCCATATTTCTTCCAGGACGTGGAGTTCGGCACACGGACGCTCAAGTTAGAAAGTGGCGAAAAGCTTATGATGCCAAATATTATCCGCACTGTCAGGCGATCTACTATAATAGCACAGTACCTCAAGTACTGCAGTGATGAGGACTTTTCACCTCTGAGCAGAGCGACTTTATACCGAATACTCTGCGTAAGGGAGGCATCACAGCGCACAAGCTCGAAGGGACTTGATAACACAGCAGCTGATGGTTCGGAAGCTTTTGAGACTGTTCTCAAGGTTGTAGATGAACTCCAGAGGGTGGGTGCGCTAAAGGAATGGTCCGAAGAAACCCGAAAAGAACTACGTGATGCTAAGCAGTACCTCAAGACAACCTACAGAGATCACTGCAAGCCACAAAGCCAGTGTGCTGACCATTGTCGAGACTATGCCCTCAGCGATCCAACAGACAGCGATCTGCGGCAGGCATGCGATCACAGTCACGGAGAAATCTGCAACAGTTGTGAAAGTGTCAAGAACATCTTTGAGAGCATTGAAACCAAGATCGAAGAAATGGCACCGAATTTCTATACCAGTGAGCAAAAGGAGGACTTACTTTATGACCTCAAGCAAGCTAAAGAACATGTTTTTACATGGAAGGCGCACATCCTTCGTTCAGCCAATCAGGAAGCCAGTAAGCAGCATGTGCTGGACAACTTGGACGTCAAGTCAGTACTAATACTTGTCGACTGGGCGATGAAGTTTTTGCAAATAAAGTACAGAGAGAAGCAAAGCGACTGGTTCGGCAAACGTGGCCTAAACTGGCACATTTCAAGTGTCGTCTCAAAAACTGAATCCGGTAGCACTGAAGTCTTGACTTACGCCCACCTTTTCTACTAAGCCACTGGGGCCAACATCACTAGTCACAGAGAAAGACAAGGGATTTTTTCCGCCATTATTGCACGGGGAACTATATCAGAAGAGTAAGGAGATAGCGGAGACTGACGACGGCGTAGTGCAGTACGAATGTCCGGAGGTTGCTTGCACACGGTCATTTAGTCGCTTACAAGATTTGGAAGCTCACCAGGATGTTGGCGTCCACTCCTTTGCCTCAAGCGAGAGCATATTTGACTCCTTGAAGAGAGACTGGGTCAAGAAATTCACCACAATTTCTTTAGAAAAGAAGAAAGATGCGCTGGAAACAAGATGCGAGTCTAGTACTCAACCAATTGCTGCGCACTGTCCCATGGGCTGGGCACTGCACAAGCCTCGACCAGCACCAACTCGGTATTCCCCGCAGGTTAGGCAATACCTGAACGACTGCTTTGATTTGGGTGAGAAAACGGGCCACAAGGCAGATCCCCAGCAAGTGGCAACAGATATGAGGAATGCAAGAAACGAGAGTGGTGGCAGAATGTTTCAAAGACAGGAATGGTTGAACAAGGCACAAGTCCAGGGGTTTTTTTCGCGACTAGCTGCTAGTCGTCGAAGGCCAAAAACTGCCAATGACGACGTTGGCGATGAGGAGACGGAGCAATGCAGCGAAGACGCCCTGGCCCAGGAACTCATGGAACGTGAACAGTGCGTTTTGAAAAGCGTCATCCAAGAACTGTCTCTCAAGCACCCCATTGAATATAGCTCATTCAATCTTTGCAAGTATTACCGTACGAATGAGCTGAAGAGCTTCAGTGTGAAAGTACTTAAAGAGATGTGTTCTCATTTTGACATCTCCTTTAAGTCAAGAGATAAAAAAGCCGACCTGGTGGCGAAGATTGAACATGAACTAAAATCGTGTTCCTGTTTCAAAGCGTAAGCTAGATTACGTGAACGCACAAATGGAAAGTTTCAAAAATTGTGAAAAACAGGTTGCGTTACAATTTGATCTAAAAATAGGATACGTCATTCGGTCGCCGATCAATTAACGAAGAAATTATTCATCAACGAAAGAATGACAACGTCTTTCTTCGATATACTATAAAATGCAGGGAAAATATAGGCAAGGTATATAGAGGTGCATGTGTGTATTTTCTTGCGTGTGAAAACATATTTATGTAGACGGCGGCAGTAGTCGCATGTGTGATCCGCGATCATTTAAGAGATTTGACACTCAAATTCTGACGGAAAACGGACAATTTTGTGTACCCATGCACTGTTCAAGCTTTATCAGTTGTTCAGAGTCATATAAGACGGCATTTGTTTAGATTACAGCGGTTAACAATGCTTAATGTGACAGTCGAAAAACGGGCGCAAGTAACTGCAAAAAGTGTGAAGTTAATGATATTCAGAAGCTCATAGCACACTGAAGAACATCGAGGCCAAAAGCTTTTATTGCAGATATTTGTAGATGAAACCCTAAAATTTAATTTACTGCAGACTGCTTCAGAATAAACTTTCCCACTTTTTGCTAAATACATTTTGAAAAAGGTCAAAACATGCCATCGTGAAACGTAGTCGGAGGTAGGTCAGACTATTGACCTGGTATTCTGCAGATATTTGACGCACTGAGATTTGGAACACTTCTATGTAAAGAACAGATGCCATTCTTTCAAATAAAAGAAACCTTAAAGTTTGGGAACTTGTACTACTGACAAAGCGACCGGCCGAACTTTGCCAATTTTCGAAATCCGACAGGCGTCAAAATGGCTGACACGGGGTCAAGGTCATTTTGCTCGATTTCGGAGGACACAAAAATATTTCAGACGAAAGGGCTTCAGATTCTTGAGTTGCATATCAACCTTGACTTGTGGGAGGAAAATTAGCGAAATCCATTTTTCACGCAAAAATTACCTGGTGGTTTTTACAGAGACTGCCTCTTAACAACAAATGCAACCTCGTTCCCAGTCTCTTTCATCTCCCGGCCCCTGTGCGACACACATGGGAGGTGTTAACTTTCTATATATAAATTTTCCTTCCCCAGTAGACAAAGTAAGGTAAATTTCTGACTTAACGGCCCCTCCCTTTGTTTCCTTCTTTGCAACCGGCCAGATTCTGGCCGACACGTGACCAGCCTGAACCAGGGTCTTTCTTCGGGGGCGGGGGCCGGGAGATGAAAGAACCTGGGAACGAGGTTGATCACCGAGGTAGGGAGAGCTTCATTCAGTTCTCACGGCGGTATTATCACTATTGCAATTAATGATCTTTCACTCCCCATTATTTTCTGTAGTCAAACTAAAAATAAAACGTCATTAACATCGAGGGTTTAACCCCACCTCGCTCAACAATAAACATATCATCTTAAGAGCGTTTGAGGTTGAATCAGTTTCGACTATAGTATATATACCTTCGATCCTATTAATGCTAAGAAAAAAAACTATCTTTGCATGGCGTTTAACAACAACTTAGTGCGTTATATGACGTCTTTGGAGTTTCAGCCAACCGACATATGGGTTGACGGACATGGATTTCAACTTAAGCCAAGCAACCTAAACGAGAATTTGTTTGATATGACGCAGTGAAGAATCAAGCACTGATTCATTTACCCTTCATCAAAGAACAAGAACCCAACTAACAATAGTGTTTGTGGGAATATTTGTTGGAAAAGCTAAAGTTGAATTTCAGTAGAATTAATAAAACGCATACGTTTCGAGCTGTCTACAAATCCAAAACGTCATTTATCCCCTCCATACGGTGCCCATGCATACATAATTTCTGTCTGTCTCGTTGAGGTGAGCAAATAATACCAGCCTCAATTCCCTGGGAATGATGCAAGGTTGTTTTAGGGCGTGGGCGTCCATGATTCAGGCACATCCCTTATTAAAATGTTATTTATTAAAAGATTGCCGGATTTAGGTGCCGTACTTTTTATGCTTTTTTCTGGTGAAAGATTAAATCGGAAGACTTTTCACCCCATCAAGAAAGAACCTAAATTGGATGTTGTTATTCCCTCGAATGCGGTTGTGTTCACTAATATATCTGAGATTGTGTTTTCGTTTAGGCCTTTTGGCTGGAACTTTGTAGACTCTTGTTCTGCCAAGGAAAGGAAATCGGTTTATTACACCAGATATTATATATATATATATATATATATATATATATACATATACATATATATATATATATATATATATATATATATATATATATATATATATATATATATATATATATATATATATATATATATATATATATATATATATATATATATATATATATATATATATATATATATGTATATATATATATATATATATATATATATATATATATATATATATATATATATTAAGTAAAATTTTCTGTCACTTTATGCCTCAGCCCAGGCCTGATGTGAAGCGGACATGTATCCACTGGCTAGCCACAATATTGAAGAATCGTACACTATTCGTGATTCATATCAGCATGCTCCCCTTTCCTTGCGCGGGGGGTAGCAAAGATGTCATCCCTTAATACATAAATATAGACTTAAAGTTCTTTGTGAAAACCATAGATCCTGCATGAGGACAAAGATAATTGCTTTTCCACCTACGCATGCAGGAAGACATTAGACAGACAGTCGCTCTGACATAATAAAAATTTGAATGAAAAAAAAAAATGACATTTTTCCACAGGTTTCTTGGCAAAAATACAATTTTAATCAAAAATCAATTTCTTTATAAACTATAATGCATCCGTGGGTACACACCTTTCATATACCAAATTGCAGTTTGCATTTTATATTAAAAGTCCTGAAAAAAACTGCGGAAACATAAAAAGGGACTCAGTCCTTTTGAAAACCGCATAATTTCAAACTTCAAATTAGTGTACCGCAAAACCGAAAGATGTCAGTACCATTCTCGGACACTTGAAACTCAAACCTTACTGTGTTCTGAGATGCATATATTACGTTTAAACATGGCACTTTTTCACAAACTACAAGCACAAAGCCAGAGCTTGGCGGTTTATGGACGAATGGAAGGAAATAGCACTGAGTCCTTCCTCGTGAGTAAAGATGGCCGCACAGGCCCCCGAGCTAGCGTAACTGGGCAATCTCGACGTGACATTCTATCAACACTAAGAAACCTTTCAGACCAAAGGCAGTGCCGTTCCATAGTCTATGTTCTTTAGCAGCTGTGTTTATAGCATCAATTCAACAGAAAATACTGGTGTGAAATATAATAATTATATGTAATACCTTGTATTTAAAGTTATTTCGTGCAATGACCTGTTTGAAGTTGAATGTTTTTAAAAATGTTTGGCTGATTTTCTTTGGCTTCATGAAGCCCCTCTTATTAAAAATTGACGTGCTATTCGCAATTTCGGACATAGAATTTGGATAAAATATTCTATTATCAGTATATACCATTTGCATAAATACACGAGAAGAGTAGAAGAGTATGGCAATAAATGGCTGTAAAGCCTTAGAGAAAGAAATAAGCACTTTCATGCTGTTTTTGAGCGTACTTAACAAGACCTATATTTCTTCACGTACAGCTTTAATTTGCACATGGAAAAATACAGCAGTGGAATAGTCAACTGAAACGGTCAATTTCGCGGTGCAGATCCGAGGCAATTCATAAAAGCATTAAGTCACATATATATCTGGAAACTTTGACTTCTTTGTGGGTTATCACTTATTAAGAGGAATTCAGCCTAAGACAGCATCATTGAGGGTTCTGAACACGGAGCAATTTTACAATTTGAAATTCAAATAAAGAGCAAATGCGATTAATGAATTGTACCAGTCGAGCGAGCGTGACAGGTGGATTGGTGTGTGTTTGGTAATATAGACGATCAACGAAAATAGTCAATATGAGAAAAACTTCTAGAAAGATGGAGAATAGTTAACTACTAGAAATACGATATTCGCAGAAGCCCCACGCCCTAATCGATTACGTATGACACTACTGGGTAGAGCTCTCATGTATGCTTATACCATACACCTCAATATTGTGTTATTAAAATGTAAATGAAAGCAGATGACAATATATCAGCATTTACATGATATGATGTGGTTGCATACATCTCAGAGCTTTTTGAAGAGTGCAGTAATTATATTATACACGTAGGGTGGTCTTGAAAGAAGAAAGTTCTCATCATAATAATATTCTCTTTCACACAAAATCATGCCATGTCCATTTCACAGTAATTTATTTTCTCCCATAATATTAAGAAATTATACAGGTCAAGTCAGTCTTTGCACTACATTCATATGCATGTACATAGGTATACATACTTCATACACATACATATGTATACATACTTCTCAAGTGGGTTACATTATATTATAACATAGTCACGATACAAGCCGCGCGCTGATTGGTCGAAAACCGTGGTTTGCCAGAGTATAAACCACACTTACCCGTGGTTTATAAGTTATAAACCACGCTTACGTCATCCTCTGGCAAAAAAGAGAAAATAATGCGAGAATGGAGTCACCAATGCCCAACTCCGAGATAAAATTTGGCTTTAAGTGAAGGCACCGGCTAGTACGGTTGAACGTGACCTCATCAAAAAGCACTTCAACAGTTTGGAGAGGGAAAGTCTATGTCGAAGAACGGCAAGTTTCTTGTCAGCGTCGTGGAAAGCGACTCGGTTTAAGCACTGTCCCTAAGTACAGCATATTTGGGAGTCACAATTACATCAGTGGTTGTTTGAATGAAGTTGAATGCTTCAACAAGGAAGGAGAGAGCAAATCATTCAGTTGAAGAAGATCAGCCGTGAGCAATCACTGAACATGAACGGCGAAGACAGACGAACAGACGTGTTTGTAGTGATGCAAGAGAAACAATTTCCGACGATGTGACTGAAAAAAATGATTGAAGAATTTTCGGACGGACTTCAAATGATTGTACTACGAGGTAGAGTCAAGAAATCGGTAAGTTTTCATTCAGACAATTTTCGAGTCGGCCGTTGGAGCATTTGTTGATTCCCTTCAAATTTGCATTTTATGCACCAGCCAACTGTATGATTTCATGTACTTGTAGTCCAAAGTTCTACAGGAAATATAGTTCTTTACTGTGAGATGTTGTCTAATTTTATAGAACAGACGGCCTGGTTGAAAAATTGAAGCAAAACTGTATGGCGTTCAAAACTGCTCAAAACACTTTGATGTATATATAGGCCGACATTACTATTTTACTGCCAACAAGACGTCTTCGTGGTGATTACATGATCACGGCGTATTTTTACAACCAAAAGCGCAAGTCGTCATTTAACAAAGTAAGATTAACCCCGTAATATTTACTCGTCACCGGAAACAAAAAGTTACCCCGTAATAATTTAACCGGAAGCTGAGACGTCAATATGTTTTACCCCGAAAAACTTAAGGCGTAATTATATCGCAATCGGAAACTAACATTTACCCCATAAAATTTGAACCAAACACAAGGGGGTAGGGGCTGGGAGTAGGGGGGGGGGGGGGGGGGAGAATTGGGGATGGGGGGAGGGGGGAGGGGGTGTGAAGTTTGACAATTAATTAATTTGATACGGGATGCAAATAGGAATATGATCCCAATTTTTTAAGCACATTTCTACGTTTTGAAAAACTAAACTTTGATTGCGCCATGATGACAGTTTTATGCACAGGAGGCAGACAATTCATAACCGTGTGAGGAGAAAGAACTAATGAAAGATCAAAGAAGTTATACTGCAAATCGGACAGCAAAATATGAGTGCCATATAGCGCAAGCGCAGCTTAATCTGCCTCCCACATGTGCACGGGAATGGGATATTTTACCTATATTAGTAGATAAGGATACCTATCTTAAACAAGCTGCGTCTGGCGAAAGACAAAAGGTACCTATCCATACACGGCAGTGTTCGTGGCTTTGGGTCCCGGTAGGTTTCCTCCCATGCAACCAGACGAAGGCACCGTTAAGTTCTCTCGGTACACCAGCAATGTGTAGAAAAAAGACCTCACTTTGAAGGCGCCTCGACTTCGAGAGAAGGCAGTTGTATGAGGGCAAAGCGTATGCACAAGTGAGGTTGCGGCTCACTAGTGCTGTAGAACCTGAATACTTCTGCTGTGGTCTAGAGGAGTCCTTTTTTCCTCTGTCAATGCATTTTATATCTATTTTATTTTCTGATTCGGTCTAAAATCAGTGACCGACGCTTACCGAGAGGCGTTCTTAAATTGTTCTCGAAAGTCGTTCTTAATCTGGCCATGGCTATTGTTGATTGCTGCTTTAAAACAAAATATTTAATTTGCGAGATCACCCACGGACCAAAGACTGGGATACTCTGTAGAAAGATTTGTATTTGGAGGACGTTGGGGCTATGCAGCTAGGTGATGAACTGGTTGGGCTTGGGCAAGTCCCCGGGTAAATAATTTAGAACCATGAACAAATCTGAACTACAGTTAAAGATGTGGCACAATAGTTGCTGACGTTAGAAAAAGTAAAATCACAAAAGGTAAACAAGTCAAATCGTACAGTCCTCCTACTCGAATCGCTTTCAAACGGAAACCCCTAAACTCTTGTCATTTTGCCGCTGTAAAGCTTATAAAACCTCCAGAAAGCTGTTTAGTTTGCCCTTGGACTGTTGCACTATAAACTGTAATGGTTTGTAAACAAGTGTGGAAACCACAACTTGCGAGAAAATTTAGTTTGCTGTTTTGAATTCGCGCCTGTAAGCTGTGCATGGAAATTCAATTTTCCTCTTCGTTTCACATCTTCTTACCATTGAGAATCTTCGCTATATATTTTGTAGCACAATTAGGTTTCTCCGGAATTGCATTAGTCTGTGAATTTTGTAAATTCCGTCCTGAAACTGCGCGAAAACGAAGCGAAAACCAGCTAGGTAAAAACTGGTTATTCGCTATATGACATCTATCGGCTAATAGACATCGAGTAGCGTAGCAAATCAGATTGCAGGATTAGCATTAGACCACTAGTTGATTTTTACTAAAACCTAATTGTTTTTCTTTTGAAAATGCATATAAAAGGATGGGTTTTTGTCCCCCGTCCACTAGAGAATAAAAGCACACGCGTTTCGTATGTGTCTTTTGCGTAGTGCCATGTGCATGGCTATAGTTGTATAGTATTCTGAGAATATTTTTAAAGTTTTGGCTCAGTCGAATGAATTGTACACGGTAGCGGGCCGAGACAGCCGATGAATGCCTCGGTTCACAAGAAAACCTCGATCCCATAGTGTAAAGTAATCGAATCCTTTGGCTTCGCGGCCGATAAGCCGAACGAAAGTTTCCTATGTTTGACGAAAAACTAATTTAAGACGTGTTCAACAGCATGAAAATTGTCGGGATAGTCCAATAGTAGTAATTATAGTAGTAGTAATAGTAGGTTATCGATGCGTTCTAGCGTCGGTGCACTAAATCGGGGACACAGCTTAAAATGCCTAATTAATTACAGTAAATCAATTGTGGTATATAACAACTGTAATCATGTTCACCTAAAATTCTAAAAATTGAAGTAAAAATTTTGACCCAATAGTTCTTCTATTTGTAGTAGTTTAGTTACAAACATAAGTTGGGCCATAGTCAGTGCATGCACGACTGTAATGAGTTGGTGTGATCAGTTGTGTCTGTATGGGGTGATGTGTTTGTATACTTCTGGTAGTATAACTGTGATTATTTGTAGATATTACTAACTACGATTATATTAGAGCATGAATGTAAAAAGTTCTTAAAGGTGCCTAGATAATTTGCCACTCTCCTTTACAGTCTCCGTTATCGTGTAGAGTAAGGTTCTTTCTTCTGTTGGCCTATTTGGAACATAGGCGTGGTCCCAAGTATCTGATAGAGTGCTTCCCGCATGTTAAAAAGTTGAACCGCGTAATGTGAAAATCTGTGTTCCACAGCCCACTGTGTCAACCGATTGTAGACTGACCCGCTTCTGAACAGGTCTTGAGTGTACGGGGCTGCTAGATTGTTCTTGACTTTAAACACGAGAATTATTATGTTCTCTTGTATTTGCTAGTGTTGTCAGGTTGACTTAATTAGTAAACATTCGTAGTCGTCGGATTTGTTATAGTTTTGTAAATAAGTCTACTGGTTATCAGGCTACGTTTGTGATTTTGTAAAGACAATTTCTGAATTGTAGTGGCTGAGAAGGTTTAGTGCGAAAAACAGCGGAGCTGTTGTGTTTTTCCTTCTGATTTAAAAAGAGTCTATACATTGAATAAATGTCAGCTTCTATATATGTGCCACTTACAATCCGATTGTTGTTTTGATAAAGGAAGTTTGGCGCGGACCAGAATGTCCTTTCGGGACTTTCCTTCTTGTACGCTACAATCGGCAGTTCAACAGTTTGGGGTTTGCTTGGGCTGGGAAACCTCTCAGACAGAGAAAGACTGACACGAGTGTAAGGTACAACTCTGGTTATATTTGAAACTCTTGTGAACTGAAGATAATCCGTGAAGTTTAGATAGATTTCTTGCATAATAGCAAGGTTCGGCTGAGAGTTGTTGGCTTGCGTTCAAGGCTTAGGTCTGGTTCTGTTGGCAGTTCTGAAAGAGGCTGACTAAATGTTGTTTTGTCGCTTTACAACATCTTCGTGTTGTTCTTTTAGTTGCTGTTGTGTAGCCTAGATGGCTTGGTTGTCTGCAGCTAGGTTTTTCCCCAGTTGTTGTACAATGAGCGACAAAAAGGTCTGATGGTGTGCGGCAGACCTGGCTCAACCGAGTCTTGTCTCAGATGTGGCTTTGGGCGTAACAGAAGAAACAAAGGGGAAAGTGAACGTGCTCTTGTGTTCTTTCAGTACTTGAAAGAACAGCTTTAATTTCGTTTTTCTGTTCCCAAGGCCCGGGGGGAGAAGGGGGAAGGGGTATTCGGCAGTGTTTTACGGGAAAGCTCCGCCCCGAGGTCCAGACTCTTACCATTTCATAAACCATTTATTTAAAGAAAGGTACCCCTTTCACATACCTTTCATAAAATATAGAATATGGTACCCCTTTCATATACCTTTTAATGGGACTATTGCAATTGTTTGCCGAGGAAGATTGTTTTTAAGGACCTTACGAAAGTCCTGTCGAAATAGTTCTGCATAGCAAAAATTCCTACCTTTTTATTTACATCCATCCTGAAAAAGGTGCGCCCCTCCCCCGGTCTCGGGGCTTGGGAGGCAATTCCACAGGTTTCTAAAACCCTCGTCGGTCTTGGGGCGTTTAAACGGTCGTGGCTGGAGAGCTGGAAACAGCTCCTTGGTGGAATCATTTGAGTCATGGGGCCGCTTTTGTGACTTTATTGCAGAGATAACTGGAAGTTGCTGAGTATATAAGATAGTACGCAGAGCTATCACCTGAATTTGTTCCAGCTCTCCTTTACTTACGACTGGCAGAAGCGCCAGATCATATGCAGTGGGTCATGCGTACAGTATCTGCTGTTCCATCATATTGACTCTCAGTAGATTCGTGGCTTGTGAACTTCTTGTCATAATTCCTGTTCAGTAAACCTATGACTTCGAAATATTGTGTTTATAAAGTAGTATGTGTCAGTGGCTTTTGCAGAGAGGTCCCATGGAGTGAAGCCATGGGCATTAATGGACACGTTTCTAGAAACGAGGTCGCTCGTGTTTAATCAAATGAAAATGAATCTATCTATTGGTGTCTTCGAAAGCGTATGCTTATGAAAAATGGTGCGTTTTCAAATAGAAATGTAATTGTGTGGACATGGCCTAATACATTAGAGGGGGGAGCACACCGATAACAAACATTGGTGGTATTATTAAATAATACCAGCCCGACCCTTTCCATCGAGGTGTTATGTTCACTGTATCTTTATAGATGCATGTTTTGAATGCTTGAGCGCAGCTAGCTTAGTGCTAACTCTAGCTTCTTGCCCTATACTTTTCGGACAGACGACTTGCATTTGCCTTTAACGTTGTTTTCTGATGATATGATTCGTTACTGTTCATTTTGTGAGCCATTTAGTTTGGTAGTGTATTCCAGACTATTCTCCTTTCTTCGCATACCAAATGACAGTTATGCCAAAATTTACCAGAAACATTCCGGCCAGTGGGCAATAACGTTGATATACGGTTGGCAATTGTTCCTACTTCAAGAACAAACCATTGCTGCTTTTTACTGGTTGCCAAATAATAAAGCGCGACCATTTATCAACTCTTACCTCATATTACTTACATTACTCACCCAATAGCATAGTTTCTACCCTTTTTCGAAGCAATAAATCGTTCTTTTAAAAGCATATAAATATGCATTTCGACCCAAACGTACGTGTTCTGGTTAGCCTGCCAATACAGCCGTTCATGACGTATGTATGTGTTTAACATTTTATCTGTTTGTAGCTGAAACCGAAGGAGAAAATTGCTGAGAATGTCACTATTCGACAGAAATCATTTTTGATCCCGTCTGATCCACATCAAATTTTGCATGAAAGGTATTCATAAATTATCATCCAGCATCAAGGTGCATGTACAGTTTTCTACAAATTGTATTTTTTTTCCTCCAGTATTTGTAGGTTTCTATGCAGCAATAGTTCTAACATACATTGACAATATCATAAAATGGACAAGCCTGATAATTACAGTAATATATGGTTCCGATTTACAATATCTGGAATCTAAAAAGTTATTATTAGTATATTTGTGTATATGTGTCAGGAACAAACAATGGCCTCTTAGAAAGTTGGTAATTAAAGCCCGACGCTTGCAAAGTGTTACTAGGGAATTCTGAGTCAATACCATTACTTTTTTTCTTAGCCAAGCTTTGGGAAATGTAAAGGCTACACGTATCCCTTATCGACTATTCCTTTTGGCGATGCCCCATCTTTAGTAAACCGGAAATTCTAATGCAAAATCATGTGTTATGGCTAGACAAGGGATGATCTGATTCATACCCAGGCCATAACATGTAGGTGGGTAACAGGTTGATCGTAGACAGAACCTCCCTCCCCCCACCATAACGAACTCTTTGACGTACTGTACATATGTACAATCGCGCTCAGCATAAGTCAACTTTAGAGTAAAAATAATCAAACAGCATGCCTTTCTAGTTTTATTGGGAAATATATTTGATTGGAAATACAGTCGAACCTCGCTATTTCAAACTCGGATAATTCGAAATCCCCGTCATTTTGAAGTCAAGCCGAATTCCCGTGGATATATCTTTCAGTCATCTACTATCGGCTATTTTGAAACCCCACTATTTCGAACTTTTTATCATGCTCTCGTATGAAATAGCTGTGGTCGACTGTAAATGCATGATTGTGTTTGAGGCCTGAGCTATGGGGAAACCCTGAAGTGAATGTCCCTTCGTATCTGTTTCAAGATTGTGCACGCGCTTATAATAGGGAGAAGTGTTTGCTTGTGGTTTGTGCTGTTTGCTTGCATAAGTACCCTTATACTTAAGTGGCACAAAGGAAATCTGGTATTCTCTTAAAGGTGTTTTGCAGTTTTTATATCCAGCTCACTGATATACTGCATATCGGTTTTGCTTGGTCCAGACCCATCCGACTAGTGATTTTTGTCCCACAGTTCAGTTGCATTGATAAGACAATGGTAAGACAATAGTCTGTATTCCTGATAACGGTTTATTTAGTACAACCAAATAATCATTCTCTTGCCATAAACGAGTACTTGGTTTGCAATAAGTAAGTTTGTAGTACTAATTTGAGTCAGTGGCGAACTTAAAACAGCCTGGTGGTCCCAGTCAGTCTAGCAGAAACACAGCGCATCTTTATCCCACGGAGGTTCTCATTTAGTGGCTTTTGCTTTTCTTGAACTGTGCTAGAAGCAGGAGATAAAATTTGTGGTGTTATTCTTTCATTTATACAGTACTCATTCAGTGCAAAGTGTTTCAGACATTAGATTGACTTTCGAGTCCCTACTGACTATGTGCCATGGCGGACGGGTGAGTTCTGCCATTTGTCCCGATATCGTAACGGCTCGAGTGCAATAACTGATGATTAATCAAAATAGGTTCTGAGCGTATACTGTTGCACATTTACAGTGTTTTAGGACTAATGCAGTATCACCTTCAAACAGAGTAAAATGTTTATAAAGACTGAGAAGCATCAGGGGTGGTGGTTAAGATGAAGTCTACCTGAAACTAAACGCTTTACTCCTATAGTCCTTGCTGCTCTAGGAACCGGATCCGCCGCCTTCTTAGCTAAGGTTGGGAAAATGTTTTGTTAATAAAGGTAACACAAGTTAAAAGTAATCCAAAACGTGTCCGCAACTACCTCGTCAATGCTGACTTCATTTTCCTGCATAATAAAGAAAGAGCATGTTAACCGCTGTTGTGGATTCGGTCCTTGTTATTGACTGAACTATAAGATTCTGCTTTTTTTTTTTTTTTTTTTTTTACCTCTTCGTCGCTAACCATGACAGCATTTTCTTGAGAACAACAACAAGTAAAATATATATAATTATGATTGTTCATAATGAATGCGGGAAAGCCGTCGCCTACGGTTCCTTACAATTTACATGCATCACTACAAAAATTACCCTATTATCTTCTTCGGGTTGCTGATCCACACGAAGTTCAGCTTCTGGCCCCCTCCGCTGTTCCTTTTACGTGCAAAAATAAAATGTTAACATTACTTTTATGATATACAAAAAAAGTCTTACTTATTTAATAAGAGAGCAAACTAATTAATGATTACTGGTTGACGTCGTATGCGTGCACCGTTCTTACTTTGTTCTTTGTTTGTTAACTGTTATATATGGGTGACATTTCAAATAAAACAAATGTATGTAACAATTTGTAATGCTAACCCTGTTCCTGTCTCTTTGCAACGAGGTTCGATATTCCGCATCTTGTCGTGCAATTTCCTCTCGACGTGCTCTAAATTAAAGAACGGATTTTACAGTCACAGGTTAATTATTTAACTGTAAGGATCACTACTAAATGAAGCACGTGCGTGTACTAAATTAAAACGAACGTTACCTTAACTCAATATCTTGTTGTTGTTGCTGGACACAGTTTCTTACAAACGTCGTAATGGCGTGAATATTTGACACTAAAAAAAAGTGAGGCGTATTTTAGGACGCAACAAAAATGCTGTAGAACTCCCTTTGTTGTTATCAAGAAAAACAGGAAACATGTGTTGACCTTATTGACCTATCTTAGCAGTTTATCTATACTTGCGGTTGTATTAGTATCTGTAATTTTCGCATTCCGACAGTTAGCTGGATCACGTTGAAAGAAGTATTTCAGATCGGATCTGTGTGTTGAAAAAATCTGCCGCATTGAAAAAATCTAAACCATACGAGTCAGTAACTATTAAAGAGGTATAAGAAAGTAAAAAAAACAAATCCTATTACTTCAAATTTCAAAACACAGATTCTCCCAACCTTCAAGAGCCTACCTTTTTCAGAGATTGAACGCTTGGTCAAAGAAAGGTATCAAAATAATAAATATTCATAAAAAAGTGATATATCTCTAAGTGTGAAACTGAATCAGGAAATGGTCACTGTTTTCTTCTCGGCTTACAATTTCTGAGGACATTGATATGTTCCACTCCGTTGGCATCTTGGAACAGTGAGACCAGCACAGGAGGCGCCTCTTCACAGTTCAGTCTTTCAAGGACTATAGTTTTGCAGAGACAATGAAGTAGCAGAACAATTACTCTCAAAGTCGTTTTCAAAGCGTAGTAAATGTGAACACTAAATATTATAATTAAGCAAATAGGTAATTGATAGTTTTTAGGTAGTTGTTACCAAATGAAGCTATTTGTTGGGAATTTTATAGAAAATATGCTTTTTGCGCACTTCTGTGCCTAATATGTTAACTCCCTAGTTTATATCTTACCACGTCTACTGTCCATACACTCGCCAATGCTCCAGAAGTACACATGAGATGCTTCGGTAATAAATCGGGAATCGCTGAGAACATTTCTAGGATGAGAAAGTTAAGATATTAGTTCATGCAGCAGCGTCGGAGTGCTATATCATATACAAGCTCACATGGTATACGTATTACTTCAAACATCTTTCTCTGTAATTCGATTTGCTGAATAATTTGATAACGAGCAGGATTAAGGACATTCCGAAATCTCATTTTCTTATTGTTATTAACTTCACCGTCAAGAAATCTTTTTTTTTTACTGTTCAGGTACGTAAGACTGTCAATCACAATGTAATTGCTTACACATATTAAAGGTGTAAATGAATATCTTTACCTGCAAAAGTCATCACGGTGAACATCACATGGCTCACAGTTCGAAAAGTAGGCCAACAGTGGCATTCCGTCACAAGCTGCTTGTTGATGCAGCTGTCAAAAAATTTCATAAGGACACATGGTCGTAAACGTCTAATGGCACATTCCAAACCCATAAACGGCAATTATGCCTGGATCATGTGTCGCAGATTAACATATAGCAGTTGCATATTAAGACTTACCAGATTAAACGGAGCACATATAACGTTTGGATGTTGCCATCCATACACTTCGTTTACCCACGCGGACAACACAGAGGGTTCTACTTGTGTAAAAGCTGAAAAAATAAAAATTTCTTTACCTAACCTATATTTTATATATTTGCGAGTAATAACTTCCGAGTAGCACATTGCTCTCTATGGCAAAAGCCACAAAGTTGCGGCAATGTATATTTATATGTACAACGATGAAAGTGTGGCATTCAGCTGTGCTGACTTACCAGAAAGAGTTTGGCTTGAATATTCGTATCTGATTTCCTCCATTGAGCCGGATGTGGTGGCTAGTTAAAAAAGGAAATGCATGCTCCTTAGATTTATAGCAAATGAATTATATTTAGCAGGCAACGTACAGGTACTATAGCTGGCATTGGCCGGCTGGAAATAGGGGTAATATAGGGTATCAGTTATTAGCCATGAATCGTAGTAGTGTAATTTATTAGCAGGTCATGGTTTTGCTAAGTTTCTATACTACTGTACCCACCAGGTATATTGATGGAATCTGGAAGTGGCCGTACTTCCTCTGCAACTATATGCAAACAGAATTTAGAGAAAACATGTCACAAGCATTATTGTTCTTTGCCAGCCGGAACATGATGAGTTGGATAGTGCATTGATTGTCTTTACAAAAAGAATGTAATTGAAAAACGCATTATCACCTTGAATTGCAACCACTCCGCTACTGTCATTAGATTCATCTACCACTGAAACTAGATTTCAAACAAAACAAACTGTTTAATAACGACAGGTAGATGATAAATAAGAACCGAGCAACAAGAAATATTCTAATGCGGGCATACCTGAGCTGTTAGTGTTGTTTACACCAGTGAGGTCTATCATCGCCAGAAATTCCGGACATTTTGCGTCCACGATTGCTTCCGGTCTTTCCCAGCGGTGTGCGGTATGAGCATGCGCCATTCACACATTCAACATTGTTACGTACTTTGCCTCAGTGGGGTGGGGGAGGGATGGGTTTCTCCGGTTCAAAAAGAGACTGCTACGTTTAGGAGACGTGCCGCTGAACGACCTAGTTGAAATTAGCTTTCGTTTGGTACAATTTTCATGCGATTTGGAGCTTCCCAGCCCAAAATATCAACATCCGAAGTCAGCGTATTTCACGGGAGGTATTCGCCATGGCTGACTGTGAACTGCAAATTCAAACACAAAAAGTACACATTGAATTTGCTCCAGGGGACTGACTGAGGCTTCACAGGAGATGTTCAATCCTTCGACAATCAGGTACGGGGTAGACATTTTGCGTTTTACCCAAGGTTCTTGTATTAAATGCAGCTTAAAAAGTGACAGTAGCCGGTTTTGAGCGTATTCTGCTATCAATCCTTCTTACGTCGGCCGAAATTTTAAATTCAAAAAAGTACACATCGAATTTTACCGGAGATAAATATTTTTTGTACTGTTGTGTTTAGGAAGCTTTCCTCTTCCGAATGCTGCCCAGACATTTTTACGAACGTGCTTCAGTTAAGCGAAAAGCACAATTTATTATCAGATCCCATACATTTCTTTGTTATTTCTTGAGCGGCTGTCAGCGTGAAACCTGATGCCTCTTCCGAGATGGCGCAACCGGATGTCTGAAATTTCTGGCGATGTCACAGATGGAGTAGATACCAGCAGGGGTTGCGGTGGTATTCTTTCTCCGGTCACAGCCGACGTCCCGGCAGTGTCTCGCATCAAAACTGGACCTTCAAAAAACAAGAAGCGTTTTGCTTGAAGTTTTTGCAAGGGAACATTTATCGATATTATATACATAATAAATCACACACATATGTGAACTGTAGAACTTAACATGGGTAGGGGAAGTGACCCTCGCTGTTACTTTGAAGCAGATTGAGCAGTAATGAGCTCGGATTATTTAACGCTACTTCAGTTATAAGAAGTCATTGTTTTAACTTAAATTTGGCCTACCAGGTTCCATTTCGTCATCGTCATCGTCATCTTCTTCAGCTTCAGCTTCAGTTTCATCTTCTACTTCATTTTCTCCTTCGCTGAATATGGCACTCAGGCGCTGTCTGAACTGGTAGCCGGAAGCGTTCGGAGAAGAGCGGGAGCGTGTTGGCAGCTAAACAGTTAGAAATAATAATATTTATTAAAATAATAACAATAATAATAAATCATTCCGAATCTTTCTTGTATAATTATTTTAGGCGTCTCGGCTCACCTTTTCAAACGGCCCCATAAAGAAATCCAGAAAATTTGTTGGAGAGTGCCAATAAATTATCATACTTACAGGATGATAGGTGTTCAGTTGAGTATGTGGTCGGATGTACACGATCCTCTGAGATCGCCAGTGGGCCTGTACTCGAACTCCATTCAGGGAGTGTTGCCTTGTGTCATCCATCGGGGTCAAGGATCTCCCATTGTTTTGCTGGCACTCTAAAAAGTCATACTGAGAGCGTCCCTGTTACAAAACGTACAAACAATTACTCTTGCATGGATACAAAACTATATAGTTTCAAATCCCCACACATTTGCCTGCGTAGTTTTATTCCCATGCATTCAGCCGCACACATAAGTTGTCGATGGCTGTGCGCATCGACAAAACCTGCAGGAAAACTTTTACATGACAATTTGTCTACAGAGTAAACTATCATGTAAAACAATATCTTGTGACAATCCCGATCAAATGGGTTCTTAGGGAAATGTGTAAACCACAATACGCAAGTCCTTCGAAACATTTACCGGTGTCCGTGATTATGAACTACAAAAAACAAAAAAAAAAAAGAACATGAAACACAGGGATAGTAAAACTCACGTGACGTCAACTAAATGTCCGTTCTCCTGAAAAGCGCGCATAATTGCCTGTCTGACATCAATTGCTGACATAGATGTGCGAAATTGAACGCGGCTTTCCAAACCCTCGTCGCGCAGATGTTGGCGAAGGCGTCCTCGAGGAATATCCGTGATCCTTGGACAGGGAATCAGCACAACTATGCGGTTGAATCGGTTGCTGCCTCTTGAGCGACCGCGTCCTCTACCTCGTCTTCTCTGCTGCAGTTGCACTGTGGGGTTAAAAATTTGTCCTATATTTCTTACAGCTGGCTGAAAATTGTTGCTAGATTCAGCTCCTGCTGCTTGTTGGGATGCAGGAGGGGTAGCAGCTTGAGGCTCCTGGGCTACGGTGGGAGGCGTCGCTGACGGCTCGGGCTGACTTGCTGCATAGCCTTCAAAAACTCGTCTCACTTCATCGTTTACCGTTTCTCTTTGAAGTGCACTCAGTATGGATTGGAGGCTTTGCACAATATCACTTCTTCCGTTCATAATGCTTAGCTTTCACGCACAGAAAGTAAAATCTTTATTACTTATAACAAATCCGGCTCTTATGGACTTCTTCGTCAATCTGATAGGTTCAGTTTCCGAGGCGGCATTTAATTGATTGTGGATCGGCACAGTTTATGCTCTGCGCTACCGGCACTTGTCTTCCAAGGCGGCACTGTGTATAGCTTTGCGAAACTGTAAACGAAGCAAATTTACACATAAATAACCTGGTTTATCTCCTTTTTAATAAAAATTTAATGACCTGTGCAACTGAAAACAAAAATAGCGAATAGTGGCATTCCAACAGCAAGGGCTCTCTTTTCGTAAGTAGAAAGCACACAAATGTTTTAATAAATAAATAGTTTAAGAGGTTTCTTCCTTTTCACAAAAGCGCGGTCGACACACCTAACTAAAGAGAGTGATAGAAAATCATGCATAGTTTTAATTCAAGAGGATTTTCCCTGTGGTTTTTACAAAAGTTCCGTCGGGTCAACCCCGACCAAACTTAAATGAATACTTCAAGAGGTTGCTTCCTTTTCACAAAAGCGCGATCGACACACCTTACTGAAGAGAGTGATAGAAAATTATGCACAGTTTGAATTCAAGAGGTTTTTTCCTGTGGTTTTTATGAAAGTTCCGTCGGGTCAACGCCGACCTAACATAAATAAATAGTTCAAGAGGTTGCTTCCTTTTTACAAAAGCGCGATCGACACACAACTGAAGAGAGTGATAAAAAATCATGCACAGTTTGAATTCAAGAGGTTTTTTCCTGTGGTTTTTCACGAACATTCTGTCGGGACAACTCCGACCAAACCCAAAAGAACATGGGAGAGAATATCACACATTACTCAAGTGGGTTTATCCTGTACTTTTTACAAAAATGCGGTCGGCACTTAACTTGGCGAAAAGATTATACTTAGTTACACAAGTTCATGCAACAAAATAACTAATCCCTCACCGACATTTGGTCTGCGGTTATTACAAGGTCGGTACAAAATCAACTACACGCGTTTGCTTTATCTATGGGTTGGACAGAATAAAATGTGGATGTAATATAAATTCAGCTGACGAAAAAGCCCTCAAACTTTAGGCGTTTTGCTTAAGAAGCATTGTGAAATCGAAATGCGAATAAAAGGAAAGTGAGTTTAAATATTGTTGACATGGGGCTAAGTGTCGAAAACTCGGTCGAGTTTTGAAAATTGCATAATTGGGGTGAAGTAACAAATCTTGTAAGCAAGCTCCGGAAAAAAGGTGGCAGCTTAAACTTTTTCTAGCGGACTTTAGGTTTCTCATAGCTAACTAGTTAATTGCACTCAATTTGCTACATTCCTTACGATTCTCATTTTTATGTATTTTCATAGCTGTTTATTTGCTTAATGACATCTCCTTAAAATACAGTCGATCACTATATGGTGAAACTATTAAAGAGAACGTTTATGTATGATAAAGGAAGTTTGCCAGCCCGATTACTTCATGCTTTATTCTTATAGTGAACTAAATACACAACTCACTTAATGGGGCACGTATAGGCATCTTTCATTGATAGGGAACTAGACTGGCCTTGCCAGTGAGCTCGCGGCGTGAGTTGGGTCGAGACCAGAATATAAAATGGAAAGTAGGGGACAAGAGCGGAACTCCCAAGAGAGACTTCCAATTTCTCACCATAAAAATATCACACAGTATAGAGAACTTGGCTTTTAACACCTTGCTCTTTTGACACCTTGATTAAACTAAAAATTATTATTACAACACTCATACACTTGCTTCTTAAAGGTTGAGCGACCCTGCATCTTGAGAATGCGTGACATATCTTTTTATGCACAATCGATTATGACAGTTTGACCTTGACTCATATTTCTAATCAGAGGCCACGATTAATCCAGCCTTCGCTTCACTACTTATGTGTTTTCTTTTCTTAACTCAATACGTTTCTTCTATCAGGCTTTCGAGTATTCGTGCTCTGTAACAAATATAAAATTGAAAGCGAGGAATGTCACACGAGAGATGTTTACAATATTATTGCGCTTTTGTTCACAGTGTGTTCAGTCCATTTGTGACTGCAAACTCAATCCTCAGAATTATTTCGGTGTATTTTTCATTTCTGGTATTTAATGAACATTGCGAAACAAAGACTACATGATCGAATGAAAGAAACACTTCAACAGGCAATGTACGATACGCAGAAGAATTTTATGAGGCAACAGATGTCATGTACAGAGTAAGGCATAAAGCGTCATTGTTTTACGGCTAAAGCTCACCGTAGCTTTGGTTTCTGTTTTCGCCCTGTTATCTTCCCAAAAGTATTTCGTGTCGCCACAGAAAGTTTCGTTGGGACTAAATACTTATCGGCGACAGAGATATTTGCAATACCCCAGAAGTACCATCAAACATTTGTTTACGGCTATTCTCAAAGCTTGTGCGGTGAACGCGAGCCAAAATCTTTTCCTAAAATCCAGTTTATCCATGCCTATTCCACAGAGCCAAATGGCGTTGAATTTGAATGGGATGCAGTTTACTTTTTCGCTTCACTACTTATATGTTTTCTTTTATTAACTCAATACGTTTCTTTCTATCAGGCTTTCGAGTATTCGTGCTCTGTAAGAAATATAAAATTGACAGCGAGGAATGTCACACGAGAGATGTTTACAATATTATTGCGCTTTTGTTCACAGTGTGTTCAGTCCATTTGTGACTGCAAACTCAATCCTCAGAATTATTTCGGTGTATTTTTCATTTCTGGTATTCACTGACCATTGCGAAACAAAGGCTACATGATCGAATGAAAGAAACACTTCAACAGGCAATGTACGATACGCAGAAGAATTTTATGAGGCAACAGATGTCATGTACAGAGTAAAGCATAAAGCGTCATTGTTTTACGGCTAAAGCTCACCGTAGCTTTGGTTTCTGCTTTCGCCCTGTTATCTTCCCAAAAGTATTTCGTGTCGCCACAGAAAGTTTCGTCGGGACTAAATATTTATCGGCGACAGCGGTACCATCAAATATTTGTTTACGGCTATTCTCAAAGCTTCCGCGGTGAACGCGAGCCAAAATTGTTCCCGAAAATCCAGTTTATCCGTGCCTATTCCACAGAGCCAAATGGTGTTGAGTTTGGATGGGATGCAGTTAACTTTTACACACAAGTAACGAGCAATTCAGTGGCCACATCTCGAGTTGTTTAGCGAAGTCAATTACGTCATCGCCCAGCACGTGATAATATGAACCAATCACCGTGTGCTGATCCTCGACCCACAAAAAGGAAAAAAAATAAATAAAAATCTCCATTCTTAAGCTCTCGTGGGCCCCAGGCCCCCGCGAGCAAAGAGGAGAAAACAAGTAGTAAAATATACGCAACGTAAGGTATTAAAGGTTTTAATAAAGTATGCTAACAAAAATTAAACAAACACCTCATCAATAGAAAAACTGTAAAAATAACTGAACGTGAAGCTCTCCATCGCTGCCGAGCCATGTGCTCGAAACGTCTTCTGTGCCATGGAAATGGAGCCATCCGGTTGGGCTTCCAGGCGTTAACCACCTTGCTCCAGGAGTCTGTTTCAGGTAGAGACGTTCCTCCTTTCGAAGGGCGGCACTAGAACAGTTAAGATGGGGAGAAACATTAACAAACTAAGTCAAAACACGAATACAACAGCAAAACTTCTAGACCGGAGGAAAAAGTCCATATATATATATATATATATATAATGTCATAGTTTTGCAGTGTAGAAAACTGTACACAGAAGCGTTACTGACCAGAAATTAAACATCACGGGAACAGACCCTTCCAATGTTATAAAAATCCCCATTCGGCCTTCCTGAGACATCACTACTGAAGCGTAAATGTTGTAGTCTCCAATTGAAAACCGAGGGCTGCGCGTCCCACTCCCAGACTCGCGAATCTCATCAAATCTAGGCACAGTCCACTCATACGAGCGGACAGGTCCTGGCTTGAGGGTTGTAGAACACTATTAGAAAGATGGAGAAAAATTAAATTCAGTTACTATCAGACAAGTTGAGCTATTTTACCCTCTGCGGTAGTTACGAAAATGTCCTCTTCTTTGGCGTCGCGTACCGTACGTTATTTTATCTATTTTTATAAAGCGTGATGCAGCGAAATTCTAGGGCGTATGTTAACAAATAACAATATACTGTATAACTAAGGAATTACCGGAATTTTCTCCTAAACTAACATAAAACTACAATGTTACATGGTGTCGTACTCGTACGCACGCCGGGTCCGTTCGTTAACCAGCGAGTTCACGTGGTGTTGCCAATTAAGTTCAAAGTGACGCTCACTCTCTTCTCTTCTAAACAATGCATCGCACGTGGCCACCGGGCATGGTACAATTGCCCTTGGGCATGTTGTGCTAATATGGTGGTTGATCTCGTTCCTGCAGAGAGCCAAGCGCGCGGAGAAAACAACAATACGTTAGCATAGGCTACTATTTTTGCTGAAATTGGCAAACCAGAACATAAAAAAAGAAAATCAAAATCACCGAGGGACTAGTTGTTGGCTGGCATCAGCGGCATTTCTGCATCCAAATGGGCATAGAACAGGCCTTCTTTTACACTGCAGTAAACTGTGCGTGCCCATATCTACGGAAGGTATCGCGTATCCACAGTGCTGGCAGTTGACTAGCCTTCTTTGACACAACCGCTGGTGTTCGCCAAGCTGACTTCGAGGGAACGTCAATTCGCACCCCTCAAACTCACACTGCAAGCGCTCGTACATGCAGGTCCGAGTGTGGGTCTCTCTTGTCTCAAGAGGACCTTGCCACGAGCAGCCATCTGCGCTAAATTCGCAGAAGACTGCCAGTTGGCTCACCAACTGATTAAATGGCAAGATTCTCCTGAGATCTTGCACACTGAGTGGTTGTCTATCCATTGGGCAGGTAGTGTGCCCATGCAACTCGCAGCATATGCGAATGCACTCAAAACAGAATAAATGGCCTTCCCTGCAAGCCACCGCGTCACGAAGAACGTACTGGCTAAATACATTAACAAAAAATTAGAACAATCAGTGTCAAAACGTAAATAAAGTTTCTCGGAATTGATCATGTAGTACGTATAATCAGCCAAAAGGAAATATATAATCAAATCCTACCATATGGGACAAATGTAGTTTGGATTGACTGGTCGCGCTACGAAAATTTCGGGTTGATGTCCAGAAGCCATGTTGCTAATGTTCGGGGTTGGGCAACTTCCATATAGTATTAATAATAAGGCTAATGTTACAAGAGTAAGGAGCGGCACGCTTTCAGAATCGCTGATTAAAAGCCACAATCTGCACAAGCTGTAAATTGAAACATACTTTTATTTGAGAATGCGGCATGGCCACGCACATCGTTTTAACACCAACTTGTAATCCTTCCGGCTGGAGAGATGTCGGCATCTCTAACGTTTCTCTCCGGAAAGTTACCAAACTGAGAACAAGTGTTTTCCTGAAACAAGTTTGCTGAGCCACACCCGTGTGGGCTAAAGAAGATGAAGGGGAGGCTTTACGACAAAGGATAACACACATCTTTAAAATGTCGCAGGTAATTGCTGAATTTGTCGAAGCATCTGTACGTTTGGTCAACGAAATTGAAACTAATTTTCTTGCTGAAAAAAACCTAAATGTACTGGATGGGTATTCGTCGAGGCTGGAAGAGGCTATTCTTAGCCTCCGTTGGATTGTCGCGGTAGTTGATGAAGCTTTACCGCCTGGTAACGTGCACACATTTTCTGAACAATTGAACATAGCGCTGGATTCGTTAACTGCACTTGGAGTCCGCATTTCAGAGCATTCAAGACAAATAGACAATGAAGCGTTCCGTTGCGAGCAAGAACAAGGAGCCACTGGCCGACCCCATTTCGTCATCAGACGAGATCAGTTACTGTACCTGCGACAATTGTCATTTAAATGGGTCGACATTGCTGAAATGCTGGGTGTTTCCATAAGCACACTGAATCGCCACCGAGACCTTTTAGGAATAGGCGCCACGGATGAAGGAGCAACGAGATTTTCCGACATTTCAGAAGATAATCTGGACAACACTATCAGAGATATCATTCGAGGCCAACCATTTAGTGGACTTCGACTAATCCATGGCGAGCTGGAAGCTCGAGGACTACACGTTCAACGGGAAAGAGTTCGAAGTTCTATGCACCGCGTGGACAGTCTAAACGTGCGCGCCCGTCTATGTCAAGTTGTCCAGCGAAGAACGTACTCCGTTCCCTCCCCAAATTCATTGTGGCACACAGATGGAAATCACAAACTGATCCGATGGAAAATTATTGTCCATGGAGGAATCGATGGCTTCTCCCGTCTATGCGTCTACTTGAAGTGTTCTTCGAACAATCGAGCTAGCACCGTGGAGACCTACTTTCGTGAAGCAGTGACCGAGTTTGGTTGGCCATCAAGGGTGCGATCAGACAAAGGAATGGAAAACGTTGAAGTCGCAAAGCAAATGGTCGCTCGACGTGGAACGGACCGGGGAAGTCATATCGCTGGAAGTTCAGTCCACAATCAGCGAATAGAGAGACTATGGAGGGACTACTTTCGTTGTGTAGGGGTAAATTATCACAATCTGTTCTATTTTCTGGAAGATTGTGGCTACCTTAACCACGACAATGATATTGATTTGTACTGCCTTCATTTTGTGTTTCTTGAGCGTCTGAACCATTCCCTGAATGTGTTCAAGCGCTCCTGGAACAATCACAAAGTGACGACAGAGTGCAACTACACCCCTCAACAATTATATGTGAGGGGTATGCTGGAGAAAATCGAGGGACAAGACATTGCTGTGCGGGATGCTTTCATGACGCAAGAAGCGGCCGATGCAGTAAACGAAGAGCATTTTGGAGTAGATCCAGAAGGACCCACACCGGAAATACAAACTGAAAACAATGTCAGCGTAACTGACATTCCTTGTCCCTTAAATGAAAGTCAAGCTGTACGATTAAGGTCCCACCTTGCTAACCTCGAGCCTTGCCCGAATCATGGCATTTCGCTGTTTTTAACTGCCAAAGATTTTGTGCGGCACTCACGCAATTAAATAAACCCTGCATGAGATGTAAATGATCGAATGATAACTTATACCTCATGTACTAAGATATGTTACTAATAAAGCCTACGGTGTCTGGAAAAAATGCATTGAGCAATTACAAACAAAATATTTCTGTAGTCATATGATGGTTATAAAAAATAACAAAAATATTTTCGTAAGGCCTTCAAATAGGCAATATTATTTCACTTATTTCGCTGAGACGGGTCAAAATGTGACTGATACTTTAAAGACGTTTTTATTTTATTTCTCTATTTTAATAAGTAACAACACTATTGCGCATATGTTTGTGGACATTTTCTCGATTCTTAAATCTGATACAAAATTTGTGACATATCCTCCAAAGTCGAGACAAGAACTCTGAAAAAGACAAACAAACAAACAAACAAACAACACACAATAACATAAAATATTCTTTCGCCAAACTTTACCAAAGTTACCTTGGCTGGGCTTTGCGCTCTTAATGCCAGTATTTTGATATTTTTTCTTATCAAAATTTCTGAGTTTGTCAAACATGTTGGGTCGATTTTTTAAGCAAAGCCTAACTTAGACCTGGTTTATCGCTAAATTGAAGTTTAGACGGACGCCACACAACAAGATTAGCCAAACGGAAAATTGCATTTTAGAACATGGATCGGAGTCAGTTTGTAAAGACGACGTTTAGCCGTTGTCCGTTAAGCATGGCTATTGTTTTAATCTTGTTTAGACCAGGACTTTCTTAACCGTGGTCTAAACCTTGTTTAAAAAATCGGCCCGTTGTGTTTAAATTTGTATTCATTAATATTTAATAAATTAATGAAGCTGACGTCAGTCTTCGGGTGAGTGTCAAAACCTCCCTACCCCTAGTCCCAAGGTCCTAGTACCCTACCCCCCTGTGTTTGGTCTTATTTTTTACGGGGTAAAATATAGTTTGCGGTTGTGGCAAAATTTTATGGGGTTAAACTTAGTGGAGTAACATTATGGGGTAACTCTTGTCTTCCGGTAAAATTATATGGGGTAACTTTTAGTTTTCCGGTTTCACGACGTGTCGGGCGCTGCATAAATATTACGGGGTACATTTAAGCTTCCGGTAGACTATTAATTTCAGTTTGCGTCGGTAGTAAAAATACGCCGTGATCATGTAATCACCATGAAGACGTCTTGTTGGCAGTAAAATAGTAATGTCGGCCTATATATACGTCAAAGTGTTTTGAGTAGTTTTGACCGCCATAAAACTGTACTGACTTGGCAATTCGGACCGCCGAGCCGTTTAGGAGAATCTATTTTTTCATCGCTGTTAGCATTCCAACATTTTTGATGAATAAAGACAGTTTTATTGTGAAAGTTTTGAAGTTCTATGTTATAAAACAAATAAACCAGCTTCAAGCGTGCTCCGTTCAGAAATAAAGCACTTAGCAAGTGCCGAGAGCACTCAAGAAGTGGGGAAAAACGCTCGCCTTCGGCTCGCGTTTCTCCCTACACTTCTTTCGTGCTCTCGTCACTTGCTGCGTGCTTTATTTCTGAACGGAGCACGCTTTAAGCTGATTTATTTGTTAACTGTACTTATCAGAAGTTTTCAATTGTTGCATGTGTTGCCTGGTACATGTACAAAAGCACAATACCATGCCAGGAAAATATAACCCTAACCCTATACTCCCCAACATATTGGGAAAAAGAAGCTCTGTAAGTGAAAATGGAAAAATGCATTATAAAATATACAATAATTGTACAGAGTAAGCACATTCTCTATCAATGTAAAATGCATGAGCATGATCAGTGTATTACCATATTGACATTCTTCTCTTAAAATGTCTCAATTCTTATGTCATATGGGTAAACTAACTCTTCTTATCACAGAAAGGTACTTTTTCCAATTGGGCTCAGTGAACTTCATGTTTCTCCCATTGATATTTTGGGACCTGTGGAAAATAAAATAAAGCACTGAAGTCTATAATATTAAAATGTTATCAAGTGTGTTCTGTGGTTGGCAATGGAGGGGGGGGAGGGAGGGGGGGTTGGTGTTGGTGGTAATAGAGCTGGATTAGTACATCACACTAGCAACTATTGCAGAGCTGCAATCAGTGACAAAAGTCTTGGGACACTCGCACAGTTTCAGTAATTTCTCTACGGTTTCAGTTGAAAGACAACCCCTTCCCCTCCGCTCAATGTTGAAGTGCCCTGAACTTGTTTTCCCAAACACACGCAACATTGTACAGAGGGGAGGTGGGAGAAAAATGGTTTCGCGCCTTTCAGTACGCTTAGTCAATGACTTGTGTCTGAGATACATCAATTTTTGAAAGTGTCCCAAGAACTTTTGTCACTGATTGTGTATAGGATTCGCTTGCTCAAATGAAAACTTATTAAACTCTCAATTCTCGTAACACCACTTTTCTAACTGTCAGTGGTAAATGCAAATTGTGTGGTTTGAAGTGTCGTTGTTTGACACACGCTATCGGCCATTTCATTCAGCTCAGAACAATTGGGATTTATTTAGGCGATTGGTTTGACAGACGCTTTTTTCTTTCAAGATTTTCAAATCGGTAGAATTGTAAGCTGTTAACTGAATTTGTTGTGAAAACAAGCGTGTGTAATTCATGCCTGATCGCCATAAAGCGACGAAAAAAACTCGGTCCACAACTTACGGTACGGACCGCACACTCGGTTAATAAGATATAGAGCGGTTTTCGGATGACTGTCGAAAGTAATTGTGTGATTGCTTTGGTTTTGCGCTTGCTTCGCTTTCGGATTGGTCCACACGAGTTTGTCAGCATGCTCAGCCAATCAGGAACAAAACCAAAACCAAAACCAAAACCAAACACTTCTCACGCAAGCGATGCCGTGTACTTGCAATGCTGATTGGAAAGTAAAACCAAACGCAAGACCAAACGCAAATTACTTTTGGCTTCCAATTGGTTGAACTGTTTTCTCTCGGTCTCTGTGATTGGCCTGTGTGATTACTTTGGTTTTGGTTTTCGACAGTCATCCGAAAATGGTTCTATGTACAAAAGCACTCCACTGTACAGTTGCCAGTAGCAAACATAAATAACTTAAGGTCTGGGTAAAGGGTAAAATGAGGCCAATTTACAGCAAATAAAATAAAGGCACATAAGATCTATATCTAATCAACTATAGTATAAGTGATACATCAATCATTGATGTTTACAGAAATGTTCATGTTGAAGTGATAGGTTTGTTTTTTAAGCCGTGACTGGTCGCCATGGCAACAAGCTTTAAAAATTGGAATATGACATAGCTCTCTTGGAATGTAACCTATCTTCGATTTTTCTTTTTGTACTAAAAATAAGCATAAAAACATTTATTTTGGCCATTGTATACCTGACTGCAAGGAACGGATAGTTTCATGACCAAAAATTAATAAATGAGACGATCAGGTGCTAATTGTCACGGCACCGTACGTGAAACGGCGGTATACAATGACAGTATTGTCTGGAAGGATGATTTGGTGAATCCCTCCAAATTTCTTCCCAGACTATCAAACCGATCTTTCTCACTTAGAAATAATGCTTACCAGATACAACGGATCAGCACAGGTTTGGGGTTGTGCGACAGGTTATATGGCGCGCATTCGAAAATCAAAGTGGCCGCCATATTGTTTCATGTCATTTGGGATCGATTGGAGCTCAAGATCGCCGATCATGAGAATCGAGTCGATGAGATAACAGTCGATACTCGTTTGGGTTTCGAACACAATGGCCGTGCCTTAGCAACGCCGAAACAGCAGATTCTTGACCAGCGGTTCTTTTCACTTCGCGTCCAACGCGAACTTATCGATTAGATTACTTCACTGTGCTGTACTGTGTCGCTGCAAATGAGTCAAAGGCTTAAAAGGAAACTACCTTGCCGAGCAACTGGCCCAGGGTCCCGATTACCTTTTGATAATGGAGAATTGGAGTCCAGAGGATGGGAAGTGATAAGGACTGAACGGCCGAACGGGTCAGTAATTTTTCGATGGCGGACTCCCGATCCCGAACGAATACTTCTGAAGACATCAAAAGAAGTAACAGATTTCCTCGAAAGAACTCAACCGGAAGATTCTGACATGGAGTATGTACCATCGTCGTCGAGTCAAGGTGATTCTCAGCAGACAGACACGACTGCTGGAACGCCAGTGCAGCAAAGGTAACGCAGAAAACTACAGTACTGTTTGATATCTATGTGTACATTCATCATTATAGGCTAGTTTCAAATCTTTCAAGAGATATGTAAATTGAGAAGTTTACTGCTTGAGAAGAAAACAATAGCTAACTCGGTTTGAGGTCGATCTATCCTAATCGCTAGCCGAAATCAAATACCTATTTGAATTTGAGTGGACGAACTATCGGTGCAATTCTGGTATCTCGAACCCTCAGTGACAGTCTAAATCTCCCGATAACTCGGACTAAAAGACGTGTTACACTGTTTTTGTTCCCGACGATTATATAACTTTATATTTGCCAGTCAACAATTCTCTCAGCGTCATCTTTTTCCTACGTGTAATGTCTTGTCTTAGTAGTGATGTCCAGGAAGTTTGCATCCCCAACTTTATATACCTGGCGATGTCACACAAAATGCTGGACTTCCTTGATGAAATCAACAGCAAGTTGCAGTGTAGAATATGTGGAAACAATGGTAAGTTCTTCAGTGTAAAATAATCATCCAAATTAATCACTGTAAAATGTCAACACATCACATCAAAAATATAACTTTTCTTTAGGAAAATTGGTTCCAGTACATCACAAAGAGGTTGGACTTGGTGGTGCCACAGAGATTACATTCCAGTGCTTTTCCTGTGCTAGCACCATCCACTATGCTAGTAGCATGATGTGTGTGAAGGAGACTAAGAGAAATGCTGTGTCCCTTGCCACTGCACTTGCTTTCTTGATATGGGGAAGGGGATATGCAGGCTATTACAATGTTCTTATGAAAGGTTTGGGCATAAAAGGGTTATCGAAGCCTTCATTTTACAAAGTAATAGAATTTGCTTATCCTCATGTCAAAGCTATCCTTGACAAAGCGTGTGAGGATGCAAAAGACAATATGAGGAGGAAGGAAAACAATGTTTTAGGCAGCTGGAAACGAGCAGTTACCACTTCTGATGGTTGCTGGTTAATCCGTGGCTTCCACAGTCAGTGTGCAAGTTTTGTTGTCATTGATTTTATTTGTAATGCTTTATTGTTTTATGGTCATTTGTGCATGAGGGGATCAAACAACATATGTGATGTGGATTTGTGGGGAGGGACATCCAAAGCTGCAGAAGGGCACTTGGCTCATCTGTGTTTCACCAAGGCCAAAGAGGAGGGAATGCATGTCGAAATCAATTGGCAAGATGCTGATTCTTCTTCTGGGAGTTCTTTTAGGTCAGTTTTTCCTGATGGAGATCTTAGTCGTGTAATGTTGTGTGGGGGACACGTGGGGAGGTCACATTCTAACAACCTGAAGGAGTATAAATCTAAGAGAATTGTAGATCAAGGATTTCTTCAAAAGCGTTTGAAGGAATTTCCAGACCTCAAGTCTGTCAAGTGTTACTGTAGCACAAGGCATTCAAAATCCTGTGGTTGCTTCACAGATGCTTTTCTTGCATCTGCTAAGAGAAACCATTTTTGTGTCCTTAAACAATGTGGTAGTGACCCCAATGTGTACGCTGAGCGTATGATGAAACTGGGGAAGTACCATGCTAGGGACATACATTCTTGGACCAATGAGGAAGGAGAAACAGAGGAATACGGTTTTCATCCTCAGAAATCCTGCTCTTGTGAGATGTGCTCAAAGGCAAAAGATCAGGGTTCCAGAATTAGAAAAACCTCTAGTACCACTGAAGTGCTTGCAGATAGCAACATTGACTCTGATGAAGAAAGTGATAAGAGTGATGATGATGATGGCCCTCTGGAGTGCGACGGAAGTGAGTACAGGACAAGAGCTGCTCTGACTTGTCCCCTTCATGCCCTGCTGTATGAAATTGAGTGCCAAAGGCTAGCGAAAAAGGCCTCTCAAGTGATTGACCCTGAGATGGGCAGGGGACACTCAAATCTCCCAGAGTCTCGTTTTAGTGTTCTATCAAAGTTTCGACCAAAATATGTTAATCTACATCAGCTACACTACGAAGTGTCAACAAACATAGGGCTGTTACAAGGCAACATGAGCTGGTCCTACAGAAACTATGGTCCTCATTATCATTGGGAAATTGAACTATATGATGCAATGGGATTACCAATGGTTGCTGGACTCAGAGATCAAGTAAGTATTTTATTGAATCCTTTGCAAATCATATTGTAAATACATATCAAGATGTTTACATCCTATGCACGACAGTTATGAGATGCACACTGTGGTGATGTGATTGTTGTCTGCAGTGCATGCAACTAATATGTGCCAGCAAATGTTTGTTTAGTTGCCTTTGCATACCATGAGGTGTAATAAGGTGACTGATATGTTTGCAGAGCACTGAAGTAACAAATTATGGGGGTATGGCCATGGATTGGTTTGTTAAATAATAGTGCTGGTATTTTTTTTCAAAATTGTAGTTAGTACATGACAATGAAGTGCGTTTCAAGAAGCTGGAAGCCCACAAAACAGATCATGTCAAGACGAAAAGAACCCAGAGAAAGAAGGAGAGACTTGCTGAGCAAAACCGAAGGTAACAAACTGGCATGTCTGTATAAGTACATATATCATGCAATGACAAATTATTATTACTGGTTTGGAGCAGTTTTTGCATGACTGTTGCAAGTAATTGCTTTGGTTTTGGTTTGGTTTTTTGCTATGCATTCTAATTGGTGGACAGTCATGCAAAAACTGTGCCAAATGTACTTTCATACAATTTGTAGTGCTGTAAAATCCAGCTGGTTATAAGCCTCAATTTTGCTTATAAGCCAAGCTACCTGTTAAAAAATGTATTCTAGTTGTACCGTTGAAATTGTTTATCACATGTGTCTGAACTGAAGTGAATGTCAGCTTATTTTGAAACATTCTCATTGTACTGCTTATATGTCCCCACCCCCATCTCCTTTGTTATAAGCCCACCCAAAACCCATTTCAAAGTTTAAAAGCCGAGGGCTTATAACCAGGGTACTATGGTATTCACTGGCATTTACATGTTTTAAATGCTTAGAAAGAGGTACAGTGCCCGTCAGAAGATTTTGCACACATATGGAGAAAGGGAGGATGTCATCGATGAGAATGACAGACTGCAGTTCATTGAACAAAGAGGACAAGCAAGGGTTGCTGAAACTCAACTGCCTATTGCACAAGCAGCCCCTGAGAATGCTGTTGTAAGGATTGGTGGACCAGTCAGAGAGGGTGGTAGATACCGGTTTTGCAGGTGTGGAGCCACAAACCATCAAAGAATTTCGCATAGAGATTGTCCTCTCAACACAAAGTCTATATAGTGTCAAACACTGCTAGAACGCTTGAAGGTTATACAAAGATTTCTTGTGAAACATTGTCAAGTGATACTGCATTTTTGAAACTGTGTAGGATAAGGGTGTGGGTCACTCAAGCCAAATTGTATTAAAGGACTCTTTATTAAATCTTTTTGTGCCTGAAAAACAAAACAAAAAAAGAGACAGGTATTAATATTTCACATTTCCCTTTTTGTAGGCCATGGTAGTCAAGTTTTAGGTTCGAGCCAACAAGTCCCAACATTTCTTTTGTTTCGTGATCGCTGAAGCAAAGCCCAACGTTGCTGGCTGTATTTGAGCAGGAATAGCCATATACAATGGTGTCCATGTTGTAAGCAAAAAAATGGCAAAAATGTCACTTCGGTATCAGTTGTTTCAGAATACATTTTGTTATCAACGTATTGCCCAACATTGTTAGGACTTGTTGGTACCATTTGCACACTACTGCCAACAACTGTCAACAATGTTGGGTGTTGTTGGGTCCATTTGTGCAGGGCTTTATACTTACCAGAATTTCAAACATTCTTGTACTCCCGGATTAACTCCGGGAGGGACACCTCGTGGAACCTTTTCCTCTGAAAATAAGTTGCACATAACTCAGTATATGACATACAACTTTATGCAAATGTCAACAAGAAAGTAATGTCACAAAGTGGACAAAAAAGTAACCCTACCTTTCCCGCTTTCGGGGGATAGTTCTTGACGCCATCAGGGTAGATTCCCCTGATGACGTCAAGAACTTCCTGGGGGTATATCAGGGATGCACCCCGTCCCACTCCTCTCTCCCGCTAAAGAAGAAGTTAGACAGTATGTTATACTCGTACTATTAGCCTAGAACCGGCAGCCCATAATGCTCTTGCCTAGAAAATACTGGTAAAATTTATCATGACATTTTATCGTGACGCATTTCCGTTCGTTCGCGTCAGCTTTCTGTTGAAATGTCGCATCGTCTAAGAGTTTACTCCTACATAGATATCGATGAAATACCAGAATTTCTCTAGTTCTAAATATTAACATCTTCACATGTGAAAGTTTAAGATTAGGGTTAGGGTAATAAAAATAATAAAAGTTTATCGAGAACTTGGGCTCCGTCAAATTACTGAAAACTTCTCATTTGCAAGCCGAATTGTGAGACAAGAAATGACCACCTGAGCAGTCTGACTACGTTCCGCCACCGTTCACATACAAGTTATACAGATTCACTGGTCTGCACATGTATACGCTTAGCGAAAGTAATAGCACATGCAAAAGCACTGAGCCAGTCGCAATTTGAACTATTTTGGCGGCAAGAGATGTCCGCGACAATATTTTTGACGTCGATAAATTAAAAGATTCCATAACACCTAGGCTCGCTCGCAATCACAGTTCACGTTTCATAGACATCACAGTGTTAAAAGCTATATCCACTGCCATGAATATTGTCTCGAGCAGAAGAACAGAAAATGTGAACACTCACCGACAGAAACCCGAACAAGGTTCGGTAGATGAACTGTCGCGCATCTGAGTCAGATGCGCGACAGTCACCTACCGAACCTTTCTCTTTTGCCCCTGTCAACAGCGTTGACAGGGCTTTTGGGACCTCTTCTCCTCTACAAAGATTCAACAAGGTACGGTGAGATTCTGAACTCAAGTATTGCGGTGTGTTTGACTGTAAATAACGAGTATCGGTAGGGTACCGTACTTACGTTTTCTCTTTAACAATGGCCTTGAACTTTGCCATGTATAGTTCTTTAGCTGTGTTTTGAGGGAAAAAAAACAGCTTGTTATACTTCATGCATCTTTAAAGATGGAATATATCACAACAAAAACAACACTTCACTTACCTCCCGCCATCTTCGTATTTTCCCGCCTTGGGGCGCGGGTGCAGTGTGCGATCAGTACGGATGTCACATTCACGTGGAATCGAGGAAAGTGGGAACTTCTCGCGCGTAAACACGCAAGGGCCACAATAACCGCTGACATTACGAGACGAATAGTGTCCTTGGCAACGAGGAATACAGCTGATTTCCTGCCGATGCTAACGAATGTGGAAAGTTCTACATCGTAATACTTCTCTTTACATACATTCGAACGGAAGAAGAGTGTTTGAGGATTGCTTTATTTTTGACTCAACAGCCTTTACCCAGACCTTAAATATGAAAACCATGATAATGAAAAGCATGAAAGTCAGTTCATTATTTCTATTAAGGGGTAAAATAAATCAGAACATACACAACAATAATTTTGAGCTGTATTCAGTAACAAAGAAAAAAATGCATTTGAAATGAAATTCATATTCTTGAAAGACAAATAATGTAAAACAAAGTATGTGTAGCTGCATTTTAATTGATAGAAAATCATAAAATTTCTCAAAGACAAAAAAGTGTAAAACAAAGTATGGCAGCTGCTTTTTAATAATTCCCACGCCCTGCGTGGGTACTAATCTGAACACATATCGTTTTTGAATGTCGTTCACGAGGCGACCTCCCCGCGGAGCGGGGTTTGCTGGGAAGAACCTCGGAACAGAATCACGTCCACGCGGAGCGGGGATTGCTGGGTAAAACCTTCAACTTCGTTCCCAGGCTCTTCCCTTTCCCGGCCGAACACATAAGCTTTTTTGCGATTTGAATGTTGTTCGGTTGTGCCTAAATCGTACCAACGGGAAGGACAGCCGCGCAAGACTGAAAACGAGTTTAGACCCGATCGCCTCACGACCGAGAATCGGACGATGTCGGTAAATCCAAGATGGCTGTCTTCTGTGTATTTCATCGAACGATGAAATGAACAAGCCTTATCGAGTTAAGTGAAATAACATCGCTTCTTTTCATCATAGTTTTGACGATTATAATACATATTGAACCTCGTGGCGAACTAAACTGTAGAAAATGTGACGTGTCCTTCCCGCTGGTACGGTGTAATCGTGTCGTACCAACGGGAAGGACAGAGTGAAATAACTCGGCTATTTTAGTCGAGGATCATTTTAAGTGAAGAGTAAGTGTATCTTCTATAAAATCAAGTGGCATCTCTTCCTTTGATGGTGATTTAGACAACTGAGGCGAACTAAACTGTGGAAAATGTGATGTGTCCTTCCCGCTGGTACGATGGAGTTCGATCGTACCAGCGGGAAGGACAGCGGGAAATAACTCAATTACTTCACAGGCTCTTGGAAAGACTATCGTCTTACTAGAAATACGATAATCGCAGATACCCCCTCACTCTGCCATTGATGGGACTTTTACTTTGGTAACTCCCAACAAGAGTAGCCTTTGTTTTACCGAAATGTTGACTCGATCTTTTCTTCGAAGTCAAGTGCTACACGCAAAGGAAGGAGAAAAAGAATGGTGTGTGTTATACTTTTGCGTTGAAAAAAGAATCGATTGCGTGACGAAGTACGTATTTCCCACGGTCGGCACTCAAATTAATTCATGCAGTCTGCCAAGCACGTTCTCAAAATTTAATACTCAAAGTTTGAAGTTGGTCGGCCGTCGTAGTACGGGAAAAAAGGAACACTGATTTTCCAATTTTGAATTTATAGGCAGTACAATTAAATAGGCTTCCTGTGCGATTTGTTTTTACTCTGGACTGCATGCACCAGATTCAGACATGCATATTTAATAGTCTCGAATTGTTTTGTATGTGAACCCACTCAAAACAGCAAGATTTTCCCCAGAATCAAAGCAAAACTTGAACAGTTTACTTCAAATTATACACGGGCTTCAGACCCAGTAATACTTCTAAGGGCTTGTGAACGATTCTCGCTGCAATCACCGCGTGTCAGATTACAGAAAAATAAGACATCTGACTAAATCATTCAAGACTCCAAGTTCCGATTGCTCTGAGCGAATACGGTAGCCGAAACTGGCGACAGAAGCGTAGTAAAACAATACTTCGAGGGAAAATGATCAGCATACAGATTTTAATACATTCTTGAAGTGATCAAGTTACAAGCTATACGGGATACAATATATTTGTCACGGTGATTGTTCGGTTTCCACTGACTAACCTTTGTTGCTTGTCCTTTCTAAATAAGTATCTGAGTTTAACACATAACGGCGTCTGAAGCTCCCGATTTGCTTTCAAGCGCTGTTCCCTTTGCGGAGTTGTCTGTGTTACCCGCTTCTGTTCATGTCGCTTTTGGTCGGCATTCATGCGCTGTTGTCTTTGCGGAGTCTTCTCTTCGGCCCGCTTTTTCTCCTGAAGGTCCCGATTCGCTTTCAAGCGCTGTTCTTTTTGCGGAGTTGTCTGTGTTGCCCGCTTCTGTTCATGTCGCTTTTGGTCGGCATTCATGCGCTGTTGTCTTTGCGGAGTCTTCTCTTCGGTCCGCTTTTGCTCTTGAAGTGCCTGTTCGCTTCTCTTTTGAAGACGAGCTTCGCGAGACCGTTCTGTTTCAAGTTTTCTAGCTTTCAAATTCATTTTCGTGAACGCAGTTACGTACAATTGTTGCTTCGTTCAAATCTTTCTCAAAAACATGGCGGTGACGCTAGTCGATAATGATTACGTCATTGCCTTATTTGGACATTGCCTTAGGCACCTGGCCTAAACAGGTCGCATCGCACAAACAAACAAACACACACACACAAATACACGAACATTAGATTTCGAGATGGCGACGCGCTTGGAGTCTTCAGATGAGCCGACTATGCTGCATTAGCGTCGTAAATATTTCCCTCACTTCGTTCGGGGATAAAAGGATAGATAGACCCCGGATAGACAGACAGACAAACAAACAGGCAGCAGACAACTTCATCAATATTTATTATATGTGCATTTCTCATAATGTTTTTGATTGGTGTGATGTACATTGGCTTTCAGAAAGAGTAGTGCACAGCAATGTTATGATTTGACAGATGCACACACCAAAAAAACAGATGCACACACCAAAAAAAAAAAAGACACCAGAAAGAGTAAATAACAAGTTTTTAACTGCTGTATTGATAGAAAATCTGCAACTTGTTTCACCATTGTTTTATTCTGCAGACAGTGACACTTTAAGGATATCTTCAGCAGCTTTTGTCCTCAGTGTGGGAATATCCTCCTAAAATGTTATGCAGCATTAAAGTGAGTTAATCTCCTGCTACATGTAATTTTTAAGTAAAAAGTTCCCTGATTCTACATTGTTGAAATTTTTTCCGTAGTTTCAATATCCAATCTTGCTTTCATATATTAATCCTCCCTGTTATGCGTAATATTCACTTTTACATACCTGTGAGAACTGGAAGGATCCCAGTCTTGTGTAGTTTTCAGCATACTAGTGAAATTGTGAAAGTGGACATTGAAACATCTTAAGTAATTCATTTTTGAAATAATGTTTTCTAACTTTTTTCTTTGTGCAATTTACTGTACACTATAGGAGAACTTTTTACAGTTTGAAAAACCTATCTAATTTTTCCCATTGGTAGGTTAAGTGCTTTCATTTTTTTAAATTCGTGATAAGATTTTGTTTGTCTGTTCCAAATTTCATACTTCACTGATAATATGTCCACTTGATGAATTGTCCCTGAATAAACTTGATTTGTACAAATGTTTGTCCAGTTCATCATTTAAAACCCAAATTATTTTCATCACACTCACCAAGCAGGCAAACATCCCACAGTCAAAACCATTTCCCTGTTTAGGTATGTCCTTGAAATAGATAACAAATGAATACAACATTACACATATATCATAGAGATCATATATCATAGGAATACACTGGATCCATACCTTTGGGGTTTTATGGGACCATTTGTCAGTGGCATTCACATGAAAGTCATCTTTGACAGCTTGCTGTCTTAAGCAAGACCTTTAAATAATAATAGTAGTGTACATTATTTCAGTATACAGTACGAAAATGGTTCATTCAAGAAAGACAACCCCTAAAAGACAATTTTACCTTATCCTCTCAAGTTATTGTAAAGTCATGATTTTAACTGTTTCATTCTCATAACATGATCTTGTATGGGGTTGGGATAATTTGTATTATTTGTGCATGAATGATCTGTGCACAATGGGTAGGGGGAAAGGGGTCAATTTGTAAAACAATGACACATTACAAGCACTCTTGTGTCACATATTTTTTTCTTTATTCGCACAGTAATCAACCCAACCATACACATAATATATAAAGTTCTGTTTGTCTTCCTGCCCTCCTTTGTGAGCTTTCAAGGCACCCAAGAAGGCAGCTCAGCAAAATTATCTGTCAACATTTTTCCTGCAGTAGTCTTTTTGATAGCAGTATGAGACATCAATTAAAGGAGAGATTATATATTTACTCTTAACATCCTGAGCTAAAATAATTGAGTTATTCCACTCTGTCCTTCCAGCTGGTACGATCCAAAGACAGCGTACCAGCGGAAAGGACACCACACTTTACTATACTCTGCTTCACTGTGAGGCTCATTTTGTGTCAAATATAATTCAGTCAAGCAATTCTACTTGAGTTTCCGATGGTACACTTTACTCTGTATATCCTCGACTGAAGATACGGTTAAAGATAGTCTGTTTATTTCCCGCTGTCCTTCCCGCTGGTACGATCGAACTCCATCGGGCTCTTTCTAAGTGTAAGCAGTCCTGAATATTGGGTGTGTCCCTGTGTGTCCCTATGTATCTATATGTAACTACAGAGTCCCTGTGTGTCCATAGAGCCTATAGAGCCTATAGAGCCTATAGAACCTATAGAACCTATAGAGCCTATAGAACCTATAGAGCCTATAGAGCCTATAGAGCCTATAGAGCCTATAGAGCCTATAGAGCCTATAGAACCTATAGAGCCTATAGAGCTTATAGAGCCTATAGAGCCTATAGAGCCTATAGAACCTATAGAGCCTATAGAGCCTATAGAGCCTATAGAGCCTATAGAGCCTATAGAGCCTATAGAGCCTATAGAGCCTATAGAGCCTATAGAGCCTATAGAACCTATAGAGCCTATAGAGCCTATAGAGCCTGGTAGCCGGGTAGAACCTCGGAGTACCTCGTTCCCAGGTTCTTTCCTCTCCCGGCCCAACAAGAAGGCTTTTTTGCGATTTGAATGTTGTTCGCAGGACGACCTACCACCCGCGCCGCAGGGTCTTTTGGGAGTCCGTTGCGAAGCAACAGACCATCACTTCATCTGGGAAGGTACTGTACTAGCACGATGGCCTTCAAAGGCGATGACAAGACAAGCGAACAACGGTACACCGAGAAGCAAGACGAAAAATCCGATCGGAGAAACACTAGCGGTTGATTTATAGCTGAGATAATCGGTCAACCGTTCACAGCTGACTCGCATTTACCTTCTTGGATCGAACTTTTATAAACCATTTGAACTGCCTAACATGGTTACTGGCACTTAAAAGCAAGTTATGATCAAGAGCAAGGCCCGAGAAACAATTCAAGACAGAAAATAGTGCTTGAAGGGCGGCCGATAGCTCCAAGGGGAAGGTAAGACACGTAAATTTACTTTGTTATTCGTTCGTTCTGCATTGCTTCGAGTTTATCGAACATTTTGTGATCGCGGTAAAACTTGGTTGTTGCAATGCTATACATTTTCACGACAGAAAATTGTTTTGACCGTTTGAGTCTCGACATTTAAATCAACTTCCAGTGTCGCATACAATGCAGAGGTTATTTTGCCACTTGACAACTTGCTCAGACAAAATCACAACATATCACTCACACAGAAGAATCTTGGTGTTTCTGTGCATTTGATTAGAGTAAACCATTTCAGTTCATCAAAGAACAGATTAAAATATTTGTCCTCTGTGAAATTATACCTGCAGTGCTCAGTCAAAGTTTTGAACACACTGGAGTAAAAAATCGTAAAACCTTTTGTATTTCAAGAACTTGTGAGTTTTGGTTTGAACATGCAGTTTTTTAACTGCCCAGCTGCAGTTATCATGCACTGTATAACACTGTATAAGTACTATAAGTCAGTGGCCTAAACTTTAGAGTACCCAGCCAATAACTTTCTAATACAGTCTTTGTTTTGTCTTTGCTTTTTTTCTAGAAGTATCAGATATATCTCAGAATATATTAGAAACAATAAGTGGCTGGGTGTGCTATAGTTCCTTCATACAGGTAACCATCCTTCTTCTCTCACAAGGTCAATTTTAGAAATATGCCTCTCTCAGTCTATTAAGCTCCCCCCCCTCCCTTTCCCTTGCTATAAATTTAACAAATTGACGTCATTTTTTTGTGTCTGTTCTCTTATTGATCATGAAACGCTAAAATACATAAGAAATTGACGTCAATTTGTTTTTTACAATAACAAAACTCAAGCAACGACGCGGGGAAAACACGCAAGAAAACTGGATTTTGTTCGATTTGATCGAAATATTGTCAACAACTTTTCCCGCTTTTTAATTGGTCAAGGTTGAAATTCAAGACATTTCATTGGCCAAAAAGCGACAGTTTGACGTGAGCATTGCGCGTGTGCAAAATAAAATTTTGTCAAAGAAGTTGGAAAGAAATGAAACTAGACGCTTTTCTGCTGCGGTTTTCTCGACAATTTCAAGACAAAGCTCAAGGAAATTTGCCTCTGAACACTTCTGGTTCTCTACTTCGATGCCGAATGCCGCTTTTGCAAGAACTGAGGTAAAATTGAAGCTGAATTCACCTTCTTCGTCCAAATCACTGTCGTCAGCACTCGATTTTATGTGTCTGTCCTCTTATTGATAATGAAAATTAGCCAATCACAAAGCGAGAAACTGACGTGTTATTGTAAAAAAATAGTACATATACTATTATGAAATGTGTATAAACAGAATGATGTTTCAGTAAACTAGAAATTATTATTAATTATTATTTTATCAATTTGGCATCAGGAAAAGAAGTGTAATTTATTGCTGCATTTCCTTTTGCTTTTTTGAATTAGCTGTTTAGCTGTACTATACAACGTTACTGTATATAAATTAATGTTCAGAAGAGATTAACTGTATTTAGCAGCTGGTGTGGGCAGAAAAAAATTGCCATGATCTAAACAAGTTCAAATTAGATAACACTGATGAGCCAATGCCCCAATCAGTGACTCAAGGTCAACAATCAATTTGCAAACTAAAAGATACATAATTATTCTGATTTATATGCCAGAAGAGTCAATTTGCATTTACCACAGTTAGTATCATTTTACTTAAGCCAATACTTTACTACATACTTACTACTTACTATTAATTTCTTCCTTTTCCTAGGTAGATTTGGTGATAATTATAATTTAATAAGTTTTCTTTTGAACATTTTTTTTCCAATGCAGCTGCATGACATTAATTTATGGTGAGATATTATAATTTACATCCACATAATATCTACAATTAGCTTTCCCACCCACCCACCCATCTATCTCATGCCACAGAACACATCTTACAACATTCCTAATTATACTTTGATGCTTGTTTTGTTTCCCATAGGTCCCTAAATATCAAGACAAACATGAAGTTCACTAAGTCCAACTGGAAAAAGTATCTTTCTGTGATTAGGAAGAGTTAGTTTATACCCACATGGCATGGGAAATGAGACTTTTTAAAGACAAGAATGTCAGTACAGTACTAAACTGATGCCCTTCTCGTGTCTCACAGTATCTTACAGTACTTGTGGTGGATAATGTGCAAACCTGACTCTCATTTATCTAATATTCTGTAGAATTATTGTATATTTATAATGCATTTTTACATTTTCACTCACAGTAGAGTACAGGGGAGAGTATTGGGCTAGGGCTATATTTCACCTATGAATGTGGTGCTAAAACTCATTCTGTATACTTTCTTATGAGACAAAATAAATTACTGTGAAATGGACATGGGATGATGAATAATATTGTGAGAACTTCCTTCTTTCAAGACCATCCTACATATTATATAATGAAACTACTGTACTCTTCAAACAGCAATGGGACCCTGGTGGTTGGGGGGGGGGGGGGGGGGTGGGGAGTACTCTTATATATATGCCATATAGGTATGTGCCACCCCAAAGGGTATTGTTTTCAAACATTTTTAGTCTGAAATAGGGTATAGAGTTTGCCTTTTTGGTCTGAAATAGGGTATCGATTTTGTGTTTTTGGCCTGGAATAGCATATATAGAAATGTGTCACCGCAGACAATGCATGGCAAATGGAAGAAAAAACAGGTGGAAACTGTTGCAAAAGAAAAAAGTCTCAAAAATAGGTCTGAAATAGGGTATACATTTATGGAGTATGGGTCTGAAATAGGGTATAGTAAATAAGATATTTTGGTCTGAAATAGGGTAAGGGTTTTCAGGTCCAGATGGCACACCTCCACCCAAAATTATGATGATTGTCCCCCGGAATGGAACACATGCTAATATCATGTAAATGCTAATATATTGAAAAGTGTGGTGTAAGCATACAGTACATGAGAGCTCTAAGCAATGTCATGCAATCGATTACTTGGGCGTGGGACCTTTGCGAATATCGTATTTCTAGTTAAATAATTAAATTAATATTATTATTAAATCAATTATTGATAGAAAACCATGAAATTACACACTAAAGAAAGTGTAATCCAGTTAGAAAAGACAATAGTTGTGTAATGGTGTCACGACTGTGCAGTGTACCATATATTTTCTTTGTGTTCTACTTATTGGGATGTTTGCAAATTTGTGAAGTGAACATATACTATACAATTATATGTGTGTTAAAGATAGATTGACAGCAAACTCAATCAATTCAACAAGAACTAAACAACATGAAGTCATGAATTCAGTCAAAAATGTAGCACCATACATATTTTGTCTTTCGTGCAGGTACAGCACTTTTTCTTCGTGTTCAATAAACTGGATAGGTTTTCAACAGACAATTTAAAGAAAGAAGGAAATATTAACAAATCTAAGATTACATTTAGCAAGTGAATCAGGTGTGAAAATTGAAAATGGTTTGCAGTTCCTCACATGAAAAACAAACAATGAAAGAACAACAAAGCAAAGAAAACTATTGTATTTCTGAAACGGCTGATAAGCATTATAGCCCAGGTACAAAGGAAGAAAAGGAAGTGTTTTATTTCTTACCTGCCCCTTGTTCCTGATGATAAGAATCGGCAAGTCACTCACATTGGCGTGGAGACTGCTGAGAAATCCCCGCACGTCCTGTGGTAAGTTGAGGAGATGTCCTTTGTACCCGGGAAGCGAATTCCCACGTAAGGATGGTTACCCCCTCCCGCAGTCTGATTATATTATGTCAGCGGTCGCCCCTCAACAGTAATAACTGACTGACAGAAGTGCAGTGGTAAATAAACGTCACATCGGAGTGAAATAGCGTGTACGAAGAAAGAAGTAAAGTAAAAATATCTATACATTCCTAAAGCGTTTATTTGAAACGTGCATACAATACTCTTTTATAGAAAATTAACGCTTCGTGTAAATTTAGTAAATGTGACTAGAATCAAAGTGAATTGGAGAAAAATATCCCGGAGGTGGGGGTTGGGGGGGAGGGGATGGGAGGGGGAGGGGAGTGTCCTATTATTACTGCATGCGCCGAGGCAGTACCGTTTTTTAACATTTTTGAGGCTGGAAAAGGGGATCAATTTTGTCTTTTTGGTCTGAAATAGTAGAATTTGCATATTTTGGTATTTGGTCTGCAGAAATAGGGTAAATTTTTTTGGTATACAGAGTCTGAAAAAGGGTTGAAAAATCTCATATATATTTTCAATAGGGTCAAAAAATCGTACAGTTTTAGTTTGAAGTAGGGCACGGGTTTTGAGAACCCTCAGTCTCAAAACTATGAAGGTTTTCACCCCCTCCCCCTCCCCCTCCTCCCCGAGAAGAGGTTTTGGCGGACAGAGCCTTTAACGGCTAGCTACGCGTCTAATACAACCGTCCAAGCCATATGAACAATTCATCGTGGTCCCATCTAAGAAGCAGTAGCCGTAAATCTCTTTCGATGTGGACATCGCGCGGATTTTGCTGTAGAAACTTGATTTCATTTTTTACAAGGCTCGAGTCGCAAGACAACTGAATTATCGCCGGGAATGGTCCACTTGAATGTTTAGTGCTTTGCCTAAGTCTCTTTTGTTGTCAAGGGTGACAAGGGGTTTCGCTGGTAACGAGTCATTCACAGATCATCCTGGATGCTACCTAACACGAACACAGAAAACGGCAATAACAGCGCGAAAATTACCGCCGCTTCAAGGTTGGTTAGTTATTAATACAGTGGGGCGACCGCTGACATAATATAATCAGACTGCGGGAGGGGGTAACCATCCTTACGTGAGAATTCGCTTCCCTTTGTACCCACGCTGGCCGCCATGTTTCCGGTAAACACACATAATGGGGAAAGCCCTGACGATAAGCATTTCCTCCACTTTGCTGAGGCCCTGTAGCGGTGGAAGGCTGCAAGTTCTTCCTGTCAGGGTTAGCCCATCCACGGCTATGTAGATATTTGCTGTCTCTGGAAGCGACGCTCTTCGACAAGAGACGAACGTTGTTCACGGCGTCGACAATCTCGTACCCAGACTCTTCCGCTGTCTTACGGCGCATGCTTGACGAAAACGAAAGACTCTGGAACAGACCAGATTTTCAGTCCGTAAATAGCGGACTTCCGGTTAAACTGCGCATGTCCAAGGGCAAAATTCATTTTGCTTTTACGCAACTGTTATTGTTATGAAAAGGGCTTGAAAGTGAATAAAAAGACCCCTACATTATTGAAGAGAAACGGCATCAAGTTTTAGAAGCCAGATCATAAAATTAGGATGTTTCCGTTGCGCTGCGGCCAACGCAACGGATTATTGGTCGATTGATGGATATACTGATTTTAACAATACTGCATGCAGATGTACATATAGCCTGGTCATGTTTACATGTTCAATTTGTACCAGCGAAGAATGTTACACACAATTTGCACACATGGCATAAATACAAAGCACAGAAAACAATTCAGTACCACCACAACCGGGACCATAACACAATTAACCAACCCGACAGCATGGCACATGTAGAAATATCTGAAGGCTTTGTCGCTCTCAGCTGGTTCTGTAGCTGACGGAAATGTGTTTCAAAGTTTCCTGAAGACATAATGTACCGACAGGAAGGATCCTTCCTTCGTTTAAAAATCCCAACAACGATTACTGTCAAAAGCGCTCGATCGTGAATGTGACGTTTAACTACAACAAGGCCAGAATTTGGCTGCAAAGCCATTGCACTGGGTCAAGTTCCACTCTAGTTAACTGCTGTATCTGGTTTTATGACCCATCAAATATTTCCTCCCGCGCGTGATTGGCAGAATCGTGACACGTGACCGAATAAAGTCCGCTCGTGAGCGGACGTTATCAGCGAATAACCCCCGCCTGGCGAACTAACGCTATTTATTGACAATATCCGAACACAGTTTTATACATTTAATCACAAAAATCATTACAAGACGACTACTTAGGAGGACATCAATTTATTGGTCGAAAAAGCAGTTCCAGAAAGCACTAAAAAGCTTCACAGTTTCCGCGCCGTTATTTGCGCTGCGAGAGGAAATATTTGAAGGATAATAAAGACAATAAACTACTTTTGGCTTCGGAAATATGCACAAATAATTGTCCTTGGACATTATCTGTTCCGAGAAGCGAACCGTTGCCCGAGAGCGAACCTCGGGATGCAACTGGGTGCCTGCAAACTTCATCGTTCCCGGTGAAAACTCCGCCATGTTTGCCAGCTGGTAATTCCGGTTGTATTTGCATTGTTTGAAATAACCAATCAAGATCGCCTAAAAATTGGTCTGTTCCAGAGCAACCTCGTTCCCAGGGCCATCCGCGGCAGAAGCTTCCGACCAATGACCCTGGTACAGGCTGCAAAATGTACAAGATTCTTGTACATTTCCCCGCTTGGTATCATGGGAAGGTATCTGATTTTTTTTCAAAATGGCGGTTTACAATTTCCTGCGTTCTCTGAACTTTTCGATTCAGGATTCAGACATATCTGTAAATTTCAAAGTGGAACAAGTGCGGGCATTAGAAACCGTTTATCTGGATAAGGATGTCCTTGGTTTTCTACCAACAGGATAAGGGAAATCGTTAATTTTCCAGTTGATTCCCAATTTGATTGCTTTCAAAAAGCACACTGGAACCACCGTAGAAATAGATTCAGTCATTTTAGTTATTTGTCCTCTTTAAATCATTGGAAGTCGTTGAAGCAGAAGGGAATTACAAGTGCTGTTTTGCGCTGCGGTGGATTACAAGAGCGGGACAACAGTTCAAGTGATAATTCAAGTGATGACGAGTTGTTGTTAGAAATCGGTCCGGAGACGGAAAATATTCGCTTCTCGTTTGATTTAAAGCTTCTTTGCCATCTGTGCACTAATAAATAAATATCCTATACGTACATGATATTGTGAATTTTAGTTCCAAGACTGCCTATCCAGTACATCGATTCGGACATGAAAGGATTTGCATCTGTACGATTGTGGCATATGACAATTGACATTTTCTGGTTTGGTTTTACTAGGGGCCAGGAATTTCGACCAGCATTTAAAAGGCTTTCTATTTTGGGTTCACTGTTCCCTGATGTTCCATTAGTTGCCCTGACGGGACAGCCCCACAGAAGATGCAGGAGACAATAATTGTCTTAAGTTTAAAATCACCAGTAAGAATTGTGGATAATGTTGATCGACCAAATATTTTTATTGGCAAGTACAGGCGTGGCCCAGCAAGGCTCGGTATTGAATCATTTGAGAACGTTTTGACACCAATTGCTGAACAGTTAAAGGTTGATTTGATAAACTACCCCCCATTTCACTCCCAAGAGTAATAAAGTTCAATTTTCTCCTTCGGTTGGCAGCACAAATTTATATTCATACAGTAAGGTAAACTTGGCTTTTGATACTTTGCTCAGATGATAGCTGATTAAACCATCAATTCTCACTACATCACTCATACAATTTTCTCTTAAAAGGTTAGGAGAATCTGCCTACAATCGAAAATCGCTGTGATATGTCAACAAATCAAGCAACATTGACTCGCAGCTAATTTCACACCAAGCGGTATGTGACGTGACTGTAAACTCTGCCCAAATTCGCTGCTGTTTTTATGATTATCGACTCTTATCATTGCAATCTAACTTTCAAACATGTTTTTGTAACAGTGTGCAAGGTTTTGAATTGGACTTGAACGGCACTCGCATATGTAAACAGCTTTATTCTCAAAATTACATAAGATGTCGACAAACTCACTTGACTCGTCGCTGAAATCATCAGTTCGCGGTCAATTTCCGATTCTTCACCGAAGGATAATTCTTCCACGACACTATCCAGACCACTAACATTATCAGGTCCCGGTACTAAAGCCAGACCTTATCAAAATTTAAGATATCGACAATCTTTATCACGCAAAATAGTGTCATGCTGTCGCGGGAACAACACAACACAACACAACACACCAATCATAAACAATATTTTATTGAGCAGATCGGACCAATCACAGCGCGTGATAGTTCAGCCTGTACCAGGGTCATTGGTCGGGAGCTTCTGCCGCGGATGGCCCTGGGAACGAGGTTGGTTCCAGAGTCTTTCGTTTTCGTCGAGCATGCGCCTTAAGACAGCGGAAGAGTCTGGGTACGAGATTGGTTGGTTGGTCGATTGCGGTTTTGTTACAATCCGCTGACCAGTACATAAGGCTTTCGCAGGCCTTGTAGCCGACCACAATATAAACAAAATGGCAGCCTCGCGGTTCTGAATATTGGACTGCCGGCCAAAAAAGAGGACATCGAGAATCTCAAAAGTGATGAACTGATCTTTCGCGTTTGGAGTCCTTCGATTATCAGGGAAGTGTGGACTTCGCAAGGATTTTTAACTCCATCCGATCGGTGCGTTTGGGAGAAGAGTCGCCATGGTTCATGCTTCGCAATCAACACAACACAGGGAAGCTTTTATAATATTGTATACATAACACGGTGTTTCTCATGCATAAACTCAAAACAACCTTTCATTTATTTTAAATTTTGGGGCTTCGATAGACTATGCTTCGGCTGTAATTCGGGAAGTACTCGTAAAAGTCACCTGACAAATCACATGGTTTGCAGCTACTTGCGATTCGCTATTTTGTTCAGTTTGGGGCATGCTCTTGTCAGAGTAACTTTGTTCCGTGATCCAGGACTTTTTTTAGCGCAATGGCTACCTGTGTGAATAGTGATGTTTGTAATAAGTCCCGTGTATATTCAGGGACAGAAACATCAGAACAACCCTCGACTCGCCAGGGTGATAATTCGATAGGCGAGGAGACGTACCCACAGTATGTCGAATTCCCCGCTCGCTGGGTTTATGCCATAGCTATGGAAAGCGAGAAACTGAAAGTGAAAGTGAAATATGAGAACATCAAAGTGAAATATCAGAACATCAAAGACAAAATATGCCAGATTATCAAATGCAAATTCCAGCAAATCAATGCCAAATACCAGCAAATCAAAACCAAATATGAACAAAATGTATGCCAAATGTGAGCAAATCTATGCCAAACACGAGCAGACATGTGAGTGCAACACTTCCGTGAATGATCAACATGCCAAAAATAAAACTGAATTTACAGACCAGGGATCATTTCTATATCATTTCTGATAATCCAGCAGGCGCTTCTGTTTTGCATGCAGATGAAATGAAGAGGTGTAGGACGTCTAGCTAGGGTAAGGCTTGTTTCTACACATGGGTTGCATTCTAGAAAGAAACGTGAAAGAGAACCTTCCAGAATTCCCTACAGGAAAGTGATCAAATTATTTAGAAAGACAAGAATAATTTGAGATGCTGTCAAACCATACTTTAAGAAGTGCATTCCAAGTTCATCTAAGCTCAAACTTGTGCTGTCAGAGTGTAATTGTTATCAATTAACTGAACGGTTTGGCAGATCAAAATGTGCATTTTCCTTAAAAAAGTACTTTGTGACGCAAAACTTGTACCTATAGGTACAAGATATATCTGTTGTGCGGCTGAGAACATTAAAGCATAAGAAGTCACCACTGTTTTGCATATATGTTGATGAGAGAATGTTAAAAGAATTAAAACAATGTCAGGTCCAAACCTATCATGTATCTCACATCGTAAGTGGTGACATCGAAGAGAACCCTGGGCCATCAAATCAGTGCAGTACAAATCAATGCTAATTTAGCAGCACGTGGTGCCTCAGTTGCCAATTCAGTTCCATTACTAGAAATCAGGTTGTCTGAATTAAATAGAACTGCACTTGACGTTGGAGGAGGTGGTGATTGCTTTTTTCGTGCTGTGTCACATCAACTCTATGGCAATCCTAATAACCATTTTCATGTGTGTGGTCTCGATGTTCAGTATTTATGGCATAACCCTGAACAGTTTATAATACCGACCATTCTTGGCAAGGGTATTTGAATAATATGTCATGTCAGGGAACATGGGCTGATGCAATTATAATTCAAGCAGTGGCCAATATTGGTCTCAATTTATCAATTCATATTGCTGAATCAAATGAAACTTTTGCTCCTGTTACTGTTGTTCAACCAGTGAATGTGACGACAGGATGCACAGACATTTACATTGGGCACATTGATGAAACTCAATGTTTGTCTACAGTAGAAAAAAAGAAGTTTTGAGTTACCAAACAAGAACAAATGTGGTAAAACTTTAGTTGGAGATGAACTAATTGATAAAAATGAAAAACACAGAGCTTACATGAAAGAATACATGCAAAAGAGAAGAGCTGATGCAGAATTTAGAAAACAGAATGAAAATTCCCTGCAACGAAGATACAATAATATCAAAAAAAACAGCACTACCAAAAAAACCAGAATGACCAACCCATAACATATACAGTAAGGGAAATTGACAAACGGTCTAAAAGAAAACGGAAAGCAGGCAACCCAGAACACATAAGATAAACTGTCAAACAGTCTAAAAGAAAATGGAAACCAGAGAACTCAGAACACATAAGAGAAATTGCCATTAACAGTCTAAAAGAAAACGGAAAGCAGACAATGCAGAAAACATTAGAGAAATTGATAAACAGTCTTTCAGACACCGGAAAGCAATAAACCCAGAACACATAAGGGACATAAACAGAAATGCTAAAGTTAGGAAACCAGTTTCCATTGTACATGCAACTGCACCAGGTGCTGAAACACAATTTCAAAATGTACGAATTGCATCACTCCCAACAACAGTTGTTGTTACTGATGATGAGTTTCAAGCACATAAAAATGAAGACAATGTTGTTTCTATGATAAATTTGTTTCACAATAACATCAAATATGGCCCAGAATACATATGTACCTGTTGTGACCAATTGTGGTACAAGTCCTTGGTAGTAAAATGTAATGCTACATGTAACAAGTACAGGGCATGTTCACAAAATGTTGTTAAGTCTTGTATCACTGGGTTAAGAAGTGTAGATAATACTGAATGGTTTTGTGCAACTTGTGACTCAAATCTAAAAATAGGCAAGCTGCCAAGATGTTCTAAAGCGAGTAAAATGAGTTTTCCTGAGAAGCCTCAATTGTTAAATTTGACACCATTAGAAGAACGGCTAATATCACCTCGTATCCCATTCATGCAAATCCGTGAACTACCAAGAGGTGGCCAGTTGTCCATTCATGGAAACATTGTCAATGTACCAAGTGATGTAAATTCAACTGTTCACTGTCTGCCAAGGCCCATCAATGAATCACAGACCATTCCAATAAAACTGAAAAGACGTCTGAGCTATAAGCATCATTATCAGTTTCAGAATGTTATAAACCTAAGAAATTTTTAGATGCAGCCAAATATCTTGTAGATACAAGTGATTTATTCAAAAGTGAAGGCATACAAGTGCAAAATGCATGAACACTAGATAACATAAGTTTGCAAACTAGTGCTCATGAAGATTGGAATGAGTTTGTTCAAAACCCTGACACATTGAATAGTGCTTTGCAAACTGATAAAATTGTTACAAAATTTAATGATGAAACACAGGATTGCCAAAACAGTATTTCACTGGTGATATTGATAATCCAGGCAATGAAAAAGATGATAGTGATGGCTGGTGTGAAGTTATTGAACGGCCTTCAGGAGTCACAGATACACTACTGCAGGAACCAGATGTAACAGAAAATGGAGACAGAATTTTTTCTTTTGCACCAGGTGAAGGAACAAACCAGTCTAGGAGTATTCATGGATAAACATTCTGAATATCTATCATTTCCTACAATATTCTGTGGAAAACGAAGACCTGACAACAATGAAAGAAAGGTCCCTGCATCATACAGTACAGTTTCCAAGTGGGAGTTGAGGTGTCAGGATAGAAGAGCTGCAAAGTCTGTCCCAAACATATTCTATAAGCTGAAAAAACTGCAGATTAAGCAAATTCAAGATAGTAGTTGCATTTCTCTGAGAGTGTCAGACAAAGGGGAAAAAGTACACTGCTGGTGACTTGAAGTCAGAGGACTGTCTTAATAAGCTTGTACATCTTGATGAAGGTTTCAGAGTTTTAAGAAACCTGAGAGGCTCACCACCTTATTTTGAAAAGTGCAAAAAATATTTTTTTGCTATGATTCGTCAACTAGGCAACCCTACATGGTTTTACTCTTTCTCAGCTGCTGAAACAAGGTGGACTCATCTTCTTAAAACTCTAGGTAGAATTGTAGAGAAAATAGACTACACTGAGGATGAGATCAAAGAAATGACATGGCAACAAAAATCAGATCTTATACAAAAAGATCCTGTCACGTGTGCAAAGAACTTTGACCACATGGTTCAGTTATTTATTCGTAATGTCTTAAACAGCAATGTAATGCCAATAGGAGAAATAGCTGATTATTTTTACAGAGTTGAATTTCAACAAAGAGGAAGCCCACATATTCATGGTTTATTTTGGGTGAAGGAAGCCCCACAATATAAATGAAGAAAGTGTGACCTTTGTTGATAAATATATCACTTGCCAAAAGCCAGTCAGTTCAAGTGAAATGGAAGATCTTGTAAACTTGCAAATGCACAGGCATATGCCAAAACATGTAAGAAGGCAGGGCATTGGGTATTTATATTTAACTTTCCATTGCCACCAATGCCAAGGACAACGATTTTAAGCCTGATCTTGAGAACTCCTGCTTTGATGAAGAGAACCAGGAAGAGATCAAAGAAAATGCTGAAAAAACAAAATAGGTTCTTGACAGCATGAAATATGGTGAAGATATCACTTTTGAAGATTTTCTCAATAAATTACAATTAACTCCAGAAAGTTACATCTTGGCTATACGACATACCTTACAGCATGACACATTATTTTTGAAAAGGTCACCATCAGAAATACGAATAAACAATTACAACACTTTTACAACATTTACTCAAAGCCTGGAAAGCAAACATGGACATGCAATGTGTACTAGATCCTTATGCATGCTACATACAATATACTATCTTAGTAGTACATTACAAAAGGCCAGAGAGGTATGAGCAGACTTCTAGAAAGAGCATCTGAAGAAGCTAAATTGGGTAATAAAGATATTACAAATAGAATTAGGCACATTGGAAACAAATTTCTAAATGCAGTTGAAAACAGTGCTCAAGAAGCAGTGTATCTCATATTACAAATGTCAATGAGAAGATCCTCTCATAGTTTTCAATTTATCAGCACCTCACCTCCAGATGAAAGGACATTCTTGTTAAAGAAATTGGATAAGCTCAAGGAGTTGCCTGACAATTCACCTGAAATAGAATCTGACAACATCATTAAACACTATCAAAGGAGACCAAAACAATTAGAAAAGTTGTGCTTAGCTGACTTTGTTGCTTGGTTTAACTGTGTTAAAGATCATTCGGAATATTCTGATAGGAGTGTAATAAGCCATCAGCAACAGGTCTTGATGCCAGAAACTGATTTTGATGACAACACTGATGATGACCCTAATAGTAGTAATGTTAATGAGCCTCAATGTAAACCAAGTGAATACCAACTAAATAAACACTAATTTACTTTTGGCGAGGAAATATGCACGGATGATTGTCCGAGGATATTATCTGTTCAGAGAAGCAAACAGTTTCCCAAGAGCGAAGCTCGAGGGCAACTGTGAGCTTCGAGGAACAGATAATGTCCAAGGACAATTATCCGTGCATATTTCCGAAGCCCAAAGTAGTTTATTGTCTTTATTATCCTTCAAATATTTCTTCTCGCAGCGCAAATAACGGCGTGAAAACTGTGAAGCTTTTTAGTGCTTCTTGGAACTGCTTTTTCGACCAATAAATTGATGTCCTCCTCGGTAGTCATCTTGTAATGATTTTTGTGACTAAATAAACAGAACTGTGTTCGGATATTGTCAATAAACAGCGTTAGTTCGCCAGGCGGGGGTTATTCGCTTAGGTCACGTGTCACGATTCTACCAATCACGTGCTGGAGGAAATATTTGATGGGTCATAAAAGTCAGTGGTCAGTGGCAACTGAGGCAAAATATGACTTGACAACTAATGTTGATGTGACTGATGGTCTCACAAGTGGTGCAGAGTGTGTGATAGAGAACACAGACTACAGAGTTGACAATTCCACCAGGCCAAGTATTATTTGGGTGTCATTTCCACATCCTGACATAGGCAGAAAGCAGCGCAGAAAAAATGTAGATGTGTACAAACATAAATAAAGACTGGACACCAGTTTTTGATGTAACAAGACAATTCTGTATCAATAAAAAGGGTCAAGTACAAATTCTCCGACGACAATTTCCACTTAGACCTGCTGCTGCCAAGACTATTCACCGTTGTCAAGGTGACACATTAGATGAAGCAGTTGTTGATTTTACAGCATCCACAAGGGAGCACATGCATTACGTTGGCTTGAGCCGAGTAAGAAACGGTTCCACAATGCATATTCTCAATTTAAATGAAAACAAAATAAAGGTTAGTGAGAAAGTTAAAAATGAAATGAACAGACTGAGAACAGAAGCAAGCCTTGTACCTTTAGAAGTGAGGTTACAGACTATAGATTCAGCCCAAACAAAACCACTATTGTTTCAGAATGTTAGATCTCTCCACCTACACATAGATGACGTGCAAAGTGATTACAACATTCAAAAAGCTGATGTCAACATTTTTGTTGAAACAAAGCTTTGCTTGTCAGATACAGATGATACATATAACTTGAGTGGATTTAGTCTTTAACAGAAATGACTTCAATCAGTCTAATATCAGAACTTGTTGTGGAACTGCTGTGTACATTAACAATGATTTGAGTTGTTCTGAAACTCCATATAGGTTCAATTTTAATAATGTTGAAATTACTGTTATGGTTTTAAGGAATCCAATTCCAAATCTTCATGTTGTTGGTATCTACCGCTCTAAGACTAATGTTAGAATAATTCAATAATTATTGCACAGTTCATTGATGCCCTTAATACTCTATCTTCATGACACAATCTTGACAGACCCTACAATTCCCACTGTACTGCTTGGGGATTTCAATATCAATCTTATGCAGGAAAGTACAGACCAAAAAGCTCTCAAAAAATGTTTGGTAACAAACAGGATACACACAGTTGATCGAGTAGTATACTACTGACTACCGTACACAGATAGGTCATATTTATACTAATGTTCCACAACTTGTACAATCTGCCGGTACCTTAGAGTCATACTACAGTGATCATAAGCCAACCCACGCAAAATTTTAGGTAGATTTTGAGTACCAAAATGGTATCTTTCAGGTACATATGGATTGAGCAAGGTATTGTTTAGGTACATTTAGAAAATAGTACCAATAATGTACTTTGTATAATATACCCAAAATGTATCTAAAGTATACCATTTACATATCTCAAGGTAAACGATCTTAAGATACCCGAAATGTACTTTTTTTATGTACCTCTAACATACATTTTTGATACCTCAAATGTACCTTGACAAAAATGTATCTGTTATGTACCTTCATAAAGATATCCAAAATGTACCTGTATAGAAATGTACTTGCAATGTACCCTGAAAGATACCCAACATGTATCTTGACTGATGTACATGCAAGATAAAAAACCTGCAGTGTGCACGGCGAAATAAAAGTGTACCTGTAATATACCTTGAAAAAGATATCCAAAATGTACCTTGTTTGACTCTCAAACAAATTCACATTCAAGAGTGTTATACCTGTTGCGATATCATTTGAGCTTTAGACTTCCATCAGACCTCTACCAATCCGCATTTTTTTATTCATACATTTTCCCTTGTTCAACATGTACGCAGTAGCCGGACGCATCGTTCAACAAGCAAATCTCGTGATGTGAATCCCAAATATCAACTGAATAACACTGTCTTTTCGATGATCAGCATACTGTTCCATTAATTATGCATCCATTCTTGTTTCAAACATTCATAAATATCCACGATTTCTAGTTCCAAAGCGGTGGCCCATTTGCTTCTTGCAAAGCCGATGGTTCATGGATCGTCTCGGATGTGCCTGGGTACTAACTTAGGTCACATGTTATGTGAAAACCAATCAGGAGCTGGGGACGTTTATGTGGCGCTCATTTAACGAACTTTGTTTGTGTCGATCGTCTTCGTAGGTTAGCTTTACTTCTTTTCGCTGGGATAGTCTTTTAATAGAGGAACGGATAACTTTCTATACTCCAAAATGAATTATCAACCTCATATGCTGCTCGGAGAATGGGTAAAGAAGACACAACTTGCTGAACGATCGTTTTCAAGTCGATTACACAACTGCAAAATAATCTGATCAACATGGGGGACATCAGACCGCATCTCTGCAGAAATCGGACCCTGAATGCTGGACATGAGGTAAGATAACTCTCTATTTTGTTTGTTTCGATCCCGGGGCTACAAATGTTTTGATACAGTTGCTCTGATTCAGGCACACGCTTTGCTGTTGAATGGAAGTGCGACATGACTGTTTGGCAGCGCTATAATACGTCCAAGCTTACAGATATCTTGTCTATTTCCATTGTGCTCCCTGTACTGTTGTCTATTAAGTAAGATAGCTGTTCGAATTCCACTATATACTTTGTATCAGACGGCGGCCGGCACAATTCAAATGTATAATTTAATCAGTAAGTCTACACGCAAACGAAATAGTGGGCATTCTCTATATTTTGCTAACCTGTATGATTAATTTTTTTACCTAATTCTAATCCTTTATTCTTGAATGTAGGAAGAAGCGGGAATTTATGGAAGTACAGATCAAGCCACACAGAAGATTGTCATAAAAGGTTGAAGTCACAGGAAGCAAAGCCTGGCAGTTGAGTCTTGTTGAACAATACATCCTGTTACAAGTTCAGTACCAAGACCTAAATGATTGATTAGAATCTTGCTTCATCACTGGTATCAGTTTGAAATGGTATTTATGTTGATCATCTATAAATCACAGTACTGATTCATGCTATGAAGTCAATAAAATAATTGGAATTTTTGAATGTCTCATTAGTACACTATGAGTACATTTTGGGTGCATAAGAGGTACAGTGTTGGTATATTGTGGGTACATTTTAGGTATGTCATTAGTATACTATGGGTACATTTTGGGTATTTCATGGGTATACTATGGGTACACTTTGTGTATAGCTGAGGTACATTTTAAATGCAGTTTGGATACATTTCAGGTTCATTTCAGATATATTTTAGGAACTCTTCTGGTATATTATAGGTACTTCAGTAGGTCCATTCCAGGTACATTCGAGGTATGTTTTAGGTATGTTGAGTATGATGAAAATGCTGGACCTGAAGGTACCTTTTAGGTATCTCAGTCGAGGTACATTCTTTAGAGATACCTAAAAGATACCACCAAAAAGGTTCATTATAGGTACATGTTAGGTACCTATTATGTACATTTAGATGTACCAAACATGTACCCTTAATGTACCAAAAATGTACCTACAATTTCGCGTAGGAATTTATGTTTCCTTAGCAGCCCTTCAAATATAACTTCACGATATCCAAACCTATAGCTCTGATGTAAAATATGATGTAAAATAAAAATAAATGTAAAATAAAAATAAATGTAAAATAAAAATAAATGTAAAATAAAAATAAATGCAAATGATTGTCATGTACATTAAGAATGAATCAAAGGGATCCAATTCCAAATATTCATGTGATTCGTATCTACCACTTTAAAACTAATGTGAAAATTTCAGTTAATTAATTATTGATGACCTTACTCATCTAGATGCTGTAACTAATCTTGACAGAGCCTACAATTCCAACTGTACTGCTTACTAGGCATTTCAATACTAATCTAATACAGGAAACTACAGAGCAAAATGCTCTCAAACAATGTCTAGTAACAAACAGGATATTCACAGTTGACCAACCAGCATACTACTGACTACAAACTTCGCACAACTTGTACAATCTCCTGGTATTGTACCTTTTGCTCATACTACCATGATCATAAGCCAACTTATGTTTCCTTAGTAGCCATTCAAATATTAGGACTTCATGATATCCAAAACTATAGCTTCAAATGTGCAAAACAACACCAAACATTTAACACACAGAAACTAACAGAATTTAAGAATTAAAACTTTAGTGAAAGGGAGGGATGTCTATCTGACCTTCTAAGGAGTCACCTAAGTTTTGTTCTACCAGGTAAGTACTTGTTTCATGTTACTGATCATGTGCATAAGGACAGGGGAGGCGGATGCAGGGGGCAAGAATTGCAAATTACTTACTTGCAGATAAAATACATGTAACTACAAGACAGCGCATATGTACAGTCAAACCTCCCTAATATGGACATCAAAGGGCCAGAAATTAGTGTCCGTATTAGAGAGGTGTCCGTACTAGAGAGGTAGAGAATGGTAGGGAATGGATGGGTTTTGTGACTCTGCGGCCGAATGTTTGTGTCCATAATATGGAGGTGTCCGTAAGGAGAGGTTTGACTGTATTTGTATAAAACTTGTTTCGCCATTAACTGACACTTGTTATATGTATCCTGTTATGAATTGCAGATGGATCAACTTGTTCAACATACATTGCTAACTGGAGTACATGTTCACTACCAATCAGAACAAGGATGACCCAGCAGCATGATATCGTACCAACAGATACATGTGGATATGTATCTCATTATATTGGAGCTACAAGAACAGTGACAATGTAGACAACATCAGTGAACTTCGTACAGTTCATATGATTAGAGACAAGAAGCTGTAGAAAGTCTGGAAATGCATGACCCTACCCATCAAAGCACTGAATCTTTTCAATGCTGCATGTGTCAGCAGTGATCTCATATGGATGTAACTAAATCATGGGTCATCTTCAAAGGTGTTACCAGCAAGATCAACTCTTACAGGAGTTACACTTGGTGTCTAACTCAGATGTACAACAGGTCCGGAAAAAACACTTATCCTACAAGTTATACCCCATCAGCTTAGATTCCTGGCCCACATGCTGGATATCCAAGATCAAGAACCTGCTAAGTGCATATACCCTGTACTTTCCCACGCATCACTACAGGAGCCTGATCGACAATGAACATTTTACTGCTGGTGAACAATGAAAACATTCCCCACCCATAAAACATCAAAAAGCTGGCAGTACAACACGGTTTTGTGCACAGCGGAGAAACATTGTAGTCACTCTCTGGTTACAAAAAATGCATTGATTTCATAAAAGTCTGAAGACATTATAATAAACATTAGACATTTCCAAAGTAAGCAAATACTGAGAGTAGTCCGATAAACTTGAAAGGCAGTTGTTCTGAATCCAATGTTGCAGTTCAGATTATTGTCATACAGTAAGCTGAATTTAATTACATTCACCAATAGAAAGTTTTGTCTTCCAAACTACACTTCTTTATTTTCAAAATTTCCATGGTAAAAACACAAGCACATTGTACACCTTTGTCGATTGTTTTCAGCGACGTCTACAACACGAAATCACACTGGCCCTTGTAACGCTGCTGGTTAGTAGACTTGTTACTCAGCCGCAAATCTGAAAAACAAAAGTCAGGAGAGGGGCATTATTATAATCTCCACCGCTTCACCAATGACAAATCACAAACGATTGCCTAGTCATAGACAAAGGACGAAACGGTGACGCGTCACGGGATTTGTGTCGTAGTATCTCAAAATTTCATAGGACTGCTTACCTCTCAAAATGAACCCTATCGAAGAGATAGAGTTTAGTTTAACTCGCTTGAGAACGCACACAGGAACAAACGAAGGTGTGGAAGATTCGGCTCCTGGTTCGTGCTCACAGCAATCTCCGACTACCATACGAAAGTAGAACGATTACTTTTTAGCGACCTTTGGTCAGCGGTAGGCACAGAAGCCCATGCCCCTTCCAGTGTACGCCCCAAGTCGGGGCTTTGCAAACCTTTACGTACGATGGAGAAAAGAAAAAGCAAGAAAGACAGAAAAAGTAAAGCAAGTAACGCTGGTGACGCCAACGCTCGCTTGTTGGAACGGAGTAATCTAGAGAAAGGCGAGGATGTATCAATAGAAGTCGAGAAAACAAGTGCTCCCAGAACCCCAAGAAAATCGACCAAAGAGGACAGTGTTATTGGCTACGTACACTTGTTGTCATCGCCGGTTTCAAACAAGTGGAAGACTATGAAGTACTCCACCCTCATTCTGCAAACCAAAGATGAAGAAGTCGATGCACTTGTGTACTCCCCGCGGAAGCGACCAATGCTTTCTGACAGCGAAACAACACGTACGCCTGTGAAAATCAGAAAATACACTTGTACGCCAGACCATGCAAAACTTATCATCAAAGATATGAGAGAGATTACTCATCCCAGCCCAACTGAGTACTGCTTTCAGTGCCTTGAACTGTCTTCTAAGAAGTGCATGTCCGTGAAGGAAATCCTCGAGTCCTCCGAAGAGGGAGATTTTGTATCGTTGACGGCGAAAGTTACTAACATCAGTGACACATCTACTGTAGGCCCCCGAAGTCTAAAAATGACGGTAGCAACACTTTTGGACACAACAGGGGAGATAAAGATAAGTCAGGTTCGAACAGAACATCCCTTCAATAAAAAATGGGCAGTGTCTACTACATAACTAACTCACGCGTACGCTGCACATTAAGAACAACTCCAAGTTCCATCATCTCACAAACGGAAGACGAGAAGCTAACTGAGATAACGATAGAAAATACATTACCTGAACATGACGAAGACTCAATAGTGGTTGTGCCCTGTATCAAGTCTGTCGAGCGAGTTGAGCTATACCCCGTTTGTGTCTACTGTTTAAGGAAGCTGTTGCAAGCTACAGCCAGTTTGATCGTCAAATGCGACAGATGTGGGCACTCAATGGTTCTTTCCAACTGCCAGAATCGAACGTCCGTACATTTTACAGTGGAAAGTCAGAATCACCCTATCACCTTGACTGCATTTGAGAGTACTATCAGTCATTCCAGAAATGAAGGAAATTTCAGAAGAGCCGGAACTCATCGAACGATTATTGCTCTTCAACAACGTGACAATCAATATTATTATCATGCCACACTTATTGTGTCTGACATTCAGCTTTGGATATTTCAAAGAAGCTGGGTTGTCCTGTTTTGCCTAAAGTTTGTGACATTCAAAATCCTACAACAGTTTCGCTGAATTATCCTGTTTTGGTTAAAGTTTGACATTCAAATGATAAAACAGTTACGCTGTATTATCCTGTTTTGGTTAAAGTTTGTGACATTCAAATGACAACAGTTAATCTGTATTATTATATGACTGTGACGTAGTTTTACCATATAAGGTCGCAACAGAGAGCCGGTACGGGAGCGTATTACACACTTCAAATCCGTATTACACTGTAGAAAACCGGTTTGACCGGCTTAGACGCGCGCGTATCACAAATGAGATTTTTCTGAGTGCAAGGTAAAATGGTGCAACGAAAGTCTATGACTTTTCAGATACAAGACCCTTCCATCGAAAGAAACTGTTACTGGATAATTTGTCAAGGAAGAGAAAGCAAAGTTCAGTTGGTGGAAAGCGAACAATCGCCATGGACAAACGGCAGTTCTGACTCCGTAAAGTTTTCCGCACGATGCCGTCATTGTAAACACTGCAAAATGATTTTCGCCGTGTACGAACACTGTTTTGAGTGGTTCCTTTACTGGAAGGGGTCTTAAATTTTCTGCAACCAGGCAGGAAATCGGTGAGTTGTTAATAATTTATAACTTGACAACGTGTCGGCGGTAAAAATCCTAGTTGTGTTATGAAAGTTTCAGATTCTTCAACGTACACATTCGCTGGCTCTGTTCTTGTGTTTATTCCTTAACTACTCCGAGAAAATAAAAACCCTGTTTTGAGTACAAAGCTGCTTGCTATTGAAGAACAAAAATGGTTAAAAGTTTAAGTGATCGATTTCAACCGCTCGAAGCACGTTTGTTCGCTGAATATTTATTCTGTCGAAGCAAGCATTTTTGTCTCCAGCGCATTTATCTCAGCACATTTAATCTGAATTGAACTTCGATCATTTGGTGGCATAACTTCTTTAATTTTCTCTGTCAAGATTTTTAAATCGATGACCGGATTGGAAGCTGTAAGTGAATCTTTGTGTAAAATGAGTGTGCGCACATTTTGCCTGGGATTGAATGAAAACAGTTTTGCTCGAAGTCTCTGTTTTATGTTTGCTGAAATATATTTTATATAAAGGTAAAACTACGTCACAGTCATATAATAAATCCCTCATTCGATGGTTTAGCGCGTAATACGGGCCGGCATTTTACTCGTCACTCGCATTTTTCCTCGCCCCGCGGCGGGGCTTGGAAAAATACGAGCAACTCGTAAAATACCGGCCCGTATTACGCGCTAAACCATCGAATAAGATGTATTTATCCTGTTTTGGTTACAGTTTGTGACATTCAAATGATAGAACTATTATCCTGTTTTGGTTAAAGTTTGTGACATTCGAATGATAGAACAGTTAAGCTGGATTGTCCTGTTTTGGTTAAAGTTTGTGACATTCAAATTAGAGAAAAGTTAACCTGTATTATCCCGTTTTGGTTAAAGTTTGTGACATTCAAATGATAGAACAGTTAACCTGTATTATCTTGTTTTGGTTAAAGTTTGTGATATTCAAATAATAGAACATTTAAGAGCGAATTTTCCTAAACACCGGGTGAAATGAGAAAAATGTGGCACATTAGTCAAAAATCGGGGTTCTTCATATTTTGTCCAGAGATAGCCTATGGTGTGCCAGTTACTCTCGTATATTTATTTTGTTCAAACATTTTTGGAATTTCAAGAAAAAAGTTAAAACCGCTACGCCTCAAAATGACTAGAATGAAAGGAATTAATAGGACCACAAAAGCCTTCGCACGCGACCGCGCAACGAAATTCTGTTCTTAAATGTCTTCATCTATTGATTAAGAAGACATCCACGAGCAATTTGAGCCTATAAATAGAATTACAGGTCAAATATTGAATATCTGGTGTCGGGACAAAGACAGCCCAAAATTCAATGCTCGCAAATCTCAGTTCAGAGCACTTTTTCAAAAAATCATTTCTATGTCCGGTATTACTCAGATTTGCACAAAAATTCGGTTGTTATATCTAGAAGTGTTGTTTTTATCAAGAATATAAAAATTAGTTGGTACTTTTCATTACTCGAAAGAACTAACGCGGCTAATTTTGCCAAAATCACAACGTCGACTTGTAAACAACGCCCAACGATCAATTCACACTTTCGAATAAACTCGAACAAAAACTTCACCCTCTACCTCAAACTTGGCACAAACCTCTTTAGGATACCTTATAATAAGTTTAACTTTCAATACCACTGGTTAACGATTGATTTATGTGCTTTTTTTCCTATCAAAATGCCTCTTCAACTCAGTGGTCGACAAGCGCTAACTGATCGCTTCACTTTCTTTGTCAATTCACGCCTCATTTCACTTTATTTTGCTACAATATAGCATAAATATGTTTCCAAGGATGTCCCTGTTGCTTTAAGAGCTCTTTCTTGTTATTGCTCGCGGGGGCCTGGGGCCCACGAGAGCTTAAAAATCGGAATTTTTTTTTTTTTTTTTCCTTTTTGTGGGTCGAGAATCAGCACACGGTGATTGGTTCATATTATCACGTGCTGGGCGATGACGTAATTGACTTCGCTAAACAACTCGAGATGTGGCCAGTGAATTGCTCGTTACTTGTGTGTAAAAGTTAACTGCATCCCATCTAAACTCAACACCATTTGGCTCTGTGGAATAGGCACGGATAAACTGGATTTTCGGGAACGATTTTGGCTCGCGTTCACCGCGGAAGCTTTGAGAATAGCCGTAAACAAATATTTGATGGTACCGCTCTCGCCGATAAATATTTAGTCCCGACGAAACTTTCTGTGGCGACACGAAATACTCTTGGGAAGATAACAGGGCGAAAGCAGAAACCAAAGCTACGGTGAGCTTTAGCCGTAAAACAATGACGCTTTATGCTTTACTCTGTACATGACATCTGTTGCCTCATAAAATTCTTCTGCGTATCGTACATTGCCTGATGAAGTGTTTCTTTCATTCGGTCATGTAGCCTTTGTTTCGCAATGGTCAGTGAATACCAGAAATGAAAAATACACTGAAATAATTCTGAGGATTGAGTTTGCAGTCACAAATGGACTGAACACACTGTGAACAAAAGCGCAATAATATTATAAACATCTCTCGTGTGACATTCCTCGCTTTCAATTTTATATTTGTTACAGAGAACGAATACTCGAAAGCCTGATAGAAGAAACGTATTGAGTTAACAAAAGAAAACACATAAGTAGTGAAGCGAAGGCTGGATTAATCGTGGCCTCTGATTAGAAATATGAGTCAAGGTCAAACTGTCAAAATCGATTGTGCATAAAAAGATATGTCACGCATTCTCAAGATGCAGGGTCGCTCAACCTTTAAGAAGCAAGTGTATGAGTGTTGTAATAATAATTTTTAGTTTAATCAAGGTTTCAAAAGAGCAAGGTGTCAAAAGCCAAGTTCTCTATACTGTGTGATATTTTTATGGTGAGAAATTGGAAGTCTCTCTTGGGAGTTCCGCTCTTGTCCCCTACTTTCCATTTTATATTCTGGTCTCGACCCAACTCACGCCGCGAGCTCACTGGCAAGGCCAGTCTAGTTAATAAAAGAGTCATGCAGTCAAAACATACGCGCCGACGTCGCCGTGCTTCGTTAATTGGTGTCACGCAATCTTAAAACTCAGCGAGATATGTTTATTATATTTAGTTACATTGATATCCCTTGTTTGACCCAAAAATATATTAACTTTGTTTTGCCATTATCGCTAACGGGAATGAAAATGCGACATAAAACTTTATTATTTGGGTATCAAAGTGGCCAAATAATGAAAACAACAGGAACCATAAACTAGAATGGTTATGGCCTGAGTAATCAAAACAGCACGAAGGCAAAAGTAACTCTTCTGACTTGACATTGTACCGTACACGTCATTAGGAGCTGCAAGACAACTTCATAGAAAATATCCCCAAAATGTTTCCCCCCCCTCCTCCCCCCATACCCAGAAACGGATTATTATATATTTTGGTCTCCCCCCCTCCCCCACTCCCCCCCCCCCCCTCTCTCTCTCTCTCTCTCTCTCTCTCTCTCTGTCTCTGTCTCTCTCTGTCTCTCGCAATTTCAATTTTCTCCAATACATTATTTGTACTTTACACCTTTGAGACTCCACTCCGTCCCAACACAACCCACCGCCCCATACAATTGTGTCATAAACTGGCTTGGGGAGAAAAGTGCCCCTCCATTAAATCAAAAATCAAAAATCAAAAATTCCAAAAAGCGGCAACTTTTAAGTTAAAAGCCCTGTATATATGAAAAAAGGTTGGCCCGGGGACCCTAGCCTGTGCGTGCCAACTATTCACACATTTTTTTATTATAAATCGAAGCGAGCGTGTACAAAGTGATGTAAAGTTACAGTAGTCTACTTGAAATAGTTTTAGTATGTACCGTAAGCACACCCATGCACTGCAGATAATCTTAAAGTTATATTTTCCGTTGTTCTTTCTTTTTTAATTGTACCAAAGAGAAGATATGAAGCCAGATTTGGAAACGAATTTCCTATCAGAGCAGATGACAAATTATAAAAAAGACTTGACGCACGTACCCGAACCAGCCGCAACAAATATACCAGTGCGGCGAAGGATTGCCCAAGAGAGCGCTTTGTTGATCCCGCGATCAGCCTTGCGCGATTTCCCCTTCTCACCATGTCAGCATAGGCCCGCTGGAACTCGGCAACGCTGCGATCTTTTGCGCCAACCAATTCGCAAAGAATAGCGGTGTGAAGCGCAAATCGTCAATTTTGATATATCAGACGGCGGAGTAAATATGGACGCCCGTGCTAATATCAATTCAACTTCGGTCTCAACATTGCTTATCCCATCGCCTTTTTGTGCCCCGAAATATCGTTATTACAGGAAAAAAGAACTTATCTCCATTACAGACTCGCCTCCGCTTCTCAGTTTGCGAAATCTGTTTTGAAAAACTAAAACCTTTATGTCACCGTTGCTATCTTTTCCTAACACCTTACGGCAGCTGCTTCTACAGCCAATATAGGTATTCATTTTGATGTGTTGAGAAAGTAAAACGGAAGTTGCCCCACCCGACCCCGCCTTTACGAGTCCTTTCATTTTCTTTTTTTCCCCTCGGCACTGAGTAACAAGACAAGACGACCACTGAATAGAAAGAAAAATACGGAAAATAAACTAAAATGTGAATCTCTGTTAGTGATGTAAATTTGAGGAGAGGTATTATTAGAGCCGACAAAAAAAAAACAAAAAAAAAAAAAAAAAAACACAACAACAACAACATGAGGGTGTCTGAATGGGTGAATAAATGCAATATTTGTATAAGTCATGCGCTTCACGAACAGATAAAACTGTCGAGAGACAGTCACATAAATAAATATTTCTTGCCAGTTAGACCAGTAATAAAATGTACATATCACTTCCTTGTCAGTTTTTCATTAGATCTGTGTGCAGTTCATTAAGCCGGATCCGGTAAAATAACTCGTTTTGGTAAACAAAGTCAGCTCAGTTTAAAATCCAGGAGCCACTAAAAGTTACTGATCTTATCATGTTTTATTTGTGTAAAAAAAAAAAAAAAAAAAGAAAAAAAAATTTCTTGGCCAGATATGTATTCATGTATCATTTCAAGTACAAATTCTATTGTTGTTGTTGCTTTCATTATTTGGCCACTTTGATACCCAAATAATAAAGTTTCATGTCGCATTTTCATTCCCGGTAGCGATAACGACAAAACAAAGTTAATATATTTTTGGGTCAAACAAGGGAATGTAACTATATTTATATAATAAACATATCTCGCTGAGTTTTAAGATTGCGTGACACCAATGACGAACGCACGGCGACGTCGGCGCGTATGTTTTGACTGCATGAATCTTTCATTTTTTACAAGAAAGAGCTCTTAAAGCAACAGGGACATCCTTAGAAACATATTTGTGCTATATTGTAGCAGAATAAAGCGAAATGAGGCGTAAATTGACAAAGAAAGTGAAGCGATCAGTTAGCACTTGTCGACCACTGAGTTGAAAAGGCATTTTGATAGGAAAAAACCACATAAATCAATCGTTAACGGGTGGTATTGAAAGTTAAACTTATTATAAGGTCTCCTAAAGAGGTTTGTGCCAAGTTTGAGGTAGTAGGCGAAGATTTATTCGAGTTTATTCGAAAGTGTGAATTGATCGTTGGGCGTTGTTTACAAGTCGATGTTGTGATTTTGGCAAAATTAGCCGCGTTATTTCTTTCAAGCAGTGAAAAGTACCAAAATAATTTTTATATTCTTGATAAAAAAAACACTTCTAGATATTGCAACCGAATTTTTGTGCAAATCTGAGTAATACCGGACATAAAAATGATTTTTTGAAAAAGTGCTCTGAACTGAGATTTGCGAGCATTGAATTTTGGGCTGTCTTTGTCCCGACACCAGATATTCAATATTTGACCTATAATTCTATTTATAGGCTCAAATTGCTCGTGGATGTCTTCTTAATCAATAAATGAAGACATTTATGTGTAGAGTTTCGTTGCGCGGTCGCGTGCAAAGGTTTTTGTGGTCCTCCAAATCCTTTCATTTTAGCCATTTCGAGGGGTATGGCGATTTTTCAAAAATTGTATGAAATGAAAAAGTTTCCAGACAAACTAAATATACCAGAGTAATTGGCAAACCATAGGTTATCTATTGACAAAATAAAAAGAACCCCGAATTTTGACTGATGTGCCACTCCTCACCCGGTCAGAAAAAAAAAGTCGCTCTTAAGCTGTATTATCCTCTTTTGGTTGAAGTTTGTGGCATTGAAATCATAGTACAGCTATGTTGATACAAGAAGAACTTCACTTATTTCACTACACATGCTACTTCATATCATAAATATTTTTTTAATTTTAATGGACTTGCTGGTATTCATTTTTATTTGTCACACATTGAAATAACTGTCTGAACTTATTTATTTTAATGAATCAGCAGTTTCCTACGACACTCAGGGACATTCCACTTTTAACTCAAATGCGCAAGCAATCAACAAATTATAACAGTTTGTAAAGAGAATTAGAGCTGATAGGTTACTGAATGAGGACATGCTATGGACTGATGTCTGCAAAACAATGAGATTTTGATGCTGGTCGGGTTCCACAAGTCGCCTCTTACAAATGCAAATAACAAGATTCAATTCTTATGCTTGCACCGGCGGGGGGGTGTACTCCGAAAATTTTGGGTGGGCGTGTGCCGCCCAGTTTTCAAAACCCTTACCCTATTTCAGACCAAATATATACTTGGGATGTACTCATGGGTATCTAATTAATTCAACTCCCACCACCATGGGCAGAAATGAGCACGACACTTATTTCTTGCCATTTCATTCACGAGTTGGCTTACAGGAGCCTTTGATTGAAGACGAACTTGTTTTTCCTCGTGAGAGTGTTTCGTTTGATTCTTTGCTTGATTCATATTCACTACGTAGTTCGGCAAAAGTGCAAAAACTCATTCAATCTTCTGTCGTGTCCGTTGCTTCGCAACGGACTACCAGAACACCACGTGATCAAAAGTCGGTCCGTGAAATACAGGGCGCTTTCCATTTGACCAAAAAACCCGGAAATTCCGGGAAAAATCAAATGGAACTGCAAGTTTTCGGTAAGAAAGTTTCGGAAATTGTGGACAACCTCTCGAGGTTGTCCTCTTTTTTCGAAAATTCCGGAATGACCGATGGTCAAATGGAAAGCGCCCACAGACATCACAACGCGAGAATTCGGGCTCGGACAGGACAGAGCCTGGAAACGAGACTGGAGTTCTGATGTTTTACCCAGCAAACCCCGCGGTGCGGGGACGTGATTCTGTTTTGATGTTTTCACCCAGGAAACCCAGCTACGCGGGACGTGATTCTGTTCCGATGTTTTACCAGGCCCGCTACGCGGGGAGCTCGGTCCGTGAACGACAGACATAAAAAAACGATATGGTGTTCAGATTAGTACCCACGCAGGGCGTGGGAAAAAACCAAATACGAAAATCTTCTCTGACACAGAAGTCCACCATTAGCATAAGCGTTGCCGAGTTGTCCAGTTCGTCTTTTTAATAAACAATGTATGGCGTATAAGTAATGTATGGCGCGAAGCCTTTTCACAGCCGCCGTCTCATTAGGTGTTTACGAACAAGGAACGGCGCTTTTGGTGCAGTTTTATTGCTCTCTCTTGTCATTGCTCTGTTTACCTATGAGTTTTTTCCCTGTCACGTTCCTAATGGATTATTTGCCATAGCTAGTGGAAGGGTGAAGACACAAAACATTAAAAATGCATGGAGACAACTTTGCTTCGACTAGCATATAGCCTTCACGGACATAATGCGGAAGTCGTTTCCTTTTCGATTAAATTTAACCCGTACTTTAAGTTCAATTTTCAGTTCACAATCGTTTATTACAAATCAATTTCAAAAGCTGTAGTCGGGCTATTATACCAACGTACCGCTTGTGGTGCTCAACATCAAACGCTGACAGTTTTATGTGACGTGGTATCGTTTCGGAATCATGTCCGTCAAAAGGAATATTTTACCCCACGAGAAAAAGACTTGTACAAGCGTACAGTCAAGTAATTTTACGGATGTCTTCTATTATAACATAAATTTAGCATCCCCGTCCTTTTTATGTGGGATCCTCCCCCCCCCCCGGCGATATAAGGGAACTTAAGCACCAGCGGTTTTCGCGACGGCGACGGTAAACGGAAGTATAATTTACTTCCGGTCGACGTTTCGCGCCTTCAAGGACAGCCGTCGCGACTCGGCGCCGAGGTCATTCAGGCCAGCTCGGCGTTGTGTGGAAGACGTGAGTTTATCCTTTATATTTTTTCTTGTTTTTAACTTCATTTCCTTCCAAAAACTACCAAGACTTATACCTAAACTCTCTGTTTTCACTTTAGGCGGATTTCCTTTACAATTCAACTAATAACTTTTACATATTTTCCGTTGAAACACAGGCAGTCACCGAAAGGAAACTGGCTGAGAAAATGGCTTCTCAAAAACAGTAAGTCCTTATCCACGTTCAGTAGTTCTGCTCAATTTTCGCGTTTATTCTCAGACTTTTCTCGTTTGCTATTCTCCAGGGCCATGGAATGGATTGAACAGCACGTCGTGCTGTTCCTCCGAGAATTGGTCGTGAGTGATATTTTTGATTACAAGAAAGGAAGTCCTGACAGAGGGAGAATTTGGGAAGCTATCCAGGAGCGCTTAAACAGCGTAGAACAGCCAAAGTTTGTCCTAAAGGATAAACGAGCAGTGAGAGATCGCTGGAACTTGCTTCAATCAAAGTTCAGAAAACGGATGGTGGAGGAAGAGAAGGCGAGCGGCATTGTCGTGGAAATGTCCGAAAGGGACGTGTTGATTGAAGAATTATGTAATAAAGAGGAGAGTCTGTCTTCCAACGCTAACAAGAAGAAAGCTGACAAGGAAGCTGCCGAGGATATACGAAGGAAAGCGATGGAGAGAATGAAAGAAACGACCAAACGAAAGAGTTCGGAGTCAGACACAAAAGGTGGCGGGAAAAAGTCTCGTAGAAATGGCGGGGAGCTCGTGGACTTCTTTAGGGAAAAAGCTAAAAGTGAACAAGAACTTCGCAAACGAGAACTAGAAATAAGAGAGCGAGAGCAGGAAAATGCTGCGAAGCGGCAAGAAGATCTCCTTCGTCTTATGGCTCAACAGCAGATGGCTCTGGTGTCTGTGATGCAGAAATTTGCTGATAAGTAGATTAAAAAACTTTAAGGACCAAATTCTTTGGGTTGAAAGGCATCTTTATAGTGTTATTATGCCATGTTGAAAATGTTTATTTTGAGCAGTTCGCTGTTAGAAATGTCAAGGTATTACATGTCAAAGTAAAATCGCACAGCAATTATTGCTGAGTGAGTTCTGCAAAAATATTGCCACTTGCTCATCTTGTCATTAAGTCTATAATACTTTGAAAGGAAGCTGAACAGCAAATTCAGATTCCCCATGCATCAAATTTGATAGGCACTAAAACTTGACTGAAGCAGTCATGTTGATTGTACTTTCAAGTTTTTATTAACATAACTTTGCGTGTTGAAAAATATTGAGCATTAAAGTTTTTACAATAATTACACATGTTGTAGTCCTGAGACTTCTGCTTCGGTGCTCAATAATATAATATGTTTATCAAGAGCTATACGTAAGTAACCCCCTAAATCTTGGGTAAAAGTGGATTAAATAATGAGAATCCTTATATTCTTATAATTAATTTCATTATTACTTGAATTGCCAACTCTCAGTAGTATGTCAATGTACTCCTGTACCTGACAACCTAGAAATATATACTGATATTAGTTCAGTTTACTTTTTCTTATCCAAAATAGTGCAGCAGTGAAGGAGGATCAATACCAAAGAACTCTGAGGTTTTGTTTCCATATAAACAGGTCAATGCATTGTGCAATAGAGTACAAACAAGATACATCTTGCCGACACTGCTCATTCCAACTTTCAAATTTTTCTTAAAGTCCAAGAATTTGAAATCATTTATAATATCCCCAAAAAGCCACTCAACAGTTATTCTTACAGAACTCATATCTGCGTTGTACTGTTCCATCATTGGGGTAAGAACACCCTGACGAAATGGTGCTTGCAGGTGTACTCGCAATGGATAGGCGGGGTCACCATACATATTCATGGGCTGGCCAGCTGGGGAAAATGCATTTCTTTCTAACTCCTGCAGAAGGTTGGAATCCACCAACATGCTTGCATCATGCTTTTTCCCCTCTAAAAAAGAAAATATAAACATTAAAAAATGAAAGACAATAACTTGCATTTCCAATATTGACTTGACTTTAATGTTAACGTATTCATTCTTTGAACATAGCAAACAAACCTCCTACAGGGCCATACATATTTCCAATCAGTCCGTTTGGAAGAGCAAGAGACTGAAATTTGAGTGAATGGACACGCTTGTGACCATTTTAAACTGCTCGTTGGTGCTGCCCTGGCCGACAAATCGGCCTCACTGTCCCGTCTACGAATCCGAAGCAGTTGTCGAGAGGGGCACCTTTTGCGTGGATTGCATCTGCATATTGCTGCAACAGTGGTGGGCTCAAGATGTCCAAATTCCATTGAGAAATCCTGTGACTGTGAATGTCAAAAATGTAATCCATAACCGTGTTGGTTATCATGCATATCTCTGGCACTGGCCTACCAAAGCGAGGAACCATGTCAGAGTAGCGACATGGATATGAGAAGCGCTTAAGCAGCATGCATAAGCCTTCAATTCCATCACATGTTGTTCCTTGTGCACACTGGATATTCACTGGTATTTGGAGCACGTTTGCCAAAACTGGAATGTCCTGTTTTTTCACTCTGAACTCCGCTAAGCATTCAGATTCCTCCATTTGATGAAGGTCGAACCTTGCGTACGAGTTGCACGGGAATTCAGGATTTCTGGAAATGTAACATTCGAACAAAGCCAAGAATTCATCGTCAGAAATCCATCTGTCATAAGAGATCAGAAGCAGTTCCCTAATTTCCTTGAAAGACGGCATTTTGAAGTCAAAGTTTCGCTCTCTTTGATTATTTGTAGAGAGGTTGCCGTCGCGACACTTATCTTTGCTTAAGTTTATACTTTGGCGGGAACAACGACGTTCTCGTGCCCAGGCTTTTTTGGTTTCTCACGTTGCCGTCGTCTCTAAAACGTCGGTGCTTAAGTTCCCTATAGTACCCGTGATTCCGATGGTAGCGAACCCTGTAGTGAAGCACTCAAGTCGGACAAATGGCATACGCGCAAGATTATTCATTTCGTTGTCACTTAAAATAAATCGACCTTGCAGAGCGGGGGGTGTCATTGAAGTATTTACGGTACATGAAACTTCGCGCCAGAAAATACAACAGACTAACTAGCGTGACACCAACAAATATGGCGTAACAATTGTTTATTCGATTGAATCAGCTAAAGAATGCAAGACAAATCACGACCATGAAGAGCCTGAGAGTTGAAAGGGCGAAGATTCCGTTTACCGAATCAAGTCCCTTTTGGAAGGATATTTCAATGATTTTCAAAAGAACCAGAGAGCGTTTCTCACTGCTTCTTGCTGATGCTGACGGTAATACTTGTTCCTGGAGGGGTGTAAGTGCTATGAGCAGCGACAACTTGGTTTTTCTCTGGAGAGGACCACTTCACGAGTGAAGTGGGAGCGTCAAGTCGCACTTCATATCCACCGGGGTAGTGCATAATTTATTTTCCATCCATCCATACCTAGTTCTTACATACATATTGCAAACAATAAATATGAACATATGTACATATATAACTAGAGAATAGGATAAACTAGAGAAAAAGTAAACATACCGTCGGCACCCCAATCAAAACAGCAAAGTTAGAGAAATGCGTCGTAATGCATTTAATGTGTGTTTCGTCGTCCTCTTTTCTATTCTCGACACCTTTCTGTGACCACAAGCTGTCAAACAAAGTAATAATACAAATTCACTAAAAGTTAAACAAGTTAGTCTACCGGTGTAGGGGGCTGCCTGATGTAGTGGACAGCCCGCCTTCTGCCTTTTCTTGTGCGTGACAACTTCGTTAAAACTAGTTTTTATATAACTTATTATGTATGAATTCATAAAATCACTGTGAATGTGACTATGTCACTCTGTGATTGTATATGCACAACTATGTATATAATAAAAGACAATATTATGTAATGTATCTTATAGATAAAGTTAGTGTTTGCAAGCATGTTTAATTGTGTAGTAGTTATGCGTATTTCTATAATGTGAAGAAATTAAACTTATAAGACTACGCTCCGAGAAAATAATTGTTCTAATGATTGTTCTTTTCCTTCTTCCCTTTAGTAAACAGATAGGGTTGCCTGTAAATCACAATACTTTCTTACCCATTTTTTGCATCCCAATAAGAGCAATTCTTTTGCGTCTGACTAAATCCCTGAAACATGAGATTGCAAGACAAATTTCAAAAAAGTAGTAAATCCTTGCTTGTTGTCCTTGCTTGTTGTCATCCATTTGCCTTGTACTTTGGGACACATTGACCACACCCAGTCATTTTCCTATGGTCCCAGTGAATTTGATCGTTTAGCTATCTCACCTTTTTCAGTTCAAAGTAAATACACGCATTGCGGTTTAGATTCCGCACCACACTGTTGTTGGCATCTAGCAAAGTGCAGGACATAACACTGGAGGAGATCACTTTCATGTTGGCCGTTTGGTTCTTGATGCTGAAGAAGTGAACAACACTAACCCATCAGGAACAGCAACTGGCAAAATTTGTTTCCGTATTGAGATCAGCATCTTTGTCTCAATCAATCGATCAACAACTGGTATCGGTTCTTATAGCTGGCACAGGTGCCCAGCTACTAATCGGGGAGTCTGCGTGCCAACTAGGGAATTCTCTAGACTTGTGGCTTAGAAAAATGCGAGCGGTATTTATAATGTTCTCGACACAAAGAAAATGGAAACCGATGCCACCCGTTTTTTACGGGGATCCCGCTAGTATCAATTATTGTGGGTGATATAATGATTACATTAAATCAACGTAAGATTAACAACATAACATCAAGGTGTGGACGAAACTGAAATACCTTTAAAACACTTACTGTTCTTCTTTACCAGGGACTTTAAACAGAATAATCGACAATGTAAATCCATCTGCAAAAGCATAGAAACACAAAATGTTAGACCGGTCTTGTTTAATGTCTTTAACAAAATATTTTTTTGGGCAACTGGAACACTCCATATTTACAAACAAAATAATTTCCACAGTAATGTTTGTTTTATGAGCGACGTTTTTATCTTAAAGTCATAAGGTCGTAAACGATCATCTCCCTTACGACCACATCTAACAAAACTTCCAATTGGTTCCTTAGTAAAAACTTCATGCAGGTTTCATCATAATTTGACCAGAAATGTTTGTTGAGACTTTCCATAAATGATTGTAAACAGAGATTTGACTAAATTTGGATTATAACCGGATTATAACATTAATATTAATACTGATATTCTTATTTGTTTTTATCCTTTAAACATTCCGCTTCACGTAAACTCATATTCACATCGTACTCCGCCAGCGAATAAAAGCAACAAATATAAGCACCATTTTATAGCCACCCATACCAATAGCAATATGAAACAAACTAAGGTAGCCTGACAACGAAGAAAGAAATTAGGACAACTAGAATGAAAAATAGTTAAACGCACCTTCCAATCCCTCAAGAGCTAGTTCAACTCTGCTTTCTTGCGAGAAGTTCAGACTTTCAGCAGAAGTAGGAAGTCTAATGTTTTTGTTGACGTTCTTGCCATACTTCACAACCACAACGGCTGCACAGAGACGAAGCAAGAAAACCGATGGAATATTTTAACTCAAAAGTTACAGTAATATCAGTAGTAGCAGTGGTAGTAGTAGTTAACGGCAGTATTAATTAGAGTACTAGATATAAATATAGAAGTAATAGTTAAATACCCCTGCATGAGCGTGATCTTACCTATGTTCTTCATGTACGTCGTGTAGTTACTTGTTCGCTTAGAAATACTTGTCACAATGTCTTCCATTAATTGAAGGAACTCCATCATCTGTAAGAAAACAAAAATTGAAATGTTTAAAACTAGTTAGAATGAATACAATGTTAATTGAATTTGTCACCAAATAAGGGTAGAATGTATATGCCATTCTCGAGATAGCTTTTGCTTCTGTTTCAAAGCAAGGCTTTAACATAATTGTTATACTCGCATTTTCAGAAGATGACGCCCAAAGTCTCGTTTTGAAACAGGGGTAGTAAGCCTCTCAGAAATAGCCAAGTTTGATATAACTATTTATTATTATTATTATTATTGAAAAAAACAAACAAACATTATTATAAGTAATTTCAGTGTTTGCAGCAATCTAAAACCAAAGCAAGCATAGAATATCTTTCGACAGTCATTCAAACACCACTCTGAGATCATATTTTTATAAGGATTATTTTTAGTTACTCTAAGAAAAACGTGGGCATGGATAGTGATAGAACATAGAGAGCGCAACCCTTTCAGTGTGGTCTTCAATAGTTTCAAGTCTATCGTTTGGAGTTTCTTGTGAAGCTCACTAGCCGATGGAAATAAATTATCTCACACATAATAGAAACATGATAATATCACCTTCTTTGTATTAGTTATCCATGTTTCTACATTTAATTCATCAAGGGTTACGTTAGCGACTTCCAACAAGTCCTTCGTGACGTTCTTGAAATGAAGATGTCCACAATGAAGAAAATATTTATAAGATGATAATTACTGAATTGTTCTGTTAGGTTGGTCTTACGCAGGGTTTGCCATACGAATAACCTTATTTGCTACTCTACGAATAAAAATTGTCTTGTATTTTTCCGATGTACTCTTAGTAATAAGACTTTATGTGAAGATCCCTGGAGGGAACCTAATAAACCACACTGTATTATACTTGAGACGCTAGTAAAACAACTAAATTGGAGATAAAAGGATTAGGCACATTTTTTTAAATCAGGCATAGCTTCCCTCTAGAAGCTTGCTTGTCAAATCAGTTTCCCGTCACATTTGCATCAAACAAACCACGCGAACTTTGACAAACAAACCCAAACAAACAAGCGTGAATTGTACGTGCCATTTACATTCCTCCGTGTACCACTGAAAATGTACACAAAACAGACATCTGTCAAAAATATTACACAAGAACAAACATGGAAAACTAAACACTGGAGGGTTAGAAAAAATATCCATTCGGCATTACCTGTAGGACATGAGGTTCCGTTCTAGCCACCAATTCCTTTATCACTTTCAACACATTCAAACTTCTATCAAGGGATTCCGGAAACTTGTTCCTGGATATGTTATTTAATAACTAGGACATTGTAAGAATATTAGACATGTTGAAGATGGTGCAGTGTTCTACTAAATGCTATTGGAACTACTTCCAGTTAAAGTGCAGTAACTTGTATTCCACATCAAGATTGGAGACTGCCTCCCAAACATTTCCCGAAAATATAATTCACCATAACCTAATTCAGCCCCCATCCCCCCTTCCCCCGTTGATAACCTTCTTGTACTATATTTCTGCAGCGTCCAGTATGTCTGTGTATATGTGTTTTAAAACTTAAAATAATTTTAACTTTTCCGTCTGAGATTGCACTAGCGGTGTTGTAGCATATTTTTTTCCAATTAGTGTTTCCTCTTCTCTCATTCATCCCTTTCACATTTTAAGTGTATTATTCTGGGACTACACGGAAAAGACGAATAGTTGTTCTTTTGGGTGACATTGATCTCGGAATGAACGGAATATGATTTCAATCATTCCGTCCCCGATGGTGGAATAAATAAATAAATCAACAATTAGAATGTGTTGTTTGAACATAAAAATAAAATATATTTCGCTACACAGACGAACTCTTCCCTACAATGAAATTATTTTCGTTTAACTTGTTCTTTTAATAGAATTCAACCAGGTACAATCAAAAACGTTCAAAAACGTTCGTTACCTCAGTCTGTTTCAAAACCTCCTGGGTAAAATTGGTGGGTGCTGAGGTTGTGTAGTTGGGCGTAACACCAGAACTGTTAACTAAAAATACGAAGATAATATGTATATAGTTTACTTGTCAAGTAAACTGCAGTATGGGAATAAATAAAGGAACAGTGAATACTTCAGGACCCGTTTTTGGTCCAAGCTCCCTTCCATAGACTGCCTGATAATACAGTGTGAATATTCTCCGCATCAATATCAAAGCACTCTTAAAACAACTCTCAAAAAAGTAGCTCTAGATAATTGTCATATGTTGTAATAGGTTATGAAAACACAAAAGAGTTGACACAAGAAAACAAAACAGTTTTCATTGATGAAATCTAATTTACTAGCAGGCATGACAATTATAAATGGCTAACAGTATTTTTGAAGCATTAAAGGCTAAAAGCTAAAATGAGTCATACAGTAGTAAGTTGTAATAAATTAGACCTTGTCAAGCATTCAAATATTGATGACTATTGAGACTAACATTATTGAGTGTAAAACCTAAAGTTAGTAATGCAAGTATATTAATATTAATATGAACCTGGTTTTGTTGAAGAGTTGATTGTTACAGATGATTGCGTCCCTGAAGTGGCTGATACATATGCTGCTAGGCTTGAGGTTATATTTTTAGTTTTAGATACCGTTGAGCTCGGCTATGAAAACAGAAAAGATACAACTTGCCCCAAAGAACATATAATGCACAAATTGAGACTTTATCAGATTTAGTCACAGGATTTGGTGGCTGTTCGCTGGTGTGCTGCTTGTGATGACACCAAACACCAACACTACTGCCAATCCACATATAATTAGACTTAAAGCGCTCCATGCAGCTCAGTAAAGCGGTGCTAAAAACTGAGAACTAAAACTTACATTGAACCACACTAGGAAAAGCTAAGTGTAAAGCTAACTCAATTTTGTCTAAGATAATTGAGATACCGACCTATTGTTGGCGTGGAGGCAGAGGCAGAGGCAGATGGTGATGGTAGCGGTGTATTTGGTAGTAGTGTGCCCCACAAAAATCTTCCATTCGAAGGAAACATGCTCGTAGTTCCACTGTGGTGGATCATTCCATTAGGCTCTGAAATTACAACAAACGAAAATAACGTGGTGCGACAAACTGTCACGTAATCATTTGTTCCCCAAAAATAATGTGTCATAAAATGAATTTGAAATCTAAATTTGAAACCCTATCGTTGTCACTGATTGGTGAAGACAAAGGCTGTAAAAAAAACCGACGCGCCGGGAGAGGGTGAGCAGAGTCGTATTCTTTACACCACTCCAGACAGAGTGCGTTTTGTCGCCAACTATTCAAATTGCCTTTGTTGTCATTGACCAATGGGAATGTCACTTTCAGAGCGACGGTTGGGTTGTTTCGGAATGTTGCCACCTTATCGTAGTCAAGCATAGGGGCATCTAATTTCATGGCAGTTTGACGACAAATGTCATTGTTTGCGGGCTTGAAGATAGCGCGATTTTGCCGAAACACCAATGTGCCGGAGTGCAATTTATCGAGGAATGGCGTGGTGGAGAAATTTTCGACGTTGGAAGATTTTGGCGGCATTTATCGGCGCTTTTCTAACGACGACTCGCCAACAGAGTTTCCAGCCTTCTCTCTCTCTTGGATGGAGAAACACCGCCGGGAATTTCGACCACTAATACTGGCCGTAGCGGCTCTAAATTTACACAAGGGACACAGGACACAACAACTAACAGGTAGAGTGCGTTTATTTCGTGTTTTATTAGCAAATCCTATGATTTATCGCCATCGTCAAAATCCCCACACATTTCCTTATAATCTTGGCCCTTCACGCAACCACCGGACCCCCCGAAGCTAGCTTGGGCCGCCTGTGGTCGCTTTCGATCGGCATTCATGCGCTGTTTCCTCTGTGGAGTTGTCTGCGTTACCAACTTCTGTTCATGTCGCTTTCGATCGGCATTCATGCGCTGTTTTCTTTCCGGAGTCGTTTCTTCGGCACGATTCTATTTATGATGCTCTTAATCATAACAGGATTGTCTCCTTTTCTCGAGACGAATTTGGCGTTGCTCACTCGTTTCACGATTTCGCCTTGCTCGTGCCTGTTGCCCTTCTCATTTGAAGACGAGCTTCGCGAGACTGTTGTGTTTCAAGTTTTTCAGTTAAGTTTCCCATTTTCGTGAACGCAGCTACGATATATTGTTGCTTCGTTGAAATCTAAATGCTTCGTTCAAATCTAATTTCTCGATTATTCCGAGTAAAACAATAGGGCACACGTGATCATCCAGCCTTTGTTATTGGTTAGCGGGGTAACCGCGCCTAAAGTCGTACGCCAGACTGACTGACAGACAACGTTGAATTTCGAGATGGCGACAGGCTTGGAGTCTCCAAGTAGGCGGTATTGCTGCATCAGTGTCGTGAGTACTTCCCTCACTTCGTTCGGGGATAAATTTTGGTAAAAACAGACACTTCCCACTGCTGTTCGTTTCTCATTTACTTTTCTAAGACTGCAAATGCAAATTGGTTCTATGTCAGGGTTTTCATGTAACCACAAGTGCGTAAAATGTGGATTGGGAAGTCGAAGAACAATTCATCTAGGGTTTTTATCGGTTTTTAATGGTCATGAAGATCACAAACGCAAAAGATGTTCAATTAATAATGCTTTTGTAGGGAATTTTATTTATGTTTTATCACAGTAAATAACTTCTAATTTTCTAAACTTTCTAAACGAAAAAGAAATGCAGCCGGACATCGTCGGCAATCAATCACTCTCCCCACTGTTTCAATTTTGCATTTATTTACCTTCTTCAAATGTTTAATTCAGTTGGATTTCCCTAATAAAAAATTTGAAGCTAGTTCTTTTTTTTAACATTCTATGTAAATCCAATTATACTGTAGATACCTTTTATGTATAAAAATCCATGTTCGGAGTCCTCTTGGTTGAACCTACATGTATTTTTTCCTTTGTCGAGCATCAGTCTGGGTCCATCGTGAATTACACCCGATGATGCAATTATCTGAATGACTCCGCCTGCTCCACCACGAGATTTGATATTTGAAGGTTTGGAGACGCTCCGTTCACAGATAGAGTCGCCCCCGATTCAATGTTAACCTTACAAATAAAAGATACTTGTATTCGTTAATTTACGAACGTGTCAGTAAAACTCGTCTTGGCACTACAACTTTTGCCCTTTGACATCATTGACGGGTGTGTGCACAAACAACCGGGACACTTTTTGACACTTTTTTGAGCCCCGCTCAATTTACTCCAAAAGAAAAGTGGTTAGAGGCAGAAATCTCTTTTACATTGTGTTGAGCATGCGCGAGCTGCTCTTCCAACTATTTGTGTGAGTCATTAACACAAGCAATCCGTAGTGATTTGGGCTTCATTGGGTTGAACAATTAGTTTGTAACTTTTTCCCAGGTTATAAAATATTTAGCTCGCTAATAGACACCGCTATTCACCTCCTGAGTTCGGCGAATAATTGTTTTAGCATATACAACAAAAGTTTAATAGCCAGACTCCTATTTGTGTTTTTATTTCTGACAAAAATGGGTAAAAGTCGAGGCAATTTTACTGATTGCGCGCGCAAGACCAATTCGCACCCAATTGACGGAATTTGTGTAATTGTGCCGGACACATTTTTTTCAACAGAGCTTTAATTTTTTCTTGCTATTGAAACCATTTTGCAAAACATTAAGAGCGAATTTTCCTAAACACCGGGTGAAATGAGAAAAATGTGGCACATCAGTCAAAAATCGGGGTTCTTCATATTTTGTCCAGAGATAGCCTATGGTGTGCCAATTACTCTCGTATATTTATTTTGTTCAAACAGTTTTGGAATTTCAAGAAAAAAGTTAAAACCGCTACGCCTCAAAATGACTAAAATGAAAGGAATTAATAGGACCACAAAAGCCTTCGCACGCGACCGCGCAACGAAATTCTGTTCTTAAATGTCTTCATCTATTGATTAAGAAGACATCCACGAGCAATTTGAGCCTATAAATAGAATTATAGGTCAAATATTGAATTTCTGGTGTCGGGGCAAAGACAGCCCAAATTTCAATGCTCGCAAATCTCAGTTCATAGCACTTTTTCAAAAAATTATTTCTATGTCCGTTATTACTCAGATTTGCACAAAAATTCGGTTGTTATATCTAGAAGTGTTGTTTTTATTAAGAATATAAAAATTAATTTGGTACTTTTCATTACTCGAAAGAACTAACGCGGCTAATTTTGCCAAAATCACAACATCGACTTGTAAACAACGCGCAACGATCAATTCACACTTTCGAATAAACTCGAATAAATCTTCGCCTACTACCTCAAACTTGGCACAAAACTCTGTAGGAGACCTTATAACAAGTTTAACTTTCAATACCACCGGTTAACGACTGATTTATGTGGTTTTTTCCTATCAAAATGTCTCTTCAACTCAGTGGTCGACAAGCGCTAACAGATCGCTTCACTTTCTTTGCCAATTTACGCCTCATTTTGCTTTATTCTGCTACAATATAGCACAAATATGTTTCCAAGGATGTCCCTGTCGCTTTAAGAGCTCTTTATTGTAAAAAATAAAAAAGAGTCATTCAGTCGCCGTGCGTTCGTTACTGGTGTCACGCAATCTTAAAACTTAGCGAGATATGTTTATTGCTTGTGACGTCACAAGCTTTAAAATGCAACGATTTTTTTTTTTATTTTTCTGGGTTAGAGATCTGTATGCGGTGATTGGTTCATATTATCATGTGATTTGTGATGACGTTGTGATCAAGTGACTTGGCGGGCGAGCAGTTTCGCCATTTTGAAGACAGCAAGTTGCTTGCCTTAGTTGGCTCTGTGGATTATTTTATGGACCGCTCATCTTACTTACAAACGCATACGCCGGCTGCGGTAGACCCATACTAAATTTCATTTAGCGGTTTTGGCTTGGGTCGGTACGTTCAGCCTCAAAAGCCATATTGAAAGCCATGAAAGCAAATGCAATGAACTTATCAATGAACTGCATAACTATGCACAACTGTACAGAAATGTACGAAGAATTTGACATCCAGAACCTTGAGAACTTGAAGGAACAAGCTGAACGAAGCCGCTCGACATACAAAGACGAGAACCTGTGTAAAGACGGCGATTCTTGACAAGCGCTTGATAGCGGATTATATGGAACTGTTTAGTATGAGGGTGAACTTGAAGGTACTTTGTATTCTTTTACTTTGTATTATTCTTGTTGATACAAGTAAAGCGTCAGAAAATCTGGCTTTTGTTTGGGATCAAAATTTCACTCTGCTGTGCATTTATGTGCATTTATGTTGTTGTTGCGACATTTTGGCTCGGTGCCATGAAGGTGAAACAATCAGTGGAACAGATGGCGTTATTATTTGAAAATTGGGAAATGGCTGAGGAAAAAGTGACCGCTGGTAGATCTCGCTTCGCTCAGTTTTATTGTATTCCCACAAATGTTTATGTGAAAGAAAACCGAAGTCCTGCAAGACGAAGTCGTGAGCCAAGCCACGTACCCTTGAATAACCTTTCACGCATTTTGAACAAGAGTAGAAAAAGCAGGCGACTAATACAAGAATACATTTCAAAGAATGTCCCAAAGTCGTCAAAAGTTCATGATTATACCCGAGCTTACGTACTTCACAATGCTAATGCGTTCCGAGAACGTGCATGTAAACAACATGTAAACAATAAAAAGCCACAGATGGAAATGGAAAGAGAAAATTAGGATCAATAAACCATCGCTGCGAGAAAGCTAGAAGCTCAAAAAGAAGATTGCCAAAAGTAACCGAGGTGCTAAGATACGTTTGTATTTTAAAATGTGTTAAAAAAAACAGGCATTGCAAGATCAGACGTACTCAGAGATCAAAATCACAGAACCAAGTACAATGGGTTTTCTCTGTCAAGGGATATAGAAAAAAATTCCGGTCCTTCAGTTGTTGATCCAAACAAAACGATCATCGGTTGGCTTTCTGGATGCACGGAAGCCATACTTTAAGAGCGATTTTGGCTTGCATTGTTTTTAAGCGTCGGAAGACTTGAAAATAGCCGTACACAAATGCTTGATGTGTTACCAGCGGGACCCCCGTAAAGTACGAAGGGTTGTGTTTTGCAAATGCTCGATTATAGATACCGCTTCAACCAATGTATCTGTGTTCTGAGCAATATTTGTGTGAAAGAACATCGAATAAGTAGTAGAAGACGTGTCGAAACTTGATAGAACTTGAACTTTTCCCTGCGGGCAGAGCGTCCCCCTTTGTCGGAAACTCTGCGGCTTTATGTAACGCGCGGCGCATACGAACAGTCGGCGTTTAACTTCGTTTTGCGTGCAGTAACTTTTTCGTGAGTATGTCTCAGTATGTATATAATAAAGGTTCTTTGTTTATTGTCTGAGGATATTGAATTACTAATAGGTTTGAGGCAAATATCACGCGAGATTACGATACAAGATCTGTCCATGAAATGTCACGAGCATAATATCATAGAACGGGGAATCCCGAATCATCAGCTACTTAGCTTTCACTCACTTTCCGCTTTAACAAAAGCAGGAAAGACCGGCAGCGATTACATCGAGAATATTTGTCACTGAATACCTCGAAGTCTTCAAAAGCTCAAGGTTGATATCCGACTATCCGAGCCGTAATGTTCGCTCCACAAGCCCGTGATGCACGCCTTTGTTGTCACGGTATTCAAACGTCTGCAGCTTCCGATAAAGATTAATTTCGTATCGACCCAGAATTTTGCGTTAAAGCTTAATGCATAGCAGTCTTGAACATATTAGTGCTCAGACTTGTACATGTAGGATGAGTAACGTCTGAGATGGCTTTTTCATACGAAGTAATTTCATCATGGGAAGTGTCATGTTTTAATGTGCTACAGAGATAAGTCTGAAAGCTTTCAATTACAGCTACTTGAACATGATGCACACGCTGGGAAGATGAGATAAGGCTATTACGCTGTCTTACAGCTACTTAAGATGTCGGGTATTCCCCAGTCAATCCCATTACAAAATGACAACACAGTTCCTCCACAAAACATGTCAGCTTGAAAGGTTGCCAGGTTGTATAGCAAGCGTCACACAAGTACTGTCACGTGCATCGGAAAGCAATGAAAACTGGGTTGTTGCAAACGAAGAATATTCCTACGGGGCCTTCGATAATTGTTTTCTCTCAATTATTATAATACACTTTTTCGTGAATATCTGTTTGACCGAAATTAGAAGAAAAGAGGGCAAGAAAAATAAAGGGAGCTCTTGGATCCGTCATGTGCAAAAACTGACTCGGCTATAATATCTTTTGCATATAAACGCACGACAAAAGTTCCTCTCCCGGGACCCCGCGTGTCTCTATTCATTGTGCTAATGACGTCACAAGCGCACTGGCCACGGCCCTGTCTTGTTATATTTAGTTATACTGATATCCCTTGTTTGACCCAAAAATATATTAACTTTGTTTTGCCATTATCGCTAACGGGAATGAAAATGCGACATAAAACTTTATTATTTGGGTATCAAAGTGGCCAAATAATGAAAACAACAGGAACCATAAACTAGAATGGTTATGGCCTGAGTAATCAAAACAGCACGAAGGCAAAAGTAACTCTTCTGACTTGACATTGTACCGTACACGTCATTAGGACCTGCAAGATGACTTTATAGAAAATATCCAGAAATGTTTACCCCCCCTCCCCCCTCCCCAGAAACGGATTATTATATATTTTGGTCTCCCCCCTCCCCCCTTCCTCTCTCTCTCTCTCTCTCTCTCTCTCTCTCTCTCTCTCTCTCTCTCTCTCTCTCTCTCTCTCTCTCTCTCTCTCTCTCTCTCTCTCTCTCTCTCTCTCTCTCTCTCTCTCTCTCTCTCGCAATTTCAATTTCTCCAATACAATATTTGTACTTTACACCTTTGAGACTCCACTCCTTCCCAACACAACCCACCGTCCCATACAATTGTGTTATAAACTGGCTTGGGGAGAAAAGTGCCCTTCCATTAAATCAAAAATCAAAAATCAAAAATCAAAAATTCCAAAAGCGGCAACTTTTAAGTTAAAAGCCCTGTATATATGAAAAAAGGTTGGCCCGGGGACCCTAGCCTGGGCGCGCCAACTATTCACACATTTTTTTATTATAAATCGAAGTAAGCGTGTACAAAGTGATATAAAGTTACAGTAGTCTACTTGAAATAGTTTTAGTATGTACCGTAAGCACACCCATGCACTGCAGATAATCTTAAAGTTATATTTTCCGTTGTTCTTTCTTTTTTAATTGTACCAAAGAGAAGATATGAAGCCAGATTTGGAAACGAACTTCCTATCAGAGCAGATAACAAATTATAAAAAAAGACTTGACGCACGTACCCGAACCAGCCGCAACAAATATACCAGTGCGGCGAAGGATTGCCCTAGAGAGCGCTTTGTTGATCCCGCGATCAGCCTTGCGCGATTTCCCCTTCTCACTATTCTGCATAGGCCCGCTGGAACTCGGCAACGCTGCGATCTTTTGCGCCAACCAATTCGCAAAGAATAGCGGTGTGAAGCGCAAATCGTCAATTTTGATATATCAGACGGCGGAGTAAATATGGACGCCCGTGCTAATATCAATTCAACTTCGGTCTCAACATCGCTTATCCCATCGCCTTTTTGTGCCCCGAAATATCCTTATTACAGGAAAAAGAACTCCGCTTCTCAATTTGCCAAATCTATTTTGTAAAACTAAAACCTTTATGTCACCGTTGCTATCTTTTCCTAACACCTAACGGCAGCTGCTTCTACAACCAATATAGGTATTCATTTTGGTGTGTTGGGAAAAAGTAAAACGGAAGTTGCCCCGCCCGACCCCGCCTTTACGAGTCCTTTCATTTTCTTTTTTTCCCCTCGGCACTGAGTAACAAAACAAGGCGGCCACTGAATAGAAAGAAAAATACGGAAAATAAACTAAAATGTGAATCTCTGTTAGTGATGTAAATTTGAGAAGAGGTCTTATTAGAGCCGAGAAAAAAAGAGAGAAAAAAAAAAAAAAAACACAACACAACAGGGTGTATGAATGAGTGAATAAATGCAATATTTGTATAAGTCATGCGCTTCACGAACAGATAAAACTCTCGAGAGACAGCCACATAAATAAAGATTTCTTGCCACTTAGGCCTGTAATAAAATGTACAAATCACTTCCTTGTCAGTTTCTCATCAGATCTGTGTGCAGTTCATTAAGCCGGATCCGGTAAAATAACTCGTTTTGGTAAATAAAGTCAGCTCAGTTTAAAATCCAGGAGCCACTAAAAGCTACTGATCTTATCATGTTTTATTTGTGTATAAAATTTTTTTTCTTGGCCAGATATGTATTCATGTATCATTTCAAGTACAAATTCTATTGTTGTTGTTGATTTCATTATTTGGCCACTTTGATACCCAAATAATAAAGTTTCATGTCGCATTTTCATTACCGGTAGCGATAATGACAAAACAAAGTTAACATATTTTGGGTCAAACAAGGGATATCAATGTAGCTATAAAATACAATAAACATATCTCGCTAAGTTTTAAGATTGCGTGACACCAACAACGAACGCACGGCGACGTCGGCGCATATGTTTTGACTGAATGACCCTTTTTATTTTTTACAAGAAAGAGCTCTTAAAGCGACAGGGACATCCTTGGAAACATATTTGTGCTATATTGTAGCATAAATAAAGCGAAATGAGGCGTAAATTGGCAAAGAAAGTGAAGCGATCAGTTAGCGCTTGTCGACCACTGAGTTGAAGAGGCATTTTGATAGGAAAAAAACACATAAGTTAATCGTTAACCGGTGGTATTGAAAGTTAAACTTGTTATAAGGTCTCCTACAGAGTTTTGTGCCAATTTTGAGGTAGTAGGCGAAGATTTATTCGAGTTTATTTGAAAGTGTGAATTGATCGTTGCGCGTTGTTTACAAGTCGATGTTTTGATTTTGGCAAAATTAGCCGCGTTAGTTCTTTTAAGCAATGAAAAGTACCAAACTAATTTTTATATTCTTGATAAAAACAACACTTCTAGATATTACAACCGAGTTTTTGTGCAAATTTGACTAATACCGGACATAGAAATGATTTTTTGAAAAAGTGCTCTGAACTGAGATTTGCGAGCATTGAAATTTGGGCTGTTTTTGCTCCGACACCAGATATTCAATATTTGACCTATAATTCTATTTACAGGCTCAAATTGCTCGTGGATGTCTTCTTAATCAATAGATGAAGACATTTATGTGTAGAGTTTCGTTGCGCGGTCGCATGCAAAGGTTTTTGTGGTCCTCCAAATCCTTTCATTTTAGCCATTTCGAGGGGTATGGCGATTTTTCAAAAATTTCACGAAATGAAAAAGTTTCCGGACAAACTAAATATACCAGAGTAATTGGAAAACCATAGGTTATCTATTGACAAAATAAAAAGAACCCCGAATTTTGACTGATGTGCCACTCCTCACCCGGTCAGAAAAAAAAAGTCGCTCTTAAATGCTTCACCTTAGAGTTAAAAAACGTTCAGCTTTATGCAAGCTTGCGTAAATGGACACTCGTAGAAAACAAAACATAAACACTTCGTATTGATGGTATTATCCTTTTCGTTTCGTTTTGCTTTTAGACTACCATAGCGTGAATGTTTACCTCTCTTGCTTTTAAACGAATTAACCCTCCAGATCCTCCGCTGCAATTGACGCTCGTACTCTGAGCGTTTGCATCAATTGCTTTACCTGAAATGAGAGTAATACACAGTTCTAATACAGCCTATACATTGAAACGAAGCTGACTACGGTCGGGTTTAACTTCGTTGAATTGTCGTACTAGAAACACGATAATCGCAGATACTCCCTTGCTTTGTCATTGATGGGACTTTTACTTTGGTACTCCCAACAAGAGTAGCCTTTGTTTTACCGAAATGTTGTCTCAATCTTTTCTTCAAACTCAAGTACTACACGCAAAGGAAGGAGAAAAAGAATGGTGTGTTATACTTTTGCATTGAAAAAAGAGTCGATTGGATGACGAAGTACGTATTTCCCACGGTCGGCACGTCAAATTAATTCATACACAGTCTGCCAAGCACGTTCTCAAAATTTCTCTTAAATCTCAAAAGTTTTCTTAAATTTTGAAGTTGGTCGGCCGTCGTAGTACGGGAAAAAAGGAACACTGATTTTCCGATTTTGAAATCATAGACAGTACAATTAGATAAGCTTCCTGTGCGATTTGTTTTACTCTAGAGTGCATGCACCAGACTCAGGCGTGCATATTTAATGAGCTCGAATTGTTTTGTTTGTGAACCCGCTCAAAACAGCATGATTTCTCCCAGAATCAAAGCAAAACTTGAACGGTTTACTTTAAATTATACACGGGCTTTAGACCTAGTCATACTTCTAAGGGCTTGAGAACGATTCTCGCTGCAATCACCGCGTGTCTGATTACAGCATTTGTTAAAGTTTTAGTCTTGAAAGAAAAAATAAGACATCTGACTAAATCATTCAAGACTCCAAATTCCGATTGCTCCGAGCAAATATATACGGTAGCCGAAACTGGCGACAGAAGCGTATTAAAACAATACTTCGAGGGAAAATGATTAGCATGCAGATTTTAATTCTTGAAGTGATCGAGATACAAGATACGGGTAGAATATATTTGTCACGGTGATTGTTCGATTTCCACTGACTAACCTTTGTTGCTTGTCCTTTTTAAATAAGTATCTGAGTGAGTTTAACACAAAACGGCTTCTGAAGCTCCCGATTTGTTTTCTTCGGCACGCTTCCGTTCATGATGCTGTCGGTTATAACATGCTTGTCGTCTTTTGTCTAGACGTATTTGGCGCTGTTCGATCATTTCACGATTCCGCCTTGCCCGTGCCTGTTCCCTTCTCTTTTGAAGACGAGCTTCGCGAGACAGCTCTGTTTCAAATTTTCCAGTTTTTAAATTCATTTTCGTGAACGCAGTTACGTTCAATTACTGCTTCGTTCAAATCTTTTTCCTTCCGAATGCCAGTAAAAACAGTGGCGGAGACGCTAATCGATAATTATTATTACATCATTGCCTTAGGCACCTGGCCTAAAAAGTCGACTGACACACTGACAGACGAACATTAAATTTCGAGATGGCGACCCCCTTGGAGTCTTCAAATAAGGCGATTTCACTGCGTTAACGTCGGGATTATTACCCTCGCTTCGCTCGGGGAAAAAGAGTATGTTACACACGACACAATCTGGCACTAAATGAACCAGATGCTGCGTCTGCACAAACTAAACACTGCGGTGGCCATCACCCTAAGATTAACGTACTCACTTATAGTAATTGTCCCGTTTAGGGCCACAAGCTCGAGTGCTCCTCCTCCTGCCGCTCTCCCTTTGTGTTGAAAACATGTTCCTGACAGAAACATGGAAAAACCAAACTGTGGTCAAGTTTTTTACTTTAATCATTTCCACTTTCACTTTAAAATTGGCAAATTTCAAATTATTATGGACGTTTTGATTTGGATCTTGATCAGTCTCACTTGACACCCACCTCCACTTCCACCAAGAGTATCGTTTTGTTTTCTTCCATAAAAAGTCACTTTAAGTTGATCAATGTTCGCATTGAATCCACCATAACCACCATGACCAGAAGAAGGTATGCAGTTCCCGGCACCTTCAGGACGTAATATTATCCAATTGTTTTCGTCGTTATCTATTCCAGGTCCTAAACCTTATTGAGTCAAACAGTAATAACATCAGCTAATTACTTTATACGTATAATCTCCTTATGAAAAAGCAATAAGTTGTAGTACAAAAGGGTCACGCTTGCTGGGTCGACAAGCCACCAGAACTTAAGAATACATGACCCATTCCAGTCTCATCTAATCATCACTTAAGCCATTCTAACTCATAATATACTAGTCAGCGTCAATTAAATGTCTTGCGCTTTATGACTGTATTGTAATGTGGCGCGGGTCCCGATTCTGGGCGTGCACGTCCTTTGATGTTTGTTCTGGAAGTAACAGAGATCAAAGTTGAAAGAGACGTGGTTAATCCGGTCGAATCTACGGCATCTCTGCCTAGTTTTTATTTTGCTGATCCTTCGAAGTTCACAGACCAAGACAGAGCTGAGGCTGCTCTGAAACCAACGTCATGAAATTTGAGCGGTTTCCTTATGCTAGAAAATACAAAATACATAGAAGTATAAATGAAAATGGTCCTGTGGCTGATTTAACCAACATAATTTTGATGCTATCCGTCATGTGCCGAAAGTTTTGAAGAACGCAGATTTGTTTGTCAGAATGCTCCCTACCTCAGCTGCCGCAGAAGTAGTGGTAACAAAGTACGCCTGAGAAGCATTTAATATTGATAATCGTTTTTAGGTTTTTTGTACTGTACGTAATATTACGCTAAGCAACCGGACCCGGCTCATGTATGTGTGTGTGTGTGTGTGTGTGTGTGTGTGTGTGTGTGTGTGTAACGCTATTTCCCAGGCCTCCTTATTCCTTATATGAACAAGTTAAAGCGGTAATAAGATAATGTGTGTTGATTTAGCTTTCTGACGCAACAAATTATCGCATAATTGTTAGTCATAATTAACATGACATCAGTTCGAACTGAATCGCCGGTACAAGCAAGTCAGAAATCGTCTCCACCTTTACCTTTCTTTCAAGCCGAGGACGCGACTACTGAAGGTGAGAATTCTGTTTGAGTTTAGAAAGAGAATTTCAGTTGTCAGGTGACTGGATGGTGGGCTGATGCTGCCGCATGTTCGAAAAACGGGGAGATTTTGATGTCGATCGACCGGTGGTTCGACGAGTCAAGTACGGTCAAGTCGTACATGCACTACAGAAGTTTGTACTTTGACACTGTAAACTGCGTTTGAGATGCTCAAAATGAAATCAAAAAGGAAAAAAAGAAAGACAAAAAAAAAAAAAAAAAAAAAAGAAAAAAAAGAAAAAAGGAAAAAAAGAAATTCGATCACCATATTGAACGGAGGTCCCACAAGTCATTTTTATTCTTCAAAAATATCTCCTTCATGTACAGTAGCTTCGTGTGCAACTATTGGTAGCATATAGCCCACGTGAGCTGTTTTGGAACATTGTGTTGGAAAGTCAAAGCGTTGTGTGCTTTTATGTGGAACATTCAGATTAGAAATATGTGGACTTTTTTGCTGAAAAAGATATGTAGTTGAGGCAATGCGAGATATTATTGTTGAAGCACTTATAAAAAAGAATTGTTGATACAGTACAGTTCTCGACATTAACGGTTGCCCGCTATGCCCGGAACAACTAAAAAATTTGGTCGGGCAGGCATATTCAGGTAATTATGTACAGGCAACCAGAAACTCTGTAACGTCAGTCTACAGTCCCGAGGGCAACCAATCTAAAACCATGTCGAGCTTGGTGAGTGACTGTTTAATTGAATAGGATATTGGGACTGTAAATGCGAGTTTCATGCTGACAACAGACAACGACACTTGCAAAAGTGCTGAAATCCTAAAAATAATTATGCAATCATATCCTTGTTCATCTTGTCATGTTGTGTGCAATATTATTACTTTGGTTGCTGCAGTTTTGAAGTTTCTTTTCAAAGATGAGTCACAATAAATTTGTTAAAGCTTGTTGTCCATTCTTTTTTATTGCAGGGTGACTCTGAAGTTGATGCTGAAAAGGAGGTTAAAGTTTCACTTTTCAGAACTCCATGACTGATTTCCACAAGCACTTAAGGTATCAGGATACCCTCGTGAACAACATGCGTTCAAACCCATTTTTCGCGCTAGAGTTACATTTAACTAATAATGAAGTATATATTTTCTGAAAGCTCAACAATCATAGATTTAGGGTAAAACTTTATATTTTTTGAATTTGTTAGAGAAAGAAAGTTATCAGCTTCCGAGTGAATTTTGACCATGCCTCATTCAAAAAGCCTAATGTCACTCATATTTTACCCGATTTGATTATTTATTGTTTCAGCCTAATGTTGACACAATGAAGAAAAAAAGGTGTCTCCGAATTTTGATATCTTGTCCACATACAAAGTTATTGGCTTTTAAAGTTGGCCGATCATATTTCTAGCTACGCGCAAGACAAAAGCGGACATATATTCCGAACAAAAAAAAAAAGAATTAAAATCGGAGACACCTTTTTGGAGCTTTGATATTGATTCACGTATTTGTCAAGTTTCAAGCCAATCGATTAAAATCCATTGAAATGCAGGTTTCCGAAAGAAACACTTTTCCGCGTTTTGAAAACACCGAGAAAAACACATTTAAAGATTCTGACCAGGGAGCCGGAAACCTGTTTACATAATCGCCTCATCTGTCAGCAATCTGTCAAAACACCGCAGTTAGTGCTTTCGCGTAGAGGCTTTCCAGGCATCTTGTCGGTAATTGAAACACGCAGCACAAAAGACCGCCGTGCATAACTACGGACATCAACGCTTCGTTCGGGTAAGTTTCGCAACATCTATTTTCGCTTCACAGTTGCACTCACCACTCAACACCAATTCAACCTTTTGCAGCCACAGTTGGAATTCGGAATGAGTTCAAGCAAACGACAAACTCGTTCTAAACGTAAGAAAGCGTTCACAAAGGCATACAGGGAAATATTTCGATATTAAATATTTCGACGGCATTTCGATATTCTTGCAGATCTGCTGTTAGTCATGCGTTATACGTCGCGCGGCTAAAATCTGTACTTTATTGTTTTGCATGACTGACGCGCAAGCCGCATGCTGTGCACTTACGGGAGATACAACGATCTGTTGACAGGTAGCTTCCGGCGAGAAAGAGAAATATAAAATCCTTTCGTTTAAATATCTCGAGGAAAAAAAAATAGGTATCCAAATTTTGTTTTCAGAAACACAAGGTAAAACATGTAATAATTTCGTTAAGCCAAAAAATTTTTTTCCAATCTGGAAAAGTCCTGATACCTTAAGAGCCATTGCCTGTAAATATCGAGAATCGGCGGAAACGACACATCACCGATTTTCTTGAAACTTTGCATGTAAACTCACTTTGGGTGCCAATGTACTGACGAAAATGACATTTGCAAACTTGACAATCATAATGTTCCCATGGCAACGGGAACATCCTTTTTTGGTGTTTACATGCCTTGTCAAGCCAATCGATTAAAATCCATTGAAATGCAGGTTTCCGAAAGAAACACTTTTCCGCGTTTTGAAAACACCGAGAAAAACACATTTAAAGATTCTGACCAGGGAGCCGGAAACCTGTTTACATAATCGCCTCATCTGTCAGCAATCTGTCAAAACACCGCAGTTAGTGCTTTCGCGTAGAGGCTTTCCAGGCATCTTGTCGGTAATTGAAACACGCAGCACAAAAGACCGCCGTGCATAACTACGGACATCAACGCTTCGTTCGGGTAAGTTTCGCAACATCTATTTTCGCTTCACAGTTGCACTCACCACTCAACACCAATTCAACCTTTTGCAGCCACAGTTGGAATTCGGAATGAGTTCAAGCAAACGACAAACTCGTTCTAAACGTAAGAAAGCGTTCACAAAGGCATACAGGGAAATATTTCGATATTAAATATTTCGACGGCATTTCGATATTCTTGCAGATCTGCTGTTAGTCATGCGTTATACGTCGCGCGGCTAAAATCTGTACTTTATTGTTTTGCATGACTGACGCGCAAGCCGCATGCTGTGCACTTACGGGAGATACAACGATCTGTTGACAGGTAGCTTCCGGCGAGAAAGAGAAATATAAAATCCTTTCGTTTAAATATCTCGAGGAAAAAAAAATAGGTATCCAAATTTTGTTTTCAGAAACACAAGGTAAAACATGTAATAATTTCGTTAAGCCAAAAAATTTTTTTCCAATCTGGAAAAGTCCTGATACCTTAAGAGCCATTGCCTGTAAATATCGAGAATCGGCGGAAACGACACATCACCGATTTTCTTGAAACTTTGCATGTAAACTCACTTTGGGTGCCAATGTACTGACGAAAATGACATTTGCAAACTTGACAATCATAATGTTCCCATGGCAACGGGAACATCCTTTTTTGGTGTTTACATGCCTTGTCGAATCATTAATTTAGGCTCATTTGGAAGCGATTTTTTTTCTGAAATATAATCAAAACTGATGCAAAGTGAACCATGTAGCCTTTGATTACAGCTCTTTTCCCATTATGGGAGGGATTTTACATCGCTCTACTAGTTTCGTAGTGACTGTGAGAAGCAATTGAAAATGGGCTGTCGTGGCACTTCTGTCGAAGGGTGATTTTCGAAAACTTTCGAAAATCGGATCTGCCATGATAACGCTGCAGTCCGAACGCCCCTGCATCACATACGTGACACTAATATTCTTTATTCAAAAAATGGAGCTTAGAATCTGGGTAAATAAAATGACCGTCTTTTAGACGCTATCACATACTGCTCACTTCAACAACTTCACCAAAATGACTTGTGTATAATAGCGTGGCAAATGGAGCACCAGTCTTCCGTGTGCTGCACAAACGGGGAAAGATTTGAAGGTATATCTGTCAAAAAATAATAATTAAATCTTATTACCAGTCAATAAAATTTGATGATTATATTGTTCAGCACGCGCTGAATAGCCATATTAGCAGCTGTGAACCGAGTGTGACGTATTGCGAAGAACTTGGCTGCACAAAATTTCCAATAGAAACTGGATCTGAAAAAAAAAAATTACAATATCACTGTAAGTGAATCTTTGTGTAAATGAGTGTGCGTACATTTTGCCTGGGATTGAATGAAAACAGTTTTCCTCTAAGTCTCTGTTTTATGTTTGCTGAAATAATTATATTTTATATAAAGGTAAAACTACGTCACAGTCACATAATAAATCCCTCATTCGATGGTTCAGCGCGTAATACGGGCCGGCATTTTACTCGTTACTCGCATTGTCCTCGCCCCGCGGCGGGGCTTGGAAAACTACGAGCAACTCGTAAAATACCGGCCCGTATTACGCGCTAAACCATCGAATAAGATGTATGTTTTCGATAACTTACTGGTTTTCCATCATGCCTATGAACGCAAGGATCGCTGTTTGTTACGCTTCTATATAATTGCTTCGACTTCTGAACACTTTCTTCAGCGATCGCAGCGATCATATGGAAACCGGGCTTAAGAACAATGTAAGACCTTCACGCGGTTTTACAACCCGACCAGTGATTAGACAACAGCTACGTGACCAGAAGAATCCGAACTAAATAGAACACCAAAATCACTAAACACTAGATAACAAGATCAGCACTTAGTTTTCGCCAAACGCGCTATCTGCTGTCATGCCTTATACCGGTTTTGGCAACTACACAGAACCAAATTCCAAAATACACATCAAACGCGCGGGCCTTTTTCATCACTACGTGTTCACTTTGAGACTTACTGTACGCACCGTGATGAATTAATTTCACGAAGAGAAAGGTGTGCCCTGAAGTTACTATTTTTAGCGTTACGTAATTTAGCAAGTTTTCTGATTTAAAACTGTCAAATCAAGCACTTGCTTGGATAACATTTGCCGTTTTGAGATAGCTGTAATCTTTGCGGGAATAAAAGAAAACGCTTAACAGTCGCTAAAGAAGATTTATTAAATCAGCTTTTCGTGACATCTCCACGACTACAGTACGTCTATAGTACTATCTTGTCTAAAGTACGCACTAAGGTGGTCAGAGTAGAATGGCACATGAACATTGTCATGCATTGTCATTTTATGTACTGTTTTCCAGTGTTCTATTTTGTTAGTTTATAGATCTTGAATTGTTATCCAAGAGATCGTTCAACATTACTTGGTAGCATTGCAGTGCAACAGTCACATGACATTGCCTACAACTTTCGTCTTTTCGTTGCCATGATTAAAATCATGGCCATTTCAGTGGAGTTTAACAATAACTATTAAACAAATGAGTAATCCAAGTAGAACGCTTTTATAACAACCCCATAATTCAGTAGCAAGAACGCACTGTAATCCCTGATTATATCTAGTTGATTCGAAAATAAAAAAGCAGAGATGCATTCTTGAGTCACTCACCTCCATTTCAGAACGTGGCGAAAAACTCCTGTGCTGAAGGCAAATTGGCGCCAGCGCGTCGTAAGTTCAGTTCATGGCGGCAGTGTCTTTCTGCCATAAATGCTTTCATTTCTCATTTTGTTTGTTTTTCATAATACTGCGTCTCATAACATTCAGTTGTTGAAAGAAACAGAACGAAGGCAATTCAAATAAAATACAACGTGACGGCATAAGATGACACTCCATGTGGTATTGCGTGATCACAGCTCTGGAGAAAATGGCAACACAAATATTTTATCAGTTAACAAAAATATCAGCGCAAGATGCTTCTGTAGTATATTTCCAAGGAAAGGACTTTCATTGAAGAACTTGGGTGTTTACATTTGAGCTGGTGAACTTGAATTTCTTTAAAGTAATACTAATGAAATAGATCGACTAGGGGAGTGGGGGAGGGGTGGTAAATGCAGCGAATTGCGTTTTCCACTGCAATAACTGCTGGTGAGTTTTTCTGGTAAAAAAAAGTGTAATATTGTTATTAATTTTTTTATCCAGCTATTGGAAATCCTTGAGTAAACTCAGCAGTCACGTTTTTCGCAATATGTCATACTCAATTCCCGGCCGTCATGCCCATTCGACGCGCGCTGAACAATATATTATCAAGTTTTGTTGACTGGTGAGATGTAATAATTTTTTTTCTGACTGATATATCTTCAAATCTTTCCTCGTATGTGCAGCACACGGATGACTGGTGCTCCATTTGCCACGCTATTATACACAAGTCATTTTGGTGAAGTTGTTGAAGTGAGCAGTATGTGATAGCGTCCAAAAGACGGTCATTTTATTTAACCAGATTCTAAGCTCCATTTTTTTAATGAAAAGTATTAGTGTCACGTATGTGATGCGGGGCGTTTGGACTGCAGCGTTATCATGGCATATATGGCTTTCCAAACAGTTTGCCAAAAATCACCCTTCGACAGAAGTACCCTGACAGCCCATTTTCAATTGCTTCTCACGGTCATATCACGTTGAAATTCCACAAACAACTTAAGATCTCGTATTTACAAACAAAATGGCAGAAACTGTGAGAGACTATATCAATGTAGAGGAGAACGAAAAGAAAGAACCACTTGGTCAAAACAAAAAACCAAAACCAAAGCCAAAACCTAAAGCTAGGAAGAACGGTGGAGCAAAACAAAGTAAAAAGGAAACTGAAGTAGATCAAGAAACTCGAGACGAAATATCTAGAAAAAAAGATATTCTCGCATCAGTCGCTATATTGGAAGGTTTGGAAGAATATGTTGGAGAAAACTTAAGTGCAGTTGATATTAGAAAGATGAATTGTTCTGACTTGGAATCTTTATTCAAGGTTTACGAAGAAAAAGCTGGACAAGAATTAATGAAAGATGGAATGGGAATTTTCGTTGATGGATTTGTAAAAGTACTTTCGTATTTACTTACTTTTGACAACGAAGAATCTTTGAAGAAAGATTTGTTAAATAATAAACAATTAGGAAGAAGAATTGGTAAATATGCGTCTAAACTTTCTGAGGAATATGGAGACGTCGTGGCTTTTTTGAAAGTCGGATTAGATGTTGCAAAACATGTTGTAGTTTTAAAAAATGAACCGGTGGATGAGAAAGTTGAAGTTAATTGAATAATAAAAATTAATAATTTTGTCTCTTGAAATTTTGTTAGCATCTCATCAAAAAATGCTAACATGACTTAAGAATTTACAATCGATTTGATGAAGATGTCAGAAACTGAAAAAGATTTAGAAAACACTGGGAAAGTTGACCAAATAACAAGTATTCCAAAAGATATTGAATCAAGCCCAAGCAAACCAAAGAAAAAAGATCCTAAAAAAGTTGCCGCCGGTAAAACCACATCGAAAAAGAACAAGGAAGCAAGAGAGGCGTTTAAAAATATACAGGATAAAGGTAAAGAGAGCCCGATTAGCCCGCTAAGTTTTTTAGACGTAAATAATGGATTTAAAATGACAGCAGGTTTGATAGGTTCTTGTTTCGTGATATACCATGGCTACAAATTCTTTTACCCCACAAAGGAAGAATCAAGGGTAGTACATGAAATGGTTGAGACTAATCAAGTTGAAGATCCTGCCCCAGTAAAGGAACCAAAGCAAGAAACCAAGGCAAATATTGATATGGAATGATTTAAAGATTAGCGATTCGTGTTTAAGATGAGCAGTGAAAATAAACTCGTTAATAATGCAAAAGAGGCAGTTGCTTTGGTTGGAATTTCTGCGGCAATTGGTTATGCTGTTAAGAAAGCTTTAAAAAAGGCGGTAACTTCAGATCCTTCCTCTAGTTTGATGAATGCGGCCGAATGGACAGGAGTTATGATTGGAGCAATTTATGCGAGAGATTACCTCGTAGAACAAAAAATTATTCCGACTTAAAAGATTAAAGTAACATGAGGAATGGTAAGCATAATAATATACGGATCTTTAATCGTGAGGAGCATTATTGATTTGTTAAGTAGCCCTGGATCAAAAGATGATTTTAAGTGGAATAATTTTTAACGAATGAATAACAATATAAGAGTATAAAAGTTACCATTCTAGATATACAAACAGAATGGCAACATTTTTCACAGTAGCTATTGGAGCGATATTAAATGCAGGAACTTTTATTGGCGGAAGTTACTTGGCAAAATTTTTGTCAGGAAAAGATCAAGACGAAGAAAGAAAGAAACACGACTTGGCTATGGAAAAATACGACAAAGATTACAACGACTGGAAAAAAAAAATGGGTAAAGTAGAGCTTTGGAGAGAACAACAAGAAAACGATAAAGAAAACGCTTCGTATAATTTTAGGAGCACAGACGAGGCGTTGAAAGCATATGCAGAAACTCACCCAGATGAAAATATTGAAGATTCAAAAGAGCCTAATTTTCACGATTATTACTCTCCGAGTAAAGATAAAAAAATGGAGAAATGTTGTTTACTGGATTGACTGTGACTGGTTTGGCTTACGGGGTATCGAAGTTTTATTGAAATATTGATTTAACGTTTTATTGAGATTACACGAAAATGGCAGAAGTAAATCCAAGAGAAAATCCTTTTGAGGTTGATACTGATCCTGTTCCAAAAGAAACAGAAGAAATACCGTTGAATGAAAAAGGAGAAACTACTCATAATCGGGATGACGAGAGTGATATACATCATGAAACACAGTTTGGTGGTTATTCAGAAACTGATTTATTTTTTCCTGATACTCCAGACGCGCGTTTTACAAGAAAAATTAAAGAAAAATGGCCAAAGGTAAAATTAAGTAAGATTGATTATGGCACAGACGAAAATGGAGATTATTTATCTTTGAGAGACAAAAGAAGCGTTAAGTACCACATAAGGTATAGCGAAGAAGAAAGTGGTGAAATTATTAAAGAATTATATAATATTGAATCAAATAAAGGGCCTCCTCCCAAACTAATTGCTTTCTTGGAAGGGAAGGACGACCCAAGAGTTGATAAACTTAATAAAAACGCTGAAGAAATTAAGAAAAATAGAAAAGAATTAGAAAATCTAAGAAGAGAACTAATAAAAGTTAAAGACCAAAATTATGACTTGAATAGACAACTAAAAAAGTCAAATGATGAAAGAATAAAAGCTGAAGAAAGCAAATCAAGAAAAGAAGAGAAAATTAAAGACATTTCCGAAAATTTATTATACTGATAAACTCGCATTAATGGATTTCTTTTATCTTACAGGCTAAAGTAGCTAATTTCTAACTAAACTGTTTGACCGATATGTGAGACTCGGTGGTTTGAGAGGCAAGTTCTACTATTTTTGACTAGGACAACGTGGTGCCAACTCATTCGAATATACCCGTTCTATCCAACACGTCCACTTATATTGCAGATAATTGCACGAGGTGCAAATGCAAAAATGATACATTGGTGGAGCAACAAATATTCATTCAATTTTCTATATCCGCTCTATCCAACATGTCCATCTGTGTTTATATATTTGTGTTGTCCTATTACCGCTATCAAACTGAACAGGCAAAATATCTAAACATTGAAAGATATGTCGGATGGAGTGGATATAAAGAGAATATCAAAGCGAACAGTGCAAGAGAGAGATTGATGGGACCAACAGACATAAGTTCTACTTTCTTATATCCGTCCTATCCGACAAGTTCATCCGTATTTATTTATTTATTTGTGTTGTCTTGTTGCTGCTATTAAACTGGACCAGCAAAATACCTAAACACAGAGGGATATGTCGGATGGAGTGGATATAGAAAGAATATATTAAAAGTGGACGGACAAAATAACTAAACACAGAGAGATATGTCGGATGGAGCGGATATAGAGAGAATAAATTATAATCATAGTATAATAATAATAATAATAATAATAATAATAATAATAATAATAATAAATATATGTGTACATAAATATATACATAAATATATATATATATATATATATATATATATATATATATATATATATATATATATATATATATATATATATATATATATATATATATATATATATATATATATATATATATATATATATATATATATATATATATATATATATATATATATATATATATATATATATATATATATATATATATATATATATATATATATATATATATATATATATATATATATATATATATATATACATAAATATATATATATATATACATAAATATATATATATATATACATAAATATATATATATACATAAATATATATATATATATTGCATAAATATATATATATATATACATAAATATATATATATATACATAAATATATATATATATATTGCATAAATATATATATATATATATATTGCATATATGTAGAATGAATTATAATTATAATTATAATTCATTCTTTCTATATCCGCTCCATCCGACATATCTCTCTGTGTTTAGTTATTTCGTTCGTCCACTTTTAATATATTCTTTCTATATCCACTCCATCCGACATATTTCTCTGTGTTTTGTTATTTTCCCGTTCACTCTTAATATATTCTTTCTATATCCACTCCATCCGACATATCTCTCTGTGTTTAGTTATCTTCCCGTTCACTCTTAATATATTCTTTCTATATCCACTCCATCCGACATATCCCTCTGTGTTTAGTTATTTTGCTGGTCCAGTTTAATAGCAGCAACAAGACAACACAAATAAATAAATACGGATGGTCATGTCGAATAGAGCGGATATAGAAAGTAGAACGAATCTCTGTTGGCCCAATAAATCTTTCTTTTCCACTGTTTGCTTTAATATTCACTTTATATCCATTTCATCCGACACATCTCTCAATGTTTAGTTATTTTGCTGGCCCAGTTTAATAGCGGGAACAAGGCAACACAATTTTATAAATGTGGGTTGATATGTCGGATGAAGCGGATATAGAAAGTTTTTCAGTAGGACAATGAGTCGCTGTTTGCCACGCCTTTATTACAAAGTGTTGAGAAGTAATGCAAATACTAAGACATTTTGCTGAGGCGTTGCATTAAATATCTTACTCATAAACTGAATATGTAAAATAAGGAAACAGACATAGGTATGTCGGATGAAGCGGAAATAGGGAGATTATAAAAACTGAATGATGGCCTGGAAGATCCCGCTACGGACTTGTCAAGGCAAACAGTAAAATTCAAAGGCCTGTTTTTTAAGATTGTCCCGAATCTGATCTGGTCTTACACGCATGAAAGATGATGCCTAAAAAGTGTTTCGAATCTAAATAGGCATTGTTTTTAAGAAATGGTGTCATTCGGCTAGTCCATACGCGCGTTCCAAGTACTGTTCAAACCTCAGGGGTGTCTGTATTCAATGTAATTGTGCGAAGGAACAAAGTACACATTTTCAAACAAATCAAATACGAGCGCCAATGAGAGAAGGCCTTTGGCAGGTATATAAACTCTGAGAGCAAACTTCCCGGCCTCTTTTGGCACAGACAAGCAGACAGAACGGAGCTCCGTACATGTGTGTGTATTGAGCAAAGGTAAGCCAGCAAGCAATGTCTGAAACACGACCGTGAAACACGCCCAGCCGTCCACGTGTTTGCCTCACATGATCTTGTTTTTAATTTTCTGCGTAGATTGGGCGTTGCCTTCAGACATAATAAATTGGTGGCTTATGGCTCATGCAAGTCGACCTTGCAGACAGTTAAATAACAGTGCGATTCGCGGAGCTGCCCTCTGTCACATCCCTCCCGCTTTCGATGGACGTTGTTCGATAGTGACGGTAAAAGGAGTTTGGCGGGTAAAGGGTGGATCTCGCGCAATTGACGAAGCATGGAAACAAATATCTTCCAAAAGATTGGAATGCGACGAATCGATAAGCAAAGTTCGCGGAGTGGCATTTTACTACTCTGCCGTTTCAACTTTTGAATCTCGAAAGGACTCAAAGGCAAATGAAACAGAAGACCTAGATTCAAGTGAAGACGAACAAGAGGAATCACCAAACTCGTCACAAGTGCTGGCTGGAAATTATGGAAAGAAGAAAAAGCTGCACCCAGCAGTAAGCTATTGGATTGCCATCCAATCACCAAATGGTGCGCCAGTGTCGCCTCGTGCGATCCATTCTGCTCTGACAAGATGCGAAATGGAAATATTCCCGCAGCGATCGTGCAAAACGTCAGACAGAGAAATATCATCTCTCTGCTAGATATTGAAAGATCACAAGAATAGCTTTATTGGCGACTTGGTAGAGACCTCATACCATTCCTGCTACACACAGATCATCCAAAACATCAGTAATTGTGCTGGTATCGAGAACTACCTAATCGACAAATATCCAGTTGGAACTGACAAAGTTGTCCATCTTCATGTAGTGGACCAGCAATTTTGCACCGCCATCTCCGCGGCCACCAACGAAATGGCTAAAGCCGGACTACAGCTTCACAAGTTTTGCATCGCCACGGAGCATTCGAATCCTGCAGTGCCCAAATCATACAAGCCCCTTGCAGGTCCCACCACCATTCTGTGCAACGACATAGAAACGTTGATGAAGGCACTCGGATATCGTTGCCACCGAAGGAACATTTTTAGAAAAATCCCCGAGTCCACTTGCACCTTCACATATCGGGGTAGCATGCGATCATTCTTGCACAAGTGCGCCGCAAACGATTCGCTGAAGGATAGAATGGTGCGCCACATGTCCAAACTAGTACCTATCTTGAGCGACCCCGACTGTGAGGTTCTGCCGACTATCAGCATCAATTATGACTTGATTGAAGTGTCCAATAGTTGGTTTTGGTGTTTCTCCCAGGGAAAATTTCTCAAAGAGGCAATCGCCAAGGAAATGGTTGGAAAAGTTAGCCCGAGGACGTTTATCAACTACCATCACGATAAACCCCAGGATCCGAAGTTTTTCAGAGAAATTCTCGAGAATAGCCTGGAAGAGTCGCACATATCTCGATTCTGTGCCGACTTTCTGCGCCTCTTTGCAGTCAACAAGAAAAATCACAAGGAGAAAGTCCCTTGCCTAATTGGGGAAAGCGGCAGTGGAAAGACCAGTCTCTTTTTCCCAGTCTTGGCTATCGTCAAGCCGCAAGCGATCGCCAAAGTAACCAAGCAGAAGTGCTTCAACAAATCAATGATCGGTGCAGACACTCAAGTTATCTTCCTGGACGAAGCCAGCGAAACAACTATGGACATAGATGACTGGAAGATCTTAACCCAGGGAGGCTTTACAGCCCACGACTCCAAATACGCCAAGTCGAGGGGCTTTATCAACAGGTGTCCCATGCTAATCACCTGCCAAAGGGAAATGCACTTTGAAGATGAAGATCGCAAAGCCATGGATGCGAGATTGAACAAGTATTTCTTTAAGAGTCTTCCATCACTCAACCAACATGCGACAAAGTGGCTCAAAACTCATGCAATGGACTGCATCGTGTGGGCTCAAGAAAAGGCGTCTGCCTTGCGAGCGGGGGATAGCGATGATTGCGACCAGGTGTCCGAGTCCTCGTCAGACGAAATGCACTTTGGCGAAGAAGACGTCGCTGCCATTAGGAAGGTGTCCGTTATTGCTGGCGCCCAAGAACCAGCCCACGAGCTCCCGACAGGCGAAGGAAAGAGTCAAACAGTGGAAACTGAAGGGCAGCAGGAGAGCATCCAGGATGTCTTGGCTGAATGGGAAGAAGATTCTGATCTGGTTCGTTTCTACACAGAACTATCCAAGCGCCTCGATGCCTTGGGTGGCGAACGAAACTTAAGATGGCAGATCCTTGTAGCCATCAAGGCGAACTTTGAAGGATACCTCCGAAGGACGCGAGACGATCAACGTATGGGAGTTTTGATGGCACGCAGGAACAGAGAGCAACACTTGCTCGACATGGGAGTAGCAGAGGACCTTGTCCAGCAAATTCCTGACAATCCAATGATGGCATATCCCGCAACTCTTCAACGTGCAGTCGACAGTTGCGTTGCCAAGATTAACACGGCCAGTTATGGACAGAGAGCAATGCGTGCCAAACAAATATTCGAAGGTGTCTGGCTGCAGACGAAGGAACACGAACTGGTTCAACTGGTAAAAGATCTGGAAGGCTGCCACGAACTGGACGTCAAACAGGCCAAGGAGTACTGCCTGGAGGTTGCCAGCGACGCCCTGAGGGGACACCACCTATCTGAAGGCACTGATCCACAGCTTGGCCTTGAAGTTCGCAGGAGGTTATACCTGGAGAATGGCTGGATTCCCAAGGGTCAGGAGTCCCGCATTACGGATCTGCACACTCCTCCTGACATGGAAGAAGTCCCAAACGAACCCAAGCTGCTTCTCACTCCACCAAGCAGCCGGCCCAAAAGCCAGCGAAAGAGGAAGAGTGCCACGCAGATGTATACCGCGGGCAAGCAACAGAAAACCATGCTCGATTTTTTGTTCAAAAGTCAGAATTAAGGGATGATTTAAGAGAATCGTGACTTATTATGTGTGTTTGACTAGTATTGCACACGAAAAATAAAAAATAAAAAAAATGAAAAAATAAGTTCTAACCCGCTGGTATAATTTATTTATTATTAAAGTTTGCTCTTTGATCCACAATGTTATTACGTGCTATTCCCGTTTGAAACTTATCTATTTTTTTTTTACCTTTGCCAGTGCCTTTTCCTTTAACTGTATAAGACAGCAGTTGAAGCCATAAAATGACACCAAACAATCACAGTCAATAAGAGTACATGCGTGCCGCAGTTGTCCAACTTTCATTTCATAAGAGTTCATTCCTGTTGCCATGAAACCGACGCTCTTGCTGTCATATTATGTGCTGGCTGTTTGTCTCTGTCGGAAACACGCAGACACGGCTCTCTTTTTAATCGAGTCAGCAGTTCTCCCCTGTTGAAAAATCAACTCCGGGTCCTCTAGAATGCATTTCCATCTTCCGAACCCATGCTTTACGAGACCCTTCTTCAGGTATTTGTCTTCTTAACTAGTGAAACGCAAACTTCTCTTGCGGTGACAAGTCGAGTCGGCTTGTGGCGAGTTTGTTGGTCTTTTGTGATCAGTGTCAATTTTGTTATTACCAGTGCGGTCATTATTATTGTGGTCAATATTATTACCATGGTCACCATTATCATTGTGGTCATTATTATTACCGTCGTCACCATTCATCGCCAGAAATTTCAGACATCCGGTTGCGCCATCTCGGAAGAGGCATCAGGTTTCACGCTGACAGCCGCTCAAGAAATAACAAAGAAATGTATGGGATCTGATAATAAATTGTGCTTTTCGCTTAACTGAAGCACGTTCGTAAAAATGTCTGGGCAGCATTCGGAAGAGGAAAGCTTCCTAAACACAACAGTACAAAAAATATTTATCTCCGGTAAAATTCGATGTGTACTTTTTTGAATTTAAAATTTCGGCCGACGAAAGAAGGGATTGATAGCAGAATACGCTCAAAACCGGCTACTGTCACTTTTTAAGCTGCATTTAATACAAGAACCTTGGGTAAAACGCAAAATGTCTACCCCGTACCTGATTGTCGAAGGATTGAACATCTCCTGTGAAGCCTCAGTCAGTCCCCTGGAGCAAATTCGATGTGTACTTTTTGTGTTTGAATTTGCAGTTCACAGCCAGCCATGGCGAATACCTCCCGTGAAATACGCTGACTTCGGATGTTGATATTTTGGGCTGGGAAGCTCCAAATCGCATGAAAATTGTACCAAACGAAAGCTAATTTCAACTAGGTCGTTCAGCGGCACGTCTCCTAAACGTAGCAGTCTCTTTTTGAACCGGAGAAACCCATCCCTCCCCCACCCCACTGAGGCAAAGTACGTAACAATGTTGAATGTGTGAATGGCGCATGCTCATACCGCACGCCGCTGGGAAAGACCGGAAGCAATCGTGGACGCAAAATGTCCGGAATTTCTGGCGATGGTCATTATGGTCATTATTATCACCGTGATCACCATTGTCATTATGGTCATTATTATTACCGTGGTCACCATTGTCATTATGGTCATTATTGTTATCATGGTCATCATTATCATTATGGTCATTAATCTCATTATTGTTATTACCTTTGTTGCTACTGTCATTATCGCGATCACCACTGTCGTTATCATCCACTTCGTCATCACCACGGCCATCATCATCATCGTCGTCGTCAACACCGTCAGTGCTACTTGCTGGGTGATCACTATCACTGTCACTGGCCCTGCTCTCATGATTGCCCACGTCGTTGTGCAAGTCCAAACACTTTTGCACCTCTCGCCCTGCTCTACATCACGGTGGGCACGCGGCGCGCGAAATATGGCATCGTCAGCCGTCGGGAAAAATTACTTGACAAATTTGGTCCACGTGGGGGTGGGAGAAGGGACTATTATGTTGCTCTAGTCTTTGTTTTATAATCGCTATACCAGGGTTCATATCGGTCGTAGAATCAAGGAATTGGCGCCATTTCAATCGCCTGGTTTTGTAGTTTCTTTAGGTGCCAAATATGATATATATTTTTATAAAAAAAGCTCGAAAATCGCACAGATATGGAGAGCTTGTTTGACAAGACGTGAGGTTTTACGCAAGCCTTTATTTTGGTCTGACTTTGGCTTCAAAAGACTTAGAAGTTCAAGATGACATAGCTCTGTAATCCAGGAAATACAAAGAAGTACTTATCAGGTAACAATCCTATGATTTTTGTTTTTCGAAATGTTTGTTTTCTCTCGAGTAATCGAAGATTTAGTTTACCCATTTTTTTGTCGTGTCTTAAAGGATGCCTCTCAAGAAAAGAAAAGTCGTATGCTCGATTCAACGTAAAGATCTACAACAACCATCAACTTTCTCATCATCATGAAGCCATGGAAATAGTGTAGAACACAGGCAGCCAAGATGACTTAGATCTTTAATCCAGGAAATACGAAGAAGTACTCATCAGGTAACAATCCTTTGTTTTTCGAAATATCTGCTTTCTCTCGAGTAATCGAACGTTTAGTTTACCTATTTTCTTGTCGTGTCTGAAGGATGTCTCTCAAGAAGAAGAGAACGTATGCTCGATTCAACGTAGGGTCAATGATGAAGGCAAGGAAAGAGTGCAGAACACAGGCAGCCATTGCTCACAAGTCGGTCCAGGAAGGAATGAAAACTGTAGATGCCCTCTCTGCTAAACGGAGGAGACTTGAAACTAAGGTTTATAAACAATTTTTTTGCCTTTTCAATATTTTAAAATTTGGCTATTTGAATATAGTAGCCAGGCGATTGTACTTGCAATTTTGTTATTCTTGTCTTTTTTCAGTAACTTTTATCCCGTCAAAGTAGCCAGGCTTACTAGGGCTCACACTCGTGGTAGCCAGGGGAAATCCCTGGACCCCGGCCCTTAATGACACCCCTAATTAGTATTATTATTATCATTTCAGATTTCTCATATAAATGAAGATTTGAATGATCTGAGCAAGGAAAATATTCTTGTTCAACATCCAACTTCAGTTCTTAACAGACAACAGCATCCTACTACTGATGGTGATGGTGAGGTAACAATTGCTGAAAGAACAGCAACTAAGAGACGGAGTGAAACGTTTGAGGCAGCAATGAGGATTCATGGGGGAACAACGACAAATACTTTGCCTGCTGCTGCTGGTATAGTGGACACATTAACCACAAAATTCTCTCAGAAAACCTTGGTTAATGCTATGTCTAGAAAAAGAAAATTGTGTGATAAAGTTTTTCCTGAATTATACAACCAAAAGGTGAAGCAATTTGAAGATTCAGAAGATAATTTATTACGTAGCATCTCAGCCTATTATACTAAGGGGGTAATGGGTAAAAGGAAGTACAGGTCTTTGTACAGGACTCTGTCCATGGAAAAGAAACATAGAAAAAGTAATTGTCTAGAGAGGATAAAAATAATGTCTTGTAATGTTGCTCGCTTACTGCCATACAACAAAATGATAGATCATGTGAAGTCTATTGACATTGGTAAAATGGGTAGTGTACGGGAAGATTTTTGCTATGGCTTGGATGATGATGAGAAAGTTGATGGTTGTTATAGATCTTTAGTAACCTTCCTGCCACTGTTGGCATCATTTTATTTAAGTAATGCTAAACAAACAGGGGAGGATCTTTTGTGGTTTAATAATGAAGTTAATACATTTCAAGTAGTTTTAGGAGGAGATGGGGCCCCCTTTGGGAAAGATGATACCGCATGCGCATGGCTAGTCAGTTTCCTCAATAGGGGTAGGCATATTTTAAGTAGTAATGAGAATTTCTTGATTTTTGGATCTAATTGCCAAGAAAGCTCTGTTGTTGTTCAACGCTATGTTAAATTTATGTTAAATGAGATATAAGAAATCGAGAAGAAAACATTTAACTTAAATGGCACCGATGTCAAATTCAAGTTTTCTGAATTTCCTAATGATCTGAAAATGATGTCATTTTTGGCAGGTGAGTTATCAGTCAGTGCTACCTACTTTTCAACATATGCTAATGTCAACAAAAAAGACTGTGATGATCCCACTGGGACTTTTGGTTCAGGTCCTGGCCATACATGGCAGCCATGGAGGTACAATGACAGGGTAGCCATGGCAAAGGAGGTTGCCAATTTTAAGGAAAAAATTAGTAAGCTTAAATGTTCAGACAATACAAACAGATCTAAGGTAACTGCTTTTATTGCTGGAAAGAATAGTCGACAGGAATTTGAGCCCTTAATTGGGCCTTTTGTTGACAGGGCCCACATTGAGCCACTTCATGCCAAGAATAATGCCTGTCAGCAAGTTTTTAGGCAAATACTTTATGAAAGTATTGGTAAGTCAGCTATCTCAGCAACAGTAGTGCACTTTGATCATGTGCCACATTCAGTACCTTTCTATAAACTTGTGTATGGCCTCCAAAATACAGCAAAGTTGGCTCGCCTTTCAAACAAAATCAGGAGATGGTTCAACGATACGAAAAGTTCTGGAAAGGATTTCCAGTACAGGTTTACAGGGCAAGACTCAAGAATGTTTTTACATAATTTCATGCTGATTATTGATACACTGAAGCAACCAGGTGACAGTGAGAAACAGTCATTCACCCTTCATGTTTTTGCCTACATTTGTTTGCAATTAAGGCAAAGTGTTTCACTATTTTGTAGAGTAGTAAATATTACTCTGCAAGATATAGGTAAGCTTCAGCAATTTTGTTCAAATTTTTTTAAAGCATTTTGTTTATTTACACCTTCTATTTCCCCAACAGTTTGGAATGTTGGTCACCTTATCCCTGCCCATGCTTTAGATGTGTTTGAAAAGTACCAGTTGGGTCTTAATTCTATTTCAATGGAGGGAAGGGAATCAAAGCACATGGCTATTGGAAGATACAGTACAAACACTAATTTTTCAGGTAGATGGTTGCAGATTTTCCGCCATGAGTTTGTACAGCTGATTTGGTTAAGGGAAAGAGGTTTTTACGTGGCTGAGAACCTTGACAACAAGCAGACTTACATTCCATCGAGGGTAATTGATGGTGAATCATGTTTTTGTGGGTTGCACAGAAGTGCACAGGCAGAAAAGTGCTTTTACTGCTCACACCAGTATAGAAAACAAATTGAAGACAGTGTAAAGTTAGGAAAGCTGATATGACCACTGTAATGTAATTTTACTGATTTCATTGAGATATAGATATGGATATCTCAAAGTAGTGCTGCAATCCTTGATAACAGACACATAGTTGCTCAGTGTTAAGCTCCAAGCCATTGCAACTGTAATGTTTAAAGTTAAAAATGGTATTGCACCAAACTATATTTCTGATCTTTTCAATAGTTCGAGCAAAGGGTATTCCCTTAGGAACGTGGATTTTAATTTGCCCTGATTCTCCACAGTACGTTATGGTAAGCACTACAACAACCATCAACTTTCTCATCATCATGAAGGCATGGAAAGAGTATTCTAAGTAGTGTCCACAATTAGCTGGGAAGCTAAACACTCTGACACTTTTAATAAAGTTATTATAAGCTCCTGTCATTGTAAAATATTCACAAATACCAAATGTGATTTACACTTTGTATTGAAAATATTGTATTACCTTAAACTTTTAGGTGAACATTATTAAAAACAACAACAACTTGTTATCGAGATACTTGTACTATTACAGCACGCGTGTAATGATGCGTACAACTGTCCTATCACATCCAATTACAGACATGACAAGTACACTGTCCAACTGATGCTCAAATCTGAGCTCCTGATAACCAACGGATTCGAGAAATTTGTTATAGATAGTTATGATCACTGCTGTAATCCTTGATAACAGACACACAGCATTGTCAATTGTGAAGGGGGAATCCAGCTTTGTTCCACACACCATAGTGAAAGGTAATACAGCACTGCGAAGGTTTGATTTTGAACACAAAAGCAAAGTCTTTAACAGGGTTTACAATAACTGAGGCTTTACCGTTAACTCTGCCACTCAGAGATTTCTTGAAATAGCCTTTTACCTCTGGTTCACTGAAGCCAGTTAATTGAGAAAACAGGGCCACCACAGCTTTCTTTGAAGAAAATGACATCACATGACCCTTCTCATTCTCGGCGTAGATGACATGATCCGTAATTTCTTTACTTCTTGTATGAGAGACTGCTTTTAGGCAGAGATACAGCTCCAGGGGAATGTTCCTGATTATTTCAGACTGGTATGGGTTCCTAATGCTCGTTTTCCCTGATAAACGGAAGGACATTTTCTTCAACCATAATAAGCCTTCGGTCGCGAAGAGTGTACCACAGTGTAGCCCTCTATCCAGTAATACTTTCATGGGGTCGCTTGGTGGTTTAAAAGCATGGTACGATCCGGTGATGAAGGTACGCAAACTTTTCTTAAAACCACTGAAGTTATCGCCCAAATCAAGGCAGTCGAACGCTTGTAGACATATGTCTATTTGTTTATCCAGCACTGAACAATCCCTACCGTTGCTATTAACTTCTGGTTGTTTTTCAGACTCTTCAGAATCACCGTCGCTGTTAAATATAACTTCATCGAGGACTTCTTCTAGGGTCGACACTAGATAACATAGGGTGGAGGACCCCTGAGTTTTCGGAATATTTCCGACTTTACGATGACGTCACACGAAACCACAATTCGGAAAAACAAGATGGCGGACATGCGAGCGGTTTGAAGCGATGCCCAACGGACGGTATTTTCCAGAGTATTTCACCTTGTTATTCACTCATTCTTACTGTTACCGATTTCTATATACCGATGCATACGAATCGGAATTTAATAGTCCGTGCAAAAACCTACAAAGACTCTCGAGTGGTATGGGTTACCTGACTGGGTGTTAACGACGCGAAACAGCGGCACTTTATAACATAGGTTGAGGTAACCAATAATATTTTCCCGAGTGTTTCGCCTTGTTTTTCACTCATTCTTACTGTTACCGATTTCTATGTACCGATGCATACGAATCGGCATTTAATAGTCCGTGCAAAAACCTACAAAGACTCTCGAGTGGTATGGGTTACCTGACTGGGTGTTAACGACGCGAAACAGCGGCACTTTATAACATAGGTTGAGGTAACCAATAATATTTTCCCCGAGTGTTTCGCCTTGTTCTTCACTCATTCTTACTGTTACCGATTTCTATTTACCGATGCATACGAATCGGCATTTAATATAGTCCGTGCAAAAACCTACAAAGACTCTCGAGTGGTATGGGTTACCTGACTAGGTGTTAACGACGCGAAACAGACTACGAGGCACTTTACAACATAGGTTGAGGTAAGGCAACGAACTTTCAGTTATTTGTTACAAGAGTTCAATAGGTAACAATAGAAAGCGATGTTTTATGGAGGTGGCCAAATCAGCAAACATGTTTCGTGTAACATAGAAGATCATACTATAAGAATTCTTGGAAGATGCACCTGCTCCAGTGTACTACAATGTTGCATATTAAGGTGGCCAAATGACTGCAAAACAAAACCAACACCCCAGACAAAACAAATGTTGCACAAAATTTTGAGTAAGATCAAAACTCATGCAACAGCTGGGTGGTGGGTGGCCAAATGGACACAGCTCATTTGGCCAGGGCTTTACATCTAGTGCATTCAGCTGACACAGTTTCTCATTTCAGTAGCCTATTAACATAGATGCAATGGGACAAATGGTATCCCTGCAGTGTTCCATTGTATGGTCTTAGTCCCCTTCCATACTTCACTGCCATCCCATGATAGAACATCCACTGGCCCTTAAACTTGAAACAGGTGGTGTAATGTCCAACTGGTGACCAAAGGGTTGCAGCCTCTAGCTCATACCTTTTAGTGTCAAACAAGATAGAAAGAGGAACAGTATACATCATTGCACTAAATTATTTCAAATTTACATGTATTTGGCTGTTTTTTTTTCCTTTGGAATTATAGGCATGTACCTGTAACCCTGTTCTTCCAAAATGTGTGGTAGATCTTCCACACCCTCCGCTGCACCACCCAAACTAACTGGTAGAAGCAAAGGAACTCCATCTACAAATGCTAAATACTTCCATGACTTCTGCTCCCATCACAGAGAGCCGTGAACTCTGAAAAATAAAAAAAGGTAACAAGGGGAAAATATTTCCATGGCAACATGATCATGATCATGTGCAAGTCCTCAATTGTCATGAGCATGTAAAGTTTCAATCCTTTTTATCTAATATTTGTGGAAATATTCAACACTTTGAAATTTCCCTCTTGTCTGTCAACCAAGTAACATCATAGCTCTGCTCATTAGCATAATTATTGCAAAATCTTGAATATCTCTCGAACGAGATGAGATATTGACAAACAGAAACGCCATTCTTCCTCATTTTGTAATGGTTCTCAAATAAGAGTAATGAGATTGAGGCCATTTTTGTCTTAGCAACACTTTAAGTTGCTCAGCAAGATTTTATTTGCATAGCATCTAAGTTCTGTTTCAAGTGCAAATAATCCAAGTGCAAATAACTTGTTTTAACAAATAGTTTATCTTTAATTGTTACTGTATTTTTTATATTACTGTAAGGTTATGAATGAAGCGATGTTGTTGTTGTTGTTGTTATTACTTGAACTCAGTTGTGGGAGGAAATGAACCTTCCTTTGCAGTGAGTAAATGTGATGTCATCTGAAGTCATCTGTCTCCACTTGTTTGGTGTGTTTTCCTCTCTTGTGGCAGGTTGGGGTTCTCTAAACTGCCCCTGCCTCTGCCCCCTCCCCTGCTTTAACTTTGAAAATTTCATGCCCCTCCCCTCCATATGAAAAGAGAGACCCTAATCCCAACCCCCCACCCCACACCATGGTAAATAATTATGAGCATCCCTAATTTAAGCCTTTTTTATTAGCACTGTTGACATCCCAATTACTCTTCCAGCTTGCTTCTAACCGATCAGTTTATAGCATTATCTGGACACAGTTATTCAATTTCAGTTCCTTGAAAAAAATTAAGACATTTCATAAAGAAGTGTATTGTACATAGTGACTGTTTTCCTTTGTCTGGCATGGAACTATTTATCCAAGGTCAATTAAAGCCTGGTTTTCACTATTGACATAAGCATAAGTATGATGAGCGTAAACATAAGAACCTTAAGATTCTTATGCTCGATTGGTTGTTATGTTTATGCTTATCTGATGCTTGTATATCATTACATATGCCACTTAGTGAAAACCAGGCAGGGTGAAATAATTCGCTTACCTGCGTTTCCAAAGCCTTTGTCATCCTTGTAGCAGGCAAACTTTACTGCGTGCTTTACTTCGTATTCTGAAATGAACTTATAGGCCTCTTCTGCAGAGTTTACGAAGCCATAGTCAACCATTGTTCATCTATCTCTGCATCTCGATCACCCTAAATTTCTCTCCAAAAATACATGTGACATAGACAGGACAGCGCGATTGGCGTGAATTTCTTTTTATTTCTTAATTTCTTAATTAATATTATCGGTTACCTCAACCTATGTTGTAAAGTGTCTTGTAGTCTGTTTCGCGTCGTTAACACCCAGTCAGGTAACCCATACCACTCGAGAGTCTTTGTAGGTTTTTGCACGGACTATTAAATGCCGATTCATATGCATCGGTACATAGAAATCGGTAACAGTAAGAATGAGTGAAGAACAAGGCGAAACACTCGGGAAAATATTATTGGTTACCTCAACCTATGTTATAAAGTGCCGCTGTTTCGCGTCGTTAACACCCAGTCAGGTAACCCATACCACTCGAGAGTCTTTGTAGGTTTTTGCACGGACTATTAAATGCCGATTCGTATGCATCGGTATATAGAAATCGGTAACAGTAAGAATGAGTGAATAACAAGGTGAAATACTCTGGAAAATACCGTCCGTTGGGCATCGCTACAAACCGCTCGCATGTCCGCCATCTTGTTTTTCCGAATTGTGGTTTCGTGTGACGTCATCGTAAAGTCGGAAATATTCCGAAAACTCAGGGGTCCTCCACCCTATGTTATCTAGTGTCGACCTTCTTCTAGAGTGAAGGACGCCATTTTGAATTTGTGAATGCTAAAATGACGACGGAGTCTGCTGACCAGTTGTTACAGCAGACCCTTGCCATATTTCGCGGGACGCGTGCCCACCGTGCATACCTCCTCCCCTTGCAGTTTTTGCATGCACGCTTGGGCTCTCGTAGCTACGTCTCTCGACCTTCGCTTCTGATAGTGTAATTTTGCGACATGAGAGCTGTGCTTTTGGTCTTCGCTGATCGCCTGTTGTTCGTTTGCGTCCAATCGACTGGCACTTTCCGTCTCGATGATTTGCCTGTAACGAGTCGGGTGAATATGCTTGCCTATAGCTTCAAACACTTGCTTCGACAACAGGTCGCAAAGCTTGCTGTACTGCGTACCGTTGCGCGTCACCAAAAGATAATCGCACTTGGGTTTCAGCATTGGTCTCACGTGTTGCTGGTACTGTTCGATCAACTCTAGATCAGCTGGCTCCAAGAGGAGAGAGTCGAACGAATACGTTTGTGCGGTCTTAAACATCTTCTGGTCTATGAAACCTCCATTATTTCTAGCCTTCTCTAGCATCTCGAGAGTCAAGTGCTGGTAAGTCATCGGACGAGAACCCTTCACTTTCACAAATAGGTACGTGGCCAAGAAGCGTGTCGCAAATGAAAGGTCGGTCGGAGAGACGCTCCTCGGTTCAGTTTTACAACGGTCCAGTACTGAATTCAGTCGTGGCAGATGATAGGGTATTACCTTTGCCAGGTCTTCCAGTGATGCCCAGCAGCCCTTGGCTTCCAGATTCTCGATGTCAAGATCCCTAGCCCACTTGATTTTCCTCTTTTTGGCGATAGTCTTTCGCGCCCGCTTTATGTACACTTCGGTCATGGCAACACTGCTGATGACGTTCGTTGACAGACCACTGACCTTCCGGTAATCCATAAGTTCGGACATGGCTTTGAGATACGTCAGTTGTGCGGAGTAGCCTATCTTTAGCTCGTCCTGCATGGCGTCGACGAATCTACACACGAGAGCAGGAGAACCAAGGCAAAAGTCGATGGTCTCTGCCGTCAATTCGTCGTCGTCATCTGCACAGCAAAATCTCAGATATCGCAAAACTCTGTTTGCAGTTTGTTGTGCGTGCTTTAGGGGCTTTCCTCCACCAGTGCTACCACAAAGCCACTTCACAAAATGTTCCCCTGCGATTGTAGAACAGAAATTTTATGGTGAATAGAACTCTTGCAGGCCAATCGAGGACTCTGTTTGAAGTTCAGCACACTGCGTTCTTTTCCTCAACAATTTTGAGGGTTTCGTATCAAAGTAACTGTACCAGGAATGTCTGCTGCGTACATGTTTTCTGCAACCTCTGCGCGATAAAAATCCGTCGTGATCACAGTGTGGCACAGGGCACTGGAACACGCCATCTTCGTCTTCTTCCAAGTGGAGTCTCCTTTTGCAGTCTCTTGCGCCTTCTACATTAGCCCAGTCGATTTTTCTCTTCACTTTAGACATCACTCTTGCAGACCAACTTGGATCATAATGATCCTAATGCTGCTTCACTCCGTTAAATAGCTACTAGCACATAATCATTTCATTTATAACCTGACCAATAAACAACCTCAGTGTCGAACAAGTCTGAACAAGCAAGCAAAACCTTTGTGTTAAAGACTCCCAGGCGGCCGGACACGAGTGATCTTGCCTTATTCTTGCCCGAACAAGAACCTACACTGCCTCGCACACTATTGATTCAATTATAAACTGACCAATAAAGAACGTCAGTGTCGAACAAGTCTGAACAAGTGAGCAAAACCTTTGTGTTAAAGAATCCCAGGTGACCAGGCACGAGTGATCTTGTCTGGACAAGAAAGTTTCAAAACTTCATACACTGTCTGAAACCGCGCAGTATCACGGACCTCCCTCGCGTTTAGTGTTTGCTTTCTCCTTGCTGGATTACCCTCGGAATGCAAGTCCGGAAATTTCTTTGAGGATCTGGTCGACGTTTTTGAAGAGGCAGGCACTTTTCTTGGGCAGACCTTGATCGAGAAGCCCGTGAGGGAAGTTGCAAAAGGCACTGGACTTCGCACTTCTAGTGAAAGGCAATTGGCCGATCTATTCCAAGCAGTGGCAAGTGGTCGTCCTGGACAAGTAGACAGTCGCGAACGTCAAGCCTTGTCCGGATGGGAGACACGACATTCATTCCGAAGGTGGTAAAGCAATCGTCCAGGACCGATTCTGCAGGAAATGTGGAATGCATTTCTATGGCGAACCATAGCTGAACATTTATTGTTCACTTAGGTGCCCCGGGCTGAGTTCTGCATCACCGGGTCCAACTGTTATATATCAGTTTAAAACGTACTGTGACTAACCTGTTGTACTAAAAGGCCTGCTTAGCTGCAATATACGGATGCATTTCTAGAAATCCCAAGGTTGACTGTCATTCAGGGAATATTTGTACCTTCTTAGAGACCCTGAGACCTCGCACACTAAGGATCGAGGAACTGCGGTGTAGTACGAAACTCTTTGGAACTGAAAAACGGCACATAACGCCTAACTATCCTGCTGGATATTTCCGTTTAAGATTTACCAAAATAAACCATACTTTGCTAAAAAAATTGTGTGATTGGAATTTTTTAGACTGCGCACAGTAAATATCAATTCCACAAAAGGGACAATATACACAGTTATCTGAGTGATATCTGATTCAACTCGAGCACGAACTCAGCTGCAGCAACCAGCTGCTGCTGGATCAGTGATTCTCGGAATCACAAAAAGGGGTCATGACGCAATACATGGACTATAACCACTATCCGTGTGTATATATAAATTTTTTTTTGCACACCCCATCATGCGATATATTTTTTATTCTACATTCGTTTGAATTACGCAACCAAAATTTGTTAAACGAAACTAGTTCAAGTCATAGTACGAATAGTTCTCGTAATTCTCTGAAGACTGTAGTTGTCACAACAGAGAGAGAGTTTGTACAAAATCATACAATCAAATACAAAAATCAAACCATATAGCAGTGTTCCGAAGTCAACAAGAAATGAACATAACCGAGGCCGGTAGTCCGGTGGCTCATGTTTGTCTTGCCTTAACGTTTTAAACAAGTTATCGCTCAAGTTGAAAATCACTAAACTAGTAAAATGTCCAGCAGACGACGTCAAAGAACAGGGACAATCTTTAAGTTTGTTGTACGTTCGTGGAACTGATGTACTCTGGTTTAACAGTGACATAGTAAATACATAGACTCTTTAATTTCTACTTGGTTAGTTTGAAAAAGTGCGAATACGATTGTTGAAATTCGCAACTAATGGTCCTCAAGTTTAAGTTATGTGCTGCGCGCCTGAACCCGATTCGCACATGACTCTTCATCGACAAACTGCATACTATCACTTCTTTTATGTGTCGACTGTGATAACAGAAACACCCAAAAAATATGTTCACCAGCTACACACGCAGTAATTAAACAAAGCTACGCATGTGATCATCTTCAGGTACTTAACGAATTTAAAATGTTTTAGCTGGCCTATTGAATCACAATGCATTGAAAATGTTCACCGAAACAGAGGGGTATAACTTCTTTAGAGCGTTGAAGCATTCAACTGTGGAAGACCATCTGATAATAACAGAGTTGAGTTGGTAGATTGGCACGTACAACATCGAAATGGAATGGTTCTCGATGCCCATCTATTATAAAACCAATTCAAAACTATGCGCTAGTGCTTTTAAGAAAATATCAAGCAAATTCTGGAGTTTGCTTCTTGATCGATGCCCTCGGATGGAAGAGTTTCTTTCTGTTTGTCTCTCTCTATTTCCACTTTTTGCTCAACTCAACTGCACACAGAGCAAATGGTGATCACCTCTTGCTCAAGGCCATTACCTTTTTTTTGACTCAGTGGTCTCGTCATGTCTTATGCTGTAATAACTTCGCAAAGATAATGGCTTTCCTTATCTGTATTGTCTTAACGGGACACTTTTGATGTCCGTCCTACTTTGGAGTGTTTTTTCTTGAATGTCGTGTTGTCTATCTGTTACATTTGTTCGACTTTCTTTAAAATTCTCAAATTCTGGTCTCTTTGCGTTATTGATAGGAAGATAGGATGGCGCGGATCGATGGCGAGTGCTTGCGTGGGATCAATGGCTCTCTTCTGGATTGCTAAATATCTTGTAATCAACATATTTTCCAATTTCGCATTTTCTCTTTGAAATCATAGTTTCATGCCTTCACCATTCTTTGTTCAGCAAATCCTTTCATCAGAGAACGTATTCTAGATAGCACATCAAGGCAATAAGTCCACGGGGAAAAGTAAACTTGAAACTCTAGATGTTTGTTGAGTGGCTCCAAGGTCTGTATGGGAGTTACAAGTAAACTGAACCAAAAGAGAGTTGCGATGTAGGTAACCCAAAGTCTTTGATAAGTCAGTGGACTAAGCTGTCCTGATCTCCAGAAGAAGGTGGTAAGCCCAAGCTTGATCATCGAAGCTTATGAAAAGGAAATTTGACAAATAAGTAAAACTTCATAAAGCTCGTCGTGGCAAAGAATTCTTCATGCATGTGCGGTTCGGGTGACCGATTCCGAGCTGAAAAAGGCGCAACATTTCATCGTCTCGTTTGCATTCCTTCACGTTCACTTGGTGCTGGTCAGTTTTGCCTTGTCAGACATTTTTGTCTTGATGAGATTTTCTCTCGTGTACTAGATGGAAGTATTTCCTGAAAAAGAGACAGCACTAATCAACTTACATGTATCTCAGGAGGGTGGTAGAGCATCCTTATGCACTCGCGCTACATGGAAGGTAAAGACAAAGATTGCTCAGCGTCATTTTCTAAATTTAATTGAATAGAATTTTGAAACAAGTCGTTGCACCGACACTGCGTCATGAGCGACTCTATTGATAAAACCTCAAGCTGAAAAAGGTAACATTTGATCGTCCTTTTCGCACTGATTGGTGCATTCTTACCTGATAGATGTCAGTTTCGCTTTTTCCACGATCTCAACTCGTGACTAATTTCTTCTGGTCTTGAGGTGCTTCCAGTAATTTTGCTCTCCTGTGACATAAAAAACAAAAAAAAAGCAGTAACATGCAATTGCAATTGCCTTCAATGAGGAACAAGCCATATCAGCATAACCAAGCACTTATCAATAAACTCTAGAAGTTCATCTGTGATCAAGTTGCCAGTTCTCAAAAACAAACTTAGAATGACTTGCCTCATCATTGTTTGAGAGGTTTGCTGAAAAGCACAGCCCTAACCGGGATTACTGGATTGTCACTGACGAAATCAAATTATGGGTCCACTATTATGGTTTTTGAAAGGGATACTTTCTATTAAAAAACTGATATATGTTCACATATGGAGTCCCCCCATAACTGTCGCCTGCTACATCGATATGACAATGTTGAAGCAAAAGGATGCCTTTGGAATTCCATCAGAAACGTATGTGATTACCTGCTTTTATAGTGCCAGTTATGGTAAACTAAACTGCTAGAGGAGCTTTCGTCATAACCCGGCACTTTAAGAGTGGACTGTGGCATCTTAGCATCAAGGGAAGGATTGAGGTCAGGGAGGGGCGCAGCTTCACAAGTAAACCAATTAAAGACCAGTGCTCGACGCTAGCTTTTTTTGGGTGCCAGGCTATTACAACAACAACAATCGCCTTTATTGTTTTATGTTTTGTACATGTTGAAATTAATAGCCAAAGCCAGAGGCTTAAGTGGCATAGGCTGGAGGAAAGTCTATAGTGAAAAAACAAATACTGCTGTAGGACATTGGGAATGGTGGCAAACAATATAAGACAATAAAATTAGGCTTAAGGAAGTGTAACTGACAAATCAAATAATATTAACAGAGAAATAAAAAATAATACATGCATATAAAAAGTAGTAAGCAGGTTAGTAGAAACATGAAAAATGCAAGGTGCTATGGGAACATACAGGAGTAGTGTAGGGATAAAGTGCTAAAATTACTAGAGAAATGTGCTATGCACATTCATAAATTATTGGTCTAATACACGTCGAGCATATATTATACAGTACATTATTACTATAAATACAATTAGCCAGAAGTACATGCATAATATATATATATATATATATATATATATGTATATATACACATACATATATACACACACTCGTATGCATATACATACATATATATGTGTGCTTGTATATGTATGTATATATATATATATATATATATATATATATATATATATATATATTTATTATATGACTGTGACGTAGTTTTACCATATAAGGTCGCAACAGAGTGCCGGTACGGGAGCGTATTACACACTTCAAATCCGTATTACACTGTAGAAAACCGGTTTGACCGGCTTAGACACGTGCGTATCACAAATGAATCAAAGATTTTTCCGAGTGCAAGGTAAAACGGTGCAACGAAAGTCTATGACTTTTCAGATACAAGACCCTTCCATCGAAAGAAACTGTTACTGCATAATTTGTCAAGGAAGAGAAAGCACAGTTCAGTTGGTGGAAAGCGAACAATCGCCATGGACAAACGGCAGTTCTGACTCCGTAAAGTTTTCCGCACGATGCCGTCACTGTAAACACTGCAAAATGATTTTCGCCGTGTACGAACACTGTTTTGAGTGGTTCCTTTGCTGGAAGGGGTCTTAAACTTTCTACAACCAGGCAGGAAATCGGTGAGTTGTTAATAATTTATAACTTGACAACGTGTCGGCGGTAAAAATCCTAGTTGTGTTTTGAAAGTTTCAGATTCTTCAGCGTACACATTCGCTGGCTCTGTTCTTGTGTTTATTCCTTAGCTACTCCGAGAAAATAAAAACCCTGTTTTGAGTACAAAGCTGCTTGCTATTGAAGAACAAAAATGGTTAAAAGTTTAAGCGAAGCGATCGATTTCAACCGCTCGAAGCACGCTTGTTCGCTGAATATTTATTCTGTCGAAGCAAGCATTTTCGTCTCCAGCGCATTTATCTCAGCACATTTAATCTGAATTGAACTTCGATCATTTGGTGGCATAACTTCTTTAATTTTCTCCGGCTGTCAAGATTTTTCAGTCGATGACCGGATTGGAAGCTGTAAGTGAATCTTTGTGTAAATGAGTGTGCGCACATTTTGCCTGGGATTGAATGAAAACAGTTTTGCTCGAAGTCTCTGTTTTATGTTTGCTGAAATATATTTTATATAAAGGTAAAACTACGTCACAGTCATATAATAAATCCCTCATTCGATGGTTTAGCGCGTAATACGGGCCGGCATTTTACTCGTTACTCGTATTTTTCCTCGCCCCGCGGCGGGGCTTGGAAAAATACGAGCAACTCGTAAAATATCGGCCCGTATTACGCGCTAAACCATCGAATAAGATGTATATATATATATATATATATATATATATATATATATATATATATATATATATATATATATATATATATATATATATATATATATATATATATATATACAGCCCTTTGTAAAAATTCTGAACCCACCAAATATATCAGTATATATAAATATCGAGTGCATCATGGGAAGGGATCGCGTCCAAATCGTGCGCGACCCGCGCGCAATTCAAAATATTCATAAAATGGACAACGTGTCTGTCACGACGGTTCATCTGAGAGTGCTGGACAAGTCAAAGAAAACGAAATTTTTACACTTCGTCATAGAGAATGTTCCTAAGTTTCAATATCCAGAAAAGCTTAAGAGCTATTTAGTTGAGAACCACCAGAATGCCATACAGCCAGTCCAAGGAACTAATTTCAAACTCGGATACTTCGTGGAAGGCCGCGGAAACAAAAGATTTGACATCGTGGACCAAACGACACTGCAGCAAGCGTATAGCTTGGGGTCAAGTGGCCGCATTTGCCTCTGGGTGGACCCTCACTCTCCTTGCTATGAGAACAGGAATATGACGAAAACAAAGTCAAAAGGGAAAGCCATTACACGTACGTACAAAGTGGTATTTCGCCACGGCTAACTATTGATGAATATTTTCAATGAATTCGATTTGTAAAAAAACAATTGCCACATTATAAGGCCGTAGTTTTCTATTCCAGGTCCCGAAAGCTCCGACGAAGAAGAATCTGGAGAGCTTCGGTCACATTCTCGCAAGCGAGCTAAGATCGAAGAAAAGCACTCCAGTCTAAAAGTACTCCAATCTAAGCACTCGGAAAAGTGGCCTGACTACAAACTGCGCTCCTGGGCAAATATGTTGGTAAGAGTAAACTAGCTTTTGCTGTGAAAATTTGGGCCATGTTGCGTGTCTGAATCGGTGTAATTAATAATTGTATATATGTAAGACAATGAAGAAAAGTAATTTGCGTGTTTGAATAATAAACGAGAGTCAAGTTTTCTGACTGCTTGAATTCCATATTTTTGCAGGCTATTGGGACTCATACGTCCGTAGAAGAACCACCGAATGTGCCTTATTTCAGAGAAAATGCCTCTTTGAAGAAAAAGCAAGGGCAAGGAATAGCTGCAAGTGTGGCAGCCGCTGTTGCAGCTACTATCACAACATTGGGACACAGCAGCCAAGCTCCAGCAGCAGTCGAGAACCACAGTCACGGAGTTTCATCAAAGGTACACATGTTACTGTTATCAATCCAATCTCATATTACATATTTAAAAAAGGACCCACGCCATCCGAAAGCTCGTTCGCCAACCGAGACAAGAGCTCCTATATAATTAGGGAAAAGTTAAACATCTAAGACTCTTTTTTCTACGTATTTGAAAACGACGCAAAACAAAATGTAGTTGTCTCACAACTTCATATTTAACAAAACATTCATTTTGAGTAAAAAATGGGCTAAAATTGTAAACAAAATTAAATATGCAGGGCGGCACAGTTGTGACACGAAATTGAAAATTAGTTTGGCAACCTAATTGGCAATTTTATCTCAAAATATAGTGTTTTAGCTCAAAATTGCAGTGGCTTTTCAGGGTGAATTTTAGGTATAGTGTTGGGCGCCAAGCTGGAGTAGACTTTGTAATTAATTTTGCAAGTTTCAGTGAAGGCTACGTGCGGAGGCACGTGCAGTCATTAAATAATATGCAAATCGAGAGTCCAACTGGGCGGTGCTTTCCTTTTAGAATGCGAGTCCTTGTTTAATGTTGCAAGATCATAGATATTTGATTGGAGAATACCTGCACATTCAATAAGGACTGATGTGTGTGTCAATAGTTTAACATGTATTTGTGTATAACAGTCGTTAAAAAGGATTCGTACAAAATGGTCGGTATATATTTGAGAGTAACACATTACTGTCAGCCACCCGGATCATCAAAAAGTTACAATACGATTATGTTTCCAAAATATATTACATTGTTTTTCAGCAGCACAAAATCATCATATTTCCATAATTAATGCAGTCATCTACTTAGAAGTTAAACATTAGCTAGGATGAAATAGTGTTTCGCTTCTTGCAATCCTGCTTCTAATTATTCACTAAATAGATGCATGAATCAGTCCTGTACTTTCAATACATCTGGTAATCGTTACAGATTATTAAAGAATAGAGTTATTGCTCCTATGGGCTTCACCCATTTCTGATTATATACTGTTGCTACATTTCAGATTGCAATCCGCGGCCAGTTGATATCACAACTAAAAGAAATCAAGGAGTTGAAAGATGCTGGAATATTATCCGATATTGAGTACGAAGAGCAGAAAAATGCTATTATTAACGAAATGAAAGCGTAGTATGTATGATAAATGTCACTTATAAAGGTATATCTTTGCAGCCTGATCATACTTCTATGGCCGATTCTTTAAGTAACATTTGGACCGCGGGTGAAAGCAAAGTAATACAAGCAACATTTTCTCAGAACTTGTGTACAACAATGTTGCGTTGCAAGTAGCACCGTTTAAACATATTCCGCATGCTCAAAATAGCCATAGCAGTCTTCACCAGTAATTTGGTAGAAAGCTTCCATAATTAAGTTTTCAGGCATATCGCAAGTTTGAAATACAATGTCATTCTTTCTTACGTATCCCTTTACTTTACTGAATGCTTCCTCTATCGGGTTAAAGTCTGGGCTGTAAGGTGGAAGGAAAATCAGCCGTGCGCCAGCCTGCTCTATTGCCTCCCGTACTTCTTGGACATGATGAATGGCAGCATTATCTGAAAAGCAAATGCATGTTTTATTCACACCTTTACCTCACTGAACTATAAAATGATGAATTTCACGTACATTTCAATAAATAAATCCCATTATGAAAGTATGATAAAAAGACATGGACATCTTCAATCACACAAATACGTACCCATAACTACAACAGAATTATGGTTGATTCCGTTAAAAAGGGCTCTAGGATGGGAACAAGGTCATCTTGAATAAACTGCAGAAAGGTCTGTGCGTTTACACTTCCTCTAGCCGTTTTCACACAGCGCATATCACTGAGACCAACCGCGGCTATTGCTGAAACGCGGGGAGACCAGGCATGATATCTCTTGATCTGGCTCTTGTTCCGCGAAAATTGTAACCCCACCTTCTTACAAGGCGTTTATCCTGAAGAAACGGGCAATGAATAAGATGATAAAAATATTAGAGGTATAACCTCAAGAAACATGGAAATTTTCAGAATCAAGCAATTTCTTTGTCGGTATACATACAAAACCTGTCTCGTCGACAAATAGAACCGTCTCGGGGTCGTACTGAGCCATGGTAGCCCGGAACTCTACCCTAGCATGTTGACTCTGCTGCAAGGCTATCTTGGTGAGCTGCCAAAATAAAACAGATATCCGTCGGTTTTATGCTCCAATTGCGCTGTCCTCGGCAACACTCCTGATTACACAAAAAATAATGAAACAAACCTGCTTGCGGGAAATTCCGAGCCTTTTAAGATTTCTCCATATCGTAGAAAGGTCGTACGAAGAGCCAGTCGAATTTCGTATTTCCCAACGCATTTCCTCCAGCGTCAAAGGGTTGTCAAGAATTGCTTCGACAAGTACGAACGTTTCGTGAGGATGCATCGCTGCGGCACATGGTCTTCCAACTTTACGGCATGACACGTCACCCGAAAACAACCACCTCCGTATTATTCTCTTTACAGTGCTCTTGTGCATTTTCAATAGGGACGCAATTCTCCTGGCACTATAGCCCGACTCCAGCTTCAGATATATAACTCGCCATCGCAAGTCTTCATGGAACATTTTAGAGTATCTGGATCGCGCAATCAGGCAATATTAGCCTTCCCATGATGCACCCGATATTTGTTCCCACGCCCTGCGTGGGTACTAATCTGAACACCATGTCGTTTTGAAATGTCTGTATTTCACGGACCGACCTCCCCGCGCAGCGGGGTTTGCTGGGTAAAAAACATCGGAACAGAATTACGTCCCCGCACCGCGGGGTTTGCTGGGTAAAACATCGGAACAGAATCTCCAACCTCGTTCCCAGGCTCTTTCCTCTCCTGACCTCAACCCCGAATCTCAAGTTGAAATGTCTGTATTTCACGGACCGACTTTTGATCACGTGATGTTCTGGTAGTCCGTTGCGAAGCAACGGACACGACAGGAGATTGAATGAGTTTTTGCACTACTCTTGCCGAACTACGGTGAATATGAATCCAGCAAAGAATCAAACGGAACACTTTCACGAGGAGAAACAAGTTCGTCTTCAAAAACGAAGAGAGCAAGACAGACTAAGACGAATTCGTGAGACAAGCCAACAGCGGAGTATTCGTCTCGAACGCAGACGGCAAACAGCCGCCCAACGAAAACAACAGCAGTCGAGACAGGACAATATTGTCGCTGTCAAAGGAGAGAAGCAACGGCGTGACCGAGAGCGTTACAAGCAGAAACGAGCTCAGGAGACAACCCAGGAAAGAGAACGGCGCATTACAGCCACCCGGGAGCATAATATGTAGAAGCGAGCCCAAGAAACAGCTCAGGAAAGAGAACAGCGCATGAAAGCCGATCGAGAACGAGCTGCTTCCCGACGCCACAATGAAACGTCTGGAGAAACAGCCCGTTTTTGGCTCAAAATGAGGCCAACAATCGACGCTGTGAGCAACGTTCGTCTCTTGTCGAAAAACGGCGCTTCCAGAGGCAACAATATCTGCATAGCCGTGGATGGGCTAACCCTGACAACCCGGCTTTGCACGAACAGCAGGAGGACAGAAAATAAGCTAAAATAGTGCTTGAAGGCCAACCGATAGCTCCAAGGGGCAGGTAAGACACGTTTATTTACTTTGTTCACTCAACACGTCCGTTATGCATTGCTTCGAGCTTATCGGACATTTTGTGGCCGCGATAAAACTTTGTTGTTTTGATGCTATATATTTTCACGACAGAAAACTGTTTTGACCGTTTGAGTCTTGACAGTTAATTCAACTTCCAGTGTCATACTGTGCAGAGGTTAATTTGTCACTTAACAACTTGCTTTACAGACAAAATCACAACATATCACTCACACAGAAAAATTTGGCGTTTCTGTGCATTTGATTGTGGAGAGAACTGTGTTTATTAAAATTGCAGCACTAGAAACCATTTCAGTTTATCAAAGAACAGATCAAAATATTTGTCCTCTGAAATTATACAGTGCAAAATCTTGTGAGTTCTTGTGAGAGGCAGTTTTTTTTTTTTTTTTTTTTTTTTTTTTTTTTTTTTTTTTCTCTAACTGCTTGGCTGTTTTTATCATGCACTAGCTGTCTACCATTGTATAAGTACTATAAGTCAAATGTTATTTGAACTGTGTTTTTATGCTGGGCTAAACTTTCCAAAACCCTGCCACTACTTTCCATAACAATACAATCTTTGCTTGTATTTACTTCTTTGTCTTACTAATTAAAGCCCCCCTTACCTTTGCTATAAATTATTATAGTACATATACTATTATAAAATGTATTATATATAAATAAACAGAATGATGTTTAGTAAACTAGAAATTGTTATGAATGATTATTTTGTCAATTTGGCATCAGGAAAAGAATTTATAATTTATTGCTGCATTTCCTTTTGCATTTTTGAATTAGCAGTTTAGCTGTACTTTATACATTACCATGTATAAAGTAATGCTCAGAAGAGATCTGTGTTAGTAGTAGTGGTGTGGGCAGAAAGAAATTGCCATGATCTAAACAATTTTATGAAGTCAATGCCTTCAGTGGACTGAAGGTCAAAAATTATTTGCAAAGATACTGTACATAATAATTATCATAACAGCCAAACAAGTCAATTTGCATTTACCACAGTTAGTTTCATTTTATATAAGCCAGCACTTTACTAACATTAATTTCTTCCTTTTCTCAGATAGAATGAGCAATGATATTTTATTAAGTTTTCTTTTGAACAAGTTGTTTTTCCATGCAGCTGCATGACATTAATTTCTGGTGAGATATTTATTGTCTAAACTGTTACCCCAACACAAGCTGCTTCCCCGCCCACCCATCTATCTCCAGCTGCAGAACACACTTTTTAAATTATAGACTTTGATGCTTGTTTTGTTTTTCATAGGTCCCTAAATATCAAGACAAACATGAAGTTCACTAAGTCCAACTGGAAAAAGTATCTTTCTGTGATTAGGAAGAGATAGTTTAATTTATGACATGGGAAATGAGACTTTTTTAAGATAAGAATGTCAGTACAGTAGTAAACTGATGCTCTTCTCTTGTCTCATAGCATACAGTGCTTTATAATGTGTGAACCTGACTCTCGTTTGTCTAATATTCTGTAAAATTATTGAATATTTATAGTGCACTTTTTCATTTTCTCTCACAGCAGAGTATTGGGATAGGGCTATATTTCTCTGGCAATTGGGATTTTCTGTATTAAATACATTTACATTTGTATTAAATACAAATTTTGTACATGTACAAAGGCAACACATGCAACACTTGAGAACTTCTAAGAAGTATAATGTTACCTACAGGTACTTGAGAAGTATTTAATATACAGTATTTTACCAATAATGTAGTGCAAAGACTGACTGTATACTTTTTTATGAGACAAAATAAATTACTGTGAAATGGACCTGGCACAATGAATAATATTGTGAGAAATTTTTTCTTTCAAGACCACCCTACATATTATATAATAAGATTACTGTACTCTTCAAACAGCAATGGGACCCCAGGCGGGGGGGGGGGGGGGGGGGGGGGGGGGGGTAGCGGGGGATGGGGGGAGTACTCTGCCATATAGGTATGTGCTGCCCCAAAGGGTATCATTTTCAAACATTTTTAGTCTGAAGTAGGGTATAGATTTTGCCTTTTTGGTCTGAAATAGGGTAGCGATTTTGTGTTTTTGGCATGGGATAGGGTATGATTTTAATAGAAATGTGTCGCAGCGGACAATGCATGGCAAATGGAAGAAAATACAGGGTGGAAATTGTTGCAAAAGAAATAAATCTCTAAACTAGGTTTGAAATAGGATATACATTTTGGAGTCAGGTCTGAAATAGGGTATAGTAAATCAGATATTTTGGTTTGAAATAAGGGGTTTTCAGGTTCAGGCGGCGCACCCCCACCCAAAATTATGATGAGTATTCCCCGGAATGGGACACATGTCAATATCATGTAAATGCTAATATAGTGTCATCCGCCTTTAATTACATTATATAATACTCAGATGTGTGGTGAAAGCATAGAGTACATTAGAGCTCTAGCAATGTCATACAAAATCGATTACTTGGGCGTGGGGCCTCTGCGAATATCGTATTTCTAGTATATACTGATATATTTGGTGGGATCAGAATTTTTGCAAAGGGCTGTATATATATATATATATATATATATATATATATATATATATAGTCAACTTTGAACCATTCGACCAGCTCGATGAGATTCTTGGTGCGCGCGATGCCGTGAATCCAGACCTGATGACGGTCCAGTCTTCATCTATCGGACCTAATCAAGCAGCCGCCGATGTTACCGAAAACAGCGCGGAAAAGGAGAAGGAAGTTCCTCCAGCAGACGATTCACCACAGAGCGAGACACAGATCCGCGAAAAGCCAAGACGAAAAAGAAAGCCCACCGCAGCCTTGCAGGAAGACGATCCGTACATGAAAAGCATATGCGACATGTGGCGGACTTCCATGGATCACCAAAACCAGCGTTTTGAGAGGAGTCTGCAACTGCAGCAGGCTGCAATTGAAAGTCAGACCGAACAGACCAAAGCGCTAGTGTCTGGCCTGAAGGATGTGCTGAAGGAATGCTTCAAATAATTTTAGTTGTTTGATTTGTTTTGTCTGTTTCCTTCGTTATATGGATACCTTTCGAGACGTTGGATGCGCTGCTGTTTTCTAAATATTGTTCTGTTTTTGGATAGCTATGGTTGAGACAGTTATAACCAACAAACTGGCCGTACAAATGGTTTATTTTGTTCTAATACAGGTTTAGTGAAGAAGAATGAACTAAATTCAAGTTGATCATTGGGTAAATAAAAACAAAACTAAATGTCCAAATGTCTACTTTTTCAGAGAAAAAATAACAAAAGGGAAAAGAGCGTAAAGAAAACTACACTACGCAAAGCGCCACCAAGTAATCCATCATGGCCTGTCTCGCCGTTCTACCATCTGGGGCTTCGTCATCTACTGCGTCATTTCCCTGTTCATTTTGTGCAGCGCAATTACCATCTTCATCGAATGCGTCCCCTTGCATAATACAAAAATTATGTAAAACGCACGCTGCAGTCACTGTCCGAGCCACAGTCCTATGCTTTTGCTCAACCTTTTTGAGCAAAATCCTCCAGCGCCCTTTCAGCAAGCCAAACGCCCTCTCCACAACAGAACGCATTGCACTGAGCTTAACATTGAATCTTCTCTGTTGGCGCGTGAGATTTCCTATGTGTGGAAAAGGCTTCAGCAACCAGCTGCATAGTGGATACGCGCTGTCACCTACCAGCATTGGTCTTAGCGCTACGCCGCTTATAATCTTTGTGGGAGCAGACAGAATGTGCTCATCTTCAGCTGAATTGTATATTCCGCTTAGCCTCAATACTCTTGCATCGTGAATGCTGCCTGGATAGCCTACTGCTATATGTTGAAAAAGCAATTCAGAGTTTACGATGCCTTGTAAATTAATGCTGTAGAACTGTTTCCTATTGAAATAGTCCTCGCGATTTTCTGGTGGGGCATTGATTTCTATATGACAGCCATCGATGGCTCCTACATTTTACGGGAAATGGTATTGCTCCTGAAAGTCAGAAGTTGCCTCTTGCACTTCATCAGCAGTATAAGGGAAACGAATAAAGAGGTCTTTTCTCCGACCCAATGCTTCCTCAAATTCTTGGCATACAACCTTTGCCGTTGATTTACCCAAGCCAAACTGCAAGCCGCACGACCTGTAACTGTTCCCAGAGGCGAGCCTCCAAAGTCCAACAGCAACGCGTGTTTCAACTGGTACGGCCCTGCGAATCCTTGTTTCTTGTTTGATTAGGTCATTTCGGAGGTTGTCGCCGAGTGCAAGAAATGTTTCTCTGTTCATGCGAAAGTTCAGTTTCCACAGAGAGATTAGTTGGGGCGTCATCATCATGAGGTCGAACCAGTGTTGAGGTCTTGGCCAAGCCCATGCTCTTCTGCGTCCATTTCTCCTTCGCCGCCTCCGCTGTATCAGTAGCGCGATCATCAGAATGAATTGCTCATTTTCTAATGCGAACTGTTCTTGCATTCGCTCTCTGATAAGCATCAAATTATTCGCCACGGTCCTATTTATCATTAGTTGAAAATTGAGTAAATACAAAAGAGTGACTATGATCGCTATTCTCCTGTTCCTTGAGATCATTTTTACGGCAACAGAGCAAAAGACCAAATGTTCGCCCTAATCACGCCTTGCGCGAGAAATACAGTACCCAAGGGATTAAAGTGCGGGGATGTGTAATGCGTTTGATGACAGCTTAAAAGACGTCTAATATTTCGTCAGGTCGCTTCTATTACCAGTGTGAACGCTTAAGTCGACTTAAGGAGACTTAGCCTAAGTCGCCTTTAGTCGGCTTAGTGATCTAGTGTGAACCCAGGTATATATTTAGGCAATTATATCTATCACGTGACCACTGAGAAACACTGTATAAGTACAAAGAAATACATTAAGTCGGCGTTTTTATAGACTGGACAACCTTTTCGGGATTGACTGATTGACTACATATATATATATATATATTTATGACCCATCAAATATTCCCTCCCGCGCGTGATTGGTAGAATCGTGACACGTAACCAAATAACGTCCGCTCGTGAGCGGACGTTATCAGCGAATAACCCCCGCCTGGCGAACTAACGCTGTTTATTGACAATATCCAAACACAGTTCTATTTGTTTAGTCACAAAAATCATTACAAGATGACTACTGAGGAGGACATCAATTTATTAGTCAAAAAGCAGTTCCAGAGAGCACTAACAAAAAGCTTCACAGTTTCCGCGCCGTTATTTGCGCTGCGAGAGGAAATATTTGAAGGATAATAAAGACAATAAACTACTTTTGGCTTCGGAAATATGCACAGATAATTGTCCTTGGACATTATCTGTTCCTCGAAGCTCACAGTTGCCCTCGAGCTTCGCTCTTGGGCAACTGTTCGCTTCTTGGAACAGATAATATCCTCGGACAAATATCCATGCATACTTCCTCGCCAAAAGTAGTTTATTGCTTATGTAGTTGAATTGTTTCAACGACTGGCGAATTGACATTGGAATGGAATTCCAGATGTTAGGAGCTTGCGATCTAATAGCAAATTTGTATTTTAGAGTCTTTATGTAGGTCATGTTTGTGTTATAATCATGGTATTCTTAATTAAAGTTAAGAAATGTAGATAAAGGATTAGGAAGCAATTTGTTAATGTGAGAAAAGACAAAGCATGATATCTGTAATTTGTAGATATTGAAAATAGTTAGGATATTTAGTCTAACAAATAGGGGTTGTGAATGGGTACGAGGTGGGGAGTAAGTGATTATTCGAGCAGCCTTTTTGCTTGTGACGTCACAAGCTTTAAAATGCAACGATTTTTTATTTTTTTTATTTTTCTGGGTTAGAAATCTGCATGCGGTGATTGGTTCATATTATCATGTGATTTGTGATGACGTTGTGATCAAGTGACTTGGCGGGCGAGCAGTTTCGCCATTTTGAAGACAGCAAGTTGCTTCCCTTAGTTGGCTCTGTGGATTATTTTATGGACCGCTCATCTTACTTACAAACGCATACGCCGGCTGCGGTAGACCCATACTAAATTTCATTGAGCGGTTTTGGTTTGGGTCGGTCCGTTCAGCCTCAAAAGCCATATTGAAAGCCATGAAAGCAAATGCAATGAACTTATCAATGAACTGCATAACTATGCACAACTGTACAGAAATGTACGAAGAATCTGACATCCAGAACCTTGAGAATTTGAAGGAACAAGCTGAACGAAGCCGCTCGACATACAAAGACGAGAACCTGTGTAAAGACGGCGATTCTTGACAAGCGCTTGATAGCGGATTATATGGAACTGTTTAGTATGAGGGTGAACTTGAAGGTACTTTGTATTCTTTTACTTTGTATTATTCTTGCTGATACAAGTAAAGCGTCAGAAAATCTGACTTTTGTTTGGGATCAAAATTTCACTCTGCTGTGCATTTATGTTGTTGTTGCGACATTTTGGCTCGGTGCCATGAAGGTCAAACAATCAGTGGAACAGATGGCGTTGTTATTTGAAAATTGGGAAATGGCTGAGGAAAAAGTGACCGTTGGTAGATCTCGCTTCGCTCAGTTTTATTGTATTCCCACAAATGTTTATGTGAAAGAAAACCGAAGTCCTGCAAGACGAAGTCGTGATCCAAGCCACGTACCCTTGAATAACCTTTCACGCATTTTGAACAAGAGTAGAAAAAGCAGGCGACTAATACAAGAATACATTTCAAAGAATGTCCCAAAGTCGTCAAAAGTCCATGGTTATACCCGAGCTTACGTACTTCACAATGCTAATGCGTTCCGAGAACGTGCATGTAAACAACATGTAAACAATAAGAAGCCACAGATGGAAATGGAAAGAGAAAATTAGGATCAATAAACCATCGCTGCGAGAAAGCTAGAAGCTCAAAAAGAAGATTGCCAAAAGTAACCGAGGTGCTAAGATACGTTTGTATTTTAAAATGTGTTAAAAAACAGGCATTGCAAGATCAGACGTACTCAGAGATCAAAATCACAGAACCAAGTACAATGGGTTTTCTCTGTCAAGGGATATAGAAAAAAATTCCGGTCCTTCAGTTGTTGATCCAAACAAAACGATCATCGGTTGGCTTTCTGGATGCACGGAAGCCATACTTTAAGAGCGATTTTGGCTTGCATTGTGTTTTAAGCGTCGGAAGACTTGAAAATAGCCGTACACAAATGCTTGATGTGTTACCAGCGGGACCCCCGTAAAGTACGAAGGGTTGTGTTTTGCAAATGCTCGATTATAGATACCGCTTCAACCAATGTATCTGTGTTCTGAGCAATATTTGTGTGAAAGAACATTGAATAAGTAGTAGAAGACGAGTCGAAACTTGATAGAACTTGAACTTTTCCCTGCGGGCAGAGCGTCTCCCTTTGTCGGAAACTCTGCGGCTTTGTGTAACGCGCGGCGTATACGAACAGTCGGCGTTTAACTTCGTTTTGCGTGCAGTAAAGGTTCTTTGTTTATTGTTTGAGGATATTGAATTACTAACAGGTTTGAGGCAAATATCACGCGAGATTAAGATACAAGATCTGTCAATGAAATGTCACGAGCATAATATCATAGAACGGGGAATCCCGAATCATCAGCTAATTAGCTTTCACTCACGCCGCTTTAACAAAAGCAGGAAAGACCGGCAGGCGATTACATCGAGAATATTTGTCACTGAATACCTCGAAGTCTTCAAAAGCTCAAGGTTGATATCCGACTATCCGAGCCGTAATGTTCGCTCCACAAGCCCGTGATGCACTCCTTTGTTGTCACGGTATTCAAACGTCTGCAGCTTCCGATAGAGATTAATTTCGTATCGACCCAGAATTTTGCGTTAAAGCTTAATGCATAGCAGTCTTGAACATATTAGTAATCAGACTTGTACATGTAGGATGAGTAACGTCTGAGATGGCTTTTTCATACGAAGTAATTTCATCATGGGAAGTGTCATGTTTTAATGTGCTACAGAGTTAAGTCTGAAAGCTTTCAATTACAGCTACTTGAACATGATATACACGCTGGGAAGATGAGATAAGGCTATTACGCTGTCTTACAGCTACTTAAGATGTCGGGTATTCCCCAGTCAATCCCATTACAAAATGACAACACAGTTCCTCCACAAAACATGTCAGCTTGAAAATTCACTCAACAAGGTTGCCAGGTTGTATAGCAAGCGTCACACAAGTACTGTCACGTGCATCGGAAAGCAATGAAAACTGGGTTGTTGCAAACGAAGAATATTCCTACGGGGCCTTCGATAATTGTTTTCTTTCAATTATTATAATACACTTTTTCGTGAATATCTGTTTGAACGAAATTAGAAGAAAAAGGGCAAGAAAAATAAAGGGAGCTCTTGGATCCGTCATGTGCAAAAACTGACTCGGCTATAATATCTTTTGCATATAAACGCACGACAAAAGTTCCTCTCCCGGGACCCCGCGTGTCTCTATTCATTGTACTAATGACGTCACAAGCGCACTGGCCACGGGCCTGTCTTGTTTTGTAAAATAAAGAGAGGTTGTATGTGAGTGGGGTAGGTTGAGGCCCATATTAGATTACAATATAGTAGATAAGGTAGAATCAGAGAGTTATATAGAACTCTGAGGGTGTTATAGTCAAAGAATTGGCGGGTTCTGTCGATGATACCTAGTGCTTTCGAGATCTTGGTCTGTATGGTTTGAATGAAGATTTTGGTGTACTACAATGCCTAGAAACTTAGTGTGCTCCACCCTATCAATATTAGTTCCATTGATGAAGAGGTTAATGTCATGGAGGTTAACTTGTTTTCTGGCTGGATGAAATAAAATAAACTTAGTTTTTTCGGGATGAAGGGTTCATTTGTTAGCTGCTAACCAAGATGCAACACATTTGAGTTCAGTATTAACAATATCCATGAGATTTTGAGTATTTTTATGTTTAGCAAAAATATTCGTGTCATCAGCAAAAAGAATAAAGGTTAAATACTTTGAGCAGTTAAATATCTCATTGATGTAGATTAGGAAGAGCAAAGGTCCTAATACAGATCCTTGGGGAACCCCACAATTTATTGTCTTGAGGGAAGATTTGGAGTTATTAATTTGAACGTATTGTTGCCTGTCACTTAGATAACTTTTAATCCAGGTTAGAGGGATGCCTCTAACGCCGTAAAACTCTAGTTTATTAAGTTGGATTTGGTGGTTGACCAAATCCTACTTAATAAACTAGAGTTTTACGGCGTTATGTTTCCACAATTGTTCGTCAATTATAAGGTAAACCTCTTGTTTCTTGCAAAGTACTCATGGAATTTGGAAACTATACAGATATTTCAGTGTATATATAGAATACACTAAACTCTTATGTAAGGTAATTATGATAGTTTATGATATTTAGGATTAAAAAGTGTAATGATTATGTCGGCAGGCAAAAGATAGAGGTGCAAATGGAATGTCGACTTGGTAGAAATTTCGTATGGTTTCACGGAAGACGTACCCCATCTGTAATGCAGTGACGTTCCACTCTATTGTGTGTACGCTCCCCATTTTATGATGGAACGTGTTTTTTATAGTTGACAATTCCTAATGCCAACGTATGGACTGATTACGTGTACTTTGGGGGTGATTGCACGAGACCGGTGCGAACTCAAGCCCGTACGATTTCAGTTCAGTCTCCGTACAAATTCTTGATTCTATTTGCATGAGACGGGTTTGGAAAATCAACATGACTCATTCCGGCAGCGATTAAATGAGTAAAACTGTCCAAGCCGTTTGACTCATTTTTCTTGACTGTTTCAGCTCCCGGAAGGAGTCAAACCGGTCTGAGGTGATTTTTCGAACCGTCTCATGTAAACGGAAGCAAGGATTTGTATGGAGACCGATCTGAAGTCGTGCCGATGTGAACTTTCAGACTGACCTATTGTAATCACTCATTACCTCCATACCAGTCTCGTGTAATGACTCCGTACCGAGTTCGTGCCAGTCTCGTGTAATGACCGCCTTGCCGACTGCCTGATCGATCGATTAAGATATAACTTTATGTATGATCGATTGCGGATTATCCTGGTCTCTGAGGTTTATTTCCAGAGAACGTGGAACAATTGACATAGTAGTTAATTGATTGATTGATTTCCAGATGAAGTCTGTGGCGCACCTTCCTTGGCGGGCTTTTATGTATAAGGTGAGGCCGCACTGAAAATCACATATTGTGACGTGAGCCCCCTGGCTAAAAGATAGTATTATTATTATTATTAAGTATATTATTATATTATAACCGAGGAAAGATTACACTGTAAGATTCTGTAAATGATCGAGTGGACATGCTGTAGTTGCTCAAGAAGAATTTGTGTAGTTGGGAGGCAAGGATGATGTTGTGGAGAATTGGACAGTTCGGCCAGGAAGTTTTAGATAATGCTGATGACCAGTTTGGTGTCCTATTCTCTTGCATTCCTTTAGGCGTTCAACACCTTCATCGATGATGTGTTCGCGTTTATTATCCACATGCCAATAGCGCACAGATTGGCCTGTTTCAGGGACGATTTGGTGTTTGTGATCTACCTTTATCAGCGATGGTGAGTGACTAGACTGAAACAGTGTAGGGACCAGAAAGCACACAAACTTGATCAAGAGCATCACATTGAACAGAAACGAGCACAGCACAGCACATAACGCCAACTCACATCACGCCGTGGCATAGCGCAGCCACCAGGCCCACCTAGTGCCGAGGATACTAAAGTAAAACAACTTACAGTACTGGCCAGGGAATAATTGGTTCGGGGATGGGGCAGGGGATATAGAAGATACTCCTATATGTGCTGCTTACAAGGGGTATCGTTTTAGTCTGATATATAGTGTGGTATATATTTTGTTTCCCAAAATTTGGGGATATAGGTCTGAAAGAGTGTCGATAAATCGTATTTTTTGGTCTTGGTTTGAAATCTCTGAAATCGGGCAAGGGTTTTCAGAACCAGGCGGCACATTCACACCCAGAACTATGAGAAATACACCCCCCTCGTCCCGCTCCACCTTCGACAGTGTTGAAAAAAAAAAACCGTGACATACAAAACATCAAGGCTTCATAAAGACATGTAGGTCAGGAGAGAAGGAATGCAACTGGATTTGATTCATTTCCTTCCCATAGGTTATATCCGGTTGACATGAAGAGAGTGAACGAGTACGGAGTTTCCTATGAAGAGCAGCAAGCCAAAGAAGAAAAACCACACAAGGAGTGACATGCTAGCTTTTAACCAGGCGGAGAATAAATAAACAAACTAAAAACGTTGTCGTGCATCGTGTTTATCTGCTATTTGATGGGTCGATTTATAACAGAGCCAGTTGCTTGTCTTGAGTGATTGTCCTTTCATCCTCTTGAGAATAACGAGGAATTGCGAAGTTAATGTCCTGCAGGAAACGAAAGACATAACCCAGCTATTATTATTTGCAGGCTATTTTCTTTTTTTTTTATTTGGTGCTTTCCTTGTACTGTAATACTCTATATTGTGCATTCGTTTGTTTTTGCTGTATTTCAGATCATCGGCATAGCTGGAAAAACCCGAAAAAGACTTTGTTCTGGGGCCACAGTTTGGTTGCCATGCATTTGCGGGACAAGCTCAACTTTTTGCGCCGAAAGTCAAGACAATCCTTTACTAGTTGTGTTTAACCAGTTTACTTATTTTGCCATGTCTTTGATTAATTGATTTTTCAACAACAAGAACGAGAACGGTAAAACCGGCCCGCCCGGAAGTGAAAGCACCATTTCTGTGTCATGTGATCTCTGGAGCTGTAGTGCATGCTGGGAATCAATGTAAGCGCGGGATTTCCGCAACCTCGTTAGGAGTTTCCAATTCTTTGTTCCGAAAGCCAAGAAGAGGTAAGGCTAAATGAAGTTTTACTTGGATTGCTCCCGCGATTTGGTCTTTCAGCTAAGCACATGTAGCAACGATCAACTTGATGTCACGCCAGAAAGGCCACCGCCGGGATACTTCACAGGTATGTTGGTTTTGCCGTTCCGCTTAATTATCTCAGAAAAGGCCTCCGATCATATTAAACAGATAAGGACCGAAGTGTTGTCGTGAGGCCACTAATCCGTGCACTGACTGAACATGTAAACAAACAACCTGGCACAAGTTAACGTTTTATACCAATATTGTAAACAAGCCTGCTTTGTGCAGGTCAGTCAAATGAAACGCTGGTTTATAGGCAGCCGGTATACACAAAATATGTCCGTACTCGTGCCAAAGTTCAGCGAAGGTGATAGTCGTATAGTCTCAGTATAGTCACTTCTCTGTCTTTCACACGTGAACTGAATTGGAAATTGGAAATTGTTATTAAAAATCAAATGGAATCCTGTGTTGCAATTTGTTCATTTTCTCTGAACCGGTTTGCTATGTGGAGATTAATTTCTCGACTTTTTCGTGTTTCTAACAGCTGTGTGTACAGTCCCACTCAACCTTCACTGAGCTGATTTCAAATCACATCGATTCCCCAGGGGGGGGGGGGGGGGCTACTCCCATATATGAGCCATATAGGTATGTGCCGCCCCAAAGGGTATCATTTTCAGCATTTTAGTCTGAAATAGGGTATCAATTTTAGCACTTTAGTCTGAAATAGGGTCGGAGATTTTGATATTTGGTCTGAAATAGGGTCGAAAATTGCGCATTTTGGTGTGAAATAGGGTCGAAGCAAATTTTGGTCTGAAATACTGTCCATGCCAAACAATTGTCCTCTTAAGAATAACATTTGCCTCGACACGGCTGAGTGCACCTCACGCATGCGTATAATGAAATTTTGGCGGTTGTTAGTCGTGGTCACACTACACACTTTTCCCCAGGGAAATACGATTTACCGCGAGGGTGAAATGTGAAAAAAAAAAAAAACCCAAGAGAAAGTGGTTGTTTACCATTCGAAAGAAAGTTCCGGTTTGTCGCTCGGGAAAAACGGGACTACCTTCTCAAACGATCCGTTCATTCTGAAAAATTTCTGGTAAATCAAACCGAAAACCGTTTTCTTTGAATGGTAAACAACCAGTATCTCGGGTTTCATTTTCCCAGGTAATGAAAGTCACACCGGTCACACCGTAATCAGATTGACCTCGGGGTGTCGCTTTCTTTCCCACGAGTATATGCAATAACATGTCCGATAATCAACGTGAAGAGTTTACTTCTTATTTGCTTTTACTTTTTGTCACTTTATTTAAACGAGCAAGGCGATCAAGAACACTGCTATTGCACTGTTTGATTGCTCGGAGACGTCGACGAAGACAACAAGCGGGATTATTTCGATTTATGACCATTTTGTCTTGGCAAGTAGGGCACCGGTTCACGCGAATCCACCGCATAAATCACCACTAACAGGAGTAATCCGTAAAGAAGCCAGAATATCTTACTTGTTAATGTCGATAGTCTGTTCACTATAAGCATTCTTCCCGCCTTCTCTTTTCGACTTTTTGTCGCCGTTCGGCCTTGCTTTCACGGAAGAAACAGCCAAGAACATCAGAACAACAAGAATGCACACCGCCGCTGCCAACAGCTTCGCCGACACGGCAGACATCCTCCACAAAATCGTTAAAATGACACGGTTAATTTGTATACTTTCCCGATGAATTTGGTAGCAAAATAATCCTTGAAGACCAGGCTTTCAAAAACCGCGCGAACATTTATGATTCGCGCATCATGTTTTGCGCAAAGCCGCTCTGAACATTGCTTTCGCACCGGTGTCGCACCGTCTCCATACAAAAGTCTCTTGTGATTTTCTCGAGTCGATAAATTCAAGTCAAAAGTGACACGCCAAAAATTTACAATAAACAGTTTATTTTAGTGCGAATAGAGCCCCAAAGGACTGAAGTTTTACAATCCGTGCGAACATTTTAGGAAAGTGACCTTCAAGAAAGAGAATTTGAGCAATAATCGTCAAAAATAGGTGAAAAACTGCAAATTTTCCGCTTCATTAATTTATGTAAATTTGACCTTAGAGGCTAATGTTACACAATTGTTTGCCATGAAATCGCAAATTTTGGTCTGAAATAGGGTAAGGGTTTTCAGTCCCGGGCGGAACACTCCCACCCAAAATTTTGAGAAGTACCCCCCCCCCCCCCCCCGGGATCGATTGACGGCCAGCCTGCAAACGGTCAGGGTGGGGGTCGGGGGATTGTTTTGCGGCCTCTGAAATGTCCGCCGGGGCAGTGGGGTTGGACCGGTGTGAAAATCCGACCGAAAAACACAAATAGAGGTACCTGAGTGCGACAGAAAAGAAAGTAGAATAAACTGTGTGAGGATAAGAGACAAGAAAAAGAACGAGAGAGAAGGAAGGGGAAGAAAGAAGAAAAAAAAAGACAAGAAGGAAACAAATGAGGGTGACGAAGTAGAAAAACAAGGATGAGAAGGAAAGAAATGTAGTCGTCGGCCTGAATAGAGATGGGATTTTACATCTTAGCAGAAAGTCCCACCAAAATGTGAAGCGAGTAGACGCAACCTATTCCGCCACTCGTCCTGCGAAGATTGTGACCAGAGGCATCAGTTGGGGTTGTCAGATGAAAAATCGCTCAAATCCACCCGGAACTGACACAAGTAATAAAAGCACACGTCAAATAGAAAGTTGAGTGAAGTAGAATTATGTTTTTAAACATTTCTATTCTGACATCCAACCGAGTTGGGTGCCTGTGGTGTGACCGAGTTAATGTTTTACCATGCTGATCTTGTGATTTTGGCGTGACGCCGGTCGTTTCACCATCCTGTTGTTTCTAGCAGTCCTCCTGTGCTTCTCGCTTGCCACGGGATCTAATGGAACATTGTTGCCGATCTCCGTAAATCCTGAAAACCAGAGGTTTGTGGACGTAATGGGTCGCGAGATGTTTTTCCATGGAACGAATGTGGTGGTGAAGGAATTCCCTTGGCACCCGAAGACAGAGGGCTTTGACATGGGCACGTTTTCTATCGAAGACATGAAACTGTTGAAGTCACTCGGGCTAAACGTGCTACGGCTTGGGTTCATGTGGCCAGGCTTAGAACAAGAGGAAACTACAACAACACCTACTTGCAAGTCATGCAGAAGATTGTCAACATCTCGGCAGAATATGGCATTTACGTTCTACTGGACATGCACCAGGACGTGATGTCGCGCAAGTTTTGCGTGGAGGGATTCCCGTCTTGGGCCGCAAATCCAGGAAATGCGAAAAACTTTCCCGAACCTTTGCACGAGCCGTTTAAGTTAGACCCCAAGACCGAGCTTCCGAGTGACGAGGACTGCGCTAAATTTAGCTGGAGCACGTATTACTTTTCCGAAGCCGCTAGTGTCGCTTTTCAGAATCTTTACAACAATACGGATGGTCTTTTAGATACCTGGGCTGCATTCTGGGCAAAAGCTGCCGAAGCCTTTAAGAACGCCGACAGTGTGATCGGGTATGAACTGATCAACGAACCTTGGGCGGGAGATATTTATGCAGATCCACTTCTTATGGTGCCAAAAGTGGCTGATAGGATGAACTTAAGCCCCGCGTACGAGGTAGTTAGCAAGGCTATCAGAGAGAAGGATTCAAGGCATTGCATATTCTTCGAGCCCGTTACTTGGGATGATTTTGGCGTGGGGTTCGAATCAGTACCAGGCGGAGACTCGTACAGGAACAGAAGTGTATTGAGTTATCATTACTACAAACTGCCGTCCTTATCACAAGGTATAAACTTCGAAGCGAGACGATTAGACCTGGAGCGCTTGGAGTGCGGTGGGATGCTCACAGAGTTCCTCACGACCGGAGACGAAATAGAATACATGGAGAAAACGATGGCAGCAGCCGACCAACACCTCGTTTCTTGGATCGGTTGGGATTACAAACCATACCATCCAAAAAAACGCCTGAGTAAGCAAGACAAATGCTGCTATCTCTGGAACGAGCAAGGTCTGGATGCAACGTACGTCCAGAATACAAGTCGCACATACCCCCAGGCGGTCGCAGGGCACACGATCAAGTTCAGCTATGACCCCTCTAGTAAAGAGTTCGCCTTGGTGTATGAAATCTCCCAAAGCTGCATATCTAACCAGACGGTGATTTATTTGAACGAGGATATGCACTACCCCGGTGGATATGAAGTACGACTTGACGCTCCCGCTTCACTCGTGAAGTGGTCCTCTCCAGAGAAAAACCAAGTTGTCGTTGCTCATAGCACTTACACCCCTCCAGGAACAAGTATTACCGTCAGCATCAGCAAGAAGCAGTGAGAAACGCTCTCTGGTTCTTTTGAAAATCATTGAAATATCCTTCCAAGAGAGACTTGATTCGGTGAACGGAATCTTCGCCCTTTCAGCTCTCAGGCTCTTCATGGTCGTGATTTGTCTTGCATTCTTTAGCTGAAAAAATAGAATAAACTATTGTCACGCCATATTTGCTGGTGTCACGCTAGTTAGTCTGTTGCATTTTCTGACGTGAAGTTTCCTGTACCGTAAATGCTTCAATAACCCCCTCCCCCCCGCTCTACAAGGTCAATTTATTTTAATTGACAACGAAATGAATAATCTTGCGCTTATGCTATTTGTCCGACTTGAGGGGGGGAACCCACGCGTTCGTTGGTACAATAGCCTGATTAAAACTTTTGAAATTGATTTGTAATAAACGAAATATGAACTGAAAATTGAACTTAAAGTACGGGTTAAATTTAATCGAAAAGGAAACGACTTCCGCATTATGTCCGTGAAGGCTATATGCTAGTCGAAGCGAACGTGTCTCCATGCATTTTTAATGTTTTGTGTCTTCACCCTCCCACTAGCTATGGCAAATAATCCATTAGGAACGTGACAGGGAAAAAACTCACAGGTAAACAGCGCAATGACAAAAGAGAGCAATAAAACTACACCTAAAGCGCCATTCCTTGTTTGTAAACACCTAATGAGACGGCGGCTGTGAAAAGGCTTCGCGCCATACACTATTCAGTTTATTAAAAAGACGAACTGGAGGATTCGGCAACGCTTATGCTAACGGTGGACTTCTGTGTCAGAGAAGATTTTGTATTTGGTTTTTAGTTAACTTTTCTCCATCATTCTAGAAGTTTTTCTCATATTGACTCTTTTCGTTGATCGTCTATATTACCAAACACACACCAATCCACCTGTCACGTTCGCTCGACTGGTACAATTCATTAATCGTATTTGCTCTTTATTTGAATTTCAAATTGTAAAATTGCTCCGTGTTCAGAACCCTCAATGATGCTGTTTTAGGCTGAATTCCTCTTAATAAGTGATAACCCACAAAGAGGTCGAAGTTTCCAGATATATATGTAACCGTTTTTATGCTGGGCCTAAGGGCCCAGCATATTATTGTTTTCACCCGAAAGCCACGGCGTAGGTAACCCTGCAATTGGCAAAAGAAACCCCCCCTCTAGGATTTTAAAGTTTGATTGACGAAATAAGCATAAAGCTGTAATTTGATTGGCTTATGGTCACGTGAAAAAAGGGTGGCGTCGGAGCGCAGCAAGTGAAAATTAGTTTGTGGGGCATAAAGCGCGGGCGTGAAATTGAAGAAAGGTGAGTGAATGCTTTTTAAGTTGAATGTTTTTGATTCAATGACAAGCTTTTGTGAGATTTAAGGTTTGGAGGGGGGGCTTTAGCGGTTTTATGTGTGGCGCGCACATTATTTTATGGACAGCAGTAACGACATTCACCTCCTAACTTCAATGGCTAATGACGCACTTACAAATTCACTCGCTTGAAAAATAAGTCGTCTACCGCTATTCAGGCTTGATTCAGTGTGGCTTATCTTTGTATTAAGGTTATTTTTGGTCATTCGTTTAATACATTTTGTTTGTTTTTAACCTGAATTGGGACCAGCGTAAACTTGGCAAAACGGCCTAGATACTTTTAGCTTAAATACCTATTTGGCGATGTGCACAATTAATTCTAAAACGTTTCTTTTAGATACAATCGCTATTGCTCTCTGTTAAAGGACTTGAAGGTAAGCGTTTAATTTTTCAAGCCAATGAATAAAGCATGCCTTTCGCCGTGGTAATTGTACTTACAGTGTATTAGCCTAGGAAACAGAACAAATGCAGTCAGGTGGTATATTGTTGTTACTTTTTTGTCTGTTGCTGACTCTGTACTGTTTGAAATCATGTTCGCGTCAAATTTTAGTTGCGTGCTTGATATAGATCCAACTTACGTGCGTAGGGCCGCTGTACAATTTTCGTTTTCGTGGTGTAAAATTCATGCTTTTTATGAGCCGTTCACGATTTTTGCATTAAAAATTGTACCGATGAAAGTAAATAAGGACGGGTAGCACTAAACAGTATACAAAAGGGACACTTCGCGAATGGTTGTTTACACACAGAATTCGCAGTTCTTATTGTTCAACTTGCGATACAAGACGGAATTATTGTGGCACAAATCGATGCAGTTGTTTTTTCGATCTTCTGAAGGAGTCAGCGCTCAAAAACCTTTGAAATTCGAACCCTGAGAAAGAAGCGCACTTATACCAGCCCGTGTTTTCACGAAAAACGTTTGCCTCGTCGAAAGCATAATTAAAGTTTACTACAGCAAACATACCAAGCACGTGACGATAATCGTTATAGAAACCTCGGTAATTGCTCTTCAGAAGAAATACCGTGGCAAAATGTTACACCGCTGTCTATGTGCTTCGATTGCTTTGTGTAAACACTGCACAAAATAACAACTACCTTAGGATAACTTGCGTAAAAACGTCTTCTTTAGTTCTGCTGCTGTACACAGTTAGTTTCCCTCGATCAGCTTGTATATTTCACTCACCAAATGGCTTATCTTGAAAGGTTTTGTTGCTAGATTAACAGCCAATCAAATCACATCTTGTATTAATTTAAACAATGTGAAGTATTTGATAGTAATAATTAACCAAGGTCTCATACTCGATATTGATTTAGTGCTGTTAATTTGAGCTCAGTATATAGATTCTCCTAACACTTGAGAATGAAATGTATAAGTGATGGAATGAGAATTGCTACTTGTACTTAAATCAGGTTTTATCTCATGTTATTAATTTCAAATTCTCCATAAATATACACTAATTCTTGGTTTGCACTCACGTGGTTTTCACGGGTCACGTGACCGCAGCACCCTCCAAAATAAGAGATTGTACCTTTCTGACTCCAGAACTGAAAAGAGCACACCTGAATTAGTCCAGATGCCAATTTTGGATTGTCCAGGCTTAATTTTGGCGAAGCAGCGGCAATTTGTTTTTTGGAGATTTGATAAGAGTTTGTATGCGGCGCCATGTTGGTGGACCAAGGTTGTACACCAACATGGCGGCCAATAACTCGGAACACGAAATGAAGCTGATGTACGACTCAGTTTGATTCTATGTTACTTCACATCCTTCGCAGTGCCAATTTTAAAATGTTTCGTGAAGGAAAACTTTATAATTCAGACACAAGCAACGATTTTAGTCGGCCACGAGCGTGTCACACGGTTTTGTTGTCACGGTATTCAAACGTCCATAGCTCCCGATAGATATTTTGTGTCGACCCAGAATTTTGCAGTAAGTATTAAGGCATAACAGTCTTGAACATATTAGTGTATCGGACTTGTAGGGTGCGTTACTTCTGTGATGGCCTTCTTATGACGTCACATGCAAACCAAGAATATAGCTGCAAGAAACTGAGAAGATTAAAGTTAATAAAGCTAATGAAGTTATATCTTTTCTTTGACAGGGGTTTTGCAGTTGTCAATGTACAATGGCAGACAAAAACAGGCAAGACTATTTTAAAAATTGCCATTCCAGATTACAAAACAAATTGCACCTCAGACTTCACGAATTAAGAGCGGTTGCTTTGCAAGAATGGCAAGCTATTGAAAACAAAAACTATGTAATTCCAGACTATACATCAAACTTACACAGGTCACGCAACTATATGTGTAATGTTGACCATGTATCACAAAGAATTTTTCCTCTTGATGCTCCTCTTGGTTATGTTCCCCTAAAAGTTGTGGGTGATGGTAACTGCTGTTTTAGATCTTTTAGCATACTTGCATTTGGAACAGAAAACTATCACTTAGAGCTAAGAGTACGGAGTTTTTTAGAACTAATACTTTTTACTGAGTATTATCTTAATGAATACAACATTTGCCAAGTTCATGACCCATCCATTATCTCATACATAGCACACTACTCATGTGGAGAACAATTATCATATTTGGGCATGACTGATAAAACAAATTGCCAGCAGGTATTACTACAATGTGCTTTAGAGTCTCTCAGAAACCATTCTTGGGTTGGTGTTTGGCACATTTGTGCTCTTTCATCTGTATTAAAAACAAAGGTATTAAGCATTTATCCAGATGAAAAAGTTGGCATACATTGCAATTCAATGGTACGACATGTCTTGAGCAGAGCTATTTTCCCAAGAGTAAATGAATTTAATCATAATCAACTGCACATCATGTGGACAAGATGTGATGGCCAGGTTCCTCACTTTTGGCAACCAAATCATTTTGTTCCATGCCTTCCTGAAGAGACACATTTTACTCAAGATACACCTCCTGTGATTACATTTGTTGATGATAATTCAACTTTCATCACTGAGTTTAATGAAAAAAGTGTTAAAGTACCACAAAGCAATGATGTTAATCAAAAATCAAAGCACATCTTGAAAAGACAATTGAAAAATAAGAAACGAAGAGAAAAGGCACACGAAAAACGAAAACATGAATCAAATGAAGCAAAAGAAGCTCGGTTATCAAAGAGAAAAAAACCTTGCCAAACCCATACAGATACATCTCGTGAAAAAGACCTAAATAACAAAACTACATGTCCTTCAGTCAAAGAAAAATTCAAAGCCTTCTTCAACAATGTCAATGTGCCAAAACTTAATTATTGTGCATGCTGTCATTGCATTGTATCTGCAGAGAATATGAGGCACTTTAATTTGAATGAAAGTGATGCTACTAAGTATACCCTACAGAATGTTTGTTCAACATGCCATAAAAAACTACAAAATAGAAAGCCTATTGCAAAAAGTAACCATAACAATATGGCTGCTGGTGAAGCACCAGCATGTTTAACTAAACTAAACTTTCTGGAGAAAAGATTTATTTGTCGCATCCACCCATTTTTGACCATCATCAGTCTTCCAGCAGGTGGACAATATGATGAAAAGGGTATGGTAATAAACTTTCCGGTTGATGTTCAACGACTGTATGGACAACTACCAAACACAGCAAGTGATAACATCATTGTACTGCCATTTTCACATTCAAGCAACCCTATGGAAATATCAATTGATAATGTGGTTAACAAAATAAAAATCGAACGAGCATTGCAGTGGTTAAAATTGAACAATCCACTCTACAGTGACATAAAGGTAATCCCTCAAGTTAGCCAGTCTGACGAAAATACAGTTTCCACAAGTTTAGATATTGATACTGAGATATCTTTTGTGCCAAAAGATTATGTATTACCAGACAAAAATGTAGAACAAATACTACAAAATCAAAAAACTCCTACTGTTCATTTACCAAAAGCAACTTCTAAACCTGTAAACATATTCAACCATGAAAAGACTGAAGAACTCTCTTTTCCATGGCTTTATCCATATGGAAAAAATGGCTTAAAAACAGAAAGACCTATAAAACGTACGGAACAAACTTACTTTAAAGCCAGGCTTTTGAATGAAAATCCTATTTGGCGAAAAGATATGTTATCTTTTTTGGGCAGTAAATGTCTTTGAACAGCACAAGCTCCAAAGTCAAATATCCATAGCATTAAGATTGTCTTTTCCACCACTTGATAAGTCTCCAAACCATCATGATGGCAATGTTACAGCGTCAAACTTTCAAAGTGGTAAAGTAGAACCTTTCATTAACGACAGTTCATTTTCCTACATGAAACAGATACGAGGCACAAGTGCCTACTGGAAAAATATTCTATTTGATCTTTTTGCAAAGTTCAGAACTCTTGGCCCACCTACATGGTTTGTAACACTCAGTGCAAATGACTGTCACTGGGAAGATCTTCTTGCATTCTTGAAATTAGATAACACAGGAGATGTAAAGACCTCTGCATCAAACAATGACTTTTTAAGATCAAACCCAGTAATGACAGCACATCACTTTGTTAAACAATGGAAAGCATTTTTCAGATATGTTCTAAAAGGTAAATCAAAACCACTTGGTGAAATTAAGACTATTTCACTAGAGTAGAGTTTCAGGCCAGAGGCAGTCCTCACTTGCATATTTTTCTGTGGATAAAACAAGCACCTAATATAGCACAAGCTGAAGGAAGAAGAAAACTACCAGAATTCATTGGCAAGTATGTATGTACTGAAATACCAGACAATGACAATGACAATGAACTGAAAAACCTTGTGGAACAACTTCAAATACACAGACACACCACAACCTGCAAGAAAGGACCAAAATTGTGTAGATTCAATTACCCAAGAAAACCTTGTTCAGAAACTCGTATCAAACCAAACATCGATCCATTATCTTCTGCAAATTTCTATGAAACAAAAAGAAGTGTTAATGCTACTTGTGTCAATGCTTATAATCCAACTGTGCTAAAGGTATGGAAGGCCAACATGGATATTCAGTTTGTTGGTTGTACCTATGGCATAGCTGTTTATGTATGTTCTTACATATGCAAATCAGAACCAGCACAACTAAGGCTTGCAATCTATGAAACAATTCAGCAACTTAAACAGTCTCAAAACATGAGTTTCCGTAAGCAACTTTCTCAACTTGGATCTCGAATCCTAAGTGAAAGAGAACTCAGTGCGCAAGAAGCAGTCTTCAGAATAACAGGTCTACCACTAGTAGATTCTTCTCGAGACACAGTATCTATCAATTGTAAACCACCACCTAAGCGAGTTAGAATACTAAAACCAAAAAATTAACTAGATGAGCTTCCACCAAACAGTACAGAAGTGTTTATAGATGGTATTCTTCAAATGTACCCAAAACGACCTGAAACGAAAGAATTTGAAACAATGTCACTTGCATCATTTGCTACTAACTTTAAAACAAGCTCTACATCCAAAAAAGCAACATCATGGCTGCTGTCAAATGGAAAAATGATTTACAAAAGGACAAAGCTTGCTTGCTTAAGACTACACACATACATCACCCCATACAAGGATGGTGAAGACTACTACTACCAAATGCTCCTTTTGTTTTTACCATGGCGTGATGAAAACAAACTACTACTGCCATTCACATCTGCACAGCAAGCTTTTTTTTACAAAACAAAAGAATTTGAAATGAGCTCGTTTACAGATGATGTTGAAAGAGCAGTCCAGCAACTTAGAGTCTTAATGGCTGACAAAGCTGATGACATCATTTCATCTCTACTACCTAACACAACACATCAAATAGCTAATGAAAAATGTGAAATAGATTCAACTGAGTCACTTTGGCAAAACATACTTCTACCAGAAGATACTACACACAACCCTGATGATTCAAGGACCACAGAAGACCTAAAAGATCTTTTGCCTTCTCATAATGACTATGCATGGAAAATGCTGAACACATCACAATGACAGATACTGAATTTGTAGACAAACTTAAAAAACTTAACACAGATCAAAAAGAAGTGTTTGATTGTGTTGTATCACATATCAAAAATCAAATGTCATTTAATGCAACTGGAGAAATTCTAGATAAGCCTAAACCACTCTTCATGTTTGTTACAGGGGCAGGAGGTACTGGTAAATCTTTCCTAATATCTGTAATTTATGAATATTTGCTCAGACATGCCAATCCAGTGCTGCCATCTGTCATTAAAACTGCTCCAACTGGTGTTGCTGCACATAATATTGGTGGCATTACTCTTCATCGTGCATTTTACCTTCCAGTAGAACGTGCAGGCATGTTTACAACTGAATGCACAGCACTCACCAATGAAAAACTACATGAACTTAGAAAAATGCACAGAAGCTTGCAAAATGTCATTGTAGATGAAATAAGCATGGTCAGCTATCGTACACTGAACCAAATTAACCAAAGGCTGAATGAAATCAAAGATGCACCTGTTGGTTCCTTTTTTGGTGGAGTAAACATCATTGCATTTGGGGATTTCTTACAATTAAAACCTGTCTGTGGATCTTACATTTTCTCACCACAATCACACTGTCCTTTTCATCTTTGGAATGACTTGTTTCTTATTAAACACCTGAAAAGAAATGAAAGGCAATCATCAGATGATACATATGCAGATCTTCTAAACAGGGTACGCATTGGAAACCCATCACCAACTGACATTGGTGTCCTGCTGCAAAGGCATTTGATTCATGAGAAGGATCAATCATTTGATGATGCAATACGATTGTTTCCATTAAATAAGCAGTGTGACCATTTTAACGAAATCAAAATCAGTATGTTACAAAACAAAAGTAACTGCAATCTGTACACAATACAAGCTTCAAACCATCTCTTAAACAAAAGAAGCTTTGAATCTGAGGATTTACTAACCAATTCACCAGAAATGTTGATAGATTCAGATGACACAAAATCATCTGGTTTACCAAGCACTTTACAACTATGTGCAGGTGCTAAGGTTATGCTGATTCGAAACATAAATGTCCCAAATGGTCTAGTAAATGGTGCCATGGGTACAGTAGTAGCATTCAACTGGAATTCTGATGAACAAACTGTATTAGGTGAAATACCTCAATCAGTGTCTATCTTATTTGACAATTGTTCTGTAGGCGCTGTATTAAATGATATGCCATGAGAACATGTTGAAATTACACCTATGGCAGTCAAGTTTTTTGGTCACAGTGGGACAATATGGCAAAGAGTGCAGTTACCATTAAAACTTTGCTGGGCATGCACTATTCATAAAGCACAAGGACTAACTCTTGATAAAGCAGTTATTGATCTTGGTCAACACATTAAACAACCTGGCATGGCTTATGTAGCACTGAGTAGAATTAAAACATTAAATGGACTATCGCTGGTAGACTTTGTGCCATCAAAATTGTTTGCATCTAAAAACGTTTTGGAATATTACAACCCACATATGTCATGATGTATCAAAACTGTAGAAATTTATGTGAAATACTTTGCAACTGCAGAAATCAACAAAAACCTGAAACAAGAAAACCATCAACACGAAAAAGTGAGTATGAATACTTTTCCAGGTTTTCCCACACCCTAAACCACAACCAATGCACAAAATACCTATTGATAAAATCACTTGATGTGTAGCAGCAAGTAACAATTTATTCATGTCATACCTCATCCATGTATATGATAAAACAACCTGTTTATCCTCAATTATCTAGTTGCTACCACTAAATTAATATTGCCATTCTTTTCTGATTCTAGTAAAACCAACATCAAAGCTAGCCACTTCAACGAAAGGTAATAAACTAGATATATATTTTTTATACATGCATGCACAAATCCACTGCATCCTCTTGACCCTTTCAACTCGTTCAAAATGCAGATTCTCCCCACCTTTTAAGAGGAAATTGTATGAGTAGTGCAGAGAGAATTGATAGTTTAACCAGTTATGATATGAGCAAGGTACCAAAAGCCAATTTCTCCTTAACTGAATGATATATTTGTGCTGCTGAAACTGAAGGAAAAAATTGAACTTGATCACTCTTGGAAGGGTTAAGTAGTTTTAATACTGTAACCGCAAAACCATATAATTTCATAAGTATTAGTACCTAATAAATACTTATGATTCTCTCATTTAGTGAAATCTACATCAAAACAAGCAACTACAGCTTTTGCCACCACATTACCTCCACCAGAAGGCAAAAAAAAACAATGAGGGTTAGTATAATATCATCATGTACCACTGCAATAGACTTGACAATCAAATAGTTTATTGTACATGTAACCTAATGCATGACATTATAGTGTTGCAACATTCATGTTCTTCACATTTATCTACTCACAATTCACTCATTGATCAATTGAACTAAAAATAGTGTACCTAGTTAGACTCAGTGGAATAACAGCCAAAAAAAAGTTTCATGCAACAGTTACTGCTAAAAAGGCAAAAAGCAGCTTGTTCCTGTTATTTCACTTCAACACAAAGCTGCAGCTTTTCAATCAAAATTTAGCACAACAAACTAAAAATTCTAAAAAAAAAACATACTCATTTTACTTGACATAAGCCTACAAAGTAGTTGAGCATAAATATTCAGAAAACATTCTCACAAGGCACAAAATTACCACCCTTGTAAGCTATGCCCTATCAATAAATATAAATTTATGTCTTAGCAGAAACAAATCTCATGAACATGAAGAAAACTGCCACAATACCACCAACTCCTGTTCCTAAAATTATCAAAAAATATAACTGAGAAAAATTTACATATACTGTACTGTAAAAAAGTATTTAGTAACTTTTTTTTCAAATTCACAGTCACATTTACTTCCCATTAATTTACAGTGCCATCTGCATCAACATCTGCACCAGATACCACCCCACTGGCAGAAATAACTGAAGATGACCTTTCAGTTAATATCACATGCTTGATTGAAAACAAAAGCACTCGAGATATTTCAGGAGGAGTACTATTGGAAGTTTTTGTTACGGATGGATCACAAAGGGCAAGGCTGATTTCCTGGAATAACACTGCAAAATACTTCAACAACAAACTTGCACCAGGACAAACTTACACATTCAAAAACCTCAATGTAAAGAAAACTCCTCAACGATTCTAAAAAGCAGGCCTCATTCCTGTCGATTTTGAATTATCATCAGGAGTATCCATTGTGCCAGCAGCAACCGACATTACACCCCCTGCAGCAGTGTACACCAAAATAAAAAACCTGTGTTTTGAAGTTAACAAGAGAGTTGATGTAATGGCGGTAATCATCAATGGAGACGAAGCAACAACTCAAATAACTACACACACAGGCAACCCTGTCCTAAAAAAAGAAGTAACCCTAGCAGATGACTCTGGGGAATCCAAGTAACTGCCACACTGTGGGAAAAGGCAGCAACTTCGTTTAATGTACAACCAGGCAAAGTGGTCACCTTAAAAAATGCCTTGGTAAAGTCCTCCCTTGGTCGGGTGAACATACACAGATGAATCATCCCATTCTGCTGAAAACCTTCAAGAGTGGTACCTATTAGTGGATCCAAATGACCTGGTCACCCTGAGAGCATCCAAACGCCTCCTAAATATAAAGAAATAAAGACTATGCCACTGTTGAACCAAAAGATCTGCCAGCTGTAGAACCTGGCCAAACTGTGAAGCTTGTGACAAAGATCACCAACATTGACCACACCTCCTACACAGCATGCCAAATGTGTCGCTCTGGAGTAGTGTCCATGGGTCGAGAATCCTTTTGCCCCAAATGCAACAAAGAAGTTACAGCATCAGACAGGATCATCTTCCTTTTGAAACGGCTTATGGTAATTTGGGAAACGAAACAAACGAAACGAAACAACGAAACAGCGAAACAACGAAACAAAAAGTGGTAATTTGCGAAACGAAACAACGAAACAACGAAACAAAAAGTGGTAATTTGCGAAACAACGAAACAAGATATGCTAATTTGCCAGACAGGCGGCAGGGGGGTATGGAAGCTTCCCACCCCCACCCCCCACCACTAAGTCCTCTATTGTAAAAAGCCATGGTTACATTGACGTGCGGGCAAGTATGTCCTTCAGGTTACTTTCTTACCGTCACACCAGCAGTTAAACCTGCTCTTAAAGTTGTCCTTCACTACGCGACTTCGCTTTGGGTGACTGCGAGATTCGCAAATTTGCATGTGAGCTCTCGAATCGCTGATATTCCCGTGGGATTCGTTCGAATTTTCGCGACAACAACTGTCGAGACAAGAGACCACACGCAACTCAGGCCTATTTGAATAAAGGAATGAAACTTGGGCTGTTGTGTTTATCTGCCTTGATTTAGTCTATGACTGCAAGGGATGAATACCTACCAGCGACAGGCCTTATTTCAATTTTTCCGGTAATTTCAAAAGAGAAATTGTTCTGTCAAATGTGCGATGTGTCAAATTATGACCCTTTCTGTTAACTTGAGAATCAGTGGCAATTTCCGGCAATTCTACTTTTTTGTTGAAACTTGAATATATAGGAAAACCCAATACTTAGCGCTATATTCTTTCTTGGGAAAGTTAAAATATCCCAATTATTTTCTACTTCGTTGTATATGGTCTGCAAAGTAAATATTCTCCACCTTTTCTGAATAAAAATCTCGATCTTTTTTGAGATTTGTTCCGGCCAACAGTTTGGGGAAATGTCAGACATTTTCTCACGTTTGTCTGTCGGTTCGTGTCTCGGAACAAGCCTTTCTCATGCGGTTCCCACGCGACTTTTCGTATAAAACAACTTCGCGCCACTTTCTCGCCGGACATCGAGCAGATTTTCATCAGAACATATTTGTTTTTTCTTGTGCAATACCCGTCGTGTGAGGTTTAGTTTCACTACGCCATGTCTTTCAAAGTTCCACAGCTCAGGCAAAAACCTGAAAAACATCTTTTTGGCGGAGTTCCTCATTTTAAGTGGAAAGATATTGCCGACCAAACCCAAATCGGTCACGGCTAAACGAGATTATATTTCGACACAACGATGCTGAAGTTTTTTCAAACTAAAGCCAGGCACTAAAATGAGCGTTGCACTAACGTGAGCGTTAGGAGAGGTCCAATCCCTACCCCTCCTCCCCCCCGCCCCCACCCCCCCCCCCACCCCACACACACACACACACACACGCACCGGCACCTTGATTGATCGCCGATTATCGAAAGCGGTGACAGGCCACATCTCAAGGTTTTTACGAAGGTGTTGATAGCGGCGGTTACAAACAACGAGTCAGTTTTGAATGGTGCCCAAGATGTTTCCGGTCGGATTACATTCAGTATCAATAAGAGCACGGTGGGAATTTAACAAAGATTTGTTTGAAGTCATGGCAGAATTCTAGAGAGGTAGCAGGCCTGGTTCTTCTTCACTTCTCTGAGCAGCTTCCTCGGCCAAGCGAAAAGCGCGGCAGATATGAACAAATGTCAACAGAATCCAGGTGATGGGAGTGATGAGACGATAAGACAGGCATTACGAAACATTACGAAACTGCCGCTGTCCCACGGGACAATCGAGAGTTCTTTACGTTTGTCGGAAGCTTCCATCCCCCCCCCCCCCCTGCCGCTTGTCTGGCAAATTAGCATATCTGTTTCGTTTTTTCGCAAATTACCACTTTTTGTTTCGTTGTTTCGTTGTTTCGTTGTTTCGTTTCGTTTGTTTCGTTTCGCAAATTACCATAAGCCTTTTGAAACTCCACGGCATAGATGAACAAGTAAAGCTTTACCATGATAATGCTCCCTCTCTGATCAACATTGGCACATTTGTCCCACTGTCTCCTGAAAACAAGAAAGCAACACTTCAGAAACTCCTAAATAGGGACATGTCACTTCTGCTCACAAAGCGCACAGCAAAACATGGAGAGACTGAATACGTGGCCATTGATATTGAGCTTTGAGAACATTGCCCAGCAAAACACTGTTTCTTGGCTACACAACAAAAATGCCAAAGGACAAAATATGTCATAACAGATGCAAAACAAGACGTCCTTTATACATGAATGTAATGTAAGTACCACGAGTATCAACCAAAAGCCATTAGTACTTTTTCTACATGGAAAACATGAAACAAAGCAAAGGACGTGCTACATTTATCTTTGCTTCATTCCTTAAAACTGTATAAATCCCTCTTAATAGAAATGTTCTCAGTACAAGCCACTTTCACGATCATGCACTTCAACAAATAGTACTTTTTTCTTCCCTCAAATGTCTGTGAAGTAAATCCCTGCTGAGCTTGGGTTTGTTTTATTACAATATTGTACTATGGCTAAAAAAAAGCAGTTGTCCACTCTCACCACAAAGTTTTATGATAATGTGACCCACCAAAACATCTTGACCTTGTGAGCTATGCATGATGGTGAAAGTAGCTCAAGTCTCCATCACACTAAATTCTACATTTAATGTAATATCAGAGCCATGTTCAAGTTCTATTGTGCAGTATTGAATGTTTTGATCAAAGTAACATATAACTATGTATACCACCTAATGTTAAACTATTGTGACTACCATTCAGTTTTGTTAAGTCAAATATTCTTTTCCAACTGCATATTGTTTCCATTATAAAATAATTAAAGTAACTAGCATTATTTTGATATCACATAAAATATCATATCGCTATCCTATTTTCATGGGGGAAAAAGTAACAGGAACAGTGGTAAACTAGACCCATTCTTTGTTATTTTTGCAAGGAAGATTTTCCCTAAAGCCTCATGGTACTCTGTTGTGTTTAATACTTCCATGCAACTTTCTAGTAGTTAACCCATATACTAATGTACGTTTAGTTAAGTCTGAGAAACCAGGAAATGTTGTTTTGCAAATACTACACTATACATAGAAACAGATGGGGTAAAGGAGCAAGGACATATTGTAGTTATGAATTATCCACTTAGCATTTCCTCACCATCTTTTAAAAATTTGTCAATCAAGTCCAATCTTTAACAAGATGGTAAGTGGTATTCTGCTTTTTACGGGATTTTGAATTGAAATTTATCCCTTATACATCCTACTGTACATTTGCTCCTTCCTCCCTCTGAATTTTAAATACATTCAGCATGTTGACTTGACCAATTGTACTGCAATCAATGTACATGTACTTTATAAATTGACAAAAAAACTTCTAAATAAAAAGTTGTTGTTTCACGCATATTATTTTGTGCTTTTTTCCTGGAGGAAACGATATTTTATTCCATTTTCGAGTGGTAAAAACAATATTTTACAAACGAGAGCTGCGCAAGTGAGTAAAAATAATTTCTACCACGAGAGAATAAATCCGTATCAAGCCGCCTGGTAATTATCTTTTGGTTATATATAGACACGAGTTTTACGAGGTATAAACCCACAAACTACCGTGCAAAAGCGGGAATGTATGCCATCATATCGAAAATACGCCATTCGGGTCCCGAATGTAGTTTAGTATGGATTTTACGCACGGTATATTTTCCAGTAAAACACTCATGTCTATACAATAAGTATCGCCAAGTTTAACCTCCCATCTCGAAACACCAGGCATCTCGAACACACATGAGAAATATAGACTGAACGCAACTCGCTACATACAATATTTTCGATTCATCTCCCTTCGAGCGCACATTTCTTTGCGGGACATCTTCGCACATCATTTCGAAATACAGAAAACTACATGATGTCCATCGAGTATTATCAAAACGGTTGCGATCTTTCAACTTTCCAACAGCCTCGTTCCTAGAAACTCCATTGTGATGCTGCTATAAACTCTGCCCAGTTATTTATAATACACACCGTCTTTTGAAAACTGCAAATAAGGACGCACACGTAACACGATTAAACGAAAAAGGAACACACTTACCTACGTTTTTCTGACACAAATTCGATGCACCGGGCAAACAAATAAAGCAAAACCCCAAACAAAAATGTTCCCTGCTTTCGGCCCAGTTGATTCAAAGACACTAAACCGAGGCCGAGGCCCTCGATCCCACGCCCTTCGCCACAAGAGATTGCAAGCCCTGTTATGAAGTCTCAAAAGCCCAAAACATCCTTGAATCCCAGCATCTGTCGCGTTTTCCCGCGACAGTACTTGTTACGATTGTATGTTTAATCGTACAGAAGTGGTTATGTTGTGATGAATTAGTGTCGCTTACAAAATGTAAATTTGGGCAAGTTTTCCAAATAAACGTTTGTTAAATCCACACAAACGCGAATTTGTAGTTTCTGGGATCTGAAAAACTCATATAAGTCATTTTGTCGTGGTTTCAAACGAAAATTATGAACATCTAGGAACGTCCGACCGCTAATTTCCGATCAAGTCAAAGATCAAAAGGTGTGTTGTTTTGGTCAAGTAACCTTACATGAAACCGTTCCAGAAATCCAGCATTTAATTTACCCCAATTTTTTATTTGCTATATGTTTGGTTCAAGGGATGGTCCTTCCATGAGGTAGAGTTTCAGTGGTCAAAGCGATGTACCAGAGTGCGATTTTTGGCGTTGAACTTGACCTAATTTCAAGGTCGCACACCGCTGTCACGGTCATAAATTTTAAAAATCTGCCAAAAATTCAGGCTTCAATGAAACCGAAATCTGACAGCACTAGTCAACAGAGGAAAGAATTAGTTTACATTGTAGGATTTAATTTTTTGTAGAACGGTCTTTACCATTACGAGGGAACTTCCGAAAAATCCGGTATTTTTGCGTTGGATTTGCATAATTCCGCGCGCGAACACGAAAAAATTCACCAAAAAAGATTAAAAAGTCCAAACAACCTCAGATCTATATTTTTGGTAATAGTTACTGAAGGCCTTTAATATGGCAAAGTTTTAGTAGATCGGATTTTTCTATCTTGCATAATCGATATTTACAGCAACCCGGTCTTAAAAGGTATATCACCTTTCGCACAAGAACCGATTATTGAAACTAGAAACACGATAATCGCAGATATCCCCTCGCTCCCTAGTGGGTTTTCGGAAAGCGGAGTTCTTGTTTTTTTTTCCGCTTGGAGATTAGTTTAAAATATTTTTTACAAACCACGGTTGTATGGCGACGTCACCAGTAGGCCGCTAAAAAGATATTTGTCGCACGGAAGTCTGGTTTAGTTCAGACAACGTGGCTGCGCAGTCTGCAAGTTTTCGTGGACACTAGCTGAACTCACAAATTCGGCGAGACAACTTTTACACGCAACTACAGAATACTCCCGAGACCCGCAAGCCAGGAATAGCGCAACTGGAATTGTGACTCGATCAGTTTTTCCCAGTCAGCAAAGTCGATCTTCACCGAATTTTTTATTAATTTCAAGAAAAGTCGCGATAACTCCAGCCAAGCTCATACGTGTCTGTTTTATTTTTTTTTACTTTATCAATTTAATACGCTTCTTCGAGTGTAACAAATTTAGAACTGCCAAAGCGAGAGTCGCTTGTTATACGCTCTCTTCGGAAGTCTCGGAATGTGTGAATTTTGGCAAGGATTCAATTTTGAACACAACAACATTTCAAACCGCGTTTGCCGAATTTAAAATCTTCGACAGAAAAAAGAAATTAAGTCACTAAATAATTCAAGGTCCGATTGTGTTGAGCGAGCAAACTCGGCCACAATAAATAGACTGTAACTAGAAATACGATAATCGCAGATACCCCCTCGCTCTGCCAATGATGAGACTTTTACATTGGTACTCACAACGAGAGTAGCCTTTGTTTTACCGAAATGTTGACTCAATCTTAGTTTTCTTTGAAGTCAAGTGCTATATTATGCAAAGGAAGGAGAAAAAGAATTGTCCCCGAGCGAAGCGAAGCGAAGTGAGGGTAATAATCACGGCGCTAATGCAGCAAAATCATTTTGTTGGAGACTCCAAGCGAGTCGCCATCTCAAAGTTTAATGTTCGTCAGTCAGTCTGCCATAGGGCGACCTTTTAGGCCAGGTGCCTAAGCCAATAAGGTGCCTTAGCCAATGAGGTGCCTAAGGCAATAACGTAACAATGACGTAATAATAATTATCGACTAGCCCGGCTGGTCCAGGTGCGCGTGGTTAGTTTTACTGACAACAATTATTGTACGTAACTGCGTTCACGAAAATGAATTTGAAAACTGAAAAACTTGAAACAGAAAGGTCTCGCGAAGCTCGTCTTCAAAAGAGAAGGGAACAGGCACGAGCAAGGCGGAATCGTGAAACAATCGAACAGCGCCAAATACGTCTAGAAAAAAGACGACAGCATGTTAAACAGAAGCGTGCCGAAGAAAACACTCCTCAAAGAGAACAGCGCTTGAAAGCGAATTGGGAACTTCAAGAGCAAAAGCGGGCAGAAGAAAAGACTCCACAGAGAAAACAGCGCATGAATGCCGATCAAAAGCGGCATGAACACAAGCGAGGCGAAGAAAACACTCCTCAAAGAGAACAACGCTTGAAAGCGAATCGGGAACTTCAAGAGCAAAAGCGGACCGAGGAAAAGACTCCACAAAGAGAACAGCGCTTGAAAGCGAATCGGGAACTTCAGAAACAAAAGCGGGCCAAGCAGACGACTCCGCAAAGAGAATCCAATCGCCAGCGAGTAGCTTTCCGACGTGGCAATGAATCGTCTGAACAGAGTACCCGTAGGCTTCTAGCTCAAAATGAAGCCAATACTCGACGCCGACAACAGCGTGCTGCAGTTGTCGAAGAACGTCGCAGCCAGAAACAACAATATTTGCATAACCGTGGGTGGGCAAATCCAGAAACTCCTCCATTCCACGAACAAGAATGGGTGCGAGAAGAACTCACTGCCTTTCACAGCTTTGAGGAAAATCTCCGGCACTTACGCTGCAAGGTATGCAAAGAAACACGGCCGATCACCAACCGAAGTATGCCCGAGCAGAACTACACCTGCACCAGGTGCAAGCGCGACAAAAAGACCTCGTGTCGATTGTTCTCGGCTGAAAACGACATGGATCCTGGGACAATCCCTGCAGAACTACAGGACCTCACCGAAGTAGAGGAAATGCTGATCGCCAGAGCTTTCCCCATCATGTGTGTTTACCGGAAACACGGCGGCCAGCGTGGGTACAAAGGTCATGTCCTCAACTTGCCACAGGATGTTCAGGGATTTCTCACCATTCTTCCAGCCAATGTGAGTGATCTGCCCGTTCTTATCATCAGGAAACAAGGGGCAGGTAAGAATTGAAAACTATTCTGCATGGCTTTTATGGTTGTGTTTATATTCTTGACCTCTGTGTATTGATGGCTTAGCACAATTATGCATTAATTGCAATACGGCCATTCCTTGTCATTGTTTATTTTCAACGAAGAACAGCTAAACAAAGGATGCATGGAGAAATTTTGTTTTATCTGAATTCTTGTTTAATCAGACCAATGAATGTGTTTTGTTATTATTTGCTGCATTTTCATACACAAGGATCGAAGAGAACACAGTGTTTGTACTTTGATTTACCATTGCAAAAGCTGTAGTTTGTGTTTTTTAGATTATTTGCCAATTTTTACTACAGTATCAGTGCCTACTTAATTTACAGTGTTTTATGATCTACTAGAAATACGATAATCGCAGATACCCCCTTGCTCTGCCATTGATTGGACTTTTACTTTGGTACTGCTCAACAAGAGTAGCCTTTGTTTTATCGAAATGTTGACTCAATATTTTCTTCGAAGTCAAGTGCTACACGCAAAGGAAGGAGAAAAAGAATGGTGTGTTTTGCAGTACTTTTGCGTTGAAAAAAAGAGCCAGTCGATTGTGTGACGCCGTACGTATTTCCCACGGTCGGCATGCAAATTAATTCATACAGTCGTAACCAAGCACGTTCTCAAAAATTTTGAAGCTGGTTGGCCGCTGTAGTACGGGAAAAAAGGAACACTGACTTTCCAATTTTGAATCCATAGGCAGCACAATTAAATAGGCTTTCTGTGCAATTTTTTTTTAACTCTGGACTGCATGCACCTTTAAAATAGCTCGAATTGTTTTGTATGTGAACCCGCTTCTCCCAAAATCAAAGCAAAACTTGAATGGTTTACTTCAAATTATACACGGCTTTCAGACCCGTCATACTTCAAGGGGCTTGTGAACGATTCTCGCTGCAATCACTGCGTCTCTGATTATAGCATTTGTTACAGTTTTAGTCAAGAAAAAAATAATCCATTTGACTAAATCATTCAAGACTTCAAGTTCCGATTGCTCTGAGCGAATACGGTAGCCGAAACTGGCGACAGAAGCGTATTAACATATGAAGTGAAGTTTCTTTAGCTGTCCATATGATGATGTGCATTTGTTTTTATGCTATATACACTTGATATATTTAAAAGCATTTACAGCAGTGCTTTTAGGAAAGAATTGGCCTCTATTATTTATTAGATAACACTAATAAAGACTATAGAGTGCGCCGCAAGCGAGTCTTGGATGCTATTCAGTGGCTCAAGGGCAACAATCCCTACTACAAGGACATTATCATCGACCACAAATCACTGCAACAACTGCCTGAAGATGATGTTCCAAGTGGTCTGCTAATGGTTGAGGACAATGAAGAAGAGAAAGAAGTCACACTTAATCCAGATGTACCCCCTGATACACAGGAGAATGCTGATGGAGATGATGAAGTTTCGAGAAGTTTCCTTCCTCTCCCACTCCACAAAAAGCCAGATCAGGATGAAATCAGATCAGCTGTTGATGGACAAGATCCATTAGAATGGCCATCAGTCACTGGAAATTCCATCAATGAGTTCAAGACCGCAGGCCTGGCTTCTATGGCTTTTCCCACACTCTTCCCATATGGAAAAGGTGACCCAACTAACCAAGGGCGAAAGAGGGCTGTATCTTTGGCTGACTCATTCAAGCATCTGATGAAGTATGCTGACCAAGAAACTGATGGCTGCTTTCGTTGGAGGTTTGCTTCTCATGCTCGCTTCCCATACTGGGCTCTAAACATGAAGCACAGGCATCAGCTGTTATCCCAAGCAAACATCTACCTGAAGCAGCACCCCAAAGATGCTAATCTCACAATAGAAGAGCTGCGTTCAATGGTGAAAGATATGTCAGCCAAACAACTGATGAACCGTGTACAGATGTATGCCACCAAGATCCAGGGCACCAGGCAGTATTGGTTCCAGCGCCTACAGGAACTTCAAGCACTATTTGACCAGAAGGGATATCCTACCTTCTTCTTCACTGTCAGTGCAGCAGACAACTACTGGCCAGATCTCCACCGCCTACTGCAGCAGCCAGAGGGTGCAACCCGTGGTATGTGTATGCGAGCCATTATCAACAACCCCCATCTAACAGATTGGTACTTCTCTGCCAAACTGCCAGAATTCATCAACCGTTGGATTTATGGGTGCCTTGATGCAAGTTGGCACTGGTATCGATATGAATGGCAAGCACGTGGATCAATTCACGCCCATGGCTGTGCTCAGCTAAAGAATGACCCTGGCCTTTGTGACCTCATCACCAAAGCTGCCAAGGGCTGGGAAGCACAGAATATGCTTTCTGATCCCAACGCTAATCATGAAGAGCTGCTGGCAACAATTGCAGAAGGCAACCAAGCCAAGACAACAGCAGTTGAATATGCAGATTGGCTGGTGACAACAATGAATGAGGCAATGCCGGACTTCAATGACTGGTCAGCACCAGATCCACACCCATCCTCTGTTCCCTTCAGAGATGTAGAAGATGAGAATGAGGATTACCATCAGCTGGTCAACTCTGTTGAGCGGCATACCCGTTGTAATGCAGCCTACTGCCTTCGTCGCAAGAAAGCAGGAGAAGAGCCTAGCTGTCGGTTTGGCTATCCCCAAGAGCTGAGAGAAGAAACTAGTGTCACTTTTGAGGAGATAAGTGAAGATAAGATCAGGGCCACCCTTGTCACAAAGCGCAATGATGGCCGCCTCAATTCCCACAATCGGGTCATGCTGCAGCACTGGCGTGCTAATGTTGACCTCCAGATTGTTGTAGATGTCGATGCATGTGCACGCTACATGGCCAAGTACATAGCCAAGGGAGAACCACGCTCTGAGCCAGTAACCGGCAAATTGAAGACCTGTGTAGACCGGCTTCAGGACACTGACCAGGCATCATCTGCACTAAAGAAAGCAATGATCAAAGTTGCTGGGGATCGTGACATGGCAGCACAGGAAACAGCCCACCTTCTGCTGCAAGAGCCCCTGTACCGCTGCACCTATTCCTTTGTTACTGTGTCACTTGATGAAAGTCGCAAAGTTAACCATAAGCAGAGCAGGGAAGGCAGTGAACCAGGTGAAGTATTGGACCAATCAATGCTCAGTGTCTACTCCAAGCGAGAACAGTGGGAGGAACGCTTACCTGGAATATCGAATCTAAACTTCATGGAATTTGCCTCCAAATATAATCTCGTCAACGGCATTCCAAGGCCACGGGCCAATGAGGTTGTTATAAGGGCTTATCCATCATTTTCATCCAATCCAGCTGGGAAGAACTACTCTCTGTACTGCAAATATCAGCTGATCAAGTACAAGCCATGGAGTGGAGAGCCTCAGAATTCATGGAATGGCGAAGAAGAATGCAGCAATGTCTTCATCAGAGCATACAGTGTGTTCCTGTCCACAGAATATGCACAAGAGCACATCCCAAAGGTTGCATCTGAAATTGAGAGTGCTCAGCGCTGCTTAGTCACACCTGAGTCAGAAGATGATGAACCACCACCACCACCCCCAGAAGAGACATGTGAGGAGTGGATGCTCTTGTGCCGTCTGAACCAGCACTATCAGGATAATCCCACAGATCAGATAAACAACCACGACTGGAGCAGTGGAGCTTCTGAACTTCCCCCTCCTCTCCTACGATCCTGTCCACAGTGGGTTGCGCAACAAAAAAAGGAAGGTTCAAGCAGTGTCCAGTGGCTCATGTAGACATTTCACAGCTTAACGAGGACCAGCGTCTAGCCTATGACATTGTTCAGAACCACCACGAAACCCTGCATGCTGACAAAGCAACAGCTCCACTGCGAATGATCATTTCAGGGACTGCTGGCACTGGGAAGTCATACCTCATTAGTGCTATTGCAGATGTGCTCAAAGAGGAATGTGTTTTAACAGGAACAACAGGAATGGCAGGATTCAACATCCATGGCTGCACCATCCACTCTGCTTTGCAACTCCCTGTACGAGAGCAGAGAAACAAAGAATTGCAGGGTCAGTCACTGCAGCGGCTTCAGATGTTTCTGGAAGGAAAGCACTACATTCTCATAGATGAAATGTCAATGTTGGGCCAAAGGAGCATGGGATGGGTTGACAGGAGGCTTCGCCAAGGAACAGGCAAGCTTGTTGAACCCTTTGGGGGACTATCTGTCATCTTGATTGGTGACTTTGGCCAACTCCCACCTGTTGGAGACAGACCAATTTATGCAGCTGCTACAGGATCAGTTCTTGGTGACCAAGGCCACGCTGTTTACAAAATGTTTGACACAGTTGTTCTGCTAACACAAGTCATGCGACAAGCAGGAAACAATCCTGAAGCAGCAGCTTTCCGTGGCCTGTTGTTGAGATTAAGAAATGGCCAGTCAACAGAAGACGACTGGAGGAAGCTACTTACAAGGTCACCAAGCACCAGCAACCAGGCCGAGTTCAAAGATGCAGTCAGACTGTTCTTTGATAAACATTGTGTGGCTGAATACAACTATGAGAAGTTCAAGAGCCTTAACACCCCCATTGCTCGCATCTCTGCCAAACACTCTGGCACAGGTGCAGCTTCTGCCAAGTCAGATGATGCAGGTGGCTTGGACCCAGAGATCTTCCTCACAAAGGGAGCACAGGTGATGCTCACATCCAACCTGTGGCAACAAATGGGCCTGTGTAATGGTTTCCCTGGTACAGTACAGGACATTCTCTTTGCTGCAAACACTGGACCACCAGACCTTCCTATTGCTGTCCTTGTAAATTTTCCACACTACACTGGACCCCCTTTCATGGAGGAAAGACCACAATGTATTCCAGTACCACCACAGCTGTTTGAGTGGGACTCCCATGGTAGCAGACTTTCACGCCTTCAGGTCCCCCTGAGACTGCGATATGCCATGACTATCCACAAGTCACAAGGTTAGACCCTATCCAAGGTAGTGATTGACCTGGGTAAAAGTGAGAAAGCAACTGGATGCACCTTTGTTGCAGCATCGAGAGTGCGTTCCCTTGACTATGTGCTCTTCCAGCCAATGAGCTTTCACAGACTTCAGTCTATTGGTAAGGCTAAAAGTCTCAAAAACAGGATAGCTGAAGACGACTTACTGGCTGTATATGCAAGACACACATGCAGCAATTTCAGAGGTGCAAACCCTGTGGTTCAGTCAAAAGTCTCAAAGCCAACTGTTTCAAGCAGTGTGCCAAGGAATGAACCAAGAAAATGCAAAGTCAGCACCCAAATATTGCACTCTGATGTTACAAATGTTCACTTCATCAAAGAGTTCATCCGCTCAGAAAGGGAATCACTGTATCATCAACTTGATCAAGTGCGAGGCATTGAACCAGCAATCTATGATGGCATGCAGGTTTCAGAAAGGCACATCATGGCAAAGCTCCATCCTGTTGTACAAACTCAGTACACAGCAGTTCCAACCAGTCCTGATGGCAATTGCCTGTGGCATATGGTTTCACAGGGAGTGATAGGCACAGAAGATTTGACAGCTGACCTGCGACTCCTAACTGTGCTGACAATGGTAGAGAATGAGCAGTACTTCAGGCAGCTCCTCAGCCTTGAGTGTAATGATGACACATTTGCAGACATTGTCAAAACAGCTGCCACATGGGGAGCTTGGGGTGGAAAGTTTCATCTCCATGCACTTTCCCTTGCCCTGAACAGAGCAATATATGTCTACTCATCATTCCTTCTCAGAGATGGCTCCTTCCCTTATCCATTCCAAAACGGTGCTCAACTGGCAGAGCTTTTTCAGGAAGGAGCAGATCACACAAGGCACCATTTCATATATCAGAAGCCAGAAGGATTAGTATTGGGTCGCAAACCTATCTTGGGGTTCTTTGCGGCAGCTCACTTTACTGCCATTCTGTCAAATCATGGCTATTTGTCCTTGATGTTTCATCCCACAACCAACCTGTTCCGTCGGGCGGACACAAGGCTCCTGTCTCATCATTTCAGGTGAAGCCTTACAGTAGTTCTTTATCATCACAAACTTAGTCTCATGACTGTAAGAGTTTGTGAGCCTTTAGGCAAGGAAGACATCAGTTCTCCTATCATCACAAGCGTTAGTCTTATGACTGCCAGAATTTGTGAGCCTTTAGGATAAGAAGAAAGCAGTAACTTCCATCAACAGACGTGGTTCACGTGACTTCCAGAGTTTGTGCGCCTTTAGGCAAGGAAGACATCAGATCTCCTATCATCACAAGCGTTAGTCTTATGACTGCCAGAGTTTGTGAGCCTTCAGGCTAAGAAGATTACAGTAACTTCTATCCTTTAGGCAAGGAAGACAGCAGTTCTTCTACCACACAAGCGTTAGTCTTATGACTGCCAGAGTTTGTGTGCCTTTGGGTAAGGAAGACAAACTGATCTTCTTTCATCACAAGCGATAGTCTCGCGGCCACCAGAGTTTGTGCGCCTCCAGGCAATGAAGACAACAGTAACTTCTATCCTTTAGGCAAGGAAGACAGCAGTTCTTCTATCATCACAAGCATTAGTCTTAATGACTGCCAGAGTTTGTGAGCCTTCGGGTAAGGAAGTCATAAAACTGTATCTTCTATCATCACAGGCAATAGTCTCATGACTTCCAGAGTTTGTGAGCCTTCAGGCAAGGAAGACAAAACTGTATCTTCTACCATCATGATGTAGTCAGTCTGGTGACTTCCAGGGTGTGACTGTCACTGGCAAACATACATGTTTACCACTGAAAACTGTGAGATAAGATAGACTGCTTTTGTCTTTTTACCTTTGCATAGGTTAAACTTATAACAGGTCAAAATTTATAACATGTCAATAATTTTGACATAACTTAATTATTGAGTTCTTAGGGTTTTAGTAAACATATTGAACAAGTTACCTTATTCTTACGTAAAACATCCAAATCTTGAAACTGTAACGAATATGCCAGTTTTTGGTGCATGAGAACACAGTACTGTTGAAAGACATTCTATAGGAGTTCAAAAGTTAATGTGTACCAAATCACAAGCTATTTTGTGTAGAAAATTGAGGCTCAGCATCACCAGATACATGTTTTTCACATTGAGAGCAACATCCTGCAGCAATGTCAGCCATTGCAGTACCATGGAATAGTGAGTATGAGGACAATGCTGTGTTTATATCTATTTTGCTGCATGTACATGTTGTATCTGTTTTAGTGAAAAATATTATTTTGTCCTTAATTTTTCCCATGTGCAGTATTTTAACCATAGTAACATACTAAATTGTACTATACAGGTAATTGTTATTATTCAAAAAACAGTGCTGGTACTAAGCACTAAAGATGAAAAAAAGACAATACCAAAAGAAGGTACTGTAATAATACAATGTAAAATTAACTTTTTGTTTGTGCATAAAAACAATCTCTTTATCACATTCTTAAACTAAATATTGCTATCACCTACAGTGTACTGTGAAACACTTTACAATGCACTCAAGAATTTTATCTCTCTGTAGGACCTATTTGTGTTAACATTCCAGGACAACAAGTATTTATTTACAAGTGTGCCAGATCCTTTGCAGCATCCTTTCAAGATTTATGTCAATTGTGGATGAACAGTACAGGTTAGCTATGAAAGTGCATTGTATTGTGTACATCATGTGAATTATCCCATTATCCACTAAAAACTTTGGTGCCTTTCTGATTTTTGTAGGAGCAAAGAGAGAGGTTCCTTGGCTAAACCTACACTTCAGTCCAAATGGAAGTTCAATTTCTATGTTGTTTATAGGTAAGTACTGTACAATAAATTGCAACAATATGTAGTGAAGACAAAAACCTGAATATGTTTTTATTTCCAAAGATCATGCTAAAGGAAATGTTCAAGTGAAGAAATCAGGCTGAGAAGTCAACTCCTGTGCAGTTAAAGGATCCTCGTATACCAAGTCACTGACATCATGAAAGTGTAAGATATTGTCAGGAGCCAAAAATGAACTCAATTCTGATGTGTCTAACAAGAATGCCAAAGGAAAATGTTCTCAAGGACATTGGCCTGTATATTCTGTCAAGTATAATCACAAGAAAAATTATGACTGGATGTTTTCTTAAAATTTGGAATGGTACTGTACTGTGCTCAAGTGGACAACATGCTCAGAGCCAAGTATTTTTTCTATGTGTTCCCTTCTGACACAAGGTTTTGTTAGTTACTTACTTGTTAGAGGTTGTTTGCTTTTTATGAAGGAAAACTTCAGTTCAGTTATGTAATATAAGTGGCAATAACATGTGAATAAGACCAGCACCAAGGTAGACAGTAACCAGTATTGTAACAACAAGTTTAAACCCTTTCACACCCAAGAGTGTTCAAATTCAATTTTCTCCTTCAGTTGGAAATGTACTGTATTGTACAGTAAAGAAAATACAGCTTTTTATACCGTGTTGGTTAGATGAATGCTGACTGAACTGTCACTTCTCACTACATCTTATATATAATTTTAATTTATATATATATATTTTGAAAAAGCTGAAATATTCTGCATTTTAAACTTGGGAGTGAAAGGGGTGTTTACCTGTATTAAGTTCATGATAGTTGTTATACCCTTATCCTCCAAGGGATTGTGTTTCTGCATGTTTTTGGTTGGAGAGTACGTTCCTTTTTTTCCTATAAGGTTTTGGGTTTTCGTACCAGGCAGGAGCACTTTGATGAATCTTATATAACACAAAAGTGTAACAAAAGGTCACACAATGAAGAGTCTGCTATATGATGAAGATGATAAGAAGAAGAACTAGAATAAAAGACGTTGATGCTTTCTTTATCTCCTTTTTGTGTACAGCACTTGACTTTGTAGCAAAAGTGTTAAAACTTTATTTTTATAACATGCTTGCCCCGTCAACTACAAAAAGTTGGTGACATTAAGGCCTCATAAAATAGACACAAACTTCCACAAACTTTTTTTCTTTTTTTTTTTGCGTCGAATCTTCAGTAAAAGACTGAGCAAAAGGCTGCTGTTGTTGAGCTACCAAAGAAATATATGCCAGGCCAGAGCGAGGGGGTATCTGCGATTATCGTATTTTTAGTATGCGTTATACTTTTGCGTTGAAAAAAGAGTCGATTGCGTGACGAAGTACGTATTTCCCACGGTCGGCACGTCAAATTAATTCATACAGTCTGCCAAGCACGTTCTCAAAATTTAATACTCAAATTTTGAAGTTGGTCGGCCGTCGTAGTACGGGAAAAAAGGAACAATAATTTTTCAATTTTGAATTCATAGGCAGTACAATTAAATAGGCTTCTTGTGCGATTTGTTTTTACTCTGGACTGCATGCACCAGACTCAGGCATGCATATTTAATGAGCTCGAATTGTTTTGTATGTGAACCCACTCAAAACAGCATGATTTCTTCCAGAATCAAAGCAAAACTTAAACGGTTTACTTCAAATTATACACGGGCTTCAGAACTAGTCATACTTCTAAGGGCTATCACCGCATGTCAGATTACAGCATTTGTTGCTGCCGAGCAAAAGCGAGGCAGCAGTATATTCCTGTATATATCTCGATTTGAGTCGGGATGTCGGTGCGGATTTCGGTGCCTCGCTAGCCCCTGGTGCACCCCCGCAGAATCTGAGCCCTCGCTCTTCAATGAGTTGCCCCGCGGTGGCTATCGTCGCGTCATTTGTTTTCGTACTTTCACGGACAAAAAATGCGACTTAATGCTGCTAAATGTGGAAGGTTATCTCCTCAAAATAACTGGCGACTTATAAACAGATTTGGCAGATTTAAATTCTGAAAGAGCCTTCGACCAATGAAGACGAAAGGAGAGATGTCATGTTGTTTGAACTTACAATGGCGGAGGTACGAACGCGAATTCTTGTAAGCTTCTAATCTGTCCAAGACAGTATGTTTCTTCGTTGTGTTTACCAGAGATGGATTTGTGGAGTTATTCGTCTGATAGTGACCGCGAAACGAATCCGTAGGGAAGAAATATCGTTCAATTTCTTCGCGAAACTGACTTTGTTTATCACCACGTGGCGATGTACTTCGCACAATTATTTCCAGTGCGGTTGCTAATTTTGCTTCTATTTTGTCTGCAGATTTAATAGATTTACTTTCACGAGATCGATCTGTGAATTTAGAATATCAGTCTGAAGTTTAGAACCATTTCACTTAAGTTTGGTATAGATAAATTCGCTGTTCGTCTTCGGATGGACGAACGCTGCCAACAAAATATTTCATTCAGTTATTTATAATTTCACGTTTTATTGCCTTTTGAATTATCGTTTGTCCTTTTTATTATATGCTTTGGTCATGTATTCTAATTTCAAATAAATTCTAATTAGGAATGGTATCTCGCTTCTGTAATTACTGCGCATTTGGTTTATTTTTGCGAGTCGCATTGCGTTGTCGTTCCCGTACAACTTCCCATAAAGGAATTTGAAGGTAGCTGCGCGCGTTATTTCTCCAGGAGTGAATGGGTTAATAGATTTAGTTACAGTTGTAAACAAAAAACTTTCTTGCTTCCGTGTTCTGACTTGGTTTAATCAGCGAGGGTAAGCCTCGGCAGCATTCACCTGACCTTTGGTTACTTCTAGTTACAGTTTTAGTCTTGAAAGAACAAATAAGACATCTGACTACTCATTCAAGACTCCAAGTTCCGATTGCTCTGAGCGAATACGGTAACCGAAACTGGCGACAGAAACGTATTAAAAGAATACTTCGAGGGAAAATGATCAGCATACAGATTCTAATGCATTCTTGAAGTGATCGAGTTACAAGATACGGGTAGAATATATTTAGTCAGTGGAAATCGAACAACCACCGTGACAACCTTTGTTGCTTGTCCTTTCTGAATAAGTATCCGAGTTTAACACAAAATGGCGTTCGAAACTCCCGATTTGCTTCCAAGCGTTGTGTTCCCTTTGCGGAGCCGTTTCCTCGGCACGCTTCCGTTCATGATGCTGTCGGTTATACCATGTTTTTCGTCTTTTCTCTAGACGTATTTGGCGCCGTTCGATCGTTTCACGATTCCGGCAAGCCCGTGCCTGTTCCCTTCTCTTTTGAAGACGAGCTTCGCGAGACCGTTCTGTTTCAAGTTTTCCACTTTTCAAATTCATTTTCGTGAACGCAGTTACGTACAATTGCTGCCTCGTTAAAGCCTTTTTTGACCTCGCTTTCACGCTAATCGGAAATTATTATTACGTCATTGCCTTAGGCACCTGGCCTAAAAGGTCGCCCCATGACAGACTAACAGACTGACAGACTGACGAACATTAAATTTCGAGATGGCGACCCGCTTAGAGTCTCCAAACAAGGCGATTTTGCTGCATTAGCGCCGTGATTATTACCCTCGCTTCGCTCGGGGATTATTTAATTTGGAAAGCATGGCCCCTGGCCGGGTATTTTCTACTTTAGTAGCCTTCAGAAAGCGAGAGCACTTCAACCCGGTTACAATTCATCCTTGAATACAGTGTGCTAACAAAACTTCACAGCATTTCCATGTGTCAGACTGTCAGCGAAATTATGCAAAAATGTCAGGAATCGGATTACACAATATTGCTCGAAGGCACTTTGAAATAGCATTGAAACGCGGAAAGGTCACAGTATAATCCTACTTGGCCTTCGTCATACTGGGGCATCAAACGACAAAATAGAGGGCGATTGTTGAAATACCGTAATGATAACACGACTTAAAAATAGCGTACACGTACTGTACGTTAATTGATGTAAGTTTTCAAAACTCACCGGTTCCTGAAAGCCATAGTTTTTGTTCTTTTCCAGCAAAGGAAATAAAACCCAACACACTATTGTTTACGTCGTCAATGATTTCAAAATACACTGTATAGAACAGTCCTCGTACAGTAAGAAAATTCCACTTTCCATTGTATTGTGCGTCGTCATCTTGTCAAAACTTGGATTCTGAAAACTACAATCCTGCTATTGTAAAAGATGAAATTTGCCACGGCGATTGTTCGATTTCCACCGACTATATTTCGCCATTCCTTTCTGAGGAAGTGTCTGCGTTTTAACACAAGATTGGCGTCTGGGATTGTGTTCAGGTCGGCCAGTCGATGCCTTGAAGAATTCGTTTCACGGCAAGCAAGCTTGCCTCCGATACACTGGCAAAATATTCGGGCAGTTTACAGCCGTCCGTCGAACTGCTTGGCTTTGTATCTGCATCTTGTTGTACAAAATCACTTCCGTTCGTACTCTATGCATGTCACCAAACAAAATGGCGGTTTACAGTTCTGGCCTAAGAGCCTGGGAACGAGGTCGTACGCCAGACTTATTGACAGACTGACTGACAGACGAACATTAAATTTCGAGATGGCGACACGCTTGGATACTCCGAATAACGCGATACTACTGCATTAGCGTCATGATTATTTCCCTCGCTTCGCTTGGGGATAATTTCTGTCAAAATCATAGCCAAAAAACTGTTATGGTTTTACAAATTAAAAAGTCGATAATTTTCTCTTGTTTCTCGTTCCCGGCTGTATGAAATATCAACAATTGTATGCGGACAGCTTCTCTATAGCCCCAGGAGTTTCCTGGAAGTTTTACGCAATTCGGAGATTAGGCCAAAAATGGCCTCTTTTGTTTTGTTTTGTTTTGTTTTTGTTTTTGTTTTTGTTTTTGTTTTTGTTTTTGTTTTTGTTTTTGCTTTTGTTTTTGTTTTTGTTTTTGTTTTTGTTTTTGTTTTTGTTTTTATTTTTGTTTTTGTTTTTGTTTTTGTTTTTGTTTTTGTTTTTGTTTTTGTTTTTGTTTTTGTTTTTGTTTTTGTTTTTGTTTTTGCTTTTGTTTTTGTTTTTGTTTTTGTTTTTGTTTTTTTAATGCTAAGGCTATAGCCAATGCTTTTTGTCAAAAATGGCCGATATCGAGAAAAAACTTAAGACTCGTGAAACTTTCAGGAAACTTTCATGGGACTATAACGAGACTTTTTGCAGTACATTGGTCTTACTTTTCTTAAGCCGTTGACGAGATATACCAAGAAAACTACGCATAGCTTTAAACTCTATTGTTTGACAGATTGAAGTTTTGGGTGATAATTTGCTCTTATTACTCGCGACTCACTCTTTAAAATATGACAAATTTTATATCAAAACCTTTGTTATACTCTTAGGAACATTTCCTGAAAGTTTCATGCAATTCTGAGATTAGGCTAAAAACTGCCGAAAATGGCCAATTTTGACCAGAATTGTAAGGCTACACAACCTCGTTTCCAGGCTCTTTTATCTCCCGGCCCCCGCCCCGAAGAAAGACCCTGGTTCAGGCTGGTCACGTGTCGGCCAGAATCTGGCCGGTTGCAAAAAGGGAAATCGAGGGAGGGGCCGTTAAGTCGAAAATTTGCTTTACTCTGTCCACTTGGGAACGAAACATTTTGATATAAAATTTAACACCTCTCCGGTGTGTCGCAGTACGAAATCAGGTTCAACTTGGGAGGGCAAATGTTACACACTGTGACCCCGAAAAATGTTTACACAGCCTCTAGCAACCAGTCAAGTTGCTGTAGGCTTTGTCGTTCTGGGAGAGAACAACGCAAAAATTTATTCAGTAAAGCCAACACGGCACTTCTCCATACAGCGGAACAGCTTTACAGCAGCTCGTTGCCGAAATACGAGATCGTATTTTGCATCTTTCAGCGAAGACGAATCCGTGCCGCCAGAATCCAGCTGCAAGCCATCACTATTCGCTTTCTTTTTAACGTTGAGGATGGTGGCTTTAACTTTTCCTTAAGTGCTCCTCCTTATCTGATCGCTGATTAGCGCGTTTAACGGCGAAACGACAACATCGACCTGGTAAATCGGAAGGGAAGTTGGCGATTTTTCACAGTTAATTTTGTCGAACAAAAGTGCTAGAAGGAGATGGAAAATTATAGACTTTCCGTATCTCGTTGGCAGCACAGCGATAATATCTCTTCCAGAACAAACTGCTTCCAAGCACTTAACTTGTTTCGGCTTGAGATTTTTGTTCCAGTAGCTGCTATTAACGATAGCGAAATGAAGACTGCTAAAGAACATGGCGGATGTGTCGTTTGTTCCAGCCTCGTTTAGATTTTGACAAACGCACAGCACGACAAATTTATTTGACAAAGGGACCCCTCCCAACGATTTATCTTTGTTAGCGATGCACGTGACCAGCCTGAACCAGGGTCTTTCTTCGGGGGCGGGGGCCGGGAGATGAAAGAGCCTGAGAACGAGGTTGAAGGCTACATAGCCCATGCTTTTGCCAAAAATGGCCGATTTTTAGCAACATTTTAAAACTCTTGAAACTTTCGGGAAGCCTTCCTGGGGTTATAACAAGACTTTTTGCAATACATTTGTATTACTTTTTTTTTTTCGCCGGTGACGAAATATAGCAAGAGAACTTAACACATAACTTTATGCCCTTTTGTTTGAAAGAGTAAAGAATAGGCGAGGGCTTGCTTTTACTACTTACGACTGGTTCTATGAAGAACTTAACGCATAATTTTAATATGCTCTTTTGTTTAAAAGGGGTAAAGTGTTAAGGGATGATTTGCTCTTATTACTCGCAACCTGCTATATTAAATATCATAACCATCACATATCAAACTCTTCCCATACAAATGGGAACATTTGTTGCTTTCTAGTCCCAATCTCACGCGGCCGAAAGCGGCTACGATAGATTTCAAAATGGCGGATAGATTCAAGAGGACTGAATAATCGAATTGGTTTGTTTAGAAGACAAAATCGGATAAAAATATCAGAAAACCTTGTCAGATTGAAGTAATTTATGTCGACAAGGTTCGCCAGCAGTTGGAGTTCCACTATAAAGACTGAACTTCGAAATTCGATGATTGGTGGCGGTTCGATGTAGAGGCTCTTCAGTGTTTCCCGTTCCAGCGCGTGCAAAAATGTTTGTCCTGAGCAGTGAGCCGTTTAATGATCAAGCAATATGATTCTTTGGTCAGACTTCCCGTGAAACTAAAATAAAACTGTGGCTTACGACGCCATATAGATTCAAACAGGACATGCATGCATGGCTGTTATCTGCATTTATACTGATCATGTTTCCTCTCTGAATTTTACAAGGAGTTTATATTTAAAGAATGCTTTTCACGCTGACTCGCAAACTGTCCACACAAAATGTGAGACACCTGATTTATTTTACCTATTTTCCCCTCCTTCCAATGTTTTAACTTGAATAACAATAAATTGCAAGCTGTTTGAAAACAAAAACGTAGCACATCCTCCATTGTTTCACATTGCACATGGCTTCCATGTGCCATCCTATTCTATAATGTGGCCAGATATTAAATGCTTTGCACATAAAAAAGTGGAAACTATTGACAGATATACAGTTTACCCATTTGTCAGCTGCTGCTTCAAGAAACTAAATTTCCTGTTTACAAAAACCTGTTAGAAGACAATTAACTTCATTATGATTTATAGGTCTAAAGTGTGTTTCTAAACTGTTTATCTCAGCCAACAGTATTTTGAGAATAAATTGATGTGTACAAAGTCATTCCATTTTAAAGTAGTGCTACCTGAAATCTGCACTCTGAGATTTTAACTGTTGGCTAAAACACCAGTATTTTAACTTTAAGTTTTTTTATATCACCTGCACCATAATTAATACTATATTAACTAAGATAGAATTTTTTTAGTATGTACAATTTATTAGTATAGCACTGCACCTGCACTTCAATCTTTTAGTATTAGTGTATTCACTAGTTGGAAGTATATGTACATTCTAAGCTTAAGAGCGAGTTCGTGTAAATATCACCTACGCCGTGCAGGGTACAAAAATCAAAATTATCCAAACTTTGTCATGATGAAGGCTTAATGTATCTAGTTATAAAAATATAAGTTTTAGTTCGTTCAGTTTCTTATTTCATTTTTGCGGCAACAGTTCCTTCCCGGTGCTCTGCCAGAAGACAAAATCGACCTAAGAAAAATGCTTTCATTATCGGCTCTAATGGAAAAACTGGGATATAAACATAACAGATTAAATTATGGCATGCGAGTGGGATCTTTCACGTATGCATAACCGTTGTCAAATGTAAATTTGATTGAAACCAAAATTTTTGACCGATTTTTTAGTATTAACCACTTTGAGCGACGTTTCCTCACGCGAAAAATATGCTAATTTCATCAGCAAAAATCGTGTCCTGGTACATGGTTTTGCAATTAAAGACTATGTTCATCGGCAAAAGCAATGTTCCTTCTGTGATTCTGTGAAATAAAATCATGGGGTAAATGAAATGGTGAATTTTGGAAACGCCAAGTATACATGGTACTTGCACCCAAAATGTGACCGACGGGTGTGACCTTTGAAGGCGCGTGACATTCGAAAACAATAACAATACGTGACCGCAGAATTTTTTGGATTTTATGAAATCGTTGTACAGATATCGCCTAGATTTAATGTAGAATTGCCAAAAGAGTGTTCAGCTGAAGATGAGACGGCAATTTTGCCCAAAAATGTTCTTTCTTTGATTTGACGATTTGGTGGTTCAAGTTTACAAAGAAACTTGCATTTGTAACGCTTGGAATTAAAGTTATCTCTTATTTGATTTTGAATGAATAAACGGAAAGGGCCGATGTATCTGTTTTTTATGTAGGTCTTTCTCACTTCAAAAAGAACGAAATTTGAGATTTGCCGCATTAGAAAAAATGCTTGATCAACCGCACGTGTCGATTTCATTTTATCGTTTTAGAAAGCACCGGTATCCCCGGCTGTCAGTTATTTTGGTTCTATTTTCTGTCGAAAAATTTGTAGCTTTACAACTGTATTAACTGTCAACCTTATGTAATAGGATCACGTTCCGTGCAGTCACGTCCCATCTTAAGATTCGTGTTACGTCATCAATTTTATCTTTGTTTCCATTTATTACCGTATAAGGATTGTATTCTCTATTTATCTAGTTCGGAAACGCCTTGGAAATGCCTATGATATTTTGTAATGCTCGTAATCAATAGCCCTATTATTCTGTATGTTACATCTATCCGTGCATCATTCGATTAGTTCAGAGTTAGACTTGGGTATTCCCTCTGTAAAGCCATTTTGCAGAAGCTCGGGAATAAAGTATCTGCCATCTGTCCATTATTTGGAAACATCGACGGGCTTAAGTCAGTGGTGGTCTTTTCGAAACACCATGGCTTCGTGTGGGTATTCTCAAATTGTTGTTGGAGGAACTTGTGGCTCAAGTCCAGGCAATCCAGCAATTTCCCAATGCGTGATTGTTGGTGAGTACCGTAAAGTTATCAAGGCGCATTTGAAAAGCCATGAAGTTCTGGACTCTTCCCTGGATTCAGAGGCGAGGCTCTTGCTGGCACGGGCAGGTAAATTATATTTTTTTGATTCTACGATTTCCGTTACCCTGGGCCCACTTGTTCAAAGCTCAGTTAGGCTAATCCTGAATTCGAAATGTTCCCATTTTGTGCGTGCAACGCATCCTATGATTACTGTACTTTTTTTCCCAAGGTATTTTTGAGACAAGCGACGTTGTTCTCGGTGTCACGATATACCCACGGCACCACGACACATTTGGCATTTGATGGCGCTGCAACAGAATGAAGGAATTGCACGTGCCCGAGTGAGTGGGCATCGCACCAAGGCCGTGAAAGGAGACTGCGGGATTAACCTTGCTCAGTCTGAAAGACTCTTCCGGCTAACTCAAGTGCTGATCCCTGTCGCTTTACGTAAGTTTAATTCAAAGCAGCAAGGCAGCTGTCAGCTTGCGAATTTGAAAAAAAGTAGTTTTGCGGGAGTAGGTATTATGCCATAATAATATTACACATATAATATTCGGGCTATTTTAAGGTCACATTTAAAAATGTTTAAATCTGCGAGCTAAAAAGTGATTGAGTAGGTGAGCTTTATTGACAAACTTTTTAAAAAAGTTAAAATTCAATTTAAAATTATTATTAAAATTCACTATTCAAAATATTATTTTCAATTAAGATTATAATGAAAACAATTGAATACACTTCCCAGTATTATGACTGCTGCAAAAATCCCATTCACTCTTGAGAATGCTCAATTTAGTTTTCGGTTGAGAAGTTATACTGGTTGAATATATATTAAAGGATTTCCATATTTTCATTCCATAATATCATTTCACTTGAACAGTCTGAGGACGCAACCAAACCTCTGGCGGTGACCACCTTCAGTGTTAATGACTTTAATACCTACTCCCGCAAAACTACTTTTTTCAAATTCGCAAGCTGACAGCTGCCTTGCTGCTTTGAATTAAACTTACGTGAAGCGACAGGGATCAGCACTTGAGTTAGCCGGAAGAGTCTTTCAGACTGAGCAAGGTTAATCCCGCAGTCTCCTTTCACGGCCTTGGTGCGATGCCCACTCACTCGGGCACGTGCAATTCCTTCATTCTGTTGCAGCGCCATCAAATGCCAAATGTGTCGTGGTGCCGTGAATATATCGTGACACCGAGAACAACGTCGCTTGTCTCAAAAATACCTTGGGAAAAAAAGTACAGTAATCATAGGATGCGTTGCACGCACAAAATGGGAACATTTCGAATTCAGGATTAGCCTAACTGAGCTTTGAACAAGTGGGCCCAGGGTAACGGAAATCGTAGAATCAAAAAAATATAATTTACCTGCCCGTGCCAGCAAGAGCCTCGCCTCTGAATCCAGGGAAGAGTCCAGAACTTCATGGCTTTTCAAATGCGCCTTGATAACTTTACGGTACTCACCAACAATCACGCATTGGGAAATTGCTGGATTGCCTGGACTTGAGCCACAAGTTCCTCCAACAACAATTTGAGAATACCCACACGAAGCCATGGTGCTTCGAAAAGACCACCACTGACTTAAGCCCGTCGATGTTGTCAAATAATGGACAGATGGCAGATACTTTATTCCCGAGCTTCTGCAAAATGGTTTTACAGAGGGAATACCCAAGTCTAACTCTGAACTAATCGAATGATGCACGGATAGATGTAACATACAGAATAATAGGGCTATTGATTACGAACATTACAAAATATCATAGGCATTTCCAAGGCGTTTCCGAACTAGATGAATAGAGAATACAATCCTTATACGGTAATAAATGGAAACAAAGATAAAATTGATGACGTAACACGAATCTTAAGATGGGACGTGACTGCACGGAACGTGATCCTATTACATATGGTTGACAGTTAATACAGTTGTAAAGCTACAAATTTTTCGACAGAAAGAACCAAAATAACTGACAGTCGGGGATACCGGTGCTTTCTAAAGCGATAAAATGAAATCGACACGTGCGGTTGATCAAACATTTTTTCTAATGCGGCAAATCTCGAATTTCGTCCTTTATGAAGTGAGAAAGACCTACATAAAAAAAACAGATACATCGGCCCTTTCCGTTTATTCATTCAAAATCAAATAAGAGATAACTTTAATTCCAAGCGTTACAAATGCAAGTTTCTTTGTAAACTTGAACCACCAAATCGTCAAATCAAAGAAAGAACATTTTTGGGCAAAATTGCCGTCTCATCTTCAGCTGAACACTCTTTTGGCAATTCTACATTAAATCTAGGCGATATCTGTACAACGATTTCATAAAATCCAAAAAATTCTGCGGTCACGTATTGTTATTGTTTTCGAATGTCACGCGCCTTCAAAGGTCACACCCGTCGGTCACATTTTGGGTGCAAGTACCATGTATACTTGGCGTTTCCAAAATTCACCATTTCATTTACCCCATGATTTTATTTCACAGAATCACAGAAGGAACATTGCTTTTGCCGATGAACATAGTCTTTAATTGCAAAGCCATGTACCAGGACGCGATTTTTGCTGATGAAATTAGCATATTTTTCGAGTGAGGAAACGTCGCTCAAAGTGGTTACTAAAAAATACTAAAATACTAAAAAATCGGTCAAAAATTTTGGTTTCAATCAAATTTACATTTGACAACGGTTATGCATACGTGAAAGATCCCACTCGCATGCAATAATTTAATCTGTTATGTTTATATCCCAGTTTTTCCATTAGAGCCAATAATGAAAGCATTATTTTTAGGCCGATTTTGTCTTCTCGCAGAGCACCGGGAAGGAACTGTTGCCGCAAAAATGAAATAAGAAACTGAACGAACTAAAACTTATATTTTTATAACTAGATACATTAAGCCTTCATCATGACAAAGTTTGGATAATTTTGATTTTTGTACCCTGCACGGCGTAGGTGATATTTACACGAACTCGCTCTTAAGTTCAAAGTGTACACAGTAGTTGTTGATATACAGAGCTATATCAATTTTTGACTGGAATATATGACAAGAAATACACTAAAATGTGGGTTGTGATTCAGATTGTCCGAGTGACAATTTTCCTGAAGACTACTCTTACCCAGACAACCACAATCTACATGCTGTTCAAACTCTGGTTCAAACCATGCAAATACACTCAATCTTCTGATTTGTGATGTATGCCTCATTCTAAAAATATACACATCAAGACAGCTTTATATGTGTTCTTTTAGAGCCCTTTTCACACAAAATACAAAGAGGAACGAGTTTTCTATTTTTTAATGAACCAGCCATTTTCATATTTCATGTGCTTTACAAAACTATACATCTGAGAAATCAAAGCTATAATGGTTCCCCGAGAGCATTTTCGGCGTATAAGTACCGTATTAGAAAGTTACTGTTATCGTTCGAGACTCTCCGAATCACAAAACAGGAATACGAAATTCATTTACTTGCTTATTTTGTAGCCAAGTGACAAAAGTTGTGCTCCAAAGGGGCCTTCAGAACCTTGATAAATCCTCTTCAGCTGCACCGTACACGACGCTGGCCGCTATCTCAACATCGAGCACATCTGGAGATTTGAATGTCGTTTTCCCGCACCTAAATTTTACCGAATGTGCAAGTTTTATATACCAAAATGCGGAGAATTTAACCGTCTTTTGCAATCCGTTGGTGCATCTGAGATACACGCTTGCGCAGAACTAGAACCCAATGTTTGCGGCCAGTTGTCTCAAAACGCCAAAATGCCTTGTTAATTTCGTCCAACTGATCGAAAACAACCTAAAAAAACCCGCACCTAAACTGTTGTTATAAGGGCCAAAAAATATAAACTTGGAAAGCATGAAGATTACATTTTTCAAATCCGGAGGTGCATCGATGGATTTTTAAACGAGAAACGAGCGCGAGAAGAAAAAGTGCGAAAAACGCGATGATTCTGAGTGAGCCATTGTTATGGGCGTGGCAGTAGATACGTCATAAGACCTTTTGTTAAGAGTGAGTTTGATATGCTGAAAACCTTATCTATACTCCCAGGAACATTCCCTGAAAGTTTCAGGCGATTGTGAGATTAGGCCAAAAATGGCCACTTTTTTTATTGAAAAAAAAAAGAACTACAAAGTTATGAATTATGGAGATATGTAAGAAAATAACGCATAGTTTGAACCTCCTTTGTTCGAAAAGCGTGAAGTGTTGGTCAATGATCTGCTCTTATTTCTCGCGCCCGGTTGTATTACATATCAAATATTATCGAATCAAAAAATGTCTTAAAAAACACAATTACCGTCTCATCACTGCGATAGACGCAGTTATAATGCTTGTACATCATCTTCAATAGAATTCAACGTACAAAAATTAAACCGTGTTCTAGCCTAGAGGCTTTTCGATGCTGTCTAAATTGGTTGCATCATCGCCATTAGCGCACAGCATATTTTGCAAAGCAGGTTTCTCAATTTCTTTAGACTTTTTGTTATAAACATGACCCTCCGCCTCCACACTAGACGACCTGCAAAGTCAAGTAAAACTTTATAAGAAACAGGGAATAGACACTGGCCAGAGATGTGGACGGTTCTCTGGTTCTCACAAAGTTCAAAATAGAAATAAAATGAGCTATCTAGAAAAAAGGACAAAAAGAAAAAAAAAAAAAAAAAAAAACTTTTATGTAATGGAAATGTAGCCATATTGGAGGGCGAGGACGAAATCAACAATTGACTATTGCCAAGAGAGTATAAAGGTTTAAGAGAGGTAATCCCCCCAGTATAGGTATTTTTCCAAGCTGGTAATCCCTCCCAAAGTCATTTTTAGAAGGTACCCTGTCCCCCACGGACATATTACCTCGCGCGTATCAGCGAGAAATGCGAGAACGCGTTTGGTCACCCAAAATTTTTATCCTCCACGAAACATCCAAGCAATGTGTCTGGGGATGTGATCCCCGTGCCGTAAGTGAGAAGGATATCTCTCCTGTCTGAATTACCACCGTACTTTGGTGGGGACGTTAAGCCGTTGACCTACAATCCTGGCCAAAAGTCGTGGGACACTTAGCCTTTTATCTAAAAATTATGACATTTTCCCTCTTCCCGTCCCCCTCCCCCCTTGCAATGTTGAATGAATGTGCTAAAAGTGCACTCCTAGATTTATCACCCATAGAATGATTGGAAATCCGTATCTAACTCTGTAGTTCTTCCAAACACTTAGCAAGTGAATCAATCTTCCAAACACTTATTCCTCCCCCCTCCCCCCTTACAATGTTGAATGAATGTGCTCAAAGTGCACTCCCTTTAAGCAACATTGTATGGGGGGGAGGGGGAGGACTAAGTTTCGGAAACAGGAGCCGCTTTTGTTGCTCAACAAGGAGTGGTGGTGAAAACATAGCATTTTTTCAGAGTGTCCCACATACTTTTGGCCAGGATTGTCTATAACGCGAGTTATACTTAAAATGTCCATAACTTCTAGAGGATTTGATGTATTGATGCCAAACTTAAAAAAAGTTGTTGTTTGTGACCTTGTGTATGTATTCGAACCAAATTTGCCTAATTAAAAAACAGTTGGAACATTTTAGTGAATGACGTGCTCGTATTATATGTGCTGAGGAATAGGATTGTGATAGGGTGAAAATTGAAAATTGAACGGTCACAATTAAATGCCGGTTTTAACGACTAAAAACTGAGGTTAAAACCTTCAAGTTGATTAATCGTTTATTTTACGATACTCGGACGTCGAAATTTAAAAAAAACAGCGATTCACATGGGAAAAGAAACAATTTCCGCGGAGCAGAGGGCGCTGACCTTATGATCATGTCCTCTGTCGCCGACTGTGTGACAGTGCGTCTCGCTGGTTATCATAGTGGCGTTTCTGTTTCAGCCCTATTCCCGGGCTTGTGCGTTCGCATTTCGATCGGGGAGTACGTTTCCCAGCATTAATCCAATTGGCTTTTTTGTTTTGTTTCAAGCATTGCTGAGTTTTTCGCACCGGGCAACGCACACTAAGAGCAAATGTCTGCAGCTCGACTGGTGACGTCATGCCGCGGCAACAATAAACAATTTTCTATTCAAAACCCTGTGTATTAATTTGTAAGTGATACAGATACCAATCTCCTAGCGACAAGAAGTAAAGCTACTAGTATAATCTTATATGATACACGTGACATGTGTACTTTGAGTGACGTCCGAGTTCATGCCGTGACAATACTCGGCCACAATAACGTCAATTCTCAGTAACAAATACGCGAATAAATCGGATTTTACAGCACTTCCTCAGAAAAGAACGTTCAAACTACTTTGCCCACTGTAGATACATTAACATATCATACTGGCCGGTATATTTGACCAGCCGAAGCATGATTTTCAACAGTTCTCACCTTGACCGTTAATAAAAATCAGAATCTATTTATAATCTTATAGCTGTAAGTGGGTGAGAACTGTTGAAAACACATCAAAATGGCATGTTTGAACGATAAATATCACTTAGAACATAGGAAATATAAACGATAAGTCAATGTGTGCAATATCAAGAGGTACAATTTCCTTTACTTTCAAAAAATCAAACTTTTCCCGGTGAGAATTGATGAGAATTGATGCCAGTACTCGGCACATTGACGTCATGCATCCGGTTTCATGTTTCGCTGTGTTGCAATACAAGCACTGCAAAACAATGGCCACACGAATGCGAAGCTGCTGGCACTGAGGAATTTGTTTCCAGAGGTTAAAGAAACGCCACCTCACGTCCATCATTTCACTATTAACACGATCGATGCATCCGCCTTTTATCAGGACAGGCGGAGCGTCTGCTGTAGCAAAGAATAGCGTGTCGCTGCTCAGTTCAAAATGTGTCGCTTACAAAAGTTCTTGGGCGCTGGCAAATGCACAGTGTCGCCCTCCAACGCCTGCAAAAGATCGGTCCAAGCAATGATAGTGGTGATACGAGGGGTTTTCTCGCTGTGGCAACGGAGGTACACGCAGGATCTGACCAGTCAAGCTCGTCTCACTTTTCTAGACTTTATTACAAGTCTTCACACTTAATGTTACAGGTCTGGGTTTGGTTCTCTCTGGCAAAACTAGGTGTGCGCGCCCTTAAGTACGGACGCTAACTCTAGCTCTAATTAGCTGTCCATCAAAATTAAAAACCAATGAGGAGACAAGTAGTACGTCACTACATAGCGACTGAAAAGTAAATGTAAAGAGACGCGCTCCGTCAGCTAACTCAAACTTTCATAGTTTACGAATAGGCAGAGTTCACTTGCTAAACTAACAGAGTGCCCTACTTAAAGTCTGACGAGCGCAGTACCAGTTGGTATAAAAATACTAAGGTCTTAAGTTGTAAGAGATATAAAAAGTCCTTGACAACTAAAGTTGCGTAGTCAACATAATTGACCAGATAACATTACGTAAGGGTTTTGGAGCTTTAAACTAAACTCCGCCCTCAAAGTGAGAGTACAACTTTGTCGTAAACAACTTAATTAAGGGGATTAAAGACAGCGCACTTTGTTTGAACAATGAGACCTTTGAACAATACTTAGTTGCATAAGCGGACGATTGATAACAAAGAATTGTACACTACAACAAAGGCCAGTACACTTAATTAAATTCGGTCCAGGCTTGCATTGGTCGATCAGGTCAAAACTCAATTAGTCAGGCCAGGTAAGATTTGGCCGACCGGATTTATAAATATGCCCGTATCTAAATTAGACTTGTGACGAACAACATTTGGGCTGAGAGTGACCTAGACCGTTTTCAGCCTGGACTTCACATAGTGGAAACTAATTAACTTACAAATAATGTTTTCCAACACTAAAAGAATCAATTTAAAAGTAGAATATTAAACCACGTCCTTAAAATTAAGAATATTAATCATACTAAATTGCGAATATTAATTAACTAATGTTTAATCAAAATCTCTTCCGTAACAACTCCTCCCTCCTTAGTTCAAATGTCCTCATTTGACAGAGAAAGTGAAATGTACAGGAGTTAACACTAACATAAGCACGGCGTGGCTATCACGCGTCCGGAACCAGGACGTAATAACTACCCGAAGTAGGGGTTCCTTCTGACAAACAATGGTGGACGGATATTATCAATAAAAACACAAGCGAACAATAGTTCGTTTGTTTACAGAGGACGTGATTACGCAGAAGTTCGTAAAAACGAGCTTTACAACGAGGGCAAATTTTCGTTGTGGCCACCCGATTTTACAACTATTATATACAACTTACGCGACCAGAAGTATGTTTCAGATGTTGCGCATTTCCTGAGAGAGAAAGACAGTAACGAGGAAAAAAGGAAATGCGGACAGTGAAACATACGGGTGCGTATTGCTCATCCTTAGGTGCTAAAACAGCGGTGAGACAGGAAAAAAAAAATGACGGAGAAAAGAAAACTCGCAGGTTGCGACGTACCGAAGGGGGTAGCAGGCAGACTAAACTTTGCAAAATAACGACACTGAGACACAACAAGTCGAAGGTCTACAGAAACGTACCCCGGTCTTCTTAAAGCAAAGTCACTGACACATCTGCAGAGTTGAAGAGTCGAAACTCCGCGTTAAATTACAGTGGGTCGAAGTATCCGGCTCTGTAACGGACCTTCTAACTTGCGAACGAAAATAATAATACACTACACAACAAGGATACCTGCTACCCAAAACGTGGTTACAAATGTGCCGAGAGTTGGCGGCGGGGTTTGTAACAGCGTTCGCACCGTGGCGGAACGAATTCCTGGCTTGTCGCAACCAGAGTTTTAGTAGGAGAGTGGATGGCATTTGCGCGTCGAGCTCGATTCTAAACTAATTATTTCTCAGTAAATATATCAAAAATACATGCACAGCGTTTATAAAATTTATTCGTCCAAATTTGGCTACAATGCATCAAATCATCTAGAAGTTATGGACATTTTTAATTAACTCGCGTCATAGAGACAATCCTGGCCAAAAGTCGTGGGACACTTAGCCTTTTATCTAAAAATTATGACATTTTCACTCTTCCCGTCCCCCTCCCCCCTTGCAATGTTGAATGAATGTGCTAAAAGTGCACTCCCTTTAAGCAACAGTGTATGGGTGGGAGGGGGGAGGACTAAGTTTCGGAAACAGGAGCCGCTTTCGTTGTTCAGCAAGGAGTGGTGGTGAAAACATAGCATTTTTTCAGAGTGTCCCACATACTTTTGGCCAGGATTGTAGTCTCTCAAATCTTCACTAACCCAATATATGGGGGACTTGAAAGACCTCGGGGAATTTCCCCGGTGTTGTGATCTGACCTAAGCTCATATATTGTCCCGTCACTATGCGTAACAAACTCATCAAACTAAGCTAAATTAAACGTGTTTGAAATGTCTGAAATGGCCGTGCCTTACTCGAAATACCTGAAAATGCTGTTTAGTAAATTCAAACTTGACTGCAAACAAACAACTGAACAACAACACTTTAAAATGATATAAAGAAATATTCCATCCATTCTGCTCTAGATAGCACGGAATAGCGGTTTATTCGGAATGGATAGAATAGCCGGTAATTGTGTTCTTTCGTTTGTTTTCTTTTTCTTTTTCTTTGCCGTATTCTGTCACGTCAGCTATTCTGTTTTCGGAATAGCACAAAATATGTTCTTTAGAAAACAGGTATCCTGTTTGTGTATTCTGTTATTCCTATTCCGAAATAGGAATAGACGGAATAGTTCCTAAAGAATGCATTGTCAGTTTTCTTTGTCATTTTTCCACTGCATCTATGGATACTCACTTTGCCTCTGTAGTGTGCTGACTGCCAGTAATATGATAGAGAGCAAAATATTCTTCAGAAGTTTTCAATGCAGACTCCGTGGGGTTACTCGTTGGGGTATTTTTATGGGATACCTTGCTGCAAAATACAAATAACAAGACCTAATAAGGGATAGTGGAAGTGTGCTTCACCAACATGTCAGAAACCTAATAATTAAAGCAAGAGACACAACTACAAGAAAAAACAAATACCAGACTATAGCGCTAGCAACTTTAGGGTTACAATACAGTTAAAGGAACGAAGTAAACGTTTTACAATACACTGCACTTCCTATCCTTCTCAGACTCTTCAAGGAGAAAATCAAACATCATTTTTTTGCAGGTTCCAATGATTGACCCTATCCCTTATAACGTTGTTTTATGTACATTGTGTAATAACCTCTTTTTTTTACGGACGTTAAGGAGTGCAATACGGCGGAATATTTTTACTAGTCGGTTTTATTTTTTCGAGCCTGCTTCAGGCGAGAAAAAACAAAACTGATGAGCAAATTGCACGACTTTTCGTGTGATAAATTGTTTTACGACAAGCGAAGCAGGGCAAATGTTCTCGCCGCGTGTAATAAGGGTTTGTATAGCTGCCATGTAATTAACAAAAAAATAAAAAATAAAATACAATATCAGTAGCTTTGACCAGCGGTAGTTTTTGACACTACTGTATATATCGTGAAATACACTTATGGCCAAAGCAACATACAACAGGGACTGCGTCAACTTAAGGAAAAGAAAACGAAATATAGTACTTACCAAGAACCTGCACTATTGAGTTTCCTCTTTAAGAATATAACCAGACTGCAAATATAAAAGAATAATTATACCAAAACATAAAGCAGCGTATCTGGTTAGTTTTACTCCAGGAGTACTACCACGGAGTTAACAGATGGAGGTTAATTGGGTGGCCTCTACTGTATATCGTTATTAGTGTATCTGGTAGAGGAAAGATCGCAGGAGTGATGCCCCTACTTATTTCGAGAGAGTAAATATGACCCATCAAATATTTCCTCCCGCGCATGATTGGTAGAATCGTGACACGTGACCGAATAACGTCCGCTCACGAGCAGAGCTTCGCTCTCGGGCAACTGTTCCCTTCTCGGAACAGATAATATCCTCGGACTATTATCCGCGCAAATGTCCTCACCAAAAGTAGTCTATTGTTTATTTAGTATTTCGCCACAATGGCTTTATTCTAAAAGCACTTACACTATTGTAAAATGACGATTGACAGAGTTCAGTAAAGTGCCATTATTCAAGCTCCCATTAGTGCGTTCATAAATATGGCGGACGCGCGGAGAAACCGGGGATCGGCACCAGAGCGAGGCTTATTAGGATAAATGTGACGTGACCCACACATTTGGAAAGGTTGAATGAGTGATTCGCTTTTATTAGCAGTGTCAGTTTATGCAGACTTGGAAATTTTGCGAAGAAAAGTTCGGATTTGTCATGTTGTTTTTGATATCCTCAGAAGCCTCGAGTCCGTTTGTCACCCCAGATCTCTTCCGTGCGTCGGTCATCTTTCTGAATTAAGTTTGTGGCCGCTATCAAGAGTCATTTTCGTTAGCAGCCAGTTCCACTTCCAGGAGCTTCAACTGTATTCTAAATATAACTAGACTGGCGTTGCCAGTGAGCTCGCGTCGTGAGTTGCGTCGAGACCAGAATATACTAAAATGGAAAGTAGGGACAAGAGTGGAACTCCCAAGAGAGACTTCCAGTTTCTCACCAGAAAAATAGCACACAGTTATAGAGAGCTTGGCTGTTGACACCTTGCTCAAATGAAACCTGATTAAACTATAAATTAATAATCATTACAACACTCATACACTTGCTTCTTAAAGGTTGAGCGACCCTGCGTTTTGAGAATGCGTGACATATCTTTTTATGCACAATCGATTTTTGACAGTTTGACTTCGACTCTTATTTCTAACGAGAGGCCACGATTAATCCAGCCTTCGCTTCAATACTTTTGTGTTTTCTTTTATTAACTGAATATGTTTCTTCTATCAGGCTTTCGAGTATTCGTGGCGATTTACGTCATCGCATATCACGTGATCATATGAACCAATCACCGTGTGCTGATTCTTGACCCAGAAGGAAAAAAACTTCATTTTTAAGCTCGCCGGGGCCACGCCCCGCGCGAGCAACTAGACTGGCGTTGTCAGTGAGCTCGCGGCGTGAGTTGGGTCGAGACCAGAATATAAAATGAAAAGTAGGGGACAAGAGCGGAACTCCCAAGAGAGACTTCCAGTTTCTCACCATAAAAATATTACACAGTATAGAGAACTTGGCTTTTGACACCTTGCTCTTTTGACACCTTGATTAAACTAAAAATTATCATTACAACACTCATACACTTGCTTCTTAAAGGTTGGGCGACCCTGCATCTTGCATGCGTGACATGCACAATCGATTATGACAGTTTGACCTTGACTCTTATTTCTAAAGCCCCATGCACACGAGCAAGTTTTCTATGACAAGTTTTCTGCGACAAGTTCTTTTTGCTCGTGTACATGAGAGAATGTGGGCAAATTTTCTGTGACAAATGCATTTGCTGAAAAGCTGGCGTACTAGCTTTTTTATGACAAGGAAAACTTGTCACAGGTGAAATTTGCTCGTGTACACGAAAACTTGTCAAAGTTTTTTGGAAACTTTAGTTCCCATGTCTTCATTTTGCGAGTGTGTTCGCACGTTCAAGATGGCGGCATCCACAACATTGACAACAAAGTCTTTGAATTAGCCATATAATGCAATTAGCCTCTTACTGGAAGCTTTGAGATCACGCGAAAAGTTTATGGAACTCCAAGTCAGAAGGAAAAGAAGCAACGAAAATTTGTCAAAAAACTCGTGCAAATAAAGTTGCTCGACCGTATACACGAGCAAATCATTTGTCACAGAAAACGTGTCATAGAAAACTTGCTCAGTCGTGTGCATGGGGCTTAATCAGAGGCCACGATTAATCCAGCCTTCGCTTCACTACTTATGTGTTTTCTTTTATTAACTCAATACGTTTCTTCTATCAGGATTTCGAGTATTCGTGCTCTGTAACAAATATAAAATTGAAAGCGAGGAATGTCACACGAGAGATGTTTACAATATTATTAAAGCGTCATTGTTTTACGGCTAAAGCTCACCGAAGCTTTGGTTTCTGTTTTCGCCCTGTTATCTTCCCAAAAGTATTTCGTGTCGCCACAGAAAGTTTCGTCGGGACTAAATATTTATCGGCGACAGAGATATTTGCAATCCCCCAGCGATATCCATCAAACATTTGTTTAAGGTTATTCCCAAAGCTTGTGCGAGCCAAAATCTTTTCCTAAAATCCAGTTTATCCGTGCATATTCCACAGAGCCAAATGGTGTTGAGTTTGAATGGGATGCAGTTAACTTTTTCGCTTCACTACATATGTGTTTTCTTTTATTAACTCAATACGTTTTTTCTATCAGGCTTTCGAGTATTCGTGCTCTGTAACAAATATAAAATTGAAAGCGAGGAATGTCACACGAGAGATGTTTACAATATTATTGCGGTTTTGTTCACAGTATGTTCAGTCCATTTGTGACTGCAAACTCAATCCTCAGAATTATTTCGGTGTATTTTTCATTTCTGGTATTCAATGACCATTGCAAAACAAAGGCTACATGATCGAATGAAAGAAACACCTCAACAGGCAATGAACGATACGCAGAAGAATTTTCTGAGGCAACAGATGTCATGTACAGAGTAAAGCATAAAGCGTCATTGCTCGCGGGGGCCTGGGGCCCAAGCGAGCTCAAAATCCCTTTTTTTTTTCCTTTTTGTCGGTCGAGAATGGGCACACGGTGATTGGTTCATATTTTCACCCTGTTATCTTCCCAAAAGTATTTCGTGTCGCCACAGAAAGTTTGGTCGGGACTAAATATTTATCGGCGACAGAGATATTAGCAATCCCACAGCGGTATCCATCAAATATTTGTTTACGGCTATTCTCAAAGCTTCCGCGGTGAACGCGAGCCAAAATTGTTCCCGAAAATCCAGTTTATCCGTGCATATTCCACAGAGCCAAATGGTGTTGAGTTTGGATGGGATGCAGTTAACTTTTACACACAAGTAACGAGCAATTCACTGGCCACATCTCCAGTTGTTTAGCGAAGTCAATTACGTCATCGCTTAGCACGTGATAATATCAACCAATCATCGTGTGCTGATTCTCGACTGATAAAAAAAAAGAAAAAGAAAAATTTGTATTTTTAAGCTCGCTTGGGGCCCAGGCCCCCGCGAGCAACAAGACTGGAGTTGCCAGTGATTTTAGGGAACGATTTTGGCGGATGGATTTGATTTTACTTGAGAAAAAAAAAATTATGATGATGACACACTTGCAACCTTAAGCTCGTCGGCTTCTCCACAAACAAAAATTTGATGGTAAAGGCTGGTCCACACTAGTAAAACAAGCGCAAGAGCAAACATAAGCGCAAGCGACCCGACTTGCGCTTGGTAAACCAGCCTTATCTAGGAAACCGAGCCCACTGTCGTACCCCTACAAAATACACAGTTAAGCAAACTACAATCCTGGACAAAATTGTCGGGACAACAGACATGATTTGTGCCTGTCACACGACAATAACACTCCCCCTCCCCCCTCCCATTTCAATGTTGAAAAGCGAAGAACCAAGACATGATGTGTGTGCGTTGTCAAGTTTATGTCTTCAACATTGTCGAGGGGGGGAGGGGGGATACATAACTATTGAATCTGTAAGCTAAGAGCCGTTCAGGATACTGTGTCCCACACAATTTTGTCCGGGATTGTCTGAAAAGTAGCCAAACTATTCAGACGTTTATTTTATGAACGGAATACAGCGGATAGCTTCCATTTTTCACTCTATTCATCAATATGTGCTACTAATTCCAAAAGTAGACAGAAAGTGACATTTCTGTTACAATTACGGCTCCGACACGCGTCACGCAACTGGGACCACAAGTGCTCCTGGAGCGCCTTTACAGGCTCCAGTACAAGAAGGCTGTTTTCTGAGTCAGGACGGCTACATTTGACAGCTGAACTTGTACACAATAGCTTTATGCTATGTTATTAATATAAAAACCACCAAAAATGGTAGAAATTAATGCGAGGAAGGTTATATGGGACATTTCTCCATTCCAACGGTATAAATTAAAGTCAAATATCTTGTTTTAATTATCAAACTGATGTGGTGAACTGTGAGATTTCCCAGAAGGAAGCAAATTCCCGGCACCTGGTTACGCTTAGATATAGGATAGTGTTTGTTATATCACATATATGTAACTCTCGTGGATAGATAAGACGTTACTTGGATAAAACAAACGGGCTTTTGGGTGGTGAACTGGACTATTTATAAATCAACTTATGCGTCACGGCGGCATAACAACAATAGAGTGAGCTTCGAACTGAAACAGCGGTTGCACCTTAGAAATAATAAAATAAATGATTTTGAGGACAAATCTGCCGCGCTATCTTAAAAAGTGGAGTGTCTGCAAATGTTAGAACTTCTCAAAATTAGCCATTAGTACAATTGTCACAAAACGAAAAGTGTGCCAGTTCTCTAATAAAATTATGCTACTCTCACAAATTTTGATGGATGAGTGCTGTGTATAGGAGACTAAACACAGGAGATTTAGACAAGCGAAACTTTTGAAATGAGATAGCTTTTCAGCTCATATGCAGCCGGGCATTTATTCAGTGTCACAGGCAGGATGCCATGCTGATCACGCCCACTTCGAAAAATGTGCTTTCAGCACATAAAAAAAATATATATTATTCCAATATTTCAACTCGATCTTATTGGACTATCAATTAGTTACTAAATAATTTATTACGGCGGGCGATTCAACGCAATTCTTCTTTTCGTTGAGCAAAACACTCATGTTTGTATTTTTCAGACAATCCTGGACAAAATTGTCGGGACAACAGACATGATTTGTGCCTGTCACACGACAATAACACTCCCCCTCCCTGCTCCCATTTCAATGTTGAAAAGGGAAGAACCAAGACATGATGTGTGTGCGTTGTCAAGTTTATGTCTTCAACATTTTCGAGGGGCGGAAGGGGGATACATAACCATTGAATCTGTAAGCTAAAAGCCGTTCAGGATACTGTGTCCCACACAATTTTGACTATGGCCATACAAAGCGTGTAATTTATAGTGAGAGAGATTCGTAGGTTCCAAATAAGAAGTACTCACCATACTATACACATGACCAACAGGACTGATGAGAATAATGACCCAATTGCAATCGCAGCTATCTCTCCGACGCTGAGAAGATCTGCGGATAAAAATAAGACCTTATAAAATTGACTTGCTAGCAACAGATTTACTTTCCTTTTATCAAGGAGACAAAGGGTAAATACATTGCTCATAAGACACAACGCAAACTGGGACGGCGACGGCAACGCGAGGAACCAGCAAAAAAAGGTATAAATATCCGTATTCCCAAAGTATTCCTTGTGTCTTGTCAACTTTTCTTGTTCTTATGTTGCTCAAAGCTGTTCCGTTTTTTGCCGAAGTTCTATTGCCTTTATCGTCTCTTACGAATAAGGACTGTCGTAATTTCTCAAAATGACGTCCACGTCCTGACAACAACCTAAAAAGCATTTGAAGTCGCACGCGCGAGCACGAAGAGCCCGAGTTCATGCCAATTTCACATATACACGTACGCCTTTTGTCTTCTGCAATGAGTTTTACTGTTTTAAGGTGTTGTTACACTGGACGATTTGCAACGAAACGATGTTGCACTAAAAATCGTTCAGGTGTAACACCCCTCTGCGAACGATTTTTCGCGATGTTTGCAGTGCTGCAACGCGTTGCAAGTTTTTGAAAGCGATTCAAAGACTTGCAACACCGCTGCGTGAATTTGAAGCGAATCGGCGCTGCAAATCGATCAGTGTAACACCAGCTTTACAGATGTTGCCGTCGTTCTCTCCCGTCCTGTTGCTTTAAAAGTTATTTAATGTGTGCTCTCAAAGGAATGCTGCAGCTCCTAATGACGTGTACGGTACAATGTCAAGTCATAAGAGTTACTTTTGCCTTCGTGCTGTTTTGATTACTCAGGCCATAACCATTCTAGTTTATGGTTCCTGTTGTTTTCATTATTTGGCCACTCTAATACCCAAATAATAAAGTTTTAAGTCGCATTTTCATTCCCGTCAGCGATAATGACAAAACAAAGTTAATATATTTTTGGGTCACACAAGGGATATCAGTATAACTAAATATAATAAACATATCTCGCTGAGTTTTAAGATTGCGTGACACCAATAACGAACGCACGGCGACGTCGGCGCGTATGTTTTGACTGCATGAATCTTTTATTTTTTACACGAAAGAGCTCTTAAAGCGACAGGGGCATCCTTGGAAACATATTTGTGCTATATTGTAGCAGAATAAAGCGAAATGAGGCGTAAATTGGCAAAGAATGTGAAGCGATCAGTTAGCGCTTGTCGACCACTGAGTTGAAGAGGCATTTTGATAGGAAATCAATCACATAAATCAATCGTTCACCGGTGGTATTGAAAGTTAAACCTATTATAAGGTCTCCTACAGAGTTTTGTGCCAAGTTTGAGGTAGAGGGCGAAGTTTTTGTTCGAGTTTATTCGAAAGTCTGAATTGATCGCTGCGCGTTGTTTACAAGTCGATGTTGTGATTTTGGCAAAATTAGCCGCGTTAGTTCTTTTGAGTAATGAAAAGTACCAAACTAATTTTTATATTCTTGATAAAAACACTTCTAGATATAACAACCGAATGTTTGTGCAAATCTGAGTAATACCGGACATAGAAATGATTTTTTGAAAAAGTGCTCTGAACTTAGATTTGCGAGCATTGAAATTTGGGCTGTCTTTGCCCCGACACCAGATATTCAATATTTGACCTATAATTCTATTTATATGCTCAAATTGCTCGTGGATGTCTTCTTAATCAATAAATGATAACATTTAATAACAGAATTTCGTTGCGCGGTCGTGTGCGAAGGCTTTTGTGGTCCTATTAATTCCTTTCATTTTAGTCATTTTGAGGCGTAGCGGTTTTAACTTTTTTCTTGAAATTCCAAAAATGTTTGAACAAAATAAATATACGAGAGTAATTGGCACACCATAGGCTATCTCCGGACAAAATATGAAGAACCCCGATTTTTGAACGATGTGCCAAATTTTTCTCATTTCACCCGGTGTTTAGGAAAATTCGCTCTTAACAAGCCTAGTCTAATTAGTGCACGAACCTGGAGCAACAGCGGTAATAGTCCGTGCTGTCGGTAGATCTATGTACAAGGAGTCGTTGTATACTTGAATGTTGCCCAACTGTCCACTCTGCACTGCTTCTTTTAAAGGATTAGTTGCATTTTCGAGGTCAACAATTCCATTGAAGAAAATTGTAAATTCAGCAACGATACTGCCTTTACTGAAAAGTAAAGATTGAACAAAAGTGTTTTTATTTTTGTTTGTTTATTTTTTGTTTTGTTTGTTTTGTTTTGTTTTGTTTTGTTTTGTTTAACAACTACGCACAATTTCACGATTGTCATGGATAATAGTAGCTGTGTGAACTACGAAACTCGGGTAGAAAACAAGACGCACAGCACATAAAAAAAGAAGAGCTGGGCCAAGAATGAACCTACAAATAGTGACACCGTGTTATATTCACCTTAATTTGTTAATAACGACTTTACGCGCTTTGTAAGGTCCTTTAGAAATTTCTTTCGAAATCTGCAGAATAACAAATAAACAGCTACTACATATCTTTTTACAGTAACATTAGTGACCGCCATGCAGTGCGGTACTTGGTTTTCACCAGTCAAAAAAGAATGAAGTTTATGAAGCACCCGAAATTTAGCATTTGGGCCAGTTGTCCGGCCATGTATAGTTTACTATAATGACGGATATCTACAAATCCCGGTAACTAGAGATTTCAATGTCGGTTTTCAACTTTGGCATTTTTTTTATCATTAATAGTGGCAAACAAACAAAATATGTACAGACCGAGAAACTTAGACGTGTAGCATAAGACTGGAATTCCTGGGATCTGACGTTGTTATATTTCTCATTGTAGGAGTCCATGGTCTTCAGACGACCGGTGACCTTCGTATCCCTCTCGCCAGTTCCTACAACATTGAAACACAAGTAAAGCTTAGTGCCATGACCGTCGGGGTAAGAATAGTCTCAGAAAGATGTAACTGTTGGCTGCCGTTTCGGCCACCTGACTCGGTCACAATTGTTTGAATTGTGCCGCGGGTATTTTGACCCCTGTGCTATATTATTAAGATTAATAGCGGATGAGTTATATGGGGTTAAGGGACACGTTTGTCAAGTCGTCTCGATAACGAGTCACATTTAAGAACGAGACGCGTTCTCTAAAACGAGTCACTTATTAAAGAACGAGCTTGTTCTAATGGAGATTGTGCACGATTTCTCATCGAGCTCGTTCTTTTAAGAAACATTCAAGTTCCCAGCTTCCTGGAATGATCCGGAATGCTAAGGGAAGAGAAAAAACAGAAGAAAAAACAGCAACAAAAACACCTCCACTGGACAGCGACAATAAAATAATATCCTTTCCTCTCACCATTGATATGGAAGTTCTGTAATACTTTGATGACTAACGTTGCTTTAGTGGAATTCATTCCATCACTGGCAGTGACACTTAAGCTGTACTGCTGTAATGTTGTGCCCAGCGCGAGACTTGCATTGACCGTGACGATTCCGCTTGTTTTATTTATGTTAAAAGGTCCACGATTTCCTTCAAACTCGTAAGCAATTTCAGCATTTGCTCCAATATCTTCATCTTCTGCAGACACTTGCTACACAAAATCACCAAATGCTGCAGTACTTGTTATACGGCAAGTGTAGTAATTTGGAAAGAAAACCGGAGGGTTGTCATTAACGTCCAACACTATAATGGACAAGTCTGCAGTACTTGATTGCTCTCCATCGCTGGCTTTGACAACAAAATCGAAGCTGTCGTTCGTTTCCCTGTCCAGTCTTTTATTAACTGTAACGATTCCAGTTGTTTCATTTATCCTAAAAGGTCTCCTACAGAGTTTTGTGCCAAGTTTGAGGTAGAAGGCGAAGTTTTGTTCGAGTTTATTTGAAAGTGTGAATTGATCGTTGTGCGTTGTTTACAAGTCGACGTTGTGATTTTGGCAAAATTAGGCGCGTTAGTTCTTTCGAGCAATGAAAAGTACCAAACTAATTTTTATATTCTTGATAAAAACAACACCTCTAGATATTACAACCGAATTTTTGTACAAATCTGAGTAATACCGGACATAGAAATGATTTTTTGAAAAAGTGCTCTGAACTGAGATTTGCGAGATATTCAATATTTGACCTATAATTCTATTTATAGGTTCAAATTGCTCATGGATGTCTTCTTAATCAATAGATGAAGACATTTAAGAACAGAATTTCGTTGCACGGTCGCGTGCGAAGGCTTTTGTGGTCCGGCCATATCAGTGCAAGAGCGAGCAAAGGTATGAAAATGTGAACAAATTAAAATGGGCCCTGCCAATAATGCTGCTTATACTGTATGTGCTGGAAACAACTCCCTGCCTGTCTGGTGCAACTGGGCCCTTAGGTCGATTGTTAGTCGTGATACGATGTTGCACTAAAATTGTTAGGTGTACTGACTGTCAAGTCGTACTGTATGACATAATTTCAATCCGAAACTAACAAAACAAAACCACATTCAGAACTGCAGAAAAAGTTTGCATTTTGTAACCTCTTATGTCATGATATAATGTATATATGTGATAAACTCATATATATGAACTGCGGATAGGAATGAATCACGTGAATTTTTGATCATCGCAGTGAGAGAAGCAACTTAAGCAGTTGCAATGAGCCCGGAAAAAAATCCGAGCTTCAACGGGAATCGAACCCATGACCTTCACGATACCGGTGTGATGCTCTACTGCTGGTTGACCAGACACTTGACCAGCTCCCATACGGCTTCATAGCTCAGTGGTAGAGCATCACACCGGTATCGTGAAGGTCATGGGTTCGATTCCCGTTGAAGCTCGGATTTTTTTCCGGGCTCATTGCAACTGCTTAAGTTGCTTCTCTCACTGCGATGATCAAAAATTCACGTGATTCACTCTTATGTCATATTAGCTAGTCTACAATAGTCCCCAAACTCTGCACAGATTCAGTCAACTTGCAATATTACGTCGTTATTCCCACGCCCTGCGTGGGTACTAATCTGAACACATATCGTTTTTGAATGTCGTTCACGGGGCGACTTCCCCGCGGAGCGGGGTTTGCTGGGAAAACCTCGGAACAGAATCACGTCGTCGCTACGCGGCGACGTCCACGCGCAGCGGGGATTGCTGGGTAAAACCCTCAACTTCGTTTCCAGGCTCTTCCCTTTCCCGACCGAACACGTAAGCTTCTTTTGCGATTTGAATGTTGTTCGCGGTACGACCAACCCGCACCGCGGGGAATACCGGGTAGAACTTCGAAACAGAGTACCTCGTTCCCAGGTTCTTTCTTCTCCCGGCCCAACACGAAGGCTTTTTTGCGATTTGAATGTTGTTCGCGGGACGACCTACCACCCGCGCCGCAGGGTCTTTTGGGAGTCCGTTGCGAAGCAACAGACCATCACTTCATCTGGGAAGGTACTGTACTAGCACGATGGCCTTCAAAGGCGATGACAAGACAAGCGAACAACGGTACACCGAGAAGCAAGACGAAAAATCCGATCGGAGAAACACTAGCGGTTGATTTATAGCTGAGATAATCGGTCGACCGTTCACAGCTGACTCGCATTTACCTTCTTGGATTGAACTTTTATAAACCATTTGAACTGCCTAACATGGTTACTGGCACTTAGAAGCAAGTTATGATCAAGAGCAAGGCCCGAGAAACAATTCAAGACAGAAAATAGTGCTTGAAGGGCGGCCGATAGCTCCAAGGGGAAGGTAAGACACGTAAATTTACTTTGTTCACGTCACTCAATTCGTTCGTTCTGCATAATGCTTCGAGTTTATCGAACATTTTGTGATCGCGGTAAAACTTGGTTGTTGCAATGCTATACATTTTCACGACAGAAAATAGTTTTGACCGTTTGAGTCTCGACATTTAAATCAACTTCCAGTGTCGCATACAGTGCAGAGGTTATTTTGCCACTTGCTCAGACAAAATCACAACATATCACTCACACAGAAGAATCTTGGTGTTTCTGTGCATTTGATTAGAGTAAACCATTTCAGTCTATCAAAGAACAGATCAAAATATTTGTCCTCTGTGAAATTATACCTGCAGTGCTCAGTCAAAGTTTTGAACACACTGGAGTAAGATATCGTAAAGCCTTTCGTTTTTCAAGAACTTGCGAGTTTTGGTTTGAACATGCAGTTTTTTAACTGCCCAGCTACTGTTATCATGTACTGTATAACACTGTATAAGTACTATAAGTCAGTGGCCTAAACTTTAGAGTACCCAGCCAATAACTTTCTAATACAGTCTTTGTTTTGTCTTTGTTTTGTTCTAGAAGTATCAGATATATCAGAATATATTAGAAACAATAAGTGGCTGGGTGTGCTATAGTTCCTTCATACAGGTAACCATCCCTCTTCTCTCACAAGGTCAATTTTAGAAATATGCCTCTCTCAGTCTAATAAGCTCCCCCGCCCCCCCTCCCTTTCCCTTGCTATAAATAATAGTACATATACTATTATGAAATGTGTATAAACAGAATGATGTTTCAGTAAACTAGAAATTATTATGAATTATTATTTTATCAATTTGGCATCAGGAAAAGAAGTGTAATTTATTGCTGCATTTCCTTTTGCTTTTTTGAATTAGCTGTTTAGCTGTACTATACAACATTACTGTATATAAATTAATGTTCAGAAGAAATTAACTGTATTTAGTAGCTGGTGTGGGCAGAAAAAAATTGCCATGATCTAAACAAGTTCAAATTAGATAACACTGATGAGCCAATGCCCCAATCAGTGACTCGAGGTCAACAATCAATTTGCAAACTAAAAGATACATAATTATTCTGATTTATATGCCAGAAGAGTCAATTTGCATTTACCACAGTTAGTATCATTTTACTTAAGCCAGTACTTTACTACATACTTACTATCTAATATTAATTTCTTCCTTTTCCTATAGGTAGATTTGGTGATAATTATAATAAAGTTTTCCTTTGAACAAGTTTTTTTTTCCAATGCAGCTGCCTGACATTAATTTCTGGTGAGATATTATAATTTACATCCACATAATATCCACAATTAGCTTTCCCACCCACCCACCCACCTATCTCATGCGACAGAACACATTTTACAACATTCCTAATTATACTTTGATGCTTGTTTTGTTTGTCATAGGTCCCTAAATATCAAAAGACAAACATGAAGTTCACTAAGTCCAACTGGAAAAAGTATCTTTCTGTGATTAGGAATAGTTAGTTTATAGCCACATGGCATGGGAAATGAGACTTTGTAAAGACAAGAATGTCAGTACAGTACTAAACTGATGCCCTTCTCGTGTCTCACAGTATCTTACAGTACTTGTGGTGGATAATGTGCAAACCTGACTCTCATTTGTCTAATATTCTGTAGAATTATTGTATATTTATAATGCATTTTTACATTTTCACTCACAGTAGAGTACAGGGGAGAGTATCTGGCTAGGGCTATATTTCACTTATGAATGTGGTGCTAAAACTGACTCTGTATACTTTCTTACGAGACAATAAATTACTGTGAAATGGACATGGGATGATGAATAATATCGTGAGAACTTCCTTCTTTCAAGACCATCCTACATATTATATAATGAAACTACTGTACTCTTCAAACAGCAATGGGACCCTGGTGGTGGGGGGTCGGAGTACTCTTATATATATGCCATATAGGTATGTGCCACCCCAAAGGGTATTGTTTTCAAACATTTTTAGTCTGAAATAGGGTATAGAGTTTGCCTTTTTGGTCTGAAATAGGGTATCAATTTTGTGTTTTTGGTCTGGAATAGCATATATAGAAATGTGTCACCGCAGACAATGCATGGCAAATGGAAGAAAAAACAGGTGGAAACTGTTGCAAAAGAAAAAAGTCTCAAAAATAGGTCTGAAATAGGGTATACATTTATGGAGTATGGGTCTGAAATAGGGTATAGTAAATCAGATATTTTGGTCTGAAATAGGGTAAGGGTTTTCAAGTCCAGGTGGCACACCCCACCCAAAATTATGATTATATCGTATTTATAGTTTAATGTGTGCTCTCAAAGGAATGCTGAGGGAAGAGTATAAACAGAAGAAAGAAACAGCAACAAAAACACCTCCATTGAACAACAACAATGAAATAATAATACCTTTCCTCCCTTCAGTGTTACTGACTTTGGGAGTACCTGCAAATAAAAATAAGACCTTACAAATTGACTTGCTAGCAACAGATTCACTTTCATTTTATCAAGGAGACAAAGGGTAAATACATTCCTCATAAGACACAACGCAAACTGGGACGGCGACGGCAACGCGAGGAACCAGCAAAAAAAGTATAAATATCCGTATTCCCAAAGTATTCCTTGTGTCTTGTCAACTTTTCTTGCCGTCGTTCTCTCCCGTCCTGTTGCTTTAAAAGTTATTTAATGTGTGCTCTCAAAGGAATGCTGAGGGAAGAGTATAAACAGAAGAAAGAAACAGCAACAAAAACACCTCCATTGAACAACGACAATAAAATAATAATACCTTCAGTGGTACTGACTTTGGGAGTACCTGCGAATAAAAATAAGACCTTATAAAATTGACTTGCTCGCTAGCAACAGATTCACTTTCATTTTATCAAGGAGACAAAGGGTAAATACATTCTTCATAAGACACAACGCAAACTGGGACGGCGACGGCAACGCAAGGAACCAGCAAAAAAAGTATAAATTCTGTATTCCCAAAGTATTCCTTGTGTCTTGTCAACTTTTCTTGCCGTCGTTCTCTCCCGTCCCGTTGCTTTAAAAGTTATTTAATGTGTGCTCTCAAAGGAATGCTGAGGGAAGAGTATAAACAGAAAAAAGAAACAGCAACAAAAACACCTCCAGTAGGTTGGTTGTGATCGTCCGCTCACAGATAGAGTCGCCCCCGATTCAATGTTAACCTTACAAATAAACGATACCTTTATTCGTTAATTTAAGAACATGTCAGTGAAAATCTCCTTGGTACTACAACTTTTGCCCTCTGACATCATTGACGGGTGTATGCACAAACAACCGGGTCACGTTTGACAGATTTTTGAGCCTCGCTCAATTTACTCCAAAAGAAAAGTGCTCTTTTACATTGTCTTGAGTATGCGCGAGCCGCTCTTCCAACTATTTGTGTGAGTCATTAAAACAAGCAATCTGGAGTGATTTGGGCTTCATTGGGTTGAAAAATTAGTTTGTAACTTTTTCCCAGGTTATAAAATAATTAGCTCGCTAATAGACACCGCTTTTCACCTCCTGAGTTCGGCGAATAATTGTTTTGGCAAATGGTTTGAACCCAGGAGTGTGAACAGTAGGTTGGTTGTGATTGTCCGGGTTAGAGTAGTCTCCAGAAAGACTGTTGTTGGTGACTGACGTTTCGACTACCTGAGCGGAAGTCATCTTCAGAGTCAAGTGAAAAGTATTCGTCAGATGGCGGTATATATGTCTCTGGTTGTAGAAGTGATTGGTCCGTTATGTCGGCCTATAGTTGGTCGAGTCGGCTTGGTTGTGTTTCGTTATTGGTCAGTTGATGTTCTTTTGTCCTGTTGATTAGTCTATTGTTCGTTCGGTTGCGTTTGATGTCATCTATCAGTCGTTTGTAAGGTGCCGGTAATTGTTGGCATCTGTTGAGTGGTTTCCGTTCTAAGTTTGTGTACCAGCTTTTCAGTGTAAGTCGAGACCCCTCACCGGCTCTACAAAGAAAACTGAACACCAAAGTCTGTACTTTGATGTCTAACGTTGCATCAGCGGAATTCACTCCATCGCTGGCGATGACTGTTAAGTTGTACTTCCGTAAAGTTGGGCACGGCGTGAACCTTGCATTGACCGTGACGATTCCACTTGTTTTATTTATGTTAAAAGGTCCACCATTTCCTTTGAACTCGTAAGCGATTTCAGCATTTGCTCCAATATCAGCATCCTCAGCAGACACTTGCAACACAACAGAACCAACTGCTGTAGTACTTGGTATAAGGCTATTGTAGCGTCTCCGAGAGAAAACCGGAGGGTTGTCATTAACGTCCGACACTATAATGGACAAATTGGCAGTAGTTGAGTGCTCTCCATCGCTGGCTTTGACAACAAAATTGTAATTGCCGTTTGTTTCTCTGTCCAGAGTTCCGTTAACAGTAACGTTTCCGGTTATTTCATTTATCCTAAACGGTTGGCCTAATCCAGCAGGAAAAAGATCGTACGCAATTAATGGATTAGCGGACGAGTCATTGTCTGCAGCTTTCACCTGACCAACGAATGCACCCTGACTAACATTTTCTGGGATGGTGAAGTTGTACTCTCTGAAAATGTAAAACCAACACAAGGTTATTCATTTTAGAAGAGCAGGAAGTACCTCTGAACCAAAAGGCGGTGTGAAGAATAAAAACCGAAAAGTTGCGTAATATCGACTGCTCTCGCTTGGCTATCAACTAGTAAGATAAATGTTATGAACAAAAGCAGTGGCTTTATTAGAGACGTTTGCTGGAATGAACACTGACATCAATGAATTTACCAACAAAACCAGCTTATAAAAGCCACATTATATATTCTATTTTTACTACCTTTTGGCAAATTTACCTTTGGCTGAATTTTGGGGCATTGTCGTTTACGTCTTCGACATCAATAGTTACACTGATTAAAGTGCTCTTCAGGTTGTCATCGTTAGTTGCAAAAATGTTGACAACGTAGCTCGACCTCCTTTCGTAATCAAGAGGCTTTATATTTTTGAGTGTCCACTTGTCCATCGCTGTTTTCGGAAATATTTCAAAGATATCGTTGAGGTTACCTTCACGGAAATAAAGTAGAACAGAAAGTAGTCTATTGATAAAATGTAATATACTGAACAGCCATAACATGCAATTTGCATATTAAAACATCCCTGTCACATCACGGTGTGTCATCTCCATTTCTGTGACTGATCGATGAATGTCATGGATTGTTTTCGCCTTTTAAAAAATTGATCGAGAATTCACGACTACACGGTTAGTAATATATTGAAGGAGAATATCTTTAAAATTTTGGTACTTGATATTGCTATTTCATGTACTACTTATCTATTTTCCCAAATAAAGTAAATACAGAACTGTATGTGCAAACGTTGGTGTCGTCACACATCTGATAATTGCAGTGTTTAATGTCTCGTTACTTTTACTAAGACACCACTGTAATTCAAAATACACAAGAAGAGGACTAAAGGGCATTCTTCACAATCAAAACAAAGACTAACAATAAAAAATACACCTAGCCAGATATCGTCGCAAAAAATGGAAACATACCATCTAATTTTTTATTTATTCACTAGTAACTTGCAGCATCCACGTTTGTAGCTACTTTCTGGCAACAGATCTACTTGAACGTTTATGATTAGTGCCCAGAAGTAACTTTCTGACAACGTGCATCTTAAACATTGTAAATCCTGGCTATTTTTTCTAAGCTCTCATGCATTTTTAACTTTGATGCATGCGGCCGCGTAACATATGGAACGAAGTTTCATAATGATAGTTGTAGTATACTTACCTAATATTTTGCCTGAAACGTTGGCACGCTTATTATTTGGACTGCGAGCTGTGAAATAAAATGTCACACTAATGCTTTTGTTTTCCAGTACCTTGACTGTGTACGTAACACTTTTGAAGATAGGACGGGTATCTGAGAAAAAGAAGATACACAATCATAAGAACTTTTTAGTTTTACTCTTTTACAAATGAAAACTTGAAATTCGATCAAACTTTTAAGTTAAAACCTTCTCCCCTATCTCTTGTTTCTTAACAATTCGAGTATTTTCTATAATTTCACAAGGCTTGCATCCGTACTAGCCTCCGTGTTTAGAAAAGTCCACGTATGGCCCTCCAAAATATTGTATTCCTAGCTTAGGCCTCAGTCGCACTTGCGAGTTCAACAAAAATTATGTCGACATTTACAATTTATTAAGTGCAAACGGCCCTTTCTTCCTGACGAATGTATATTTATGTCGGTGAGTTCCTACCAAACTTCGAAGATACTGTCGTTTTCTCTGGATGCTTAGTTAATTATTAACAAAACAGTCTGGTGCAACTGGGCCCTTAGGTTGATTGTTAGCCGTGATACGATGTCGCACTAAAAATCGTTAGGTGTACCTAAAAAGACTGTCAGAGTGCAAATCTTGACAGTAGGTGCTGTGTTTGAATGCTCTGCGCATGGCATGAAACAGACGTACAGATAAACCTTGAGTGAGGGACATTCTTCACAGTTGCCTTACCGTACACCTCAAGCTCTGTGGCTTGAGAAGCGACACTGATGTTGTTGAACTCTGCCACGCAGAAGTACCGTCCAGAGTCACTGACATTTACGTTTTGGCGAAAAAGATTCATGGAAGAGCTGATTACCTGTATTCCAAAACAACGCAGCGACTAAAACACGGTTCATCAACAAATATAAACTCTTATAACAGAAGGAGAGTAGAGGTCAGCGGTCAAAGATGAGTCAGCAGTCATTGCTCAAAGATGTGGGTTCAAGCGCAAAACATAAAAAAAAAACAATACTAAGACTTAATGCTCAATTATAAGTTAATCCAGTGCATTCTCTCTGACGCAAGTTATGTACCACACGAAGTGTAATTTTATCCACTCGAGTAAGTTCGAGTGAGTTACAAAATAATGGCGATGAACACTGACCAACGGAAGTAACATCAAGAACGCGTTTCCGGTTTACACTGATAATGAAACCAGAGAACACTACCTGGTTATCTTTGAGCCATTTCAAGGTGGATTGGTTTAGCGGAACGACGTCACATCTCCACTGAATGTCTCGATCAAGATCTGAGGGAAGGGACACAAAAGCAGGGGTATTAATGACGGCTCTTGGTCCGTTGTCATGGCATCGAGCATTCGGTGATTTGAAGTGACGGTCCTCGTCTAGAAAATAAAAAGGAAAAAAAAGTCAGAAGAACTAAGCCAGGAAATGGCGCGAGACTTTCTCCGCAGTTATCTACGTTTGCTAGACAGAAGATCCGAGGAGAAACGAACCTCTGCGCACGCAACTCTTTTTCTTTGATGAGCCGCCGTTATTTATGCACATAATATGTATGTATATATATATAACGTGTATGTATGCACGTATGCCGAAAACGAATATTTTCGAAAACGCTCTCCAGAGTGGATATTTTCGAAAACTCCGGTTTCATGTTGTGGTGTGGACGGCGCAAACACAGGTGACGTCATGATGATCATGTAATCTCTGTCAAGAAATCTGCGTATGTTCAATCCAGGCATTTAGCGTTTTCGGTCGGTCCAGCGTAGTAGTGTGGACAGCAAAAACGATAGTGTGGACGGAAATTTTTCGATGCGTTTTCGTATGAAAACGAAAACGGATTAGTGTGGACGAGGCCTTAGAAACATCAGCTTTTGCACACTATTACAGGTAACTTGTTAACATACCTAATAAGGCCACGTAAAACGTGCTGTTTTCCAGAACAATTAGGTCAAGGACCTCATCACTCTTTACTGAGAGAGAAACTGTCTGCCATGCAGTCAGGTACACGGTGGAAGTGACAGCCAGAGTCACAAAGTCCCCAATTCGCACCGTTTTGATGGCTTTAAGTCGATCACCAGAACTCACATCCACGGACAGTTCTAGTCGAAATTCTCTGAAGAAATATAGAAAAGTGTAATAATTTTTGCCCGCACACTAATAACTGAAGTAGTCAGGTAGCAACAGAAATATCATAATCCCCATTGTTATTAACGCCTAGTCCCGTTTTACGCAACAGGGTCATGCAGAGACGGACAGAGACTGAGCTGGAAGCAAACGTATATTGACATAGTCTTTGCCATTTAGTATGCGAGAACATAATACAGAAAAAAATCGTAATGAAGAAAATGTGAAAGGAAAATAGCTCCCCCCGCACTTATGTCGTGTTCTTTCAAAACTACCGCGCTTTCTATATTAAAGCGGCCTCGTGGTTTCCCTAGGCTACTTTTATGATCTTCCATCTTCCCGCGTGTTTAGATAAAGAACGAGTTATATATCACATTAGCGTGTAATATACTCTCATCTAACATGTTTTTTAGCCAATCCTGTTGAGTGTACCACCACAGTTTATACTATTTTATAAAAATCAACATAGCACGTCGAAGTGTCATAATTTTTACATAATACAGCCAAACCTATGCTAAGCGTACACTTGTCAAAGTCCCGACAATCTACTCCACATTAAGATGCTGTAACCCGCTCTACCTGTATTAAGCGGATAGTCACTCGATATTAGATGGATACTTTACAAATAATAATAATAACTAGAAATACGATAATCGCAGATACCCCTCGCTCTGCCACTGATTGGACTTCTACTTTGGTACTGCTCAACAAGAGCAGCCTTTGTTTTACCAAAATGTTGACTCAATCTTTTCTTCGAAGTCAAGTGCTATACGCAAAGGAGGAAGAAAAAGAATGGTGTATGTTATACTTTTGCGCTGAAAAAAAGAGTCGATTGCGTGACGAAGTACGTATTTCCCACGGTCGGTACGTCAAATTAATTCATACAGTCTGCCAAGCACATTCTCAAAATTTAATACTTAAATTTTGAAGTTAGTCGACCGCCGTAGTACGGGAAAAAAGGAACATTGATTTTCCATTTTTGAATTCATAGGCAGTACAATTAAATAGGTTTCCTGTGCGATTTTTTTTTTACTCTGGACTCCATGCACCACACTCAGACATGCATATTTAATGAGCTCGAATTATTTTGTATGTCAACCCGCTCATCTCCCAGAATCAAAGCAAAACTTGAACGGTTTACTTCAAATTATACACGGGTTTCAGACCTAGTCATACTTCACAGGGCTTGTGAACGATTCTCGCTGCAATCACCGCGCGTCAGATTACAGCATTTGTTACAGTTAGTCTTGAAAGAAAAAAAAAGACATGTGACTAAATCATTCAAGACTCCAAGTACCAATTGCTTTGAGCGAATACGGTGTCGAAACTGGCGACAGAAGCGTACTAAAACAATATTTCGAGGGAAAATGATCAGCATACAGATTTTAATACATTCTTGAAGTGATCGAGTTACAAGCTATACGGGATAGAATATATTTGTCACGGTGATTGTTCGATTTCTACTAACTAACCTTTGTTGCTTGTCCTTTCTAAATAAGTATCTGAGTTTAACACAAAACGGCGTCTGAAGCTCCCGATTTGCTTTCAAGCGCTGTTCCCTTTGCGGAGCCGTTTCTTCGGCACGCTTATATTCGGTTATAACATTTTTGTCGTCTTTTCTGTAGACGGATTTGGCGCTGTTCGATTGTTTCACGATTTCGCCTTGCCCGTGCCTGTTTCTTTCTCTTGAAGACGAGCTTCGCGAGACTGTTGTGTTTCAAGTTTTCCAGTTTTCCATTTTCGTAAACACAGCTACGATATACTGTATCTAATTTCTCTTACTGTGAGTAAAACTACAGGGCCACACATGATCGATCCGGCCTTTGTTATTGGTTAAGCAGCGATAGGAACTGGGGACGAGGTCGTACGACAGACTGACAGACTGACAGACGAGCATTAAATTTCGAGATGGCGACATGCTTGGAGTCTTCGAATGATGCGATACTACTGCATTAGCGTTGTGATTATTTCCCTCACTTCGTTCGGGGACTAGAAATACGATAATTGCAGATATCCCCTCGCTATTTAGTGGGTTTTTGGAAAGCGGGAATCTTGTTTATTTTCCGTTCGGAGATTATTTAATTTTTTTTGCAAACCACGGCTGTGTAGCGACGCCACCAGTCGGCCGCTAAAAAAAATCTTTGTCGCACGGCAGTCTCGGTTTAGGTCAGACAACGTGTACAGTCTGTATTCGTAGACACTAGCTGAACTCAAAAATTTGCTGAGACAACATTTACACGCAACTACAGAATACTACCGAGGCTTGAAAGCCAAGCAAAGTAATTGTAATTGTTGTAATTGTTGTAATTGTTTAATTTGGAAAGCAGTGGTCCCTGGCCGGGTATTTTCTACTTTAATCCCCGAACGAAGTGAGGGAAATACTCACGACACTAATGCAGCAATATTATACCGCCTACTTGGGGACTCCAAGCCTGTCGCCATCTCGAAATTTAACGTTGTCTGTCAGTCAGTTTGTCAGTCAGTCTGTCGTACGACTTTAGGCGCGGTTACCCCGCTAACCAATAACAAAGGCCGGATCGATCACGTGTGCCCTGTTGTTTTACTCGGAATAACTTAGAGATGAGATTTGAACGAAGCATTTAGATTTGAACGAAGCAGCAATATATTGTAGCTGCGTTCACGAAAATGGAAAACTTAACTGAAAAACTTGAAACACAACAGTCTCGCGAAGCTCGTCTTCAAATGAGAAGGGAACAGGCACGAGCAAGGCGAAATCGTGAAACGAGCGAACAACAGCGCATGAATGCCGATCGAAAGCGACATGAACAGAAACGGGTAATGCAGACAACTCCGCAAAGAGAACAGCGCTTGAACGCAAATCGGAAACTTCAGGAGAAAAAGCGGGCCGAAGAGAAGACTCCGCAAATTAAGACAACAGCGCATGAATGCCGACCAAAAGCGACATGAACAGAAGCGGGAAACACAGACAACTCCGCAAAGGGAACAGTGCTTGAAAGCAAATCGGGAGCTTCAGACGCCGTTTTGTGTTAAACTCAGATACTTATTTAGAAAGGACAAGCAACAAAGGTTAGTCAGTGGAAATCGAACAATCACCGTGACAAATATATATTTTGTAACTCGATCACTTCAAGAATGTATTAAAATCTGTATGCTGATCATTTTCCCTCGAAGTATTGTTTTACTACGCTTCTGTCGCTAGTTTCGGCTACCGTATTTGCTCAGAGCAATCGGAACTTGGAGTCTTGAATAATTTAGTCAGATGTCTTATTTTTCCGTAATCTGACACGCGCTGATTGCAGCGAAAATCGTTCACAAGCCCTTAGAAGTATTACTGGGTCTGAAGCCCGTGTATAATTTGAAGTAAACTGTTCAAGTTTTGCTTTGATTCTGGGAGAAATTTTGCTGTTTTGAGTGGGTTCAAATACAAAACAATTCGAGCCTATTAAATATGCACGCCTGAGTCTGGTGCATGCAGTAGTAAAAACAAATCGCACAGGAAGCCTATTTAATTGTACTGCCTATGAATTCGAAATTAGAAAATCAGTGTTCCTTTTTTCCCGTACTACGACGGCCGACCAACTTCAAACTTTGAGTATTAAATTTCGAGAACGTGCTTGGCAGACTGTATGAATTAATTTGACGTGCCGACCGTGGGAAATACGTACTTCGTCACGCAATCGATTCTTTTTTCAACGCAAAAGTATAACACACACCATTCTTTTTCTCCTTCCTTTGCGTGTAGCACTTGAGTTCGAAGAAAAGATTGAGTCAACATTTCGGTAAAACAAAGGCTACTCTTATTGGGAGTTACCAAAAGTAAAAGTCCCATCAATGGCAGAGTGAGGGGGTATATGCGATTATCGTATTTCTAGTAGCCTTCAGAAAGCAAGAGCACCTCAACCCGGTTATATTTCAACCTTGAATACACTGTGCCAACAAATACGGCGAGAAAACTTCACAGCATTTGCATGTGTCAGACTGTCAGCGAAATTATGCAAATATGTCATGAATCGGATGACACACAATCTTGCACGAAGGCACTCTGAAACAGCTTTGAAAACTAGCGAAAAGATCACAATATAATCATGCTCGGCCTTCATCACAGTTCCCAGAGCATCAAACGACAAAATATACGGCGATTGTTGAAATACCAACTATGCTGCATTAGCGTCGATAATACGATAATAATAATATATAATAATAATAATAACGATAATAATAATAACGATAATAATAATAATAATAATAATAATAATAATAATAACGATAATAATAACAATAACAATAACAACAACAACAACAACAACAACAATAATCCCCGAGCAAAGCGAGGGTAATAATCACGACGCTAGTGCAGCAAAATCGCCTTATTTGAAGACTCCAAGCGTGTCGCCATCTCGAAATTTAATGTTCGTGTGTGTGTGTGTGTGTGTGTGTGTGTGTTTATGTCATACGACCTCGTCCCAAGGCCCTCCGCGTCTAGCGACCACTGCAGGCGAGGTTACATCGGCAGCTAACTGTAAACCGCCATTTTCTTGGTGACATGCGTTAGAGTACGAACGGAAGTGATTTTGTACAACAAGATTCAGATACAAGGCCAAGCAGTTCGACGGACGGCTGTAAATTGCCCGGATATTTTGCCAGTGCATGGGAGGCAAGCTTTACTAGCCGTAAAACGGATTCTTTAAAGCACAACTGGTCGACCTGAACACAATCCCAGACGCCAGTATTGTGTTAAAACGCAGACACTTCTTCAGAAAAGAATAGCAAAATACAGTCGGTGGAAATCGAACAATCACCGTGGCAAATTTCACCTTTTGCAATAACAGGAATGCCATTTTCAGAATCCAAGTTTGACAAGATGACGACACAATACAATGGAAAGTGGAATTTTCGTACTGTATGAGGATTGCTCTATACAGTGTATTTTGAAATCATTGAAGACGTAAACAATAGTGTTTTGGGTTTTGTTTCCTTTGCTGGAAAAGAGCTAAAGCTATGGCTTTCAGGAACCGGTGAATTTTGAAAATTTACAACAATTAACGTATAGTACACTTTTGTTAAAAAACAATCGTGGTATCATTATGGTATTTCAACAATTACCGTATATTTTGTCGTTTGATGCCCCGGGAACTGTGATGAAGGCCAAGTAGGATTATACTGTGATCTTTTCGCTGGTTTTCAAAGCTATTTCAGAGTGCCTTCGTGCAAGATTGTGTCATCCGATTCCTGACATCTTTGCATAATTTCACTGACAGTCTGACACATGCTGTGAAGTTTTGTCGCCGCGTTTGTTGGCACACTGTATTCAAGGATGAAGTGTAACCGGGTTGAAGTGCTTTTGCTTTTTGAAGGCTATTAAAGTAGAAAATATCCGGCCACTGCTCTCCAAATTAAACAATATGTCTACTAGCGGGACCCCGTAAGATACTCGCTCAACACAATCGGACCCTGTATTATTTAGTTACCGGGTTTGCCCGCTCAATAAAATCGGACCTTGTATTATTTAGTGACTTGATTTCTTTTTTCTGTCAAATATTTTAAAATCGTCAAACGCAGTTTGAAAAGTTGTTGTGTTCAAAATTGAATCCCTGCTAAAATTCACACGGTTCCGAGACTTCGAAAGCGTGTAAACAAGGGACTCGCTTTGACGGTTCTAAATTTGTCACACTCGAAGAAACGCATTAAATTGATAAAGTAAAAAAAAAAAAAAACACGTATGTCGTTAGGATAAAGCATTGGCTGGAGAAATCGCGGCTTTTCTTGAAATTCATAAAAATTTCGGTGTCCAAGATCGACTTTGCTTGGCTTTCAAGCCTCGGGAGTATTCTGTAGTTGCGTGTAAATGTTTTCTCAGCGAATTTTGAAGTTCAGCTAGTCTCTATGAAAATTGCAGACTGTGCACGTTGTCTGAACTAAACCAGACTGCTGTGTGACAAAGATTTTTTATTAGCGGCCGACTGGTGATGTCGCTACAGCCGTGGTTTGCAAAATACTAGCGGGACCCCGTAAAATACGGTGATTTGTTTTTGCAATTTCTGATTGTTCTGGCTTTTCTCGCTTGGGAAACGTCATGCTGACAACCGAGAACATATCGAAATACAAACCAAGAGAAAGCTATTTGAGACATTCAAAAACCGACGGCATTTCAATCCGTTTATATTTCATCTTCGATACTGTTTACAGTGTACAGTACAAACGAAGCGAGAAAATATCATTCCACTTTTACGTGACCTCTATATTACAGTTCACAAATGCTCAGCGGTCACCACGGCGTTTAAAAACACAGAAGACACTTAAGGATCTTAATCCTATCGAATTTACACGGCAATCTTCAAATACATCAAATTCGGCGAATGTAAATGTCACCTTGTATTCTTATAAAGGTTTATTCGCATTTGCATCGCTCGGTTACCAGAAACTCAGCTTGATTTTTCCAGCGATCTTGCCCGTATGACAATTGTCCGAGTGAGCGCTTCAGTACAGGGTCCAAGGTAACTGACTTGAAGTCATTTGAACTCCATGACGATATTTGGTGTTGAAAACAGCGTGATTTGGTTACCTAATGGGTAGAAACCTTTCCCATTTCGTTTGCAGTGAAAATCCTTTGCAATTAAATCGATAATTCTCAAACCCATAATACTTTCCTCCTGAAACAATGGCTGCCTCGTTATAAGGTTTTCCCAAAACAAAAGTTTATCTCCATATTAGGATCTCGAACCGGAAGCGTTACGGACGGACGGACGGACGGAAGTGAGTTAGCGTATTATTATATAGATAATAATAATAATATAATAGTAATAATAATAATAATGATAATAATAATAATAATAATAATAATAATAATAATAATAATAATAATAATAATAATAATAATAATAATAATAATGATGATGTTAATGTTAATATTAATACTAACATTAATACTAATAATGTATCAAGCTTGGTGCCAGACATTAAAAATGAGAATTGATAACTGGTAGCTTCCTCAGGTGACCTCATCATGTTATGAACTTTCGTAGGGATCTATACATACCTACTATTTAAAGCTGCCGCAGATGGCACTCTGAAACGCACCGTTGCTGCTACAAAGTACACGCCATCTCTGCTGTTCACAAACCTTCCTCCTTTCTCGTCTGAACCGTCCGGAAGACATCCCAAGTCAACTGTATCCCAGCCTTCTATGGCGGCCCACCACTCTGACGTCACGTTCATCCAGGTTTGTTGCGACTGTTTTAATGCGAAACAAGTCCCTGTATCTTCCCCTATTTTAACGAAAGAAAACTTGGCGGGTTTGGGGTGGACATCTGGAAGCACCAACTGGGAGTTGTCAGTAAACACCAGAACAGAAAAAACATCGTCTTTTGTAGCACAAGCAAGACCAGTGGCACTGAAAGATATACTTGACGTTCCCGAAAGCGTAGTGGTAGCATGCAAGACCTGCGGTATTTTGGAATTACTTGTCTCTACTCTCACACTGACATTACTGTTAAGTTGAGATCTCACAAGGATATTCAAGGCTACTATGTATAGTCCTGACGTCGGAATTGCTGGTATTCCAATATTCCCTTGACGAGTGAACCACTGAGTTATCTTTTGCCAGCCTCCAGCGACAAACGACGTCGAATTGTGTGTCCGTTCAACCAAGGTGTTTCCCTTTGCGAGTGTGAGTAACTGAACGGAGCGCCGAGCGAAAGTAACCTTTCGAGCACTACTTTGGTTGAAGTTCACACACGTATAGATATCTGTGTCATTTGTGAGTTTCAAAAACCCCACAAAACCGATTGTCGCACTTCCCTTCCTCACAGGGGAAAGAAATTCGAGTTCACAAGATGAACACTCCTGAGAGCCAATACAGACACTCTCGTTACTGGTAACTTCAACTTGTACGAGAAACGATACAGAAATCAGATAAATTCCATCTCTGGTCAGATTTAGGTGGCTTTTGATGGATTGAGCAGATATAATGGACTCTACGATTGATCCTCTTTTATACTCGCTTATGAATCCATTGGTTGACCATATTGGTAACGCTGCATTTTGAGCAGGTGGAGCTCCTGTGTGTTGCTGTTGTAACCCGGGTGGGCGCTTCCATGGCAAAATTCTTGCAATGGAAAAAATACTGTCCTTAATGATTCTCCACACTGTAATCTGAGATTCAAAGCAAACTGAAAGTTTCTGACCTTTCCTGAGATAAAGCACTCCAAAACCACCCAACGTAAATTTTGAAAATTTGGCCGTGTCGACTGTCTTAAAAACAATCACTCCTTTTTTAGAACACGTTTTCTCGGCACATACACTAACAATTGCTATCGGGTGTGAGGACTGATTGACCTTTTTTAACACTTGGATAACGCTTTTTACGTAGTACAAGCCAGAAATTGGAATTTCTGAATCATCAAAAGTGCTCTTTCCTTTACCCACAGTCCAAAATGTGAGTACCTTCGGCACTTCAGAAATGTCTATCGCACGGTCACCTCTAGCCCGAAATCCGGCAAAGTCGTGACTGCTTTCTTCTCCAATAAGCACAATTGAAACGCTGCTGTTACGTTCTACAGACCAACTAATACTGCTACCTGCTTTGATGAAGATAGACAAATAGGCGCTCGAACTTGAGAGTTTTGCTGTGCCAGAGCTGGACAAAGTTAAAATTCTTTTACCACTAAGGGTTTCCTCGGGACGACAAATTGAGATGGGCTTGAGTTTATTTTCCCCGTCAATGCGAACTTGAAGTGTGAAGGAGGCCGGAACATGGTGAGAAACCAAAATACTTACACTGATTAAATATGTTGCGATAGATGGAAGTGGTGAGGTGAACCTCCCAGTTTTAGGGCTAAAAGCTGTTCCTGTTTGAAACACTGTGCTGGCCTTCTCAATGGTCGACCAGCCTCCTATTTCTTTGAAGTCGCTGGTATTAAGTTCATCCGTCCCGTTCTTAACTGTTGAAAATAGGACAAACATGTCAATCTGAACAAATGCACTACCAGTCGAGTAGAAACGTCTTTGGTAAAATTATGACAAACAAAGGACCCACACAATTGTATCGTCCCCAACACTACTCCCCTCTGCATGGTAGTGACACTGGACTCAAGAAAATACATGAATATGATTGCCATACCTGCAAAAAATCCAGGAACACCGTCATCCTCAAGCCGCCCGGCACCAATCAGAGCAACAGAAAAGCTGGTTTCTGTTTTAACCATCCATGATGCACTTTGCCCCACGCGAACAAACACGGACAAATTCTGACCTCGGTGAAGATTTAAAGATCCCATCACGTTGAGGGTCCTGTAACCCGTCACGCTTCCCTCGTGTGAATAAAGCCCATTACTGGGATCCACAACTTGGTCGACTGCTATTAAGGCCTCGAGTGAAGCTTGTTCGGTGCTGCTTATGACAACATTAGATGACACAAAGTATATACCATTAAGATATATCTGATAACGCCCACTGGCTGTCAAAGATGTCTCATGCAAGGGGTAAAGCCCAGAGCCCACTGAGGTCTGCCAGTCTGTCAGTTCAATCCAGTCCGACACCTCGATGCGCTTTTCGGTTTTTAGAGTAGCTGAAACACCCACATAGTCATAAGTTATCAAAGAGGCGCTAAAGAAACCACTGAAGTCTCTCGCAATGGTGGCTCCGCCTTCTTGACGAAGATAAACTGTGAGGATGTTGTCTTCATTGAGAGACAACACTCCACGGACGTTGATGGAGGTATTGCCCAGGGAAGCAGATTTTGTCGCCAAGAGTCCACCACTGCCATCTGCACCAACTGGCGTGATGAAGCCAAATATCTGACTGTTATCCGTTGAATCAGAGATCTCGAAATTCAAAAGAGCAGAAACAAGGTAAAATCCCTTTTCAGCGACTTTGAAGGTCTTCTGTCCGCTCAAAATTTCCAATTTACTTTCAAAGTATCCCTGAGAAGAGACGTCATTCCATCCGCTTATCATCCGCCAATCAACGCTTTGTTTCACTTGACTGAGGTTGCTAAGTCGAACAGAAAACGCAGGGATACTGCTCTGTTCTGCTCCTAAGTAAAGAGCAGAGAAACTACTGTCTTTTGACACTTGGTATTCGGAAGATATGTTCAATTGAATGCAGTCTCCTTTCCGAAGATGAAGAAGGCCATCAATGCTGCCGGTGTGTCTCCCAGATCCACTGGCGTAATAACGGACAATGGTAGATTGCTCATTCAAAACAAGCAGAATTGTTGAGTTTCCCTTGTCTTGGACAGATTCAAAATTGATGTTCGAAGCATATTTGTAGAATCCATCACAAATTGCACAGAATTTTCCAGTGGAAGGTGAGAAGCCGGTAAGTGCTTGAAATAAGCCTTTCGTGCCACTTGTGCGCCAATCCTCTAGGCGTTTCGTCAACGGAGAACCCTTCACTTCCCGCGACAAGACCACGTGGAACCCTGGGACAGTCCCAATCTGGGCCAATCGAAGGACAGAAAACGTGCTGAATTTCAGTAGAGTACCTTCAGAACCATTGATAGCCACTGAAACTACGTCATTTTCGTACAGTAAAAGAAGGCCAGATAGTGACACTGTACCATTTGCTGTTGTGTTACCAAATCTTGCTGTAAGTCCATTGGGTTCGTCAAATCTTTTGTTAACAGCAATCGAAGCTCTCACAAGGCTTACGTTTGTGTCTTTGATCCAAAAGTTACCAGACACGTAGTAAATGCCAGCGTTTCGCACCAAAAACTTTGGTGGGAAGTCTGAGGTAGAGGAATTGAAGAAGCCTGTATTCCCATCCATTTTCCACCACTTCACCTCCGTCCAGCTTTCATCAAACTGTACCGATTGCTGAAGGTAGCTGGAAATGCCATCGTCCTCGAAACCTGCAGTTGATAGTATGACAGAGGCATTTTTACAAATGTATGTCAGCCTTAGCTACCTCCTGTTATTCTTCGCGGGTACACGCGTGTAAAAAGTGCAGTAATTGATCTAATCTATAAGTAATGAAGCGGATATAAAATATTTACCAAACAATAACAGGATGTAGAAACGAGTAAATCACCATGTATATATATATATCACGCCCACTGGCTGTCAAAGATGTCTCATGCAAGGGGTAAAGCCCAGAGCCCACTGAGGTCTGCCAGTCTGTCAGTTCAATCCAATATATATATATATATATATATATATATATATATATATATATATATATATATATATATAAACAAGACTGCCACACACCGCCTCGGTACTCGTTTGTATAGAATTAATGCATGGATTGCTACTACGGTAAAGGGGCTGGGGGATTCTGTTTCTACCTTTTTTGTTTCTACACCTTGACCTATCGCGCACCTATATCCCTCACGCGCCATGCAAGACCACACAATAATTGCTCGCGGGGCGTGGCCCCGACAAGCTTAAAAATGGAAATTCCTTTTTTTTTCCGTGTTCTTTTCTGGGTCGAGAATCAGCACACGGTGATTGGTTCGTGTTATCACATGATATGCGATGACGTAATTGACTTCGCAAAACAACTCGAGATGTGGCCAGTGAATTGCTCTTTATACTTGTGTATAGACTTAACTGCATCCCATCCAAACTCAACACCATTAGCCGTAAACAGATGTTTGATGGATACCGCTGGGGGATTGCACAAATCTCTGTCTCGGCTACATATTTAGTCCCGACGAAACTGGGAAGAAAACAGGCCGAAAACGGAAACCAAAGCTACGATGAGCTTTAGCCGCAAAACAATGGCGATTTATGCTTTACTCTGTACATGACTGACATCTGTTGCCTCATAAAATTATTCTGCTTATCGTACATTGCCTGTTGAAATGTTTCTTTCATTCGATCATGTAGCCTTTGTTTCACAATGGTCATTAAATACCAGAAATGAATACACCGAAACAGTCCTGAGCATTGAGTTTGCAGTCACAAATGGACTGAACACACTGTGAACAAAACCGAAATAATATTGTAAACATGTCTCGTGTTACATTCCTCGCTTTCAATTTTATATTTGTACGAATACTCAAAAGCCTGATAGAAGAAACGTATTCAGTTATAAAAGGGAACACATAAGTATTGAAGCGAAGGCTGGATTAATCGTGGCCTCTGATTAGAAATAAGAGTCGAAGTCAAACTGTCAATCGATTGTGCATAAAAAGAGATGTCACGCATTCTCAAAATGCAGAGTCGCTCAACCTTTAAGAAGCAAGTGTATGAGTGTTGTATTGGTAATTTATAGTTTAATCAGGTTTCATTTGAGCAAGGTATCAAAAGCCAAGTTCTCTATACTGTGTGATATTTTTCTGGCGAGAAACTAGAAGTCTCTCTTGGGAGTTCCGCTCTTGTCCCTACTTTCCATTTTAGTTTATTCTGGTCTCGACGCAACTCACGCCGCGAGCTCACTGGTAACGCCAGTCTAGTTTTGCATAAAAATGAACAGAATGTCCAATCTACCTGTCTAGACGTGTAATATTCAACTGTCACATTGGAGTAAAAAGGTAGTTTGGATATGTTTCTAAATATTCCAAAGCTTCGTATCTTTTTGAAAGCACTTACGCTCCTTCGTTAGAACAGTTCGAAACTTTATAGTACGCAAAAGAGCTGGAGCAAAAACATTATGTTGACAGAGGAACAGATTATCCATGATTTTGGCTCTGTTTACATGGAAAGAGGGTGACCCTCTTGGAGGGATCAGAAGATAGCCCCCCTTTACATGCCAAGCGCTATCCTTCGGGCTATCTCGCCAAGAGTCTGAAAGGTATCGCGCGGTCCCAAGATATGAGAAAGTTATCTCCGGGGAGGGTAACCCTTCCTCAAACGTTTACATGGCCAATAGTTGTCCCCGCTGGGAGGGTTACCCTATAAAGGAGATAGAGTAACTCTCCTCCCAGGGTGACCCTACATATCATGTAAACGGAACAAGGAACTTTGACAGAGAAGGGTGACCCTTCTAGGGGGTCGTCCCTCCTCTCCCGGGGGGGGGGGGGGGGGAAGGCGACACCATAGGATTTGAGTAGGGAGGTTCCGCCGCCTCTATAAAACCCTGACCCTATTCGAGACACAAAGATGTAATTTTTGCTACCCTGTCTAAGACAAAGTGCTCTCATTTGTTACCCTGTTTAAGGCAGGACCAAAAATTACCCTATTCAAAACAGAAATAAGTTAGCCTGCGTTGCACGCGTTTCCACCGAAGCATAACGAAGAAATCGCGCGAAATTTATGGCGAGTGCAAAAATGTCACCCTCCTTCCTCGAAAACAGGGCCTTATTCTAAACATAGATGTGACACATGGTTTTACTTAGTATTGAAAAATGAAACAACCCACAGTCGGCTCAGATGGACTCCACACACTGATTTGTTTGCGAAAAAAGCCGCCTCCGCTTGAGCCGAGAAAATAAATACTGATGGCATCACTTCTTACGAGTCCGGACTAGTTCGGACCAAAGTCAAAGCCAAAACACTGAATAATGCGTAATTTATTTGCACCCAATTGAAGCTTTGACGTGTGTACTAGCGTTATTTACACTTTCGACTTCTTGAAATCGCTTTAAACTCCGAAGCAACCGGAAACCCTCACAAATTTAAGTCAAACAGACATTCAATAATTCGGTGTTTAATCCTAGGCGGGGGGCTCAAAGTTCGTCAACGTCAAGCTATTTAAATACGCATGTATTAAGTCAAGGTCCAAAGTTATTTATTTAGCCATAGTTCGCCAAGACGTCTGGCCCGATGAAGCCACGATGCTTGCGACAAACCTACACTTGCAGCCATCTTTTGGATGGAAAAACCGGGTCATTTGATTTGGTTTTGCGTTTGCTGCGCTTTTGACAACACTTGGCCAATGTCTAATGTCCTTCCTGTTTCGTTGAACTAACGCAAAGTCATCCAACATTATTGGTCAAACATTGCCTTGAATTATTAAAATAGTGACTTCACAGTAGAAAGTTAACGTGAAATATCCATCGAAAAACAGACCAAAACTTCACAATGTTACGCACAATCTCTATCAGAATGAGCACAAATACCTCTGTCATGCCTCATCAGATTGTAACCCCAAATTCAACGCTCCAGAATTGATAATTAAACGTTTGAAGTGACACTTAATACGGCGACATGACTGCAGTTCAGTTTACATTGTAAAACAAAAAGGAAGGGATGTATGTATACGAAATGGAACGGCTGATAGCATTCGGAAGGAGAGCTTGCTCGCCCCTTGCTCTTTCGCATTAATCGTGATCGAGCGCGGAAGTTTTGTGACGTCAACGCACCGGGGAATGGACGAAACAAATATGCTAGCCATTTCTAAGCAGCTATATATTAACTATATATAATCTACGTTTATAAAAGCACTCGATCATTTCTAAACAGCGATTAACTCGAACTTACCTCGAATGCACGTGAACAAGCAAGTCAAGACACAAACTAAGCCACGCAACGCGGACGCCATCTTGACCAAAACAACAGTCGAATCAGTATGTCTGACAATGTTGCGACTAAATACAGGAATTGCACCGGATCACGATTGGACGATATCTATAGAATAATGGTTGCGCAAGTCAGATTAATTCACGTAAATGTGATGTGAATATTTCATTCGGCTTGTGAAATATCAAACACATATATACTCTGGTATATTTTTGAAAGTAATGTTTTACAGTGGCTTACTGTATTTGCGAAACGAAACGAAACGAGAATTTGCGAAACGAGAATCTGCGAAACGGTTCTATTTTTAGTTGCTTTTAGAGTTTTAGTTTTTCTACGCACTAAAACCTTACGCCATCCTGGGCTGGTGCAGCGTGGGGCTATTTCTGGATGACTTCATGTGGCTTTGCACGTTTTTGGCCGTTTGGCGGGCCGTGGAAACAATTTTGGGTTTGGTCGCCATGTTTGGAGCAGTACATTGCCTGTGGGGGTACCCCTGGGGCAACCTGTTAGTATCAGTATTTTAAGAGGCAGTCTCTGTAAAAACCACCCGGCGGATTTCGAGTCAAAAATGGATTTCGCTAATTTTCTCCCTACAACTCAACATTACTATGGAACTCACAAAAGTGAAACCCTTTCGTCTGAATTATTTCCGTGACTTCCGAAATTGGACAAAATGACCTTGACCCCGTGTCAGCCGTTTTGGCGCCTGTTGAATTCTGAAAATCAGGCAAGTTCGATGAATCGCTTTGTCGAAAGTATAAGATCCCGAGCTCTAAAATTTGAATCATCAGGAAGTCTGGAGTCCTTGCTTTACACAGGTGAGTTCAAGATCTCATTACCTCTAACATCTGCCGAATATGAGACCGAATGTTTGACCCACCCAAGGCTGTGTTTCACCAGGACCACTTTTGACCATTTTCAAAACGGATTTAGCAAAAAGTGGGAAACTTTATTCCAAAGCAGTGCCCATCAAATTAAAGTTTAAGGTTCCATCTACAACATTCTGCAGTAAAACCGTGTGGCATCGATCTGCTTCACTGTGCGGTGAGCTTCTGAAGTTCACTGACTTCGCACGTTTTGCCGTGAATTCGCCTGCTCGTCGAATGCCACATTTGGCGATGTTAATCGCTGTAAATTTTTCCTAGTCAGCTCCAAAGTGTGTTAAACACTTGCTAAGACCTGCAGAGTGGATATTTGACAGATTTTTGCGAGTTTTGAGCTAACATCTGCGAGCGCGAACTTGCCCGGCCGACGTGCCAAAGGTCACGCACAACACAATTTGCCTCAGTCGCCACTTCAAACGGTGAAATTTAATAAACAAACACTCGCTTGCAGAATATACACCCGGAAATACATCGTTAGTGATTTTTGCTGCACCCGGTTTCAAAGAAACGTATACTCTCTCCACACTCTCGTTTACTGTGATTCTTGTTATGAATAATTTCTGTGTTTGTGTTGTGATTGACAAGGGAGTGCCAAACCCAATGAGACATGCCTATTTTTAGGTCGAAAGAATAACATCAATTAAAAATTTTCTTTTAACAAACACAGAGCGTATTGCAAATTGCGATGTAACTTTTCCGGATAATTATGAGTGCAATGTCAAATGATGTTGTACAGCATCCAGTGTCCCGAAGTTGCATGCACGCAGTCAATCAGTCGATTGGAAGATTTGGAAGCTCATCAAGACGTTGGTGCCCACTCCATCAACTCTGGGGAAAGCATATTTGACACATTGAAGAGAAACTGGGTGAAGAAATTCTCCACAATTTCCATATCAGGAGAAAACCAGAAAGCTGCACTGGTAGCCAGATACGAGTCTACGCAAACCGTCAGTGAGCATTGCCCCATGGGCTGGGCATTACACAAGCCTCGGCCGGCCCCAACTAGGTATTCGCCACAGGTCAAACAATACCTAAAGAATTGTTGCAATATGGGAGAAAAAAACGGCCGCAAATCAGATCCCCTGCAAGTCGCAACCGATAAAATGAGGAATGCCAGAACCGAGAGTGGCGAAAGATTATTCAACAGAGGGGAATGGCTGAGTAAGTCACAGATTCAGGGTTTCTTTTCCCGGCTAGCAGCTGCTCGTCGAAAACGAAAGAATAGCGATGAAGACGGCGAAAATGATGAAGAAATCAAGAGATGCAACGATGATGATTTGGCCTATGAACAACTGGAGAATGAACAAGAAATGTTGGAAAGCGTCGTCTAAGAACTTTCTCTCAAGCACCCCATTAAATATGGTTCTATCGATCTTTGCACCCACTACCGCAAGAATAAGCTGAAGAGCTTGAGCGTGAAAGTTCTGAAAGAGATGTGCTTACACTTTGACATTTCGTTCAAGTCAAGAGACAGAAAGGCCGATCTGATTAGAAAAATCGAACAGGAAGTTGCAACATGTTCATGTTTCCGAGAGCGATCCATAACAGAAAACATACAAACACAAAAGTTGGCGATCGTGCTTTTCTTTTTTTTTTTTTTTTGAAAAAAAAAAGCAAAAAAAAAAACCGCGTAGTACATGCATGCCAAAGTTTAACTCAAGACCATAAACTGCGTACGAGAAACTTACTGTCATCAACAAACTGCCCATAGCTTTTTTCTGAGTAATATACCCAGTTCTTTTTTGCGTAAGTTAGTGTGATCTCTCAAAAGTGCAAAGTAGAAAACGACAAAATTGGGGTCTAGCTGTTTTGTTGATGCAATTACATGATGTAACTGCAAGTTAAAATAGGCATGTCTCATTGTGTTAGACACTCCCTTGTCAATCAGTATTATCAACACAGAAATTATTCATGACAAGAATCAGTCAGGAGAGTGTGGAGAGAGTATACGTTTCTTTGAAACCGGGTGCAGCAAAAGCCACTAACGATGTATTTCTGGATGTATATTCTGCAAGTGAGTGTTTTTCAATTGATATTATTCTTTCGATCTAAAAATAGGCATGTCTCATTGGGTTTGGCACTCCCTTGTCAATCACAACACAGAAACATAAATATTATTCATAACAAGAATCACAGTAACGAGAGCGTGGAGAGAGAGTTTCCGTTTCGTTGAAACCAGGTGCAGCAAAACTACTAATGATGTATTTCCGGATGTATATTCTGCAAGTGAGTGTTTGTTTATAAAATTTCAGTAGTAGCGGCGACTAGCAAATTGTGTTGTGACCATGACCTTTGGCACGGACTCGGCCGGGCAAGTTCGCGCTCGCAGATGTTAGCTCAAAACTCGCAAAAATCTGTCAAATATCCACTCTGCAGGTCTTAGCAGGTGTTTAAAACACTTTGGAGCTGACTAGGAAAAATTTACAGCAATTAACATCGCCAAATGTGGCATTCGACGAGCAGGCGAATTCACGGCAAAACGTGCGAAGTCAGTGAACTTCAGAAGCTCACCGCACAGTGAAGCAGATCGATGCCACACGGTTTTACTGCAGAATGTTGTAGATGGAACCTTCGGAATAAAGTTTCCCACTTTTTGATAAATCCATTTTGAAAATGGCCAAAAATGGTCCTGGTGAAACACAGCCTTCGGTAGGTCGAACATTCGGTCTTGTATTCGGCAGATGTTAGAGGTAATGAGATCTTGAACTCACCTGTGTAAAGCAAGGACTCCAAACTTCCTGATGATTCAAATTTTAAAGCTCGGGACCTTGTACTTTCGACAAAGCGATTCATCGAACTTGCCTGATTTTCAGAATTCAACAGGCGCCAAAACGGCTGACACGGGGTCAAGGTCATTTTGTCCAATTTCGGAAGTCACGGAAATAATTCAGACGAAAGGGTTTCACTTTTGTGAGTTCCATAGTAATGTTGAGTTGTAGGGAGAAAATTAGCGAAATCCATTTTTGACCCGAAAGCCGCCGGGTGGTTTTTACAGAGACTGCCTCTTAAGAAACTGCCAAAGACAGACTAATCATTTCTTTTTAAGATCGCGAAGCGAAGCTTTGTGTGATTAGTCCGCCTGGAATGTGTACCGTGTCCCGGTGCTGTCAACAATGGAAGTCGTTCTGTTCCCAATTTGGGCAGTATCGAATTACGGATAACGCAACAAAATCAAGAACGCGATTGTCGAAGAAGTTTTTGCAGTGGCACTTTTAAGGTCGGCTTCCCACCTTATTACAGTCAAGACTGCGTAAGTCAGTCAGACCGTCATGCTGTGTCAACAATTGACTTCCAAATTTGAGCATCAGCGTAAGTCACAAGCGTAAGTCAAAGTTGAAAGACCCGTGACAGCCCGGAGCGACTTCAGCTTGTCGAAACATTTCTACCGTTTAATTATATTTGCTTTACTTCGCATAATTTTCGCCAGCAATGAAAAATACTGTATACAACTGGAAGATTAATTGGAAAGTGAATTTGACCAAAACCGCAAGTAAATGTCAACAACTGTATCAAATTTCATTCAAACTTACTCAACTTGAAACTCAGCCAAAAGAAGAAAGGCGTAATTCCTTTAAGCACGTATTCAGTTTGGATGCAGCCCAGGCTGGAGTATCATGTCCTCTGATGAATATGTAGATGTCGAAGATATGAGTAACAAGACAGGCCCGTGGCCAGTGCGCTTGTGACGTCATTAGTACAATGAATAGAGACACGCGGGGTCCCGGGAGAGGAACTTTTGTCGTGCGTTTATATGCAAAAGATATTATAGCCGAGTCAGTTTTTGCACATGACGGATCCAAGAGCTCCCTTTATTTTTCTTGCCCTCTTTTCTTCTAATTTCGGTCAAACAGATATTCACGAAAAAGTGTATTATAATAATTGAGAGAAAACAATTATCGAAGGCCCCGTAGGAATATTCTTCGTTTGCAACAACCCAGTTTTCATTGCTTTCCGATGCACGTGACAGTACTTGTGTGACGCTTGCTATACAACTTGGCAACCTTTCAAGCTGACATGTTTTGTGGAGGAACTGTGTTGTCATTTTGGAATGGGATTGACTGGGGAATACCCGACATCTTAAGTAGCTGTAAGACAGCGTAATAGCCTTATCTCATCTTCCCAGCGTGTGCATCATGTTCAAGTAGCTGTAATTGAAAGCTTTCAGACTTATCTCTGTAGCACATTAAAACATGACACTTCCCATGATGAAATTACTTCGTATGAAAAAGCCATCTCAGACGTTACTCATCCTACCTCATCCGTTACTCATCCTACAAGTCTGATCACTAATATGTTCAAGACTGCTATGCATTAAGCTTTAACGCAAAATTCTGGGTCGATACGAAATTAATCTCTATCGGAAGCTGCAGACGTTTGAATACCGTGACAACAAAGGCGTGCATCACGGGCTTGTGGAGCGAACATTACGGCTCGGATAGTCGGATATCAACCTTGAGCTTTTGAAGACTTCGAGGTATTCAGTGACAAATATTCTCGATGTAATCGCTGCCGGTCTTTCCTGCTTTTGTTAAAGCGGCGTGAGTGAAAGCTAAGTAGCTGATGATTCGGGATTCCCCGTTCTATGATATTATGCTCGTGACATTTCATTGACAGATCTTGTATCTTAATCTCGCGTGATATTTGCCTCAAACCTATTAGTAATTCAATATCCTCAGACAATAAACAAAGAACCTTTACTGCACGCAAAACGAAGTTAAACGCCGACTGTTCGTATGCGCCGCGCGTTACATAAAGCCGCAGAGTTTCCGACAAAGGGAGACGCTCTGCCCGCAGGGAAAAGTTCAAGTTCTATCAAGTTTCGACACGTCTTCTACTACTTATTCGATGTTCTTTCACACATATATTGCTCAGAACACAGATACATTGGTTGAAGCGGTATCTATAATCGAGCATTTGCAAAACACAACCCTTCGTACTTTACGGGGGTCCCGCTGGTAACACATCAAGCATTTGTGTACGGCTATTTTCAAGTCTTCCGACGCTTAAAAACAATGCAAGCCAAAATCGCTCTTAAAGTATGGCTTCCGTGCATCCAGAAAGCCAACCGATGATCGTTTTGTTTGGATCAACAACTGAAGGACCGGAATTTTTTTCTATATCCCTTGACAGAGAAAACCCATTGTACTTGGTTCTGTGATTTTGATCTCTGAGTACGTCTGATCTTGCAATGCCTGTTTTTAAACACATTTTAAAATACAAACGTATCTTAGCACCTCGGTTACTTTTGGCAATCTTCTTTTTGAGCTTCTAGCTTTCTCGCAGCGATGGTTTATTGATCCTAATTTTCTCTTTCCATTTCCATCTGTGGCTTTTTATTGTTTACATGTTGTTTACATGCACGTTCTCGGAACGCATTAGCATTGGGAAGTACGTAAGCTCGGGTATAATCATGAACTTTTGACGACTTTGGGACATTCTTTGAAATGTATTCTTGTATTAGTCGCCTGCTTTTTCTACTCTTGTTCAAAATGCGTGAAAGGTTATTCAAGGGTACGTGGCTTGGCTCACGACTTCGTCTTGCAGGACTTCGGTTTTTTTTTCACATAAACATTTGTGGGAATACAATAAAACTGAGCGAAGCGAGATCTACCAACGGTCACTTTTTCCTTAGCCATTTCCCAATTTTCAAATAATAACGCCATCTGTTCCACTGATTGTTTGACCTTCATGGCACCGAGCCAAAATGTCGCAACAACAACATAAATGCACAGCAGAGTGAAATTTTGATCCCAAACAAAAGCCAGATTTTCTGACGCTTTACTTGCATCAACAAGAATAATACAAAGTAAAAGAATACAAAGTACCTTCAAGTTCACCCTCATACTAAACAGTTCCATATAATCCGCTCTCAAGCGCTTGTCAAGAATCGCCGTCTTTACACAGGTTCTCGTCTTTGTATGTCGAGCGGCTTCGTTCAGCTTGTTCCTTCAAGTTCTCAAGGTTCTGGATGTCAAATTCTTCGTACATTTCTGTACAGTTGTGCATAGTTATGCAGTTCATTGATAAGTTCATTGCATTTGCTTTCATGGCTTTCAATATGGCTTTTGAGGCTGAACGGACCGACCCAAGCCAAAACCGCTCAATGAAATTTAGTATGGGTCTACCGCAGCCGGCGTATGCGTTTGCAAGTAAGATGAGCGGTCCATAAAATAATCCACAGAGCCAACTAAGGCAAGCAACTTGCTGTCTTCAAAATGGCGAAACTGCTCGCCCGCCAAGTCACTTGATCACAACGTCATCACAAATCACATGATAATATGAACCAATCACCGCATGCAGATCTCTAACCCAGAAAAATAAAAAAAAATAAAAATCGTTCCATTTTAAAGCTTGTGACGTCACAAGCAATGAAGTCGCGGATAGACTCCTTTTTTTTTTTTTTTGCTGCTCTCGTTCCGGTTCAAAGATTTGGCGTGAAGAATTTTAAAATGTCCCATTTCAAGCGCCCAAGTTTTATAATTGTCACCCTCTGCCGCCTTGTAAATTAGGGTTCAGCGAAAGTAAAGGCCCGCGGAAACGGATGCGAACTCCCACATACCTAAAATAGAGCAATTTTTACGATGTGGCCTTGAGCCAGTTCTATTAAATACTTACTCCCGCAAAAATACTTTTACAACTTCGCGAGCTTACAGCTGCCTTGCTGCATTCTCTGGTCCAAGCGTGGAAAAAAAGCTGTGATTTTTTTAAGCTATTTGCATACATGAAATAGCTTCTATGTCATCGTCTCGGACAAACTACCATTTACGTTCGGCCCATAAAATGTTCCCCCTCTAGGTGGCAAAAACTTCTGAGGGGGGAGGGGCATGAAGTGTTATCCATATAAAAGCCGTCGGGGTGCAGGACCTGTGAGAAAGTTTGTCTTTTATTATCTACTTAGTACACAGAATGCACAGAGAGATTTCCAGTAAAGTGTTTCCGTGCTAATGTTATAACTTGACGACAGAATATCAGAAGCTAAATTACCTCTCCAGGAAGGAGTCTTCTAAATATGGCTCTCTTGCACGTGGAGAATCAAAACACTATTTAATGGCGGCTATGAGTGTTGCCGATTGTTTGCTTGTATGTGGAAATCTGCTCCCTCTCAGCCCCTGGCTGACATATCCGTAGTATCTGGCAAACAGGCGACACAGATTCACGTTTTGAGCGACATTTCTGCACACATTTGCGAATATACGCTCCGCTCACGAAAGAAGGATTACACAGCTGTATGGTGTAGCATGTTTTGGCAAATGTAAAGCTTACTCGGAGTTTTTTTGCGTTCGCTGATATGTTTGTTGACACACGATTTCACGACAGATGTAGATCGACTGTGGTATGTCTAAGTTGTTTGTTTATAAAATTGTCTCGAGCGGATTCTGTCGCTAATGAAAAATCGACTGAAAAATCGACAGGAAATTTTACTGTGAATCTATTTCACCACCGTTCGAATAGCACGAGAAACAGGTTTGTTTGGCTGGAGTGTGTTACGTTACGAAACTATTATAACGAGTCAAAATCCGGTTTACCTCGCATGATATGTTTGTTGACACATGATTTCATGACACATAATTATTGCAGATGCAGATCGACTGTGGTATGTCTGAGTTGTTTGTTTATAAAAGTAAAAGCGGGTTTTGTCGCTAATGAAAAATCAACAGGAAATCTTACTGTGAATCCTATTTACCACCGTTCGAATAGCACGAGAAACAGGTTTGTTTGGATGGAGTGTGTTACGTTACGAAACTATTATAACGAGTCAAAATCCGGTTTACCTCGCATGATATGTTTGTTGACACATGATTTCATGACACATAATTATTGCAGATGCAGATCGACTGTGGTATGTCTGAGTTGTTTGTTTATAAAAGTAAAAGCGGGTTTTGTCGCTAATGAAAAATCAACAGGAAATTTTACTGTGAATCCTTTTCACCAGCGTTCGAAGAGCACGAAAAACAGATTTGTTTGGCTGGAGTGTGTTAAGTTAATACGATAACGAGTCAAAATCTGGCTTACCTTGCAGAAATTTACAGAACGACTTGAAATATTTTGGCAAGCTATACTTTGCTCCTTTTATGTCGATCAGCTCAAAGCAATTATATAATAAACTGTCATGTTTGTGCATTTGTGTTTGGTCATGCATAGTACGTAGCTGGCACAGTGTAAAATCCCGATCAAACGGTGATAATATTCAATGATAGTTCGAACTGTCACGCCCGTTTTAACACGAACTATTATGAACTATCATGCACTATCATAGACGATCATCAACCAGCAAATAGCTTCACGTATGCTTTGTGGACCTATGTTTTTGCTGTGGGAGGGTTCACATGGCAAGAAATGACAAACGTATGTGACATATTTTATCCCCCACAGAGTTAGTTTAGTTTAAGTTTAGTTTAATGAATTCGCCACCTTTTAAAATTACAAGTAGAATAACGTATAAAGGCACACAATTCACAAGCACATGGAATAAAGAAATTAAGGGTATGACTGGGGAAAAGAACAGAACTTGCGTCCTAATTGCAACTTAACCCCTTTATACTAAAATAGAATAAGACAAACTATAATGGTATTATACGCTAATAATTAAGTAGAAAGGAGCAGATTTACACTATCCTGGAGGACTGTAAGTTACTCATTTTGAGGCATATATATTAAGAAGGCTAGATTTGAATATAGGCAGTGAGTTGCAAGACTCAAGAGTTCCTCTAGCGCAATCAGATGAATTCCAGATTCAGGTAAAAATCCGCTGTTACAACACCTATAGCTTAATTTTCTTTTTGTTCTTCATCTAAAGTGATTGCGCAGTTTTTAATTATATTTCCTTTCGTATGTTTTGATTTCAAAAGAGACATTGCGCTTCCGTAAATATTGTCAGTTCCACAAATAAATGAAACAACAATAGAACTTTCAGGGATAACATTTTCCAGGGACCTCACACGAAGACTGGTTTTGTTTTGTTTTGTTTTGAAGGCTTTGTTAGCATTTAAAACGTTCAATTAGGTGTTAAAACACCGTTTCGCAAATTCTCTTTTTCGCAAATTCCCGTTTCGCAAATTCTCGTTTCGTTTCGTTTCGCAAAATACAGTAAGCCTTTTACAGTTTGGGTGTCACTCGCTGAGCAGGATGTTCATTGCCTTGAATGATATTGCCGGGATAGCTCTGAAAATTCCATTGAGAAACTAAACAAAGCTTCACACTGTCACACGTTCTTACTATCTACCAAGTAGTGAGAAATACCTCTGACAGATTGAAAACTTAAAATTGAGCAGCATATAATGCCACAAAATGTAAGTGTAAAATGTAAAACACAATGGAATGGCTGTACGTAAACAAAATGAAACGGCGGCTGACAGCATCGAGACTGACCGGTCTGCTCTCTTCTCTAGTGAGCAGATGTTACTAAATATCTGAAATCGTTGTGCAGGACTACATTGCCTTGAAGTGTTAAAATATTGACTTCACATTTGAAAGTTAATGTGAAATATCCATCGAAAAACAAACCAAAGCTCCACAATGTCACCCACAATCTCTGTCAGATAAGCAGAAACACCTCTCTGTCATGCCCGATCAGATTGTAAACCCAAATTGCTAAATTTGAATGCGGCACAGCAGAGGAATGCTAAGTGTAAACAACGCTCCAGAATTGATAATTTAAACGTTTGAACTGACAATTAATACGGCGACATTACTGCAGCTCAGTTTACACCGTAAAACAACAAAAAAGGGATTTAGGTATACGAAATGGAACGGCTCATAGCATTGGGAAGGACTGCCTGCTCGGTGCTTACTCTTTCATATCAATCGTGATCGAGCGCGGAAGTTTTATGACGTCAACGCACCGGGAAATACACGAAACCAATATGCTAGCCATTTCTGAGCAGCTGACTAATTGTAATCTACATTTATAAAAGCACTCGATCATTTCTAAACAACGATTAACTCAAACTTACCTCGAATGCACGTGAACAAGCAAGTCAAGACACAAACTAACTCACACAGCGCGGACGCCATCTTGACCAAAACAACGGTCGATATATACGTCAGTACGTCTGACAATGTCTGTCAGAATTGAAGATTCTTTTGCCGTCCCTTGACAGACCGTCGGAGAGCTAAAGTTCCACGTTGGCACGACTGAGCTTCACAACTTTCCAAATACAGCAGTTCCGCAATGCCGAAGATAACATACAGTGACGACCATGCAGTCTGTCAGTTCAGTAAGGCACACAATGGAAACTGACAGTTCAAAAATTTGTCGTGACGGACAGCAGCAACAGTATCACAAATATTAATTTAGAGCTCTTAAAAGGATCACATACCGTTGTTGCCCGCCTTGCTTGAACCCGTTTAAAATAGTTCCAATATACCGTCATGCTATTCGAGCCAGATTATTTTCCAAATATGACACGACGTGGTGTTATGTTACGGTTCCTTAGAACAGTTCGAGACTTTATAGTACGAAAACAAGCCGGAGCATAAACATTGCGTTGACAGAGGAACAGATTATCCATAATTTAGGTCCTGTTTACATGAAAGGAGGGTGACCAAAAAAGGGTCAGAAGATAGCCTCCCCTCTCCCCCTTACATGCCAAGCGCTATCTCAAGGGCTATCTCGCCAAGAGTCAAGGCATTGCGCGGTCGCGATATTTGAGATAGTAACTCCTGGGAGGGTAACCCTACCTCGAGCGTTTACATGACAAAAAGTTGTCCAGACGGGCACGGGGGAAGAGAAGTACTCAATAGGAATTTGGGTAGGGAAGTTCCGCTGACTCTATAAAACCCTCACCCTATTCAAGACACAAAATGGACATTTTGCTACCCTGTCTAAGACTAGCTGCTCTAATTTGTTAACCTGTTCAAGACTGGACCAAAAAAAAACCTATTAAAGAAAGAGATAAGCTAGCCTGGGTGGCACGCGTTCCCACCAGAGCATACGAAGAAATCGCGCAAACTTTATGGCGAGTGCAAAAATGTCACCCTCCTTCCTTGTAAACAGGGCCTTAGTGTGAACATGGATGTGACATATGGTTTTACTTTCTATCGAAAAATTAAACAACCCACAGTCAGTTCAAATGGACTCCGCACACTGAGTGGTTTACGAAAAAAGCCGCCACCGCTTGAGCCGAGAATATAAATATTGATGGATCACTTCGCACAGAATCCGGACTAGTTCGGAACAAAGTCCTAGCCATAACACCGAATAGTCCGTAAATTATTTGGACCCAATTGCAGCTTTAACGTGTGTACTAGCGTTATTTACACGTTCGACTTCTTGAAATCGCTTTAAACTCCAAAGCAATCGGAAACCCTCACAAATTCAAGTCAAACAGAATTTAATAATTTGGTGCTTACCCGGGAGGGGGCGGGCGGTACTCCTAAAAATTTTGGGTGGGAGTGTGTCGCCCGGGACTGAAAACCCTTACCCTATTTCACACCAAAATTTGCAATTTTTGACCCTATTTCAGACCAAAAATTCAAATCTCCGACCCTATTTGAGACTAAAATGCTAAAATCGATACCCTATCATGATGAACTTCATGCGACTTTAACAACGCGGCTCCCTGCCGATGTTCCCGATTTCAAATCGGGAACATCGGCAGGGAGTCGAATTTGAGACGCGCAACTAACTTTCAGAAGTTATCACCCTTAGTGTAAAGAGTTCTGCGAAGTGATTAGATGAGCGACGGGGGCTTCACCAGAAGACAGCTAGTTCTACTGGCTCTCTACATGGTATTATAGTTTACACGTCAGAATAACGCGCTGATGTTACGTTTGGTTTGTTTGCTGGGATACGTAAATCGTATTTTTTACCAGCTTCAAACTGCGGCTGCCCTTAAGTATGGATTCCTAACGACAACGCCGCCGCCAACCGCTGTTTTGGGTCCTTCCACGTCCTGAGGAATCCTGCTTTGAAATACATTATGATAACGACGACATTCCTGACGACTATTTCAGGCGACAGCTCAGTTAAACACTTTATGAAAAATTTAAATTGCATGATGGCAAGATGCCCTGCACCCCTTAGAAGAACACGTGACCTCATTTTTAGAAATGGACACTTCTTCAATAAAACCCATAGTGTCCAAGAGGGTGAAAAGAAAACTCTCCATAGAAGGCTTACACTCGAGTAATTCCATATTAACGCCTTGCACTTTCCTTCTAAACAACATTTTCTGTTGTTTAGTTACGTTACAACCGTTATTTTTTGGCGGGTTATCAACACTGGAGGAGGCTGCGTTTCTTCTTCTATCTGCGTTCTATCTGCAGCTAGATTTAATGAGATTAAAGAGATTTTGATGTTTATCGCTGGCTCGCAGCCTGGCTCGCTGGCTCGCAGTTTGGGAAACCCCCTCCGCGCCGCGAGCGCTTCGGGAGAGATGTGGCTTTCGCGACTCGAAGGCTCCGGAAAAACTGCGGGTCGTTCTTGAAAATTGGCTTGCACTATTGGATAAAATCCTCCGTATGGATACGAAAAACCATAACCATAACCTTCGCTAGACATCGTAGTCAGAGCGAACGAGCGAGAAAGCGAACGTACTAATACAATAGGCGCGAGAGAAATACGATCTCAAATTTAATGCAGTGGAACAGCCCATTAGCTTCGAATGACGTTAAAATAACAAGGATATGTTTTCTTTTCAAGCCGTCGGAGCCTTTGAAGTTTTTCGATCCGGCCGAAAGATCGGCTGCGCGATAATACTTGTATACGCACACGGCTTCTACAGTGATTGACATGTTCTGTCAATCATTTTTGCCTATCTAAATAGAAAACGCCCTAGTGCGGATTGCCCCCATGCTAACACCAGAAATTCGACCAAACTCCCGCAGAGTGCGTTAAAGTCGCATAAAGTTCGTCATGCAGACTAAAATGCTGAAAATGATACCCTTTGGGGCGGCACATACCTATATGGCTCATATATGGGAGTACTCCCCCCCGGGGGGTGCTTAATCTTAGGCGGGTGGGGGGGGGGGCTCAAAGCTCGTCAACGTCAAGCTATTTATATACGCATGTATTAAGTCAAGGTCCAAAGTTATTTATTTAGCCATAGTTCGCCAAGACGTCTGGCTCGATGAAGCCACGATGCTTGCGACAAACCTACACTTGCAGCCATCTTTTGGATGGAAAAATGACAACACTTGGCCAATGTCTACAATGTCCTCTTGTTTGGACGATAAGAAATCAGACACAAAGAGAAAGAAACTCGTCTGTTATTGTGAAATATACATTTACAACTGATTAAAAGTGTGTAATCTTAGAGCGAAGGGTCTCGAAGATTCGTGAACGTCAAATATTTCCGCGTGTATTACGTCATAGTGAGAATATACCAAAGGTACCTGGGACAAATCTACTCTCCCCCTTTCCCACCTATGTCACCCGCTGAGCAGGATGTTCATTGCCTTGAATGATACTGCCGGATAGCTCTGAAAATTCCGTTGAGAAACTAAACAAAGCTTCACACTGTCCCACGTTCTTACTATCTATCAAGTATTGATAAATACCTCTGACAGATTGAGAAGAGTTCCTTTGCTTAGCAAGCCGTGACTTTAGCTTGCTCTAAAATTAATATTTAGCTTGTAAAACCCAAATTTAGTCAATACCATGTAATTTTCGGAACACAACTGACCGATTTCTTTCGGGAAAACCCGTTTGTTAATTATTAAGATTTAATGACCAGTTGCGTATTCATAAAGAGCCAGAGCCCCTTATTAACCGATGGAATGCGGCCATTTTCAGATGCCATTAATTACCGGGGACACCTCGTTCGGCACACGGAGCGATAAAGATGACAAAATGAGGAAAAGCATAACATGGTGAACTGACGTTTTTAAAATTAGAGTTTCGTTGCGAACAGGCTTAGTTCGTCGCGGTTTCATGCCGCTGAAATTTCCTTCGGGGCTTTGAAAACGTGCGTTGCCGAGGGTACGAGTTTTCTGAGTTACATATGTTATTATTCGACATCGAGAGACAAAATTCAAACAGTGCGAAAGCTAACCCAGAACGCATTGAAGGAGAAATCACTACAACTATTACTATTTGCTATTAACAACGAGAAACTCTGAGAATCGTATCAGAAGCTGCATAATAAAAGTTTCTAACGTAGTGAACCTCCAATGCGCGTACATTGTGCTGATTCATCAGAACGAACTGATTCCCAGCTTGGGATTCACTAACAGCAAAAACAATACAAGAATCATAAATATATGAACCTCCAATGCGCGTACATTGTGCTGATTTATCAGAATGAACTGATTCCCAGCCGCTTGAGATTCACTAACAGCAAAAACAGAGTACAACAATCATAAATAAGTGAACCTCTAATGCGCATACATTGTGCTGATTTATCAGAATGAACTGATTCCCAGCTTAAGGTTCACTACAGCAAAAGCTCAGTACATCAATAAACTCAAGGCAATAAAACGGTAATACTGTTCCCTCAAAGAGACGAACGCCTAATTCCTGCCTAGGAAAAGGGTTTATCGCCGCATCATTCCTTTTAGTTTCTTCCCTCTGACGCCTGAAGCACATCGGTGCAATTTGCGCGCCCTGTTCGCGCCACATTTCCACCGCATCGCACGCCGTGTTTACCAGAAACGTCTAAGACCATGAATGCGTGGGTCGAATTGGTCCAGCGATCGATCGATCAATAATTCTTCCGGAAACATTCCAACATGAAAACAGGATCCAAACATCAAAACTGTAAACCTCGTTGATCCTTCACTGGCGCGGTCTTCCCGGCTTATTGATTAATTTGCAGCATACAATGTGAAATGATATTACGAGAGAACGAGTGATTGACAGAAACCACAGGAAAGAGACAGTTTTAGCTTCTGATCTAATGACAGATTTATAATTGGATTGTAATTCAAGAGTAGTAACCAAGGTCCCCAACCGTGAAAACTTTTAACACCTTCTGGTTCCTTATGTATTACAATTGCAGAGTGATAATGGGAGTAGTTGTGGGGTGTTACTACAACGCGAAACAGCGAAACAACGAAACAACGAAACAACGAAACAGCTAATTATTAACTAAAATTAACGGTAATAACTAATACCGAGATTATTACAGGGAAACAGCTAAAAGTTACTGCAATAGCTAATATTTATATATGAAGGATGATTATTGAACCTATTGCTCAAATAAACAAGCCGGTTGTCATGTTACGTCAAGTTGGGTGTTACTAAAACGCGAAACAGCGAAACAACGAAACAACGAAAGAGCGAAACAGCCAATTATTAACTAAAATTAACGGTAATAACTAATATCGAGATTATTACGGGGAAACAGCGAATTCTTAACTAAAATTTACTGCAATAACTAATACCAATAGATGAAGGATGATTATTGAACCCATTGGTCAAATAAACAAGCCCGTTGTCATCTGTCTTTGAGCTCTGGTATTTCCGGTATTTCCGGAGTGTTGTAACGCATTCATTCTTTTTAGTTAAAACAGCATCAAAGAACAGAACTCTAATGATAAAATGGCTCCAGAGGAACTCAATCCAGGCCCCCTCACACACACACACACACACACACACACAATACAACCCTGTGTACTGTTTTTTTGCTTAGTGGTTTTATTGCTTGTCACCTTCAGCAAGGCAATGCATAACGAAAAAAAAAATGTCCGAAACGGTCAGAAACTCGACAGGAGACTACATACCAAACTTGAAACCGAAACGGCTGTAACAATTTCCTATTTGTGACAGTGATAAGAGATTATAAAAATGTAATCCATCCTCTTTTCTTCTTACAATAAAAGCCGCAGCCGCCAATTAGCCTTGTTATGATTACAAAGTTGTTGTTGTATTAGGATTTTGTTTTAGAATGACCTAATATCTATAATGCGGAGAGCACTATAATATGGACAATAATTTCTGACCCTTTGCTGTCCGCAACCGCATTACTGCAGTAAATTTTAGTTAAGAATTCGTTGTTTCCCCGTAATAATCTCGGTATTAGTTATTACAGTTAATTTTAGTTAATAATTAGCTGTTTCGCTGTTTCGCGTTTTAGTAACACCCGCACAAGTCTGTTGCAGGATTTGTCGCTCCTTTATAGCCGATAACATATCCAATATCCCGCCCCTTCCCACCTTTGTGACGAACTCAGCAGGACTATATTGCCTTGAAAGTGTTAAAATACCGACTTCACATTTGAAAGTTAATGTGAAATATTCATTGAAAAACAAACCGAAGCTTCACAATGTCACGAACAATCTCTGTCAGATAAGCAGAAATACCTCTCTGTCATGCCCGATCAGATTGCAAACCCAAATTCCTAAATTTGAATGCGGCACAGCAGAGGAATGCCAAGTGTAAACAACGCTCCAGAATTGATAATTTAAACGTTTGAACTGAACTGACAATTAATACGGCGACATGACTGCAGTTCAGTTTACACCTTAAAACAAAAAAGATGGCATTTAAGTATACGAAATGGAACGGCTGATAGCATTGGGAAGGACTGCTTGTTCGCCGCTTGCTCTTTCATATTAATCGTGATCGCGGAAGTTTTATGACGTTAACGCACCGGGAAATACACGAAACCAATATGCTAGCCATTTCTGAGCAGCTGACTAATTGTAATCTACGTTTATAAAAGCACTCGATCATTTCTAAACAAAGATTAACTCAAACTTACCTCGAATGCACGTCAAGAAGCAAGTCAAGACACAAACTAAGTCATGCAGCGCGGACGCCATCTTGACCAAAACAACAGTCGATTTATTTCAATATGTCTGACAATGTCTGTGAGGATTGAAGATTCTTTTCCGTCCCTGGATAGACCGTCGGAGAGTTAAAGTTCCACGTTGGCACGACTAAGCTTCACAACTTCCCAAATACAGCAGTTTCGCAATGCCGAAGAACGCATACAGTGACGACAATGCAGTCTGTCAGTTCAGTAAGGCACACAATGGAAACTGACAGTTCAAAAATTTCTCGTGACGGACAGCAGCAACAGTATCACAAATATTACTTCAGAGCTCTTAAAAGGATCACATACCGTTGTTGCCCGCCTTCCTTGAATCCGTTTAAAATAGTTCCAATATACCGTCATGCTATTCAAGCCAGATTATTTTCCAAACATGACACGACGTGGTGTTAAGTTACGGTTCGTTAGAACAGTTCGAGACCTTATAGTACGAAAACAAGCCGGAGCATAAACATTACGTTGACAGAGGAACAGATTATCCATAATTTAGGTCCTGTTTACATGAAAGGAGGGTGATCAAAAAAGGGTCAGAAGATAGCCTCCCCTCTCCCCCTTACATGCCAAGCGCTATCTCAAGGGCTATCTCGCCAAGAGTCAGGGCATTGCGCGGTCGCGAGATTTTGAGATAGTAACTCCTGGGAGAGTAACCCTACCTCGAGCGTTTACATGGCCAAAAGTTGTTCAGACGGGCACGGCGGAGGAGAAGTACTCAATAGGAATTTGGGTAGGGAAGACTTGGTGCTCTAATTTGTTAACCTGTTCAAGACTGGACCAAAAATTACCCTATTCAAGAAAGAGAGAAGTTAGCCTGGGTGGCAAGCATTCCCACCGGAGCATACAAAGAAGTCGCGCGAAATTTATGGCGAGTGCAAAAATGTCACCCTCCTTCCTTGTAAACAGGGCCTTAGTCTGAGCATAGATGTGACATATGGTTTTATTTTCTATCGAAGAATTAAACAACCCATAGTCAGATCAAATGGACTCCGCACACTGAGTAGTTTGCAAAAAAAGCCGCCTCCGCTCGAGCCGAGAATATAAATATTGATGGATCACTTCGCACGGAATCCGGACTAGTTCGGAACAAAGTACTAGCCATAACACTGAATAGTCCGTAAATTATTTAGACCCAATTGCAGCTTTAACGTGTGTACTAGCGTTATTTACACGTTCGACTCCTTGAAATCGCTTTAAACTCCAAAGCAACCGGAAACCCTCACAAATTCAAGTCAAAAAGACATTCAATAATTTGGTGCTTAATCTTAGGCGGGGAGCTCAAAGCTCGTCAACGTCAAGCTATTTATATACGCATGTATTAAGTCAAGGTCCAAAGATATTTACTTAGCCATAGTTCGCCAAGACGTCTGGCTCGATGAAGCCACGATGCTTGCGACAAACCTACACTTCCAACCATCTTTTGGATGGAAAAATCGGGTCATTGCTTTGGTTTTGCGTTTGCTGCGCTTTTGACAACACTTGGTCAATGTCTAATGTCCTCTTGTTTGGACGATAAGAAATCAGACACAAAGAGAAAGAAACTCGTCTGTTATTGTAAAATATACACTTACAACTGATTAAAAGTGTGTAATCTTAGAGCGGAGGGTCTCGAAGATTCGTGAACGTCAAAATATTTCCGCGTGTTTTACGTCATAGCGAGAATATACCAAAGCCCCTGGGACAAATCTACTTTCCCGCTTCCCCACCTATGTTACTAGCTGAGCAGGATGTTCATTGCCTTGAATGATATTGCCGGATAGCTCTGAAAATTCCATTGAGAAACTAAACAAAGCTTCACAATGTCACACGTTCTTACTAATCTATCAAGTAGTGAGAAATACCTCTGACAGATTGTAAACAACCTAAAATAAGGCAGCACATAATACCGCAAAATGTAAAGGTCAAATGTAAAACACAATGGAATGGCTGTACGTAAAACGAAACGCAACGGCGGCTGACAGCATCGAGACTGACCGGTCTGCTCTCTTCTCTAGTGAGCAGATGTTACTAATATCTGAAATTTGTTGTGAAGTTAAACGGAAATGAACGAAAATAGATATGCAAATCTGGTCATTCCTGAGCGGTGGCTATTGTTAAAGCACGATCGGTAATCTTTAAACAACGATTAACTCGAACTTACCTCGAACGCACGCGACAAATAAAGTCAAGACACACACACAGTCACGCAACGACGCCATCTTGACAACAACAGTCAAATTAGGTCGCTGTCGAGGTTTCAACATACTTTTGCGGTACTTGATGGGCTGTTAACTATGGGTAGTTAAACTCCTACGCTTTGTCCGAACTTCACAATTTATCTGCAAAGTACAGCAGTGTTTGTCCCCACCGGTGAAAGTGCCGTCGGTATTCCTCCTCACCTCAGGATCGCGGGAGCCTGTAACACGGTCCTTGGTGACAGACCAATTCATTGAAGCATAAGACCGCAGAGCAATATCCAAGGTCCAATCTGCCCGTCTGAACATGTATTATTGAACTCTCGAATCAGCCGGAAGTTTCCAATATTTTAAAAAGTATTTCAAAGTTTCGCTTCTTTGTGCATATCTGTGCTAGAAAGAGAGTTCCAAATTCACCAATGAAAATCCGGAGCATTTTTTTTTTTTAACAAAAGAAATGGCTATGCAGTACTTAGTCTACGAACTCGATGACTGGTCGATCAAATTATTTGCTAAAATACGGTATATCGTAAACTAGTTGGGCCCATTGCAGATAATAATGAGGTCTATCCTATGACGTGCGTACAAGCGCCAACTTATACTTTCAACTTTAGTATCGAAATCACTGTAAACTCCGAAACAGCCAGAAACCCTTTCAAATGAAAGACAAAAGAGACATTAATTTAATGGGTTGTTTTTAGCTGTTGGGTGGGGAGACTCGAAAGTACGCCAACATCGAAATATTTCCGTTTGTTATTGTAATGTAATGCCGTCAAGGCTGAGAATACAACTATTTAGCTGAAGATCTGTTCCCGCGTTCGTCACCCAAACGTGGCCAAATTGTCGGAAGGATAATTGCAATGAACAAGATTGCATTGTTTTAATAATGGATGTTTTAATTTTGAAGTAACTATTGAGCTGGAAAACAAACCGCGAAAGTGTAAACAATGCTCCAGGCTTTAAATAATTCATAAATACTTCAAAAATGATTTCACGACGTTTTAACAATACCGCAAAACAAGTGGAAGGGCTGTATGTATAAGACAGCACTGGGAAGGATGTTAAGCAAGGTATTGATCTTGATGCCCTTATCTGATCCACTGGCATTGTGAGCGGATAGTTTTAGCATTTTTTGATCACGATGTTAAAGTACCGAATAAATTTCTGGAAAGCTTAATTGTAATCTAGTTTATAAAGCACACGATCATTTCTAAAGAACAATTATAATGACCGGGCAAAACGAGGACACATTTTGGCGGCAACGTGTCTTTCGATGTTTTCAGGGTGGCAAAACATGGTGCAACATTGTTGCGCTCCGCGCAGAAGCAACAAATGTTTTTGAAGTTTTTCAGAAACATATTTTGTGTCAAGAACAAAAATCTGTGTCCGCAACAAATGTTTCGCGCGTGGCAAAACAGGGCAACATTTACGAAACATGCGCAATGTTGCCGCTACAACGTGTCCTCGTTTGGCGAGGCTTTTAATTCAAACAATACCTCGAATGCACGCAAAGAACCAAGTCAAGACAAACGCGCAGTCACGCAACAACGCCATGATCTTGATTGCACGCGATTCAGGTACGTTTCCCGCCCATTAATCAAGGCAATAGAAGGTCCTCGATTTGTTCGAGCTCACAACTCCTGCGAATCACAGCAATTTCGCAGTACAACAATCACTTTTCAATGGGTCCCCGCTGGGCAGAGCGGATTTATGCAATACATGCATGAATAAGCAAAGCATTTCTATATTCGGCTCCCATTCAATAATCACCAATAAAAAGCCGGAACACAAAAACATCATGTTCACAGATACATATATTCTTGTAAAATTTACACTTAACTGATTGAAAGCCTTATTCAAATAGGACCCAAAACAGATGGTGTTTAATCTTGGAACGGGGGTTCTTAAAGAGTATGTCAACTTCAAGATATTTACGCATGTACTGTGTCAAGTGAAACTGCTGCTGCTAAATACCTTGTATGGTATTCGACTACCAAAACTTTAAATAGATGCAGCTACGAATCGTGCGTCAAACCTACCCAACCATAATCAACTGTTAAAATCCCTCAATCCCGCCCCCTATTCCGACCTTTGTGATCCAAACCTGCCGTCTCTGCAGGAGATAAATTATCCTGTCGTTGAATAATTTTGCTATGGCTACTGTTATTTGAAAATTCTGAAATATCCATCGAAAAATTAACTAAAGCTTCACAGTGCCACACGTTTGATCTATCAGATTAGGAGAAGTACCTCTGTCAAACTGTAAACCCACAAGTGTGTAGCATAGAAGACCACACTGATACAAAACAAATAACAGGAATGTAAACAACCGCTCTAGACTTTTTAATACGGCTAAACGTTTGATACAGCGACATGCCTGAATTCAACACTGTCAAAACAAAATGAATGTATCACGATATGGAAGGGCTAACAGCACTGAAAATGCCGGTCGTTCTCGGCTTATCTCGTGAGCGGATAACGAAATTCTTGAGACGTCAAAGGGAAATGAGGAAGGAAGGAATGTATTCCTTGGCAGAAACTGTGGACATTTCGAGCCTGCGTTAATTTGTCAGCGGTGTATCGCACTGTATCGCACTCCAACAAGAATCGTCCCTAAATTCACGCAGGCGTGTCCATCATCTCGACTCATATTTCTGTGATGTTACCGGCAAGTTTTAAAAATTAGCCAGCATTTCAGCCTATTCCACTTAAGTAACGTTTGTAATGTGATGATAGTGGCACTAACAAACTGCACGATCAGTCGACGAAATTAGCACTCCAGGTAGCAGTTTTCGGATGACAGTCAAAAGCAATCCTGTCATTGCTGTTTTGCGTTTGCTGCGCGTTTGACAACACTCTCGGCCAATTGACCACGGCGCTATCTCGCATTGCTCGTCGGTTTCTTCTTCCTAAATAAATTACCAATTGCAAAATATTTCGGTTTTTTGTTGGTTGAACGATGTGTTAAAGGCCCGTCCAAACGAACGCCGAACATGAGCGGCAACATCATCAAACATTATTGGACTAACAAGTTGTATCATATGTTGGATTATGTTGGATATGGGGTGTCCAAACGAACCCAAAGATATATTATGTAGTGTCCAAACGAACCCAACATCGTCCAACAAATAAAATATAACATATGCATGCGCGCATCTAGCAATGTTGTGTCAAGCTGTCCAAACGACGGAAACTCTTTCAAATCAAAATTAAAACAGATAGTTTAAATACTTTAGTGTTCAAAATCTATTAAGGGTGGAGGCTCTCAAAGATATGTCAACATCGAGATGTATCAAAATACCAAAGGTGTTTAGCCGCAGTTTACAAACAGGTCTGCACACGTCTGTTGCAGGATTTGTCGCTCCTTTATAGCCGATAACATATCCAATATCCCGCCCCTTCCCACCTTTGTGACGCACTCAGCAGGACTATATTGCCTTTAAAGTGTTAAAATACCGACTTCATATTCGAAAGTTAATGTGAAATATTCATCGAAAAACAAACCGAAGCTTCACAATGTCACGCACAATCTCTGTCAGATAAGCAGAAATACCCCTCTGTCATGCCCGATCAGATTGTAAACCCAAATTCCTAAATTTGAATGCGGCACAGCAGAGGAATGCCAAGTGTAAACAACGCTCCAGAATTGATAATTTAAACGTTTGAACTGACAATTAATACGGCGACATGACTGCAGTTCAGTTTACACCTTAAAACAAAAAAGATGGCATTTAGGTATACGAAATGGAACGGCTGATAGCATTGGGAAGGACTGCTTGTTCGCCGCTTGCTCTTTCATATTAATCGTGATCGCGGAAGTTTTATGACGTTAACGCACCGGGAAATACACGAAACCAATATGCTAGCCATTTCTGAGCAGCTGACTAATTGTAATCTACGTTTATAAAAGCACTCGATCATTTCTAAACAAAGATTAACTCAAACTTACCTCGAATGCACGTGAAGAAGCAACTCAAGACACAAACTAAGTCACGCAGCGCGGACGCCATCTTGATCAAAACAACAGTCGATTTATGTCAATATGTCTGACAATGTCTGTGAGGATTGAAGATTCTTTTGCCGTCCCTGGATAGACCGTCGGAGAGTTAAAGTTCCACGTTGGCACGACTAAGCTTCACAACTTCCCAAATACAGCAGTTTCGCAATGCCGAAGAACGCATACAGTGACGACCATGCAGTATGTCAGTTCAGTAAGGCAGGCAATGGAAACTGACAGTTCAAAAATTTCTCGTGACGGACAGCAGCAACAGTATCACAAATATTATTTCAGAGCTCTTAAAAGGATCACATACCGTTGTTGTCCGCCTTCCTTGAATCCGTTTAAAATAGTTCCAATATACCGTCATGCTATTTAAGCCAGATCATTTTCCAAATATGACACGACGTGGTGTTAAGTTACGGTTCGTTAGAACAGTTCGAAACTTTATAGTACGAAAACAAGCCGGAGTATAAACATTACGTTGACAGAGGAACAGATTATCCATAATTTAGGTCCTGTTTACATGAAAGGAGGGTGATCAAAAAAGGGTCAGAAGATAGCCTCCCCTCTCCCCCTTACATGCCAAGCGCTATCTCAAGGCCTATCTCGCCAAGAGTCAAGGCATTGCGCGGTCGCGAGATTTGAGCGGAGAAGTACTCAATAGGAATTTGGGTAGGGAAGTTCCGCTGACTCTATAAAACCCTCACCCTATTCAAGACACAAAATGGACATTTTGCTACCCTGTCTAAGGCAAGGTGCTCTAATTTGTTAACCTGTTCAAGACTGGACCAAAAATTACCCTATTCAAGAAAGAGAGAAGTTAGCCTGGGTGGCAAGCATTCCCACCGGAGCATACAAACAAATCGCGCGAAATTTATAGCGAGTGCAAAAATGTCACCCTCCTTCCTTGTAAACAGGGCCTTAGTCTGAACATAGATGTGACATGGTTTTACTTTCTATCAAAAAATTAAACAACCCATAGTCAGATCAAATGGACTCCGCACACTGAGTGGTTTGCGAAAAAAGCCGCCTCCGCTTCAGCCGAGAATATAAAATATTGATGGATCACTTCGCACAGAATCCAGACTAGTTCGGAACAAAGTCCTAGCCATAACACTGAATAGTCCGTAAATTATTTAGACCCAATTGCAGCTTTAACGTGTGTACTAGCGTTATTTACACGTTCGACTTCTTGAAATCGCTTTAAACTCCAAATCAACCGGAAACCCTCACCAATTCAAGTCAAACAGACATTCAATAAATTTGGTGCTTAATCTTAGGTGGGGGGCCCAAAGCTCGTCAACGTCAAGCTATTTATATACACATGTATTAAGTCAAGGTCCAAAGATATTTATTTAGCCATAGTTCGCCAAGACGTCTGGCTCGATGAAGCCACGATGCTTGCGACAAACCTACAATTCCAACCATCCTTTGGATGGAAAAATCGGGTCACTGCTTTGGTTTTGCATTTGCTGCGCTTGACAACACTTGGTCAATGTCTAAATTCCTCTTGTTTGGACGATAAGAAATCAGACACAAAGAGAAAGAAACTCGTCTGTTATTGTAAAATATACACTTACAACTGATTAAAAGTATGTAACCTTACAGCGGAGGGTCTCGAAGATTCGTGAACGTCAAAATACTTTCGCGTGTATTACGTCATAGCGAGAATATACCAAAGCCCCTGGGACAAATCTACTCTCCCCCTTCCCCACCTATGTCACTCGCTGAGCAGGATGTTCATTGCCTTGAATGATATTGCCGGATAACTCTGAAAATTCCATTGAGAAACCAAACAAAGCTTCACAATGTCACACGTTTTTACTGTCTATCAAGCAGTGAGAAATACCTCTGACAGATTGTAAACAACCTAAAATTATGCAGCACATAATACCGCTAAATGTAAATGTCAAATGTAAAACACAATGGAATGGCTGTACGTAAAACGAAACGCAACGGCGGCTGACAGCATCGAGACTGACCGGTCTCCTCTCTTCTCTAGTGAGCAGATGTTAATAATATCTGAAATTTGTTGTGAAGTTAAACGGAAATGAACGAAAATAGATATGCAAATCTGGCCATTCCTGAGCGGTGGCTATTGTTAAAGCACGTTCGGAAATCTTTAAACAACGATTAACTCGAACTTACCTCGAACGCACGCGACAAATAAAGTCAAGACACACACACAGTCACGCAACGACGCCATCTTGACAACAACAGTCAAATTAGGTCGCTGTAAAGGTTTCAAGATACTTTTGCGGTACATGATGGGCTGTTAACTATGGGTAGTTAAACTCCTACGCTTTGTCCGAACTTCACAATTTATCTGCAAAGTACAGAAGTGTTTGTCCCCGCCGGTAAAAGCGCCGTCGGTATTTCTCCTCACCTCAGGATCGCGGGAGCCTGTAACACGGTCCTTGGTGACAGACCAATTCATTGAAGCATAGCATAAGACCGCAGAGCAATATCCAAGATCCAATCTGCCTATCTGAACATGTATCATTGAACTCTCGAATCAGCCGGAAGTTTCCAATATTTTAAAAAGTATTTCAAAGTTTCGCTTCTTTGTGCATATCTGTGCTAGAAAGAGAGTTCAAAGTTCTCTAATGAATATCCGGAGCATAAAATTTTTTTTAACAAAAGAAATGACTATGCAATACTTAGTCTACGAACTCGATGACTGGTCGATCACATTATTTACTAAAATACGGTATATCGTAAACTAGTTGTGTCCATTGCAGATAATAATGAGGTCTATCCTATGACGTGCGTACAAGCGCCAACTTATACTTTCAACTTTAGTATCGAAATCACTGTAAACTCCGAAACAGCCAGAAACCCTTCCAAATGAAAGAAAAAAGAGACATTAATTTAGTGGGTTCTTTTTAACTGTTGGGTGGGGAGACTCGAAAGTAGGCCAACATCGAAATATTTCCGCATGTTATTGTAATGTAATGCCGTCAAGGCTGAGAATACAACTATTTAGCTGAAGATCTGTTCCCGCGTTCGTCACCCAAACGTGACCGATTTGTCGGCAGGATAATTGCCTTGAACAAGATTACATTGTTTTAATAATGGATAATGTTTTAATTTTGAAGTAACTATTGAGCTGGAAAACAAACCGCAAAAGTGTAAACAATGCTCCAGGCTTTAAATAATTCATAAATACTTCAAAAGTGATTTCACGACGTTTTAACAACACCGCAAAACAAGTGGAAGGGCTGTACGTATAAGACAGCACTGGGAAGGATGTTAAGCAAGGTATTGATCTTGATGCCCTTATCTGATACACTGACATTGTGAGCGGATAGTTTTAGCACTTTTTGATCACGACGTTAAAGTACCGAATAAATTTCTGAAAAGCTTAATTGTAATCTACGTTTATAGAGCGGTTTTCGAATGACTGTCGAAAACCAAAACCAAAGCAAAACCAAAGCAATCACAAAGCCAATCAGAGACGCGAGCAAAAACACGTCCGACCAATCAGAAGTGCGAGCAAAACCAAACGCAATACATCGGGTTTGGTTTTGGTTTTACTAACCAATCAGAGAGGCGAGCAAACGCAATCGTGTGTTTACTTGCGTTTACTAGCCAATGAAATCTCGAGCTGTTCGAGGTATGGCGTGAGCCGCTCAGAGAAGGTCCGAAGGAATACCGAGTGGAAGAGGGTCGCTGATTTCGTCTCGAAAATGGAAATGCTTGTAATTCTTCTGCAATTCACGATGATGCCAATTGGAATAAAGTGGATTGAAGCAGAGGTTGCTGTGGTGTTTGTCTTACAAGTCATTATTTCGTTCACGGAGTCGCTGCGATCGCCGTACCTGTCGACTGAAGTTGTGGAAGTAATTGACTTCACAGTCGAGAAATCATAGACTTTGTTCCGTCTTTTAACATCTCACGCCTCTTGGAAGTGTAAGTACATACTTTTTCGTTTAGCTTGGTCGAAAATCGCATGATTTCTTTACCGCATGAATCGCTAGGATGAATGTTTGCTTGATCCAGTGTGTTGATCGATGTGAACTTTATTCGCAACTGATCGGGAACTGACTGAGCCAGCGTTGAAAATAGGTTATTACATTCTTGATCTTCGAAGGAAAGGTGTGTTCTCTGATTTGTTTGTGTTGATGGAACAGCGCAGCGCGCCGATGGCGTAGGATATTTTAGCGCGCGAAAATTGGTATATCTGTACGCGGTCGCGTCGGACAGCCTAACGCCACGCAAAAAACATGTCCGGCATTGCGCATTATTGCAACTTTTGCCGGAACCACGGTGTTCCGACCCGTCTTTCCGCCCTCCATAGGGCAAATTGCCCTTGGAGGGCATGTGCATGCGAACTTTGCGAGCGGGTAAGGCGCAGAAACGAGTACCGGCGGAATTTACACAGGAGTACAATATCCAACAGTACATCAGTTCCTTCATCTTCCGCCGGTGCAACAGCCGCTGATGTTCTCGCTGCTGCGAACTCAGCGGCCGGCCCCGCCTGCGCTACTTCAGCAGCCGCTGCAAGAGCCGGTAAGTTAACTTTCTTTTCAACTTTTCAACTTGTGCAGTGCACCGTTGCTTGCTTATATTAATACTGTTATGTATTTTTATAGCCAAAACTAAGCGTCTGAAGGACGAACAGAAGACATCCGCGTTAAATGCATTTGTAAATAACTTCATGGCCAACCTGACGGCGGAGGAACGGCAGCTGCCTGTCTTGACGAACCATGCAAGGGCACTTAAAGCCTTTAAAGAGCAAAGTGTAAGTGATGTTTATTTTTCTGGCATATACTGTATCATCGGTCAAACTCTGTTTACTCTAATGTTGGTCTTTGAGTTTGGCTCATGGCTACACATAAAGTAGCACTAGTATTATTAACAGGGATGTCAACTGTAACAAACGCTGTATGAGCACTGTAACACGAAGGCTGGTATCCTCCTGACGAAAAAAATAACCAAAGAATCAGAGTTGTAACCCTTTCAATGTTTTCTATGAGCATTTCTTTTTCAACCACGTTTAGCCAAAAGGAAAAGCCTCCTAAAATCAAAATTGTATGCCGGATATTTTCTTTGCTGTTCCGATGTTACTTTTAGTTTCTTAGCAATTTTTGTTTTCTGATTCAGACAAAATTTTCGTATTCTCTGCAAAATTTTGCTGTGCTCCTGGGTTGGTGCCAGAGAGTTGACACCCCCATAGTAATTTGAATATATTTATTGTCCAATTTACAGTCGTCAAGCAGTGCCAAGCGACAGCCATCAGGGCTTATGGCTCTGATGCGCCTTGAGGAGGCCTTTCCCCATATTCCTTATACAACTTTACAACAGTTGTATAGGGACTGTGGGGAAAGTGTCAACAATGTGTTGGATGTGCTGACTGGGGCACATCCAACAGCCTCCTCTGTCCCTGCCGTTCCTCCTCCTGATGTCACTACTGCCCCTTGTGTTGTCCCGTCCGTTCCTTGTGCTGTTCCTGTTGTTCCTTGTGTTTCAACTGACCCTCCTGCGCCTGCTGCTGTTCCTGCTGACTCCTCTCCTGCCCCATGCATCATGACAGTGGAGGATGCCAGAAATGCTGAGAGGTTAAATGTATTATTTCCCCAGTTTCTTTCTATTATTTCAGATGTGTTCACTTCGTTTGATTTTAATTTTGTGCAAACAGTTGATTTCTTGATTTCTTTGTCTGGATCTGGATCTGAACCCCATAACAATGTTTTAAGTTTTTCTTCTGGGGTGGAACAGCTGCCCTCTGTGGGGGGTGAGCCAGATCCTTTTTCTGTAGTATTGGCCACTCCCACACGGCATGAGGGGGGAAGAAGGCCCTTCAGGTGTCCACACTGTGGGTACACCACAGCTGCTGGGGATTTTCGGTTCTGCCCCAGTTGTGGACACCCTTTGGAGGGCAGACCTCGCCTTTAGGTACATTTAGGGTGCGTTCGATTGGCCGTATTCTGGAATAAGAATAGCTAAAATGATCCAAAGTTTTGCTTTTTCTGTGGGAAATTTTTTTTCGGGATTGTTTTTAAAACCTTCATGCTGACATTTTGAACAGCTTCCGATACATCTCAACATAATTCAGCTCCAAAGCAAAATATTTTTTCAACCAGTATCGCTATTCCTATTCCGGAATAGACCCAATCAAATGCGCCCTTAGTGACACTTTCGGATTGGTCCATACAAGTTTGGCAGCATTCTCAGGCAATCAGGAACAAAACCAAAACCAAACACTTCTAACGCAAGCAATGGCGTGTACTTGCATTGCTGATTGGAAAGTAAAACCAAACGCAAGACCAAATGCACATTACTCTGGCTTCCGATTGGCTGAACTGTTTTCTCTCAGTCTCTGTGATTGACCTTTGTGATTATACTTTGGTTTTGGTTTCCGACAGTCATCCGAAAACGGATGATACCCTCGTATATGCTTGCTGACAAGTGCTTCATTTCTTTTACATTATGCAAACGATAAATTTGTAAACAAAACGAAAAAAGAAAGTATGCCCAAAACCAGAATGGTGTCAGGTCACATCAAGATGACACATGCATATGTATTGTATATGTTATTACACTGACACAGTCTGCAATCAAATGCCAAAAATAGAAATGTGTTTGATTTTGTTTTGAAAAACATGATTGGATGTGATTGTCTGGGTATTAGTCAGTAGTCTTCAGGCAGACTGTTGCTGTTGACTGATGCAATCAACAGTTACTGTTTAGCTAAAATTGCACTGTGTAAATCGGCCTTCACGTTTGGCTCAGTGGTGTTTGACTGTGTGCTTTGTCATAGTTTTATTTACCAATGGTCCAGCAGAATATTTCAGCTCAGGAACTGTGCATGGTTTTTAAATGTACAAATGTAAATATCATTGAATGTAAATATTTTTCCAAACAAATAATTCAGATTGAGCTGTGTATGGAATTTTGCACACAGGAAAAGATGAGGCTTGGGCAGTAATTTGTAAACTGGGAACTTTGACTACTTATAGTAATTTTATGTGCTTTATAACTGTAAACACAACCACTGTTTTCTGTACCAAAATCAGTGGGGGCCATTTTCAGGACAAAAGAGGAAATTAAATGATTATTATTCTAGTTTTCAAAATTTATTGAATATATAAAAAGACGACACTGCTTAAATACATTAGCACATACATGTAGATACACAGGACATCAAGTAATTAAAGTGTCTGGTCATGTGAAAGGCAATAACAAAGTGGATTGAAAAGACTGTTGAAAATCAAGGGCCATGTGTATTTCACAAGTTGGACCACTACTATGACACCACCACCAGCCTTTGATCTGATGGAAATCTGTAAAATATTTTTTGATTGTCATTGTCCAGGTGGTAGTCAGTAGTCCTCAGGAAGATTGTTACTGTTGACTGATGCCTTTGACTACCAGAGCAGAAGTTGTCAGAGTCAAAGATGACCTCTGTTCAGGTAGTGAACACATCAGACAACAGGACCAATATTCCTGAAGACTACTGACTACTACCCAGACAATCACAAATTAACTGTTGAGACTCCTGGATTCAAACCATTTGCCAAGTGAAAGTACATTGCATCACAACATTTTGTGTAACCAATCCAAACAGCAAATGCAAAATCAAAACTATTCACTGATCCTATTGACAGTCATCTAAAAATGCAAATATGCATGCAAATAATTTTTAGCTGGAAAAGGGTCTGTGTTGTTACCATGGCTATAAAATATTTCATTCTGTATAACTGGTAGTTCACAAGCTGTCACAATCATACAATGTACGAAATTGTAAAAATAGTCTATTGTCATCAGGAATTTTGTGCATGACTGTAATTCTCTTAATGCAGAATGATTAAAGTCAAAGTTTCGTCAGAGAAAAGTAACTGTAGAAATTCATATTCTTTCTGGATATTTATGAAATGTCATTGTCGTTGTACACCACACCATTTCTGAAATATCTTTTGTAAGACAGTTTTTTGGTTGAGCACACGAAATACTGTAAAGGCATTTTAAAAACCAGGTAGATTGCCATGCAAATTGAGCTCGTCCAACCAAAATACATGTACATATGTTTCAGCTTGCAACTTGCCAGCACTTGTGATAAAATCTTCTTACACTGTTTACTGAGACTTGAGCAAATGCGTTAACAATGGCTAATGGCGTGTTTGATCTCAGCAACTCTGGCCACCTACGAACATAGCTTTTAACAATGCCAAAAACCAGTTCTATAGGATTAAAATCGTAGGAATACGGTGGTAATTTAACGAGCGTGATGTTATTTGGTGCAAGCATGTTGATCAAATCTCGTTCGTTATGAATTGAAGCATTATCCATTACAAGGTAAGAATCGCGAGGAAGAAGATGTACAAAATGCTGGTTCATACCATCATTAAATTGAATTCTGTTGAAGCTTCCATAAATTGGATAGGCGTCCAGTACTCCCGCGTCGTATCCAACCACACTGAGGACTGACATTTTCTCTCTTTCGTCTGCTCTGTTGGTCACTAGAGGGAGGTTGTGATTTGTATGGCATCGCCCAATTCTTCTCACTCCGTCTGCCAATTGAACTGCAGTCTCGTCAACGAAATACAACCTTCTGGGATCAACAGATCTTCGCCAGTTAACAAAAGCAGTGCGCCTGGCAATGTTTACTTCCGTGAATCTTTCTAACGGCACTTTCGATGCTTTATGTCGGGTTAAGTCTAAATTCTGGAGAGTTTTGCAGATGGTAGGAATGGAGGGCACTGCAAAATGTTCCAATTGTAGATCGTCCTGAAGAGCCTGCTGCATTTCAGATAGGTACATGAAGGGGTCGTGGCAAACCAGAGATTCAAGGTACGCAACTTTCCATGGGTCCATGATCGTCGGAGGAGACCCTCTATTCCCGGGTTCAAAGCTTCCGGTGTTTAGAAATTTCAAAGTCACAGATTTGGCAGTGTCGTAAGTGCACATATTTGCTACCGAAGCCTCGGTTAGACTGCCACTTTCAAGGTAGGACGCAACAATTTGGTAGCGCTTCTGCATGGGATATGAAGAACCTCTCTTGTAAACGCCACCGAACTGGTTCTGTCTCCAAGCCATCGTCCTTCGCTAGCCAGTGAACCGTTTCTCCAGTTCGTGTTGAGATCTCCACATGTTTAGCTGCTTGAAATACGCTTGTCCGCCGCTAACTTGACGAAACGACTCGACCCGGGTCGACGAACAACAACGGCAAAAAAAAGCTCAAAAGCTCGACATACAGACGCCTTTCACATGACCAGAAACTAAGAAACGAAACAACACAACATGTGCACTGTAGGGAAGGAAAAAAAAATGAAAAAAATTCTTTCGTGATGATGACGAGTAAAACCAAACACACGATTGGTGTTACTTTCACGTCTGATTGGCCGACGACTCGCGCCTTTTTCTGTTGACCAATCAGACTGCAAAGCAAACGCAAAACCAAAGCAAAACCAAAGCAATCACACGATTACTTTCGACAGTCATTCGAAAACCGCTCTAAAGCACGCGTCATTTCAATCATTTCTAAAGAACGATTATAATGACCGGGCAAAACGAGGACACATTTTGGCGGCAACGTGTCTTTCGATGTTTCCAGGGTGGCAAAACGTGGTGCAACATTGTTGCGCTCCGCGCAGAAGCAACAAATGTTTTTCAAGTTTTTCAGAAACATATTTTGTGTCTAGGACAAAAATCTGTGTCCGCAACAAATGTTTCGCGCGTGGCAAAACAGGGCAACATTTATGAAACATGCGCAATGTTGCCGCTACAACGTGTCCTCGTTTGGCGAGGCCTTTAATTCAAACAATACCTCGAATGCACGCAAAGAACCAAGTCAAGACAAACACGCAGTCACGCAACAACGCCATGATCTTGATTGCAGGCGATTCAGGTACGTTTCCCGTCCATTAATCAAGGCAATAGAAGGTCCTCGATTTGTTCGAGCTCACAACTTCTGCGAAGTCACAGCAACTTCGCAGTACAATAATCATTTTTCAATGGGTCCCCGCTGGGCAGAGCGGATTTATGCAATACATGCATGAATCAGCAGAGTATTTCTATATTCGGCCGCCATTAAATAATCACCAATAAAAAGCCGGAACACAAAAACATCATGTTCACAGATACATATATTCTTGTAAAATTTACACTTTTAACTGATTGAAAACCTTATTCAAATAGGACCCAAAACAGATGGTGTTTAATCTTGGAACGGGGGTTCTTAAAGAGTATGTCAACTTAAAGATATTTACGCATGTACTGTGTCAAGTGAAACTGCTGCTGCTAAATACCTTGTTGTATTCGACTACCAAAACTTTAAATAGATGCAGCCACGAATCGTGCGTCAAACCTACCTAACCATAATCAACTGTTAAAATCCCTCAATCCCGCCCCCTAATCCGACCTTTGTGATCCAAACGTGCCGTCTCTGCAGGAGATAAATTATCCTGTAGTCGAATAATTTTGCTTTGGCTACTGTTATTTGAAAATTCTGAAATATCCATCGAAAAATTAACTAAAGCTTCACAGTGCCATACGTTTGATCTATCAGATTAGGAGAAGTACCTCTGTCAAACTGTAATCCCACAAGTGTGTAGCATAGAAGACCACACTGATACAAAACAAATAACAGGAATGTAAACAACCGCTCTAGACTTTTTAATACGGCTAAACGTTTGATACAGCGACATGCCTGAATTCAACACTGTCAAAACAAAATGAATGTATAACGATATGGAAGGGCTAACAAAACTGAAAATGCCGGTTGTTCTCGGCTTATCTCGTAAACGGATAACGAAATTCTTGTGACGTCAAAGGGAAATGAGGAAGCAAGGAATGTATTCCTTGGCAGAAACTGTGGACATTTCGAGCATGCGTTAATTTGCTAACGGTGTATCGCACTGCACCAAGAATCGTCGCTAAATTCACGCAGGCGTGTCCATCATCTCGACTCATATTTCTGTGATATTACCGACAAGTTTTAAAAATTAGCCAGCATTTCAGCCTATTCCACTTAGGTAACGTTTCTAATGTGATGATAGTGGCACTAACAAACTGCACGATCAGTCAACGAAATTAGCACCTCAGGTAGCAGTTTTCGGATGACAGTCAAAAGCAATCGTGTCATAGCTGTTTTGCGTTTGCTGCGCGTTTGACAACACTCTCGGCCAATTGACCACGGCGCTATCTCGCATTGCTCGTCGGTTTCTTCTTCCTAAATAAATTACCAATTGTAATTGCAAAATATTTTGGTTTTTGTTGGTTGAACCATGTGTTAAAGGCCCGTCCAAACGAACGCCGCGGCAACATCATAAAACATTATTGGTCTAACAAGTTGTATCATATGTTGGATTATGTGGGATATGGGTGTCCAAACAAACCCAAAGATATGTTATGTGCTGTCCAAACGAACCCAACATCGTCCAACAAATAAAATAGAACATACTAAGCGCATGCGCGCATCTAGCAATGTTGTGTCAAGCTGTCCAAACGACTGAAACTCTTTACGAACCCAACATCGTCCAACAAATAAAATAGAACATACTAAGCGCATGCGCGCATCTAGCAATGTTGTGTCAAGCTGTCCAAACGACTGAAACTCTTTCAAATCAAAATTAAAACAGATAGTTTAAATACTTTAGTGTTTAAAATCTACTAAGGGTGGAGGCTCTCAAAGATATGTCAACATCGAGATGTATCAAAATACCAAAGGTGTTTAGCCGCAGTTTACCAACAGGTTTGCACACGTCTGTTGCAGGCTTTGTCGCTCCTTTATAGCCGATAACATATCCAATATCCCGCCCCTTCCCACCTTTGTGACGCACTCAGCAGGACTATATTGCCTTGAAAGAATTAAAATATCGACTTCACATTTGAAAGTTAATGTGAAATATTCATCGAAAAACAAACCGAAGCTTCACAATGTCACGCACAATCTCTGTCAGATAAGCAGAAATACCTCTCTTCATGCCCGATCAGATTGTAAACCCAAATTCTTAAATTTGAATGCGGCACAGTAGAGGAATGCCAAGCTAAAGTGTAAACAACGCTCCAGAATTGATAATTTAAACGTTTGAACTGAAAATTAATACGGCGACATGACTGCAGTTCAGTTTACACCGTAAAACAAAAAAGATGGGATTTAGGTATACGAAATGGAACGGCTGATAGCATTGGGAAGGACTGCTTGTTCGCCGCTTGCTCTTTCGTATTAATCGTGATCGAGCCCGGAAGTTTTATGACGTTAACGCACCGGGAAATATAACAAACCAATATGCTAGCCATTTCTGAGCAGCTGACTAATTGTAATCTACGTTTATAAAAGCACTCGATCATTTCTAAACAAAGATTAACTCAAACTTACCTCGAATGCACGTGAAGAAGCAAGTCAAGACACAAACTAAGTGACGCAACGCGGACGCCATCTTGACCAAAACAACAGTCGATGTTTGTCAGTATGTCTGACAATGTCTGTGAGGATTGAAGATTCTTTTGCCGTCCCTGGATAGACCGTCGGAGAGTTTAAGTTCCACGTTGACACGACTGAGTTTCACAACTTTCCAAGTACAGCAGTTCCGCAATGCCGAAGAATAGATACAGTGACAACCATGCAGTCTACAGACAATGGAAACTGACAGTTTAAAACTTTGTCGTGATGGACAGCAGCAACAGTATCACAAATATTAATTCAGAGCTCTTAAAAGGATCACATACCGTTGTTGCCCGCTTTGCTTGAACCCGTTTCAATGTACCGTCATGCTATTCGAGCCAGATCATTTTCCAAATATGACACGACGTGGTGTTACGTTACGGTCCGTCGCATTCCAAAGCGCCGAGGGAACTTTTAACAACATGATCTGATTTCATCAGAGGAGCTTTCAAGATCACGTCAGCTTCCGTCTCAAGGTGTTGGTCAGCAGTCACAAACTTGTTCGGTTCGCGCGGGTCTTGGCGCGGTTACAGCGTACCTAAAACTAGTCGGAACCGAGTCTATTGAAAGAAGTCCCTAAATGTCAAGGCCAACTGGTTTGCTTGCCATCTAGTATGACGGGTTGCTACAGTAAAACCTCACTCTCTTGAACTCTCGGTTTGATGTGCAGGGGGTGGGTTTAACCTCCCTCCCCACCCCCTCCCCCCTTGGAGTAGCAAAAAAAAAATTAGTATCCAATTATGACAAAAATAAATGCAATCAATCTGCATAAAATTGGCACCTCAAGAACATCAACTTGGAAAAACAAGAGCAAATGCAAAAACGGCTGGCTTGTTGCTTTTTGGTTGAAATAAAAAAGTTAAGAAATTACCACAATCATTTTGTTTCCAAGTTTATTTGCGATTCTTTTAAAATACATCTTGATTATTTTCAAGTTCCACACCTATTAATATATTAATATATCTCATAATAGTATATTCTCTCTTTTTTCTTCTGTAACATGTTCCTATTTAATTGTAAAAGAAAAAAAGAAATAATGATAATAATAATAATAATAACTTTATTTAGGCAGACGGTCAGCATCACTGTAAGGTGCTTTTCAGCTGAGCTCTGCATACAATAATATTAGAAGAATAAAATGACTAAATTACAAAAACTGACTAAATTACAATAAAAGGCTAAAAATAGTGAAAAATAAAATGAATGAATGAATGAATGAATTGGAAAGGACTGATCCCAGGTGAAGCACAACCTGCAATGAAATATAAAAATAAACTGCAGACTATTGATGTTGGGATAGTATTTGTGCTGTTAATTGTTGGGCAGACTTTCTCAAGATTCTAACTTACTGGTGGCAATTAGTGGTATGAAATAAAATGTTCTCCATAGTTTGGCAGCTGTCTGCACTAAAGTAACACTCATACAGTAACAATGTAAAACAACATCAATATAGTTGCCCTAAAAATCTAAAAATCTAACTGCTTAGAATCAACTCCATCAACCATAGTTAATATGTCCTCCATGCAGTACACAGATTGCACAAACACAAAATGAATGTGAGCTCAGCTAATAGATTGTTTAATCAAGGTGTTCAAACGAACGAGACTCAATGTTTCATCACAGCTCAGACTGCACATACTGTAACAGATATGAAAATAACATTTTGCCATTCACAAGACAAGTATTGTACCTGCCATTATTCAGCATCACACTTATCAGAACTCTTCTTGTCACAAAAGGCTGCAGATGAGAAGAGCAGTGATCTCACCAGGAGTCACTACCACTATTGCTGCAATATTGACATTATGTTAGCACTTGAAGGAACATCTTATATCAAGAAATATACATTTCGACACAGCACACACTTCACCTCAGTCACCCAAGCTTTGACACTGTCTTTACACCACTGGAGCTCTCATTACAACAGAAAAACCACAGAAAGAACTGAAGAGTGTGCAAACATCACCAGAAGGGGATTCCATAAATCCTCACAATAAATTCAGAACAGGTCTGTGGGTTATGTCATCATCTGATGAATGCACCTCAATACAGCAAATACTAAGTATACAGTGTGTCATAGTCTAAATATGGCAAAAGTATCTACAATGTGACTATGTTATGTGTGTGTACACTGCATTACTGTTTGGGCAGTTGGAAAGCAAACAAGAAAAGCAGTTTGAATCAGAATGCATTGCCGCTAAAATACCATTACCACAGTTCTAAAACAGAATACAGTCTAAAAATAGTTTGAAAACATACAAGCATAGTAAAATAAAGCCTGAAAATATAGTCAGGCAACATCTTACATTGGATGTCTTCCTCACAGTTGGTGTAGTCTAGCTGACACTTGCAACACAGAAGTGTTACAAAGAGCATAAACACAAGACAGAACTCTGACAAATTAAAAAACAAACAAACAAACAAACAAACAAACAAACAAACAAACAAACAGGTTAAACAGCAAACAAAGTTGGATTTAAAAGCCTACATGCACAGTACTATATCACAGAAGTTTGAAAGTGCAGTCTCAGATATTGAATTATCCTCATGATCATTCAGCCATATGCTTGTCTTGAATATTTCCTCACTGACTGCAAGCAATTTTACTAACACATGTACATCCTTGTAGCCAATGCTTAAGGTGATTCCCTGGTTTTGCATTGTGCATCTTTACTGCGCATAACACTTTCGAGGCAGTGGACATTGAGGACCACTAAATTTTCAAGAACAAAATTTCCTTCATTTTGTATGCAAATATGTTTTATTTTTCATCATTTTTTACAACTCAGATTGAGTTTGCTGGAGGTTTTAGTTCACGCGTTATGGCTCGCGTCAGCAATGTCCGCCATTTTGAAAATCTGGTCGTATGATACAAAACAAGCAATAATTCATAAATTGCTCACACTGAATGCAGAGAGGAGACATGAAAATACGCCTAAGGCTTTCTAGTACATAATAGAACTAGAAAACCTTTTTGAAAACGATAGAAACGCTGTTTTGTTGCCATCATATCAATGAGGGGCCTGGGCACTAGTACACCAGTAGAGACTAATCTGCAAGCGCTGCCGTTATAACGAGTGTGGTGACCCCCCTTTTTTATTTAATATATTTTAAGAAAATAAGACTCTCCATTACATATCCGAATTTGAATAAATTTTCACTGCTCAATTTTGAAATATTCCCATTGAATCACTGTTACGACGTGTTGCTAGGTGTTTCACAGGAAGCGTGAAAATGAACAAATTGCCTATTATATCATTAGCTTGATATATTTTTTTACTTTATATTTTTCATATTTTGCTACTTTAGGCGTTTCACAGTAATGATGTTGTGTTATCACAATAGCAATACTACATTCTCTCTTCTGGCACTTTTTTCATATTTTTTCCATATTGTTGTCACATAGCAAAGTAGGTCTAAACCACAGCCATGTAGCGCGGAAATAAGTACCGTAACCCCATTTTTTTTTTCCCAAGTACTATAGCTAATTAATAATTGTGCCAAGTTTCAAAAGAAAATCACTGCAACTTCATTTTCGATGGAATCACCTTAATGCATGAGCATGCCAGCGCTCGACATTAACGGTTGCCTGCTTGCCCAGGGCAACCAAAACTTATGGTCGGGCAGGTAAATTCTGGGCCGGGCAACTAGAAATTATGAAACTTTCTATTGCTTGAAGTCAATCTACAGTCTGAAGGGCAACCACCCTAAAACCTTAATGTATGTACTGCATGCACTTCTTATCATCAAAAACAACACTCAAACGTATTGCCACCTTGGCTTTTGGAGATCACACATGTATGTAACTGCAGTCTTGCTCTCTGCTGTATTTCATAATCTTCAATAAACTGAAACAAAGACCTGGTGTTAATAAAGAAACGAGCCAATGTTGTGATCTACTGATAGCAGTTTACTTATGTACTGGGTCTCTGTAGCAGAACTGGTAAATAGATAGACTCAGCACCAAAACTCAGACAAGTTTATGTTTTCGATTCTTCACTGACCCAATAACAACTACACCATATTATGTTTTACCAGTAAGTAAATATATTTCAGCATTAATTCAGTTTACATAGAGCACATGTATTCATTCCCACATCCTTTGAATAGCTCCAGTGGCAGAATGTGACACAATATTATCATTCTTTCAGAGTTTAGTTTTAAGGATTTGTCATTGAATGTATAATACTAGAAATACGATAATCGCAGATATCCCCTCGCTCAGTAGTGGGTTTTCGGAAAGCGGGATTCTTGTTTATTTTCGGTCCGGAGATTATTTAAAAAGTTTTTTGCAAGCCACGGCTGTGTAGCGACGTCACCAGTCGGCCGCTAAAAAAAATCTTTGTCGCACGGCAGTCTGGTATAGTTCAGACAACATGCACAGTCTGCAATTTTCGTAGACACTAAGCTGAACTTCAAAATTCGCCGAGACAACATTTACACGCAACTACAGAATACTCCCGAGGCTTGAAAGCCAAGCAAGGTTGATCTTGGACACCGAATTTTCTTTCTTTTTTTTTTTTTTACTTTATAAGTTTAATACGCTTCTTCGAGTGTGACAAAATTTAGAGCCGTCAACGCGAGTCGCTTGTTTACACGCTTTCGAAGTCTCGGGACCGTGTGAATTTTGGCAGGGATTCAATTTTGAACACAACAACTTTTCAAACTGCGTTTGACGATTTTGAAATCTTTGACAGAAAAAAGAAATCAAGTCACTAAATAATACAAGGTCCGATTGTACTGAGCGAGCAAACCCGGTCACTAAATAATACAAGGTCCGATTGTGTTGAGCGAGTATCTTACGGGGTCCCGCTAGTAGACAATAGACTGTAATTGTTTAATTTGGAAAGCAGTGGCCGGATATTTTCTTCTTTAATAGCCTTCAAAAAGCAAAAGCATTTTAACCCGGTTACATTTTATCCTTGAATACAGTGTGCCAACAAACGCGGCGACAAAACTTCACAGCATGTGTCAGACTGTCAGTGAAATTATGCAAATATGTCAGGAATCGGATGACACAATCTTGCACGAAGGCACTCTGAAATAGATTTGAAAACTAGCGAAAAGATCACAGTATAATCCTACTTGGCCTTCATCACAGTTCCCGGGGCATCAAACGACAAAATATACGGCAATTGTTGAAATACCATAATGATAACACGACCGTCATTTAACAAAAAGCGTTGTACGTTGATTGATGTAAATTTTCAAAACTCACCGGTTCCTGAAAGCCATAGCTTTAGCTCTTTTCCAGCAAAGGAAACAAAACCCAAAACACTATTGTTTACGTCTTCAATGATTTCAAAGTACACAGTATAGAGCAGTCCTCATACAGTACGAAAATTTCACTTTCCATTGTATTGTGTGTCATCATCTTGTCAAACTTGGATTCTGAAAACTACATTCCTGTTATTGTAAAAGGTGAAATTTGCCATGGTGATTGTTCGATTTCCACCAACTGTATTTTGCTATTTCTTTCTGAAGAAGTGTCTGCGTTTTAACACAATACTGGCGTCTGGGATTGTGTTCAGGTCGACCAGTTGTGCCTTTAAGAATCCGTTTCACGGCTAGCAAGCTTGCCTCCCATACACCGGCAAAATATCCGGCAAATTACAGCCGTCCGTCGAACTGCTTGGCCTTGTATCTGCATCTTATTGTACGAAATCACTTCCGCTCGTACTCTTACAGTACCGCATGTCACTAAGAAAATGGCGGTTTACAGTTAAGCTGCCGATGTAACCTCGCAGTGGTCGCTCGACGCGGATTGCCCTGGGGACGAGGTCGTACCCCACACACACACACACACACACACGAACGTTAAATTTCGAGATGGCGACACGCTTGGAGTCTTCAAATAATGCGATTTTGCTGCATTAGCGTCGTGATTATTTCCCTCACTTCGTTCGGGGATTATACTGAAAAATGCACTGATGGGTTGAAAGAACTGGACAGACAATACTGAAGGGTTTACAGTACTGTACCTTGAAAATCAAAGGAGGCAGCAGCACATTTGAATCTATCCCCATCTTCTTATCTTAGAATTCCTCTGAAAGAAACAGACTACATATAAATCATCACACTTTCATATGGATACTCTAACAAGTTGTGACAACATGTACCGTTATATTGAACTCCAAGGTCACTCAGTTTTGTTAATACGGAAGAAGTCCTCTTCAGAGTTTCTTGAGAAACTCAAAGCGAGCTGGGATTATTCCAGTCATCATCATGACCTCCACATACACAACATAAAGATAAAACAAAGTTTACACACGAGCAAAGTGCATAGCTTGCATAATACTGTACTTTTAAACAATCCCCATCCCCCATCTCCTTAACTGCACAGTATTATGAGTATCACCACAGGCGGCCCAAGCTGACTGACTGTGTGACATCACGGTTGGGTTTTATAAGAAAATGTATGGGAGATTTTAGTCGATCAATAACTCGACTAGACTGCCCTTGCCAGTGAGCTTGCAGCATGAGTTGGGTCGAGACGGTAAAATGGGAAGTAGGGGACAAGAGTGGAACTCCCAAGAGAGACTTCCAATTTCTCACCATAAAAATATCACACAATATAGAGAACTTGGCTTTTGACACCTTGCTCTTTTGACACCTTGATTAAACTAAAAATTATTATTACAACACTCATACACTTGCTTCTTAAAGGTTGAGCAACCCTGCATCTTGTGAATGCATGACATCTTTTTATGCACAATCGATTATGACAGTTTGACCTTGACTCATATTTCTAATCAGAGGCCACGATTAATCCAGCCTTCGCTTCACTACTTATGTGTTTTCTTTTGTTAACTCAATACGTTTCTTCTATCAGGCTTTCGAGTATTCGTGCTCTGTAACAAATATAAAATCGAAAGCGAGGAATGTCACACGAGAGATGTTTACAATATTATTGCGCTTTTGTTCACAGTGTGTTCAGTCCATTTGTGACTGCAAACTCAATCCTCAGAATTATTTCGGTGTATTTTTCATTTCTGGTATTTAATGAACATTGCGAAACAAAGACTACATGATCGAATGAAAGAAACACTTCAACAGGCAATGTACGATACGCAGAAGAATTTTATGAGACAACAGATGTCATGTACAGAGTAAAGCATAAAGTGTCACTGTTTTACGGCTAAAGCTCACCGTAGCTTTGGTTTCTGTTTTCGCCCTGTTATCTTCCCAAAAGTATTTCGTGTCGCCACAGAAAGTTTCGTCGGGACTAAATACTTATCAGCGACAGAGATATTTGCAATACCCCAGAAGTACCATCAAACATTTGTTTACGGCTATTCTCAAAGCTTGTGCGGTGAACGCGAGCCAAAATCTTTTCCTAAAATCCAGTTTATCCGTGCATATTCCACAGAGCCAAATGGCGTTGAGTTTGAATGGGATGCAGTTTACTTTTTCTTTTCGCTTCACTACTTATATGTTTTCTTTTATTAACTCGATACGTTTTTTCTATCAGGCTTTCAAGTATTCGTGCTCTGTAACAAATATAAAATTGAAAGTGAGGAATGTCACACGAGAGATGTTTACAATATTATTGCGCTTTTGTTCACAGTGTGTTCAGTCCATTTGTGACTGAAAACTCAATCCTCAGAATTATTTCGGTGTATTTTTCATTTCTGGTATTCAATGACCATTGCGAAACAAAGGCTACATGATCGAATGAAAGAAACACTTCAACAGGCAATGTACGATACACAGAAGAATTTTATGAGGCAAGAGAATTTTATGAGGTACAGAGTAAAGCATAAAGCGTCATTGTTTTACGGCTAAAGCTCACCGTAGCTTTGGTTTCTGTTTTCGCCCTGTTATCTTTCCAAAAGTATTTCGTGTCGCCACAGAAAGTTTTGTCGGGACTAAATATTTATCGGCGACAGCGGCACCATCAAATATTTGTTTACGGCTATTCTCAAAGGTTTCCGCGGTGAACGCGAGCCAAAATCGTTCCCGAAAATCCAGTTTATCCGTGCATATTCCACAGAGCCAAATGGTGTTGAGTTTAGATGGGATGCAGTTAACTTTTACACACAAGTAACGAGCAATTCACTGGCCACATCTCGAGTTGTTTAGCGAAGTCAATTACGTCATCGCCCAGCACGTGATAATATGAACCAATCACCGTGTGCTGATTCTCCACCCACAAAAAGGAAAAAATAAATAAATAAAAATGTCCATTTTTAAGCTCGCTTGAGCCCCAGGCCCCCGCGAGCAAAAAATATTGCGAGAATAGAGCTTAGACATGCTAACCTTCTTGTGGTGGTAGTTTTCTTGCTGCTGTAGTGATTTCAGCATGTTTCGCTGAATTTTTCCTCTCTAACAGAAAGAATTTCAAAGCTGGCAACTTAGTCGATCTGGCATCCAGAATGGCTCCAGAAAAGTCTCCCAAATGCGGCCTTTCAACCTCCGTTGAATCCTTTTCCCATAAGACTGTCGCAAAAACATTTCGAAAAAGGCCAGTTGAGTCCGAAGAAATTGCCGAAATCGGCCGTCAAAATGGTTTCTGACAAGCCGTGTGACCCACTCTTGGTCCACGGAAATGGCGTTTGAATTTTATGTCCAGCTCTGATTCGCTGCCTCTTTCACATGCTAATCAATTTACTGGCTTTTCACCCAGCCCAGAAATGTTTTTGTTGACGTTTTTAAATGTTTCAGAGATGTTTCCGAGATGTTTTCAAAGCCTAATATTCATAGTTCGTTTAAAAATCCGGCTACAAATGTAGCTTTGCCCCTCCCCTGTGTCGCGGTAAATTTATTTATTTCTGTTAGAGAGGAAAAATTCAGCGAAACACACTGAAATCGCTACAGCAGCAAGAAAACCACCACCACAAGAAGGTTAGCAAGTCTAAGCTCTATTCTCGCAATATTTTTCGAGTTATCAATCGACTAAAATCTCCCATACATTTTCTTATAAAACCCAACCAAGACGTCACACAGTCAATCAGCTTGGGCCGCCTGTGGTATCACAAGTCTGTAAGACACAGAATGCTACCAAATTTGTGCCGAGATCTACATGTACAACCAACATCTTTTTAGTAAACAGTTTCAGTCAACTTGCTTGGGAAAGCAAAACCAAAATAATACTGTGCAGCAGTAAAGCATTCATACCTGTCCTTCCAGACATTTTCAAGACAAGGCTGAAAGACTAAGGAGGTCATCTGTAAAAAAAGATATTTGGACTAGATCACTAACTTGATGAGAACTTTTTAATGGAGTGCAAAGGAATGTAAAGCAAATTTAAAGTCACTCAGTTTTGTTAATACGGAACAAGTTCTCTTCAGATTTTCATAAGAAACTCAAAGCGAGCTGGGATTATTCCAGTCATCACTGCGACCTTGGAGTAAAACTTTACAAACCGCACAAAATACCATCCCATAATCAACACTATTTATTCTGCAGACCACACAAGCATGCTCAGAAATACAACAGAATAATTTCAAGAAGTCTCTATTCCTTTAAATGGGACGTGTAATTTTGGACAAATGAAGGGAGAGGTGTATACACTGTAAAATGAAAAGAGCCATTTTGGCCCCAAAATTGGGGTCGTTTCGGTGAGTAAAAAATGGCACCTATTTTTGGGGCCGTTTTGGTGTAAATATTTGGGGTCGTTTTGGTGCTAACTTTTGGACTGTAACGACCCCAATTTTAGGGCCAAATGGGATCATTAAATGGTCCAAATTAGAAAAAACAGGGGTCGTTTTGGGTCTGATAAAGGCTGTTTTGGTATTTCTGGGCAGCCAAAATGGCTACAAAATAAAACGGCCCTATCACAAATGGCCCCTCTAAAAATAGCCATTTTGGCTCTTTTGCAGGCCACTTGAGTACCTTATCAGATCTTGTATGAAATACAGCATGTTCACACACAAATCACGAAATCTGAATCGTTATACAATGCATTTAATTCACACCAAAAGAATGTTCTATTTGACATGTTTCCTTCAATGTTATAGCCAATAACAACTTTCTCAATTCAAAATCACATACAACTGTAGTAAATATATAGAATAAAACCTGAGTTTAAGAATCACATGCAACTCATGCATGTTTTACCATTATCTAATTCCTGAACATTACATTTAATTCAAGCTACAAATTTTGTTGATTTGTTTCATCATATCATATTCATACAAAATAAATAACTTTAAAATTCATAAACTAATTTTGTGGATTTCATGTTGTTTATAGATAAAATACAAAAACTTGAACAAAACTCAACAAAACTCAAACTGCTCACTAAAGCGGGACATCCCCTCACCTTTCACTAATGCAAGGCATTCAGGAATGTTACAATGCTAACCTGGGTTTGTCCCCTTTACAGACCCAGGAGGGTTTCTTCTAGAAATGCAAGGATTGCCTTGCAACTAGTGTAGCTTTATTAAAAATATAAAATGATGCCAGCAGGGCCAGCACGGCATCTTGCACTTTTTCTCCTGGGATGGAGCAAAGGATTGATCCTTCCACTACAATATGAAGTAGGTCCACGTGGTTGGACGAAACTCCTTATTTCTTCGGCCACATTACTGTCTCTCTAAAATAAGAGAAAATATTAAAATATATATTAGCAATAATAATAATGATAATAATAATAATAATAATAATAATAATAACAACAACAACAAAAGTTAACAGTTGATAATATGTATCAGTGAAAAAGGTAAGAACTATGGTACAACAAGAACAAAATCATACTTTGACAATCATGAAACTATTTCTGTTAATCTTTATAAGCCATAATAGACCCAATTGGCTAACATATTTACATCCTTGTAGCCACCAATTTCAGATCACGTGACAATTACTTTGGGTGGTTACAATTATTGTCCTTTTAGAACACACTCCTGTGCTCTCAGTTGCGTGTAAGAAATTGCACAATTGTAACTACCCAAACAAATCATCATTGAATTGGGTGGCAACAAAGATGCATAAACATGTTAGCCAAGGGAGAACAAACTTGCTTTGGGAAGTTTGAGTTACCAAGGGTTTGAGCTGTCAAGAATCTTCTGTAATCTGCATTACATAAGCCAAATTTTCATTGAGATCTTACCATTAATACTGTGATGACTTCCCCTTGTGCACCATGTTTCTTTCCTCCCTTTTGGCGAAGTGCTTTGTTGATTACAAGTAATGCCGTTCGGTCTTTGAATTCTAAATAAGATAATCATATTAGTCTTCCAGAAGAGTTGCACAGTAGAGGAGAGAATATAAAATAAAGATCATTATAAAAAAACTTTATTTATAGACGGGTGCAACTTTTATTCTTTTTATCAGCAAGTTAGATGAAATCTATCCATACCACTGGAGAAAGCACCCTAAAATTAGTTTGTAATAAATTGCAATTACAATTACACCTACACATATGCCTCCTCAAAGGCATAAAAGAAATGAAATGGGATCCCCAGAATTATCAAGTTCTTTGAAATGGAAATTGTTTTACTGTTTGTCACAAAAGTACAAGCCAATGTTCCAAGACACTTTAAAACACTGCGGTAATGTCCACAACTGAGAACTGTACATGTTGCATACAGAAATTCAAAAGCAGTTTTCTAATAATGACAATAATAATCACAAATAATTCGAGCTTTTTTTTACTTGAATTTGACAATCAAACATTAGTATATAACCTGTGGGTCCAAGTGGCGCCTTCTGTCGAACATATTACAAGTCTTAATGCTATGAAGTTTTGGACTGGAAATCCTTTTCTAAATTATGCATACAGTACTTCTGTTAAACTCCTAAATCCATAATTTACCTTGTCTGTTTCTACAGTATTTTACCCGGAACCATGTCCTGACCTGCTCAATTGCTTACAGCATATCTTACCTTGCCTGATGAGGAGTTTGATGGTAAGCGTCCATCAAAATAGTGCAAGTTTTTTTCGCTTCGCATGAGGAGCTGGTGCAGTCGTCTTTTTCATTCTGAATTTCTTCGTCTGAATCTACATCATCGGAGGACTGCATTGGCGTCGATGAGAATGATGGACCACCTAACACACTTGATGATCGAAAACCACTTGAGCTGGTTATGCTGGCACTGGTGAACTGAATCTCATCACTGGCATCGGTTAATGATGACTCTCCAGACAAAGATACGCTCTGCAATAGAAATACAAAAAATCAACCTCGGAAATATATTCAATGCGAATCGAGTTAGAAAGACAATTATTTAAGAAGAGGGAGAGTTTTCCAACGCCATCGTTCATCCGTCGCCCGAGCTCGTCCGTTACAGTGAGCGCGTTCAAATGTGCATGAATGAGCATGCTCGCGCGCGAGACCGCTGGAAAAATTTCTGAGCCTCGAGCCCAGGCCTTTCCGCGACGTTACAATCTGGTAGGAAGTTTCGCACGAAGTCTTACCTCTTGTAATTTCTTGAACTTTATCCGCTCGGAAAGTACTTCTTCAACTCGGCGCTATGTGGGTATAGCCACCAGGTCTTTACCGTCAGCATTCTCACCAACTGCAAGAGTGCAAGCAAGAGAACGATCGAATGCAAGTTTGCCCATGACGCTTCAAGTCTTTGAGCGAAATATCGTTAATATCAACAAGTTTCATAGACTTACTCAGTCTTTCCAGTGTCGCTGATGAGAATCCGTGGAACCCAAGCCAGCGTTCAACCTCTTCGCTTGTAAAATTGGGATTGAATTCCATTTTAAAACGGAGAGAGATGTGTGCTCGAATCTTCTCTTCGGGAGGTTTGTGCAAGAGCAAAGCCGCTTTTGGAGGGAACTGTGTTTTGTGCAAACCTTGTATATTTGTCTAACATGCAAACTTTCTCCGAAATAGATATCTGTTTTATCTACAATCGTATAGGATTACTCTGTGTCAAAATGGATTATAATAGGGCCAAATCAGCCCATTCACTGTTGGCTGATTTGTCAGAGAAAGGCCAAAATGGTTTTTACAAAACCATTTTGGGATAATTGAACGGCCAAATCAGCCCTCATACGTTGCCATTTTGGCCTTCTGAGTTCAGAATAGCCCCATAAGGGCCAAATCGACTCACATGACTTTGGGGCCGTTTTGGCTTTTGGGGCCAAGACGGCTCTTTTCATTTTACAGTGTACATGAATTAGTGTAAAAACTGCAACCATTGCACTGCACCTTCAGTTCATTCCGTCGTCCTTGGCACACTGAAACAAAAATTAGAGCCCAGAGATTGTTGTCAGTAAAGAACAGCTTTCTCTTCTGGTTGCAACACATACATACATGTGTGAAACACTGTTTATGCTCTTAGTTTGGGTCTATGTACCAGAACTGGTAAAGAGGATTCACCACTAAAACTCAGACAAGTTTAAAGTAACTCTTCATCGACCCAACCATAGCTAACACATTACACATCTTCGAAGTTCTTTGCTCTGAACATAAACTTGTGAAGGAAACGTTTTCAACATGGCCGCTTTGGCAATAAAATTCAGCCCTCTGTAAGCCATAAAGATTTAAGGCACAGTTCCACAAAATATTGGTATATTTTCGATTCGAAGCATTCCATGAAACCGCCAGGGATATTCTAATCATTTCGATGCCTTAAGGTGGCTCCATAGGGTATTTCCCTGCACTTGCTGATATTTAGTTTATGACACCAAAACTGCCGTATTTTCATTTCATTATATTCTTTCTTAATCAAATTTGCAGGGTAGATGTTTCGAAAGGTCTGTTGCGTATACATTTTACTTTTGTCACTCTAGTGTGGTTTCTATGGAAGCAATACGTCCTTGAAATAAAGGTCTTTTACCCCCTCTTCAAGCTTTCTGCTCTTTTTTCTGGAGTTTTCTTCAGTGAAATTTTCTGAAACTTTCAGTATGTTTAGAAATTTGTATAAGGTAAACATAACTGTGAAAAAAAGTTGTGGTTAGAGGAGCGGATCCCAAGCGAATTGGCAATTTATGTTTTTTGCAAATAAAAATAATTCTGCTCCATAAATTTCCATTAAAATCAAATATAAAAAGCCGGATATAATCTTTGTTTGCCTGCAAAATTTAAGACAGATTCACCGAAGGAAACTCGAGAAAAGTGCAGAGAAAAACTTGATATTTTACATGCGTATTGTGCCATCAAATGCAAAATAATGACTCGACAAGATCGACAAGTGCACATGCGTTAGCCATCGCGTGAAAACAAGTTGTGCATGTAAACACGAGGAGAAAGCGGCGATCACATGCCAGCAAGTACAGCAAGTTTTCTGGGTGCGAAGCTAAAAGGAAACACCATGCAATTCCTGAATTTCTGTCTTGAGAAGCTCGTACTGGATATGTCAGCCACGAATTATGCTGTGCGAACTACTATTGGCGAAGTCTCGAACGATTTGAGGGTGATAGCTGTTCAACAGCTCGATCCTTTTCAAAGTCGTGAAGACCATTCGAAAGTCTTAAGTTTAAGCCGTCGTATGCTAGTCGACTAGCTCCCAACAAGTTTGTTGGTAGCTGTGTCCCATCAAGTTTATTCATACTTATTTAGTACAGTTCATGAATACTGATTTAGTTTTGTGACTGCTCACCTGAGATAATATGCCACAGACTGACATGGGATCAAGCTCTGCAGGTTAGTAGGATTTGCAAAGCTTCATAACAAAGCCAATAATTTCTGTCTAGGTTTTCTTACTTCCAAGAATTGTTGTCAGTGTTGTGACTAGACTGAATGTACTAGTGGTTTGTCCATTGCACTGATGATTGCCGAAATGACCGTCCAAACCGCGTTTTTGTCACTGCTGTTCATTTCAAAGTCAAACAGAATAAAATCTGAATTATAGAACTTGTTCATCGTGTGTTGCTTGTTTACACTAGTTATTGGCCTGACAGGATGTGAAACAATACTTTCAAACTAATTCAGTGGAGTTATGTACATTCGAAGGTAAAGTGATAAAGATCGGCGATCAAGTAAAGCCGGCATGTACTGAGTTTGATTGAAAGGCTTGCAAGTTTGGTTTCTTCGTGACACGAAGAACCGTGCACACATCGTAAACTGTTTTTATTCCGATTTTTTAGAATTTCCTGTTAAATTCAGATTTCCTCCAAAGAATTACGAAAGTCAGGTTTTTATTTAATTGTGATTTTGGTGCCCACGCGAGATTGCGTCTGAAAACCCTATGGAGCCACCTTAAAACCTTGCGAGCTACAAACCACGTTGCGAAAACCTTCGAAAGATATGCGCTTTTTCCAAGGTAAACTCGCACGTAAAAAGGTTTCTGAAGAGCCTTCATTGGGATTCATGGTCAAAATATTGCATAGCTAGCAAAGAACAGCAGAATACAACATCAAAATGGTAAGAATCCTGCACATACCTACAACACACAACCTCCTTCTGCCACCGCTAAGAAGAAACTTCGTGAACAACCGAGGCCGTAAGGCAGTGTGGGCTAGAGCCTCTTTCTCGTGCTGATTTCCTCGACCCAGGTTGTCCGACCGAGCGCACACGGAGAGGGAGGGAGGGAGAGAGAGAAGAACAAAAAAATAAAACAAAATAAAATAAAAACACGCCATTTTACCCCCACTTCAGCTTGCCCACTTCCATTAGAATCATATCCTGTACCTTCTGAGTTCGGCAGTGTTAACCTAAGGAGAAAAAATCGTACGTTTTTGCTTAGGTTTGTTTCTATCTAACACTTCATTCACTTGAAATGCAACACCGGGTCAGTATTTTTATTTTTCTTCTAATTTTATACTGATTTGGCATAATACACTAATAGTGGCAGTTGGAACTAATCAATAACACTGCACAGTGTCAATTTTAAAACCAAGCCAAATATTTTTCCTTCTCCCACGCCTGAGTGCCGGTGTAGTGGGCAAAAATGCCCCCCCAATATTTTGCCTCCCCGGGCATTTCATCCCAGGCGATAATGCCCTCCGAGCATTTCCGCCCAGGCAAAAATGTTCTAGCTAAAGTTTTCCCCCCTGGGCTAAAATGCCCGGCATTCAGAAAGGCCGTTTCAATAGTTGCTAATAACTCTAGCCAAACAAGGATACTTAAATACAAACAAAGGCATATTCAAAAAGGTTAGCAAAATACCAGGACTCTTCTAAGGGGTCATAAAAGAGAATTATTCAGTTGCGCCAAAATTTGACACCGATTCCGGACTTTCTTATCTTACTCCACAGGGAGCGTGCATCTTCCCTGACGCGCGTCACGCTGGTTGACCACGGCGTCTGTTTAACACCTCCTCAAACGGAAGGGGAGGGCCAATGGAAAGAAAAGAAAACACGCAAAAAAAAAAAAAAAAATAGAACTCAGGGGAGAGGGGGAAGGAGGGTACTACCCTCCTCACTTTTGTATGTTCTTTCCCTTCCATTTTGGAGAACTTTGAAATTCAGGTTTGCGGTTTGCTTTGAAACTTTTCTAAAACAAGACAGGCCCGTGGCCAGTGCGCTTGTGACGTCATTAGTACAATGAATAGAGACACGCGGGGTCCCGGGAGAGGAACTTTTGTCGTGCGTTTATATGCAAAAGATATTATAGCCGAGTCAGTTTTTGCACATGACGGATCCAAGGGCTCCCTTTATTTTTCTTGCCCTCTTTTCTTCTAATTTCGGTCAAACAGATATTCACAAAAAAGTGTATTATAATAATTGAGAGAAAACAATTATCGAAGGCCCCGTAGGAATATTCTTCGTTTGCAACAACCTAGTTTTCATTGCTTTCCGATGCACGTGGCAGTACTTGTGTGACGCTTGCTATACAACCTGGCAACTTTTATTTATTTTATTTATTTTATTTATTTTATTTATTCATTGGATGACACACAAAGATTTACATGAAGAAGTAAGGCCAAAGCCAGTGGCTTAAATGGCTTGGGGTCAACGGATGAATTAAGTGTTTCATCGCAGAGGTGATGCACTCAGCAAATACAATGTTACAATTACAAATAGCAAATTAAATTAAATTAAATTAAATCAAATATAAACCTAACAGCAACAACAACAGAACTAACATTCCTATAAAGAGTAGTTTGAACTAAGCATATTGTAAACTACATATTAAATACATATCCTTTTTTTATTTTATAGTGAAGTAAATGGAATTAGAAAGAAATTACAATCCTTTGAAGATTAAGTCCACTGAATATAAACCTAAATACATATCATTTCTTACTAAATATGCTTTAATAAAGTACAAGTCAAACTGAGTATAAACCTAAATACTTATAAATACCTAATAAACTTTAATACATATCATTTCTTATTTTATAGTGAAGTAAATGGAAAGAAAGAAATTATAATCCTTTGAAGGTTAAGTCATACTGAATATAAACCTAAGTAAATATCATTTCTTACTAAACACGACGTTATAATAAAGTACAAGTCAAACTGAGTATAAACCTAAATGCTATTAATGCATGGCATTCCTTGTGTTTTAGGAGAGTAAATAGTAAGATAATTGGGAAGTCACCTCGGAGAAAAAAATACTTTAGTTTGCGTCTATAGTTAGAGACTGTTAGTGAATCTCTGAGAGGAAGTGGAAGACTGTTCCGAATAGAAGGAGCTTGAAAACGCACTGAAAAATGATATTTAAGAAATTGTTTATGTAAGTTAAACCTTGCACGAGTGAAATGATCATGGCATTCCAGGTTGAATTGGAAGAGGGAAGAGAGAGGTGTAGGTAGTAAATTATTAAAATGGGAAAAAACAAAACAAGATATTTGGAACTTAAAGATGGAGTGAATGGGCAAAATGTTAATCTTTACGAACAGGGGTTTGGTGTGAGTTTGAGAAGGGGAAAAGGTGATTAAACAAACAGCTTTCTTTTGTAAAAGAAAAAGAGGTTCAATATGAGAGGTGCAGGTAGAAGCCCAGATGAGATTGCAGTAGTTGAGATATGGTAAGAATAAGGAATTGTATAATGTTATTAAAGTGTTCGAAGCTAGATATTGTCTAGATTTACAAATAATACCAATCACTTTGGAAGCTTTGGTACAAATGGTAGCAATGTGAAGTTTCCAAGAGAGGTTTTCATGGATAATAATGCCAAGGAATTTTGTACTTGTTACACTAGAGATGGGGGTACTATTTATGTTAACATGAATGTCATCAATACTAATTTTTTTACGAGAAGGGTGAAATAAGACAAATTTGGTCTTGTCAGGATGAAGTGTTAGTTTATTAGCACTAAACCAAGAGAAGACATGAGAAAGTTCATAATTAACAGTGCTTATGAGAGTAGTAATATCCTTATGACTAAAGAAAATGTTGGTGTCGTCAGCAAAAAGAATGAATGATAAAAGTTTAGAAGAGTGAAATATTAAGTCATTGATGTATATGAGAAACAGAAGGGGACCATGCAAGAACAGAGCCTTGAGGGACACCACATTTTATAGTGTTAAAAGAAGATGCATTATTAGCAATTTGGACATACTGTTGCCTGTTGGAAAGATAGCTAGTTAACCAGGAAAGAGGTGTTCCTCGAATACCATAAAATAGGAGTTTGTTAATGAGAATTTGATGGTCAACAGTGTCAAAAGCTTTTTTTAAATCAACAAATATCCCAATGGTGTATTCATTATTTTCAAAACCTTGAAAAATATTATTAACAAGTTCAAGAACAGCCATGTAAGTCGAATGTTGTTGTCTAAAACCATATTGGTGACTGTTGAGAATGTTAAATTTTGAGAGAAATTCAGAGAGTCTAGAATAGAAGAGTTTCTCAAGGACTTTGGATAAGCAGGGTAATATAAATATGGGTCTGTAGTTTGAGAAATTAGAAGTATCATCAGTTTTATAAACAGGTAAAATTTTAGCAATTTTAAGACTATCAGGGAAAACACCAGTAGACAAAGATAAATTATAGACATAAGACAAAGGAAATGCAAGTAAGTCAATAGATTCCTTTATAGGTGAAATTTGAAGGCCATCGTGACCTTCACTTTTACTGTTTTTTAATGAGGAGATTACAGAAGAGACCTCAGAAGTTGAAGTGGGAGAAAGAAAAAAACTACTTGCATAAGAACCAATGAGGAATTGTTTATAAGAAACATGGGAGGGAGGAATATTGGCCAGAGAGGGACCAATACTTGTGAAGAAATTGTTAAACTTATTAGTTATTTGCACCAGGATCGGAGTATGTACTATTGGAGTCTTTCATAGTATGAGGGAGAGAATGAGTTTGTCTCTTAGATATCACTTGTTTAATTTTTACCAAGTCTTTTTTAGGTTAGAGTTAACAGAAATTAATTTGTCATGAAAGTATTTTTTCCTTGCAATTTTGATCAGGAAATGATATTAATTGTTACGGTATTTATGGTACCTATAGATTTATTATCAGGAGTTGGAGCAGGGAGGTACCGTTTATAAAGGGAATTTTTCCTCTTACAAGACTTCAGGAGTCCATTGGAAAACTAAGGCTTAGAGTATCGATGAACCTCAGATGTCAAAGTCTTTAGTGGAAATGACTGATTGTAAACAGATATAAGACAGTCAGAAAATGCATTATAACAATCATTAGCTGAATCAATATTATATATGAAAGACCAATCAATGTTGGATAGTTTAGACCGAAATTTATTGATATAAGAAGGGTTAGTAAGGCGTATTTGTCTTTTATGAGGACTGAAATCATATACTAGTTTAAGGTGAGTTACTTGAAAAACAGGGAGATGGTCAGATAAGTCGGCATAAAGTATACCACTCACCATATTGTATTCTAAGTTATTAGTAAATATATTGTCAATTAGATCAGTAGCTGTAGAAGAGGTAATTCTAGTTGGTTTCGATATTAACGGGTAAAGGCTGTTAGATGACATTAGATTGATGAAGTCATTTGTAGGCTGATGAGATTCTGTATGTAAGATATTTATTAGTTGAAATCAGTGACTGAAGTATCAGGGGGTTTATAGATACACCCAAAATTATATTTTACCATTAGGCTGAAGAATTTCAGCAAAGATGGATTCATAAACTTTGGTGTCAGAAGGTCTGAGTGCGGGGCTTCATGCTTAAATTTGACTTAATATAGAGTCCAACACCACCACCTATTTTATACTGTCTAGAGCTTGCAAGAAAGGTGTACCCAGGAATATTATATAGATCCTTGGTAGAATTATCTAGCCAAGTTTCAGTGATTCCAATAGTTGAGAAAGAGGTATCTAAAGTTGAGAGAAACTCTGTAAGGTCGTCAGAATGTTTTTTTAAACTTCGAATATTAATGTGAAATAGAGAGAATGAGTCGATGGGAGAAGAAAAGGGAATTTTATTAAATTCCTTTGAGGTAAGATAAATACAGTTAGAAAGAACATTCAAATTGTTATCAAAGGTATTGGAGTCTGGATCAATGTCTGGGTTTAGTAGAAGGTGACGAGAGTCAGGATCATCAAGAAATGGGTTGAAGCACTTGTTTTTGAGCAGTTCGGAATCAAAGCAAGGGGTACAATTAAAGTCAAAAATGGAAAAGTAAAAATCAGTATCATTCTCAAAGTGGTTAAAAGGGAAAATAGTTGATATGCATGAGGAACAGTACCAAGGTTAAGTAGAATTGGTTAAGTTAGTGTAATCATTAGGAGAAAAGGGTGTGCATTTAAGGTGAGTCCAAAGGTGACAGATATCGCAGAAAATTGCTCTGTGACTGTTGTGGACGTTGAAATGACATGCAGAGCAGGGATATTTAATGGGCATGAGTTAGTATTAAAAATTATTTACGAACTAAAGAAGCACTACACTTATTTGATAATATATATACTAAAGGAATGTACAGTAGCAAAACTAGCATGTAGGTATATAACATAGGGGTAATACAAGGAAAATTAGTTAGTTAATTTAAGCTGAAGCTTAATAAAACTATAAGGATAATATATATGAAATAAGCGAGTAGGGTCTTGGGGAGAGTCATTCAATTACATAATGTCATAGTCATCAACATAGCATTTCAGTTACACATAATTGGAGTTATACAACTTAACTGGAGTATTTGTTCATGAGTTCTTTACATTTTCCAATGGTAGTGCACCTCTCAATAGTAGAAGAGCTAGTGTTGAGTAGGACGGAACAGTATGGTGCCATCCTTAGTCCAGACTTTCGTCACGATGCCTGAATTGATTTCTTGACTCAGATATTTCAAGATGTTCCTTCTTGCGATGGTGAGATCCTCCTGTACGTTATATGGTCTCTTGTTTTCTTTGAGTAGACGTCGTTTACGTAGGATTTCAACCTGGTTGAGTGAATTTTCAAGCTGACATGTTTTGTGGAGGAACTGTGTTGTCATTTTGTAATGGGATTGACTGGGGAATACCCGACATCTTAAGTAGCTGTAAGACAGCGTAATAGCCTTATCTCATCTTCCCAGCGTGTGCATCATGTTCAAGTAGCTGTAGCACATTAAAACATGACACTTCCCATGATGAAATTACTTCGTATGAAAAAGCCATCTCAGACGTTACGCATCCTACATGTACAAGTCTGATCACTAATATGTTCAAGACTGCTATGCATTAAGCTTTAACGCAAAATTCTGGGTCGATACGAAATTAATCTCTATTGGAAGCTGCAGACGTTTGAATACCGTGACAACAAAGGCGTGCATCACGGGCGAACATTACGGCTCGGATAGTCGGATATCAACCTTGAGCTTTTGAAGACTTCGAGGTATTCAGTGACAAATATTCTCTATGTAATCGCCTGCCGGTCTTTCCTGCTTTTGTTAAAGCGGCGTGAGTGAAAGCTAAGTAGCTGATGATTCGGGATTCTCCGTTCTATGATATTATGCTCGTGACATTTCATTGACAGATCTTGTATCTTAATCTCGCGTGATATTTGCCTCAAACCTATTAGTAATTCAGTATCCTCAGACAATAAACAAAGAACCTTTACTGCACGCAAAACGACTGTTCGTATACGCCACGCGTTACACAAAGCCGCAGAGTTTCCGACAAAGGGAGACGCTCTGCCCGCAGGGAACAGTTCAAGTTCTATCAAGTTTCGACACGTCTTCTACTACTTATTCGATGTTCTTTCACACAAATATTGCTCAGAACACAGATACATTGGTTAAAGCGGTATCTATAATCGAGCATTTGCTAAACACAACCCCTCGTACTTTACGGGGGTCCCGCTGGTAACACATCAAGCATTTGTGTACGGCTATTTTCAAGTCTTCCGACGCTTAAAAACAATGCAAGCCAAAATCGCTCTTAAAGTATGGTTTCCGTGCATCCAGAAAGCCAACCGATGATCGTTTTGTTTGGATCAACAACTGAAGGACTGGAATTTTTTTCTATATCCCTTGACAGAGAAAACCCATTGTACTTGGTTCTGTGATTTTGAGGCTTATGGTAATTTGCGAAACGAAACAAACGAAACGAAACAACGAAACAGCGAAACAACGAAACAAAAAGTGGTAATTTGCGAAACGAAACAACGAAACAAAAAGTGGTAATCTGCGAAACAACGAAACAAGATATGTTAATTTGCCAGACAGGCGGCAGGGGGGGATGGAAGCTTCCCACCCCCCACCCCTAAGTCCTCTATTGTTAAAAGCCATGGTTACATTGACGTGCGAGCAAGTATGTCCTTCAGATTACTTTCTTACCGTCACACCAGCGGTTAAACCCGCTCTTAAACTTGTTCTTCACTACACGACTTGGAGTGACTGCGAGATTCGCAAATTTGCATGTGAGCTCTCGAACCGCTTATATTGCCGTGGGACTCGTTCGAATCTTCGCGACAACAACTGCCGAGACAAGAGACCACACGCGACTCAGGCTTATTTGAATAAAGGAAATGAAACTTGGGCTGTTGTGTTTATCTGCCTTGATCTAGTCTGTGGTTGCAAGGGATAAATACTTACCAGCGACAGGCCTTATTTCAATTTTTTCCAGTTATTTCAAAACAGAAATTGTTCTGTCAAATGTGCAATGTGTCAAATTATGACCCTTTTTGTTAACTTGAGCGAACTTGACAAACTCTCACGCCCCGCAGACATCGGGCAGATTTTCATCAGAATTTTATTTATTTATTTTTTTTGAGGAACTCCGCCAAAAAGATGTTTTTTTAGGTTTTTGCCCTAGCCGCTAAACCTCACACGACGGGTATTGCACAAGAGCAAAAAAATAAATTCTGATGAAAATCTGCCCGATGTCTGCGGGGCGTGAGAGTTGTCAAGTTCGCTCAAGTTAACAAAAAGGGTCATAATTTGACACATTGCACATTTGACAGAACAATTTCTCTTTTGAAATTACCGGAAAAAATTGAAATAAGGCCTGTCGCTGGTAAGTATTTATCCCTTGCAACCACAGACTAGATCAAGGCAGATAAACACAACAACCCAAGGCCCCGTCCACACTAATCCGGATAAATTTGAAAACGGAGGTTTCGTATGAAAACGCATCGAAAGTTTTCCGTCCACACTACCGTTTTCGAGCCGTTTTTGCTGTCCACACTGAAACGCGTTTTCGAAAATATCCGTTTTCGGTCAGTCTTAGTGTGGACGGGAGGCCAAAACGGATAAATAAATATCCGTTTTCAAATTTATCCGGACTAGTGTGGACGGGGCCCAAGTTTCATTTCCTTTATTCAAATAAGCCTGAGTCGCGTGTGGTCTCTTGTCTCGGCAGTTGTTGTCGCGAAGATTCGAACGAGTCCCACGGGAATATAAGCGGTTCGAGAGCTCACATGCAAATTTGCGAATCTCGCAGTCACCCAAAGCGAAGTCGTGTAGTGAAGAAAAAGTTTAAGAGCGGGTTTAACCGCTAGTGTGACGGTAAGAAAGTAATCTGAAGGACATACTTGCTCGCACGTAAATGTAACCATGGCTTTTTACAATAGAGGACTTAGGGGTGAGGGGTGGGAAGCTTCCATCCCCCCCCCCTGCCGCCTGTCTGGCAAATTAGCATATCTTGTTTCGTTGTTTCGCAAATTACCACTTTTTGTTTCGTTGTTTCGTTGTTTCGCTGTTTCGTTGTTTCGTTTCGTTTGTTTCGTTTCGCAAATTACCATAAGCCTGATTTTGATCTCTGAATACGTCTGATCTTGCAATGCCTGTTTTTTAACACATTTTAAAATACAAACGTATCTTAGCACCTCGGTTACTTTTGGCAATCTTCTTTTTGAGCTTCTAGCTTTCTCGCAGCGATGGTTTATTGATCCTAATTTTCTCTTTCCATTTCCATCTGTGGCTTTTTATTGTTTCCATGTTGTTTACACGCACGTTCACGGAACGCATTAGCATTGTGAAGTACGTAAGCTCGGGTATAATCATGAACTTTTGACGACTTTGGGACATTCTTTGAAATGTATTCTTGTATTTGTCGTCTGCTTTTTCTACTCTAGTTCAAAATGCGTGAAAGGTAATTGAATGGTACGTGGCTTGGCTCACGACTTCGTCTTGGAGGACTTCGGTTTTCTTTCACATAAACTTTTGTGGGAATACAATAAAACTGAGCGAAGCGAGATCTACCAACGGTCACTTTTTCCTCGGCCATTTCCCAATTTTCAAATAACAACGCCATCTGTTCCACTCATTGTTTGACCTTCATGGCACCGAGCCAAAATGTCGCAACAACAACATAAATGCACAGCAGAGTGAAATTTTGATCCCAAACAAAAGTCACATTTTCTGACGCTTTACTTGTATCAGCAAGAATAATACAAAGTAAAAGAATACAAAGTACCTTTAAGTTCACCCTCATACTAAACAGTTCCATATAATCCGCTATCAAGCGCTTGTCAAGAATCGCCGTCTTTACACAGGTTCTCGTCTTTGTATCTCGAGCGCCTTCGTTCAGCTTGTTCCTTCAAGTTCTCAAGGTTCTGGATATCAGATTCTTCGTACATTTCTGTACAGTTGTGCATAGTTATGCAGTTCGTTGATAAGTTCATTGCATTTGCTTTCATGGCTTTCAATATGGCTTTTGAGGCTGAACGGACCGACCCAAGCCAAAACCGCTCAATGAAATTTAGTATGGGTCTACCGCAGCCGGCGTATGCGTTTGTAAGTAAGATGAGCGGTCCATAAAATAATCCACAGAGCCAACTAAGGCAAGCAACTTGCTGTCTTCAAAATAGCGAAACTGCTCGCCCGCCAAGTCACTTGATCACAACGTCATCACAAATCACATGATAATATGAACCAGTCACCGCATGCAGATTTGTAACCCAGAAAAAAAAAATCGTTCCATTTTAAAGCTTGTGTCGTCACAAGCAATAAATTGTGGGCTGCCTGCGATTTCTCTGTCATTGATTGTCTTGGCATTTCCGAGGGCAAAACCTTTGTCATCTTCGACAGCAAATTTCAAATTGCTGTTTTGATAGTCTTTCGGGCAAGCTATTATTTAAAAAGTTCTTTCTTTTAGGCCCGGTTCAGACGCCGCTCCTGACATGCGCCGAACCTAATAGTAATAGATTCGACCCTGGTTCGACATAGGAGCGACTGTTGATTCAAACGGCGAACTTTTCCTGCCGCACCAAATACACAATAGTGCTTATGTTTAAGGATACATGTTTTTAATTCAAAATAATCCCCGAACGAAGTGAGGGAAATACTCACGACACTAATGCAGTAATATTATCCCCGAACGAAGTGAGGGAAATACTCACGACACTAATGCAGTAATATTATACCGCCTACTTGGGGACTCCAAGCCTGTCGCCATCTCGAAATTTAACGTTGTCTGTCAGTCAGTTTGTCAGTCAGTCTGTCGTACGACTTTAGGCGCGGTTACCCCGCTAACCAATAACAAAGGCCGGATCGATCACGTGTGCCCTGTTGTTTTACTCGGATTAACAGAGAAATTAGACTTGAACGAAGCATTTAGATTTGAACAAAGCAACAATATATCGTAGCTACGTTCACGAAAATGGAAAACTTAACTGAAAAACTTGAAACACAACAGTCTCGCGAAGCTCGTCTTCAAACGAGAAGGGAACAGGCACGAGCGAACAACGCCAAATTCGTCCCCAGAAAAGGCGACAATCCTGTTATGATCGACAGCATCATAAAAAGGAATCGTGCCGAAGAAACGACTCCGCAAAGAAAACAGCGCATGAATGCCAATCGAAAGCGACATGAACAGAAGCGGAAAACGCAGACAACTCCGCAAAGAGAACAGCGCTTGAAAGTAAATCGGAAACTTCAGGAGAAAAAGCTGGCCGAAGAGAAAACTCCGCAAAGACAACAGCGCATGAATGCCGACCAAAAGCGACATGAACAGAAGCGGGTAACACAGACAACTCCGCAAAGGGAACAGCGCTAATCGGGAGCTTTAGACGCCGTTTTGTGTTAAACTCAAATACTTATTTAGAAAGGACAAGCAACAAAGGTTAGTCAGTGGAAATCGAACAATCACCGTAACAAATATACTCTATCCCGTATAGCTTGTAACTCGATCACTTCAAGAATGTATTAAAATCTGTATGCTGATCATTTTCCCTCAAAGTATTGTTTTACTACGCTTCTGTCGCCAGTTTTGGCTACCGTATTCGCTCAGAGCAATCGGAACTTGGAGTCTTGAATGATTTAGTCAGATGTCTTATTTTTCTGTAATCTGACACGCGGTGATTGCAGCGAGAATCGTTCACAAGCCCTTAGAAGTATTACTGGGTCTGAAGCCCGTGTATAATTTGAAGTAAACTGTTCAAGTTTTGCTTTGATTCTGGGAGAAATCTTGCTGTTTTGAGTGGGTTCACATACAAAACAATTCGAGCCTATTAAATATGCATGCCTGAGTAAAAACAAATCGCACAGGAAGCCTATTTAATTGTACTGTCTATGAATTCAAAATTGGAAAACCAGTGTTCCTTTTTTCCCCGTACTATGACGGCCGACCAACTTCAAACTTTGAGTATTAAATTTTGAGAACGTGCTTGGCAGACTGTATGAATTAATTTGACGTGCCGACCGTGGGAAATACGTACTTCGTCACGCAATCGATTCTTTTTTCAACGCAAAAGTATAACACACACCATTCTTTTTCTCCTTTTTTTGCGTGTAGCACTTGAGTTCGAAGAAAAGATTGAGTCAACATTTCGGTAAAACAAAAGGCTGCTCTTGTTGGGAGTTACCAAAGTGAAAGTCCCATCAATGGCAGAGTGAGGGGGTATATGCGATTATCGTATTTTTAGTTTAAACAATTCATGATATAGGTACGGCACATATGAAGAGCGGCATCTGAATCAACGTCGCTCCCAGGTCGGATTATGCGACAGCGTCAGTCGAACCTAATACCGCTGCCGTACCTAATTCAAATATGCCGAACCTAATTGATTCAGACGCCGCTCTTCTGCCGTACTTAATTCAAGCATTAGGTTCGGCGCATGTCAGGAGCGGCGTCTGAACCGGGCCTTATTTTGTTTTATCATATTGTAACCAACACTGATCACTGTGTTGCGTTTAGTTAGTGATTACAATACGGTACGTGTCTGAATCTATTGAGTCACAACTCAGATATCTTTGGAATATCCGTTTAGTACAGTACTTGATTATTATTGTGAACTAGCCTTTCTTTATTGTTCCGCTTTTTTGTATAGCCTTTGTTCTACTGTATGACTGTACGTGTACTTTAGACTTGAGAAGGGGATTTCTGAGGTTCCTCGTAGCGTTCAGACCGTTTGTAATTAAAGTGTTATGTTAGTGACCTGTGAGTTCGTTCTGCTCCGGGCCCTCGGCAAGCGTTACAAGTGTGTGCCGTTTTGGACAATCTGATATTTTGAGTATTACAAAGAACAGCGGATGCACCTGTTTTTCATCCGTTTCCGAGAAGCACGAATCAGGCGTGGTGTTTCGTGAAATTGCGTGCTTCACTATCTAATTGGAAAGAAGCCGTGCATACAACAGAAGCCATTGCTCGTCATAAGCGGTTCAAGATGGCAGCGGTATCACGGACCTCCCTCGCGTTTAGTGTTTGCTTTCTTCTTGCTGGATTACCCTCGGAATGCAAGTCCGGAAATTTCTTTGAGGATCTGGTCGACGTTTTTGAAGAGGCAGGCACTTTTCTTGGGCAGACCTTGATCGAGAAGCCCGTGATAGAAGTTGCAAAAGGCACTGGACTTCGCACTTCTAGTGAAAGGCAAACACATCAAGTTATGGCCGATCTATTCCAAGCAGTGGCAAGTGGTCGTCCTGGACAAGTACACAGTCGCGAACGTCAAGCCTTGTCCGGATGGGAGACACGACATAGTGAAAACCAAGGAGCCTTCAACTATTCATTCCGAAGGTGGAAAAGCAATCGTCCGGGACCGATTCTGCAGGAAATGTGGAATGCATTTCTATGGCGAACCATAGCTGAACATTTATTGTTAACTTAGGTGCCCCGGGCTGAGTTCTGCATCACCGGGTCCAACTGTTATACGCCAGTTTAAAACACGTACTGTGACTAACCTGTTGTACTAAAAGGCCTGCTTAGCTGCAATATACGAATGCATTTCTAGAAATCCCAAGGTTGACTGTCATTCAGGGAATATTTGTACCTTCTTAGAGACCCTGAGACCTCGCACACTAAGGATCGAGGAACTGCGGTGTAGTACGAAACTCTTTGGAACTGAAAAACGGCACAGAACGCCTAACTATCCTGCTGGATATTTCCGTTTAAGATTTACCAAAATAAACCATACTTTGCTAAAAAAAATTGTTTGATTGGAATTTTTTAGACTGCGCACAGTAAATATTAATTCCACAAAAGGGACAATATACACAGTTATCTGAGTGATATCTGATTCAACTGGAGCACGAACTCAGCTGCAGCAACCAGCTGCTGCTGGATCAGCGATTCTCGGAATCACAAAAAGGGATCATGACGCAATACATGGACTATAACCAGTATCCGTGTGTATATATAAATTTATTGCACACCCCTTCATGCCATATATTTTTTATTCTACATTCGTATGAATTACGCAACCAAAATTTGTTAAACGAAACTAGTTCAAGTCATAGTACGAATAGTTCTCGTAATTCCCTGAAGACTGTAGTTGTCACAACAGAGAGAGAGAGTTTGTACAAAATCATACAATCAAATACAAAAATCAAACCATATAGCAGTGTTCCGAAGTCAACGAGAAATGAACATAACCGAGGCCGGTAGTCCAGTGGCTCATGTTTGTCTTGCCTTAACGTTTTAAACAAGTTATCGCTCAAGTTGAAAATCACTAAACTAGTAAAATGTCCAGCAGACGACGTCAAAGAACAGGGACAATCTTTAAGTTTGTTGTGCGTTCGTGGAACTGATGTACTCTGGTTTAACAGTGACATAGTAAATACATAGACTCTTTTCTACTTGGTTAGTTTGAAAAACTGCGAATACGATTGTTGAAATTCGCAACTAATGGTCCTCAAGTTTAACTTATGTGCTGCGCGCCCGAATCTGATTTGCACATGACTCTTCATCGACAAACTGTATACTATCACTTCTTTTATGTGTTGACTGTGATAACAGAAACACCCCAAAAATATGTTCACCAGCTACACGCGCAGTAATTAAACAAAGCTACGCATGTGATCATCTTCAGGTACTGAAGTACTCGCCGAAGCGGCTCGTGATTTTGAAGTTTTTCTCGTGTTCTCCCAACATCCCGCGTGTTTATATAAGAGTACATAGACATGGAAACTCGTGTTATATTGCTTAAATATATATATATATATATACAGTCAATCAGTCAATCCTGAAAAGGTTGTCCAGTTACACTAGGGCGCTAAGCCTGACTTAGTAGCGACTTAGGACGACTTAGCGATAAACGCGCGTCTGAACGACTAAGACAAAAAAATAGATTTTCGACTTAGTGCCGGCAAAAACAAAGGCACTAAGTCTGACTTAGGCCACGTAAAAACCTGACTTAGGGCTTACTTAGTTAATTGAATTTCCGGAAAGGTGTAGATTTCGCAGCATGATGAGTTATATGATCAGTTGCGCAACCACGTTCTTGGCACGACTGTACCACTGTATTACTGCACGCGTTAAAGAAAAGATGTACAATCCATGGGACATGGAACAACCTGATGATGTTGAATCAAAGTAAATATATTTGCATTCCCAATTTGAAGTACTGAATTTTGAATTTTTTTATGTATTTTGTCATTTTTCCTCGCAGTTCTGAAGTACAAGGTGGCTTGGCTTGGCCGTCCAACGTGGCTCCAAACTTTTACGGCCCTGTGGGATTCAACCGAGCTCGCCCTTTCTTCCCGGCGCATTTTCTTTTCCGGGCTACATTAACAACCCGTCGCCATCGCCCTCAACTAGTTCAAGCTCCAGTTCTGTCGAATCGTCAAAACCCAGCCGAACAAGGGTAGACTGGTCTCGGGACGAGACCAGCGTTTTGATTGATGTGTGGGGCGCAAAATACGAGTCCCTAAAATTAGCATCAAATGCTCGGAAGAAAGTGCTTTGGAGCCAGATACGCGACGACTACAGCAAACAATGCAGCGAGATGCATGTAAGTGGGAAGAAAACCCTTGACCAGATAAAAAAAAAGAATAAAGAACCTTGAATACGAGTACCGGCAGATCCGAACGAAAATGGCCTCGACGGGCGAAGAAGGAGCTAAGAAGCTACAAGGCAACTTTGAACCATTCGACCAGCTCGATGAGATTCTTGGTACGCGCGATGCCGTGAATCCAGACCTGATGACGGTCCAGTCTTCATCTATCGGACCTAATCAAGCAGCCGCCGATGTTACCGAAAACAGCGCGGAAAAGGAGAAGGAAGTTCCTCCAGCAGACGATTCACCACAGAGCGAGACACAGGTCCGCGAAAAGCCAAGACGAAAAAGAAAGCCCACCGCAGCCGTGCAGGAAGACGATCCGTACAGGAAAAGCATATGCGACATGTGGCGGACTTCCATGGATCACCAAAACCAGCGTTTTGAGAGGAGTCTGCAACTGCAGCAGGCTGCAATTGAAAGTCAGACGGAACAGACCAAAGCGTTAGTGTCTGGCCTGAAGGATGTGCTGAAGGAATGCTTCAAATAATTTTAGTTGCTTGATTTGTTTTGTCTGTTTCCTTCGTTATATGGATACCTTTCGAGATGTTGGATGCGCTGCTGTTTTCTAAATATTGTTCTGTTTTTGGATAGCTATGGTTGAGACAGTTATAACCAACAAACTGGCCGTACAAATGGTTTATTTTATTCTAATACAGGTTTAGTGAAGAAGAATGAACTAAATTCAAGTTGATCATTGGGTAAATAAAAACAAAACTAAATGTCCAAATGTCTACTTTTTCAGAGAAACAATAACAAAAGGGAAAAGAGCGTAAAGAAAACTACACTACGCCAAGCGCCACCAAGTAATCCATCATGGCCTGTCTCGCCGTTCTACCATCTGGGGCTTCGTCATCTACTGCGTCATTTCCCTGTTCATTTTGTGCAGCGCGATTACCATCTTCATCGAATGCGTCCCCTTGCATAATACAAAAATTATGTAAAACGCACGCTGCAGTCACTGTCCGAGCCACAGTCCTATGCTTTTGCTCAACCTTTTTGAGCAAAATCCTCCAGCGCCCTTTCAGCAAGCCAAACGCCCTCTCCACAACAGAACGCATCGCACTGAGCTTAACATTGAATCTTCTCTGTTGGCGTGTGAGATTTCCTCTGTGTGGAAAGGGCTTCAGCAACCAGCTGCAAAGTGGATACGCGCTGTCACCTACCAGCATTGGTCTTAGCGCTACGCCGCTTACAATCTTTGTGGGAGCAGACAGAATGTGCTCATCTTCAGCTGAATTGTATATTCCGCTTAGCCTCGATACTCTTGCATCGTGAATGCTGCCTGGATAGCCTACTGCTATATGTTGAAAAAGCAATTCAGAGTTTACGATGCCTTGTAAATTAATGCTGTAGAACTGTTTCCTATTGAAATAGTCCTCGCGATTTTCTGGTGGGGCATTGATTTCTATATGACAGCCATCGATGGCTCCTACAATTTGCGGGAAATGGTATTGCTCCTGAAAGTCAGAAGTTGCCTCTTGCACTTCATCAGCAGTATAAGGGAAACGAATAAAGAGGTCTTTTCTCCGACCCAATGCTTCCTCAAATTCTTGGCATACAACCTTTGCCGTTGATTTACCCAAGCCAAACTGCAAGCCGCACGACCTGTAACTGTTCCCAGAGGCGAGCCTCCAAAGTCCAACAGCAACGCGTGTTTCAACTGGCACGGCCCTGCGCATCCTTGTTTCTTGTTTAATTAGGTCATTTCGGAGGTTGTCGCAGAGTGCAAGAAATGTTTCTCTGTTCATGCGAAAGTTCGGTTTCCACAGAGAGATTAGTTGGGGCGTCATCATCATGAGGTCGAACCAGTGTTGAGGTCTTGGCCAGGCCCATGCTCTTCTGCGTCCATTTCTCCTTCGCCGCCTCCACTGTATCAGTAGCGCGATCATCAGAATGAATTGCTCATTTTCTAATGCGAACTGTTCTTGCATTCGCTCTCTGATAAGCATTAAATTATTCGCCACGGTCCTATTTATCATTAGTTGAAAATTGAGCAAATACAAAACAGTGACTATGATCGCTATTCTCCTGTTCCTTGGGATCATTTTTACGGCAACAGAGCAAAAGACCAAATGTTCGCCCTAATCACGCCTTGCGCAAGTGTCTGAAATACAGTACCCAAGGGATTAAAATGCGGGGAAGTGTAATGCGTTTTATGACAGCCTAAAAGACGTCTAATATTTCGTCAGGTCGCTTCTATTACCAGTGTGAACGCTTAAGTCGACTTAAGGAGACTTAGCCTAAGTCGCCTTAAGTCAACTTAGTGATCTAGTGTGAACCCAGGTTAATAATTGTAAGTAATTATTTTGAAGGAAAAAAATGAAAATTAATATAAGTTAGAATTCTCAATATTTTATGCTCAGAAATACTTTTTAATTCAGAAATTAATTCTAGCAGTTGTCTTCGCATTTTTAATACTTCAGTATCCATACACCAAATTCATGATTCGTGTTGCCTTATAGGTTAACATGCCATATCATACAGCTAGTACACTTTTGTAACCATTTCGGGTCGAATGTTATTTACCTTAATAATGCCGGCGAAACGTGACATTCTGGTTCCCATGTTGACTCAAACTCACTGTAGCCTTTCCACTTCACCAAGTAGTATTTTTCCTGTCCTAGAAACTTGACATTAACCTCCATATAACCTAAAAAAGAATTCGGATACAACCACGTTGTTTAAAAGAACGCCTGACCTGGTCAGTGATTCTGCTCGCAATCAATCGTTCCGCCTCAAAATAACCCATGTGCTTTATCTTAACTTTTTGACGAGGCTTTTTCGCTCCAAATAAAATGTCCGCACTGCTTAACTTGTTGAGAATGTCATAAGAAACACGTTTCCCTGCTAGCCTTTGAGACGCCATCTTGTTTCTTGTGCAAGCATTTGGCGGTAGCCGCTGACAATGACGCGCGGGCTATAAATGTCCAACATTTCCCCTGATGATGGCGAGCGAGGAACCTCTAGAACCAGAGTACTGATTTCAGGGAAACATGTGAGATCAGAGGTGCCCCTGATGTGAAGTGCCGGACTGCACAGTAAATTAAGAAATTGCTCATACAGTGGAACCTCCCATGAGTGACCTCTCTTTTTTGGGGGGTGTAAGTGGTCACTTACAAAAGGTGGTATCTACAGGAATTTCTCGCTATGGGAGGCCCTAGCGATATCCAGCTTTGAGCCACAACCAGTGTCAAATACTGCAGCATTCTTGACTAAATAACAACTCACTGTAAGTTGAAAGAAATCGGTGTCGGACTGCAGACTGCAGACTAGAAATAAAACTAGACTGGCCTTGCCAGTGAGCTCGCGGCGTGAGTTGGGTCGAGACCAGAATATAAAATGGGAAGTAGGGGACAAGAGCGGAACTCCCAAGAGAGACTTCCAGTTTCTCACCATAAAAATATCACACAGTATAGAGAACTTTGCTTTTGACACCTTGCTCTTTTGACACCTGGATTAAACTAAAAATTATTATTACAACACTCACACACTTGTTTCTTAAAGGTTGAGCGACCCTGCATCCTGAGAATGCGTGACATATCTTTTTATGCACAATCGATTATGACAGTTTGACCTTGACTCTTATTTCTAACCAAAGGCCACAATTACTCCAGCCTTTGCTTCACTACTTATGTGTTTTCTTTTATTAACTCAATACGTTTCTTCTATTAGGCTTTCGAGTATTCGTGCTCTATAAGAAATATAAAATTGAAAGCTGAAAAGAGATTTTTACAATATTATTGCGGTTTTGTTCACAGTGTGTTCAGTCCATTTGTGACTGCAAACTCAATCCTCAGAATTATTTTGGTGTATTTTTCATTTCTGGTATTTAATGAACATTGCGAAACAAAGGCTACATAATCGAATGAAAGAAACACTTCAACAGGCAATGTACGATACGCAGAAGAATTTTATGAGGCAACAGATGTCATGTACAGACTAAAGTATAAAGCGTCATTGTTTTACGGCTAAAGGTCACCGTAGCTTTGGTTTCTGTTTTCGCCCTGTTATCTTCCCAAAAGTATTTCGTGTCGCCACAGAAAGTTTCGTCGGGACTAAATACTTATCGGCGACAGAGATGTTTGCAATCCCCCAGCGGTATCCATCAAACATTTGTTTACGGCCATTCTTAAAGCTTCCGCGGTGAACTCGAGCCAAAATCTTTTCCTAAAATCCAGTCTGTCCGTGCATATTCTACAGAGCCAAATGGTGTTGAGTTTAAATGGGATGCAGTTAACTTTTTCGCTTCACTACTTATGTGTTTTCTTTTATTAACTCAATACGTTTTTCTATCAGGCTTTCGAGTATTCGTGCTCTGCAACAAATATAAAATTGAAAGCGAGGAATGTCACACGAGAGATGTTTACAATATTATTGCGGCTTTGTTCACAGTGTGTTCAGTCCATTTGTGACTGCAAACTCAATCCTCAGAATTATTTCGGTGTATTTTTCATTTCTGGTATTCAATGACCATTGCGAAAGGCTACATGATCGAATGAAAGAAACACTTCAACAGGCAATTGTACGATACGCAGAAGAATTTTATGAGGCAACAGATGTCATGTACAGAGTAAAGCATAAAGCGTCATTGTTTTACGACTGAAGCTCACCGTAGCTTTGGTTTCTGTTTTCGCCCTGTTATCTTCCCAAAAGTATTTCGTGTCGCCACAGAAAGTTTCGTCGGGACTAAATATTTATCGGCGACAGAGATATTAGCAATCCCTCAGCGGTATACATCAAATATTTGTTTACGGCTATTCTCAAAGCTTCCGCGGTGAACGCGAACCAAAATCGTTCCCGAAAATCCAGTTTATCCGTGCATATTCCACGGAGCCAAATGGTGTTGAGTTTGAATGGGATGCAGTTAACTTTTACACACAAGTAACGAGCAATTCACTGGCCACATCTCGAGTTGTTTAGCGAAGTCAATTACGTCATCGCTTAGCACGTGATAATATGAACTAATCACCGTGTGCTGATTCTCGACCGACAAAAATAAAAATAAAAAAGAAATAAAAAAAAGATTGCTTTTTTAAGCTTGCTTGGGCCCCAGGCCCCCGCGAGCAATAAAATAAAACAAAACAAAACAATATACAAAAACGTACACAAAATAAAATGTGGTGCAAATACAAAAGCAAAAAAATTACGTAAAATGCCGTGCAATAAGTTTGACTGGTTCCCGTGAGCTTGAGAACGATATCATTCAAACCATTGCGGAAATTCGTCATCCAAACCGACTTATTGGATCAGAAAATTCCTTCCTCCTCTCAAGCGTTTCTGATCCGCAGTCTGCAGTCTGCATTTTATGCGCAGTCTTCATTTTATACCCGTCTGCAGTTTGCAATCTGCGTTTTATACTGACCGTCAAATTTACATCACGAGCGGAACAGAGTTGTTTAGTATCTGAATTTCGACAAGTATTTCGCTTCGTGTGACTCACACACACACTTTGAAACACTGTAAGATATGAAAAGAAACGCTAGGAGTCTAATCGATGAATGATATATGATCGCCAAAATCTTCCATCGGCATGCCGTAGGCCGTCAACATTCTTTACGATGGTTTATAGAGAATCTCAGTGCCTACCCTGCCGCTTTCATGTTGTGAGTCACTCATACTGCATCAAATAATTCTTTGAAGTTGTTTCCTACATTCGGCAATCCACAACTATTGAAATATTCACAAAAAGAAACAGTTTTCTTTGACGCCATCTTGCGCGCTCCGCACGAAAGTAGGTCAATTTTCGGTGGCGTCCCTTTCCCCCTTATTATCAGAATTGTATGCGCAGTTAGTGTATTTTGATTGGTTATTTGCATAGCTACCATGTTATAACAAAATAAAGACAAAATATTTCCTAAGGGGTGGTTTTCGAGTTAAAATTTAGCGGCCTTTGTGGCCGGTTCAGGAAAATTAACATATTCCGCGGGCCGGTTTTGGCCGGTCTGGGTACGAAAGGGTTAACACTAGCTATTCATATGCCACATATTACTTTGCAAGTTTTCAAAAGATCTCAGTTTTCCATTTCAACTTTGTCAATCTGTTAATTTAGGATTGAAAGGTCATTGCTCAAAATATTTAAGTCTACAGGAGATTCACATGAAGATCAATCTGGGCAGCAGTGTGCATCTGAAAGGAACAAATCCAAACACAAGAGCTACAGGTATTCACACTGTGCATGCTTATACAAATAGAAAACTGCAATAAACCTTGTCCCAAGCTTCTTCTGTGGTCTGTAAGCAACAAAAGATCAGTCTTATTAGAATGTGCCAAGATGTACTATCATTATTATACATGCACATAGAATAAACTATATTCACTACATGTTTACCAGAGTGCAGTTTATTCTGTTGTACCGGTTATTAAAGTCCCTCTGTACCTCAAGGATATGTCCAAAAATGGGGTTTGTGGCTGCATTTGAGACAAGAATATCAATTCCTCCATATTGTTTCAGGGTCTGCAGAAATTTAACAGAAACACTAAATAAATATTAAACTTCAGAAAAAAAGAAAAACCAGTTAAACACATTTATGAAATAACTATGATACTACGCGCGCCCTGATTGGCTAAATAACCGTGTTAGATGAGAGTATATTACACGCTGACGCGATACGCGATGTTTTTTACTTGACTAATCATTTTATAAAAGAAATATATAACGTGTTCCCGTGTAATATAGCCTCATCAAAACACTCGAGAAGTTGGGAGAACACTTGAGTAGCGTCGGAAACCACTCGGCGAAGCGCCTCGTAGATCCACAATTTTTTGACAATGTTATGACGCGTTTCATAATCAATAAGAGAACAGACACAAAAAACTGACGTCAATTTGTTAAATCGAATTACACGACAAGTCGCAATAATGCGTGCGCATGCGTGAACCGCCTGCGATGTCTGGTCAGCGCATCACCTAGCAACTCGGTAAGTTTTGCCGACTTTTTGCAGAAAACGTTACTACCGCTCGGTTTTTGTCAAAAGTTAAGAGTTTCCCCTAAAATTTAAGGTTTTCCTTTGGCAGGGAGCTAAATTAATTATTCGAGCTTCTGTGTTGGGACGTAACAGTCGTAATTCGCGTGTAGCAATTTTCTGGACGGAATGGAAAACACCGCTCGTATTATCCACTGCAGCTTATACCGCAACCAAAAAGCGATCTGTGAAGGTAAGGAAAGCAGATGAAAGAAAGAGTGCAGAGAGCACCCAGTAAAAATCAAATAAACGTCCTGAGAAGTAATAGGTTGTGTCAGGTTGCGTGAAATGGGTAAAGGCAACCAAAAACCATGTTTTCTAATTGCCGATAGAATGTTCACGAGTAAAAAGCCTAAACTACGACTTTTACGTCCCAACACAGAAACACGAATGATTAATTGAGCTCCCTGCCAAAGGAAAACCTTGAGTACTTTTGTTAAAAAGTGATCTTTTGCCGCACAAAGCCCTCGAAACTACAGAATTGCTGATCAATCAAACCGAAAATCGCTGGCAGTTCACGCGTGCGCAGACAATATTGCGACCTGTCGAATTACACTGCAGATCTGGGAATGGGAACGACTTATGAAAAATTGATAAGACTGTACAGCGGCACACTGTTGTGGGACATTATACGATTGTTATATAAGGTTGAAACAGTAATCATGATATAATATCTGCCAGACCTTTTCCGCTTTCAGACAATGAAGTTCTCTTTGACTACTGTTATCTTGCTTGTATTTTTCGCGTATGTTTTAAATTCTGTATACGTGATATATCAGCTTTTTGCCATGTGGCAATGTTCCTCTGTGCCATGGTAGACCATGCTGAGTGTGTAACATCGTTCAAAAATAAGATAAACATCTGATTTGCATTTAATTCTTATTTATAACATGATAATACCAAAGCACAACACAATACACATACATGCAACATAATAAATGATCTTTCCACAAGTACATAGAAATGGTGAGAAGTGCAAACATATATTCTTATCACATTATTAAATGCAGGTGTCTGTCTTCCCATCAAAATTAGAGCATGCCAGTAACAGCAGAAACTTGAAACTTCTATAGAAAAATGACACTTTCAGTATATCTCAGCCCTTTAAAGTGTGAGATGGCCACTACATACAATGAACTCTATGTACACATAAAAGTACTTGAATTAATTAATGTTACTTAGAATGATCCATAGAGTGTACATAATTTATTTACAGTTGATCACATACTGTCTACTGTATCTTGTTAGAGTGGTTTTCAATGAGTGTAAAAAAGTTATTCTTTATGATTGCTTTAAATTGGTTTTGTGTTTGCTACAATCAAATGCAAAAGTAGTTGAGACACTGTGCATATTTTGAGCAATTTATCGGCTTTTAAGTTTTGTTGATTTCTGCCCGTCCCCCCGTCTCAATGTTGTTCGGGCCTGAAATCTCGTTGTGCGATATTGGATACTCAACATTGAAACGGGGGAGGGGGGAAAATATGCTGTCAAATAAAATCCAGATGAGAGTGAGGGAATAGAAGAGAAGAATAGGTCTCTTTCTGCGAGTGTCTCAACCATTTTGCATTTGATTGTTTTTAAATTTTTTTGTAATTGGTTCAAACAAGATTGGCAGCAATTTCTCAGCTGATCAGGAGCAAAAGAAATATCTTCCCACTCAAGCAAGCATTAGTGGCAGTGGGGTTTTCTCGCAATGCCAATGCTTTTATTCTTGAAGTAAAATATAGCTGCATAATCACTTCTAAATAATGTTTTCTCCAGCCTGTGTGACTGGTTCAACCTTGTGTTTTGGGTGAAAAAAAAAATCAATTGACAGACATGAGAGTATGCCTAAAAAGGAAACAGTAAAAGGTCCCAGTTACATTCAGTAACTCACCTTTTGACAGATAAAATAGTATTTTTCTTCTCCAGGGCGAAATGTGAGTTTACCACAAGAGACCAGAAACAATTTGTATTTGTCTTTATATATTGACTGGGGAAAACACCATTTGATAATTACTACACTGCAACGAATTCAGCTCCATTGACAGTTTGCTATTCCCCAGTCTGAGTCTATCAACCTCCTGTCAAGTGGCAAGAAGAGGAAGGTTTGTTCTGAATATAAACTTTTTTCCAAAGGATAATTTGGAAAAACTGATGTGTGGCAGCTACAGTCATGGTAGTTATTTGACAACTTACTGTCAAATGGGTCAAAATGTATTAATTTATAATACAGACTGGTGTTAGTGTTGCTGAAAAGATATTTTAGGGCCATGCTCGATTGTCTATATTCTAGAATAGGAATAGATAATATTAACAAAATGCCCCAAAGTGTTGCTTGTTCCAGGGGGAACTTCGTTTGAAAGTGTTTGGAAGGCCTTTACGCTAGCATTTCGAACAGCTCCCTTACGCATCTTTACCCAAATCAACTCCAAACCAAACAATTTTACTAATCAACATTGCTACTCTTATTCCATCATAAACTCATTAATTGCAGAAATCAACCAATGGTGATGTTCAAGTGACTCACTGGAAACCCAAGCTAACATTTCATGTTTTACTGGAAAAAGTTATCTTTGAACGACAAGTCATTCCAGGAAAAATTTTTCCACTTATCAGGTTTGTGGGGGCTTTTATCTGAGAAAAATATTCTTATCTTCTAAGAAAGTTGAATTTAGTGCAATGTAATACATAATATTACTAGTCACCCTATTAGGCAGATAAGCCAAAACTTTTCATCCTCAGTGCTGTGAGGTTGATTATGTTTGTTGTCTACCATTAAGGTCCCGTTACATGAGGTCACACATCCCCGCGACTTAAAATGAAATACATATCAGTGGCCATGCAACTGTTACTGCAACATTTCCCCACTAAATGTCCCGGCCCCCAACAAAATAGGAAATGTGTCACATGATGTGACTTGACGCTGCGACATCACAGGAAAGCCCATGATTGGTTTATTTACAGATCTGTTGCAACAACATGTCAGGCATGTCACACTGTGCGGCAATGTGTGAGCAAAATTTGTTTGAATTGATTTGAATTCGTGTGACAATTTGCATTGATTTGACTTCGATTTATTTTGTTGCACAAAAACAACATTGTGGAGCGTCTACCTCAAGAGTTAGATGATTGCCTGTCGGAGATAACATTACGCCAATATTTCACTCGCTTGCATCCAAAATGAGTCGCTCTGAAGCCTGCAGCTGATTCTCCTGCCTGGAGTCTTTTTCATATTTGAATCACTCCAGTTTAAATTGCCTTAAAAATGTCCAAGTACACGGATCGCAAAATACAGGTGAGCTTCGATTTGACACGACGTTTATATTTCCGTGTGCATATGCACCGGCTGTCCTGTGTTGTGTGTACCACGTTAACCAATTGTCGTTCAAAAACCCAGTACTTTGTCAATTCAGGATGCAAAAACGCCGCGGGATGTTGACAGAGTTTATGCAAATTTGGGCAAGAAAAGTCTTTAACTCGGGCAGGGAGCAGCGCTTAAAAAAAATTATGGATCCGGTGTCGAGTGGTTTAAGCGCGCAAAACCTGCAATCGCAGAGTTCCCCGTATAACCAAGGAGACAGGAATGGGATTCAAATAAAAACAAGGTTACTACAGAAGCTTGGGTTGACACAATCAAGCCACAATGAAAAAGACACAATCGCAATAAGAAACCCTTCAACTTCCATAAAGTACTTTTTATTCGATAAAAAACATTGAGTGAGTCTTACTTCTTTCGCTGCCAAGAAATGCCATTTCCCGCGACACTACTGCCCATAGATGTATACACGTCAGATGCGGTGGCTGTCGAACATGATAATTCAGTTCGTGATTGTACACAGTGTAAAAACGAACAGCAAGGTTTTAATTAATTCTATTTTATCACGGTTTGCTTAATCATCGTTGGACTATTTTACAGGAGGCAGTATTTAATTTATGAGGTGAGTCGCCGAAATGACGGTTACAGTGATCTTAGTTTTTGTTATATTTGTATTTATTCATGTAGTGGATTCGCTCAAATTTACTTAGCCAATACCGGTAGAAAGAATAAAACAATGCCAAAAAGTGACGGACGCAATTGAAAACCTTTTCATTATTTTAATATTTCCTTGGTAAAAGTAATGAAAAAAATATTGGTAAGAAAACAGCGTTTTCTTAAAACGAAACAATGCCTAAATCTTAAATCATGAACGAAACATATTCCGAGTCGAGAGATGAAATTTAATATGTACTTTCTGTATGATTTTAGTCGTAAACAAATCGACAACTTATTTATTGCCTTTGTTTGTGTTAGCAAGGTACAATATGGGCAGTGTAAACTGTTAAAGCACACAAAAGGTAAAACTTCTTTTGAGTCTGTGGTGGCAAATCGGGTGCCGACTAAAGCCCCGTCCACACTAATCCGTATTAGTTTGAAAACGGAGTTTTTATACAAAAACGCATCGAAAGTTTTTCGTCCACACTATCGTTTTCTAATCGGTTTCGCTGTCCACACTAATACGCTGGACCGACCGAAAGCGCTAAATGCCCGGATTAAGCATGTGCAGATTTCTTGACAGAAGTCACGCGTTTTCGAAAAGCTCTTGCTGTCCACATTACAACATGAAACTGGAGTTTTCGAAAATATCCATTCTGGAGAGTGTTTTCGAAAATATCCATTTCCGGTCACTGAAAACGCGTCTTAGTGTGGACGGGAGGCCAAAACGGATAAAAAAATATCTGTTTTCAAACAAAAACGGATCAGTGTGGACGGGGCTTAACCCTTCCACTCCCAAGAGTGATCAACTTCGATTTTCTCCTTCATTTCCTCACCAGAAATATATCATATAGTAAGGAGGACTTGGCTTTTAATATCTTGCTCAGATAAAAGCTGATTAAACTATCAATTCTCACTGACATCACTCTTACATTTTCCTCTACAAAGGTTGGGAGAATCTGAATTTTGAACTTGGGAGTGAAATTTAGATATTCAGTGTATAGTTCAAATAAGTGCTGAGAGCCAACAAGCGATGCAGTTTTAGGACGTTAGAGAACAAATTGAATTTCTGTCAAAGGAAGGAAGTTCAAGAAGTGGACGAGTGTGCATTTTCTTGAACTATATGCATTGTGAGGCTAACACTAAATTGTCCCGGATTTCATTATATGGACTCCCGACAATCATTCACCATTGCAATTTTAATCCTTTTATCTTAAATGTAAGTTGACCCGAGTGCATTGGTTGAAAAGGCTCAAGTCGAAATTGAAGAATACATCTCTGCCCAAAGCAGTAATAACAACAAGTAAAACCAGAAATGATTAATAACTCAAATCATGTCACGGCTGTGTAAAAGAAGATGTGAAACAAAGAAACTACCATCATAAAACTTGGTTTCCATATGATCGCACGATCACTACATTTTGCGCCAGCGATCGCGAGTGATCATATAGGAACATTTTTCCGCGATCGCGATGGCAGAGATAAAATGCTCTATCTGTGCAATCACGTGCGATCATGTGCGATTACGTGCGATCGCTTGCAATTATCTCGAAAAATATCCCATAGTACAATGTATCATGGCAACGCTGGAGGCTCCGCTGGCTAATAAGTGTATGGTTGTTCAGACTGAATAATGTGCGAACTTGCCAGCGATCATATGGATACAGATGCTAGCGATTCACGGCGATCACGTGGTAATTTCAGCGATTGTGAGCAACACATTACTTACTGTGCGGCCATAACAGAACCAAACACTCACCGGCTATCCATACTGTGACACGCTTACAACTTGAATGAGTTCTGGTCTTGCAGTACTGAACATTCAGCTGACAAGTTGGACTGCAGGGTCCGTTTTAATTCTGTTGGTAGAGCCTGCCGCTTCAGGAGAGGTTTCTGCGACAGCAATTTTTGAGCCATTGAACTCGTTCTAGAGACTGAGTGTTTCACGTGCTTGGTAAACATATAATGTCATTGGTTGATATACGTTTTCCTGATATATCTGCAAAATATCTGGGTACAATCATCTAATTATTTTGCCGTTTTGGTCTGAAATAGGGTATCCCCCTGTGTTTTTTTGGCCTAGGATAGGGTATAAATAAATTTTAATAGAAATGTGTCGCCGCGGACACTGCACGGCAAATGGAAGAAAGTACGGGGGGGGGGGGGATCGTTGCAAAAGAAAAAGGATCTCTAAAATAGGTCTGAAATAGGGTATACGTTTTTGTGCTCACAACACTTTGTGTTCCTCCCCGGCACAATTATGATGAGTACCCCCCCAGGGGGAAGACGGTCAACTATTGACGCACGTACATACTGCTTTGTCTCATTCCTGAACGGAGAAATGTGCATAACAAGCATTACAACTGAAGGCGTTGTTTGAAATAACTGAATGGATGAGGCATGATACAAACTGTGCAGCTTAAAAGGTTGGTCCGACAAAGTATTAGAACACAAGCAAAACATCTCGTAATGATATACATTAGAAAGCTGATCCCTGTAAAAGTCTATCCGCCTGTATTACGCTCAGGCCTCACTACGTATGACGTCATACAGAATGAAATTTGAAATGGTGGCTTGCTTGATTGACATTATGGACATTACGACTTTTATGCCGAGCACAGTTCTTTTCGAAGTCGTATGAGTTTGGAAAGAGAAGATGAGCTGTCAGATTTTTGTATGTTCGTCTATTATGGCCGGATGTTAAAAAAAGAAACAAACAAACAAACAAAAACAAAAACAGAAAACAAAAGAAGATTTTTATGTCGATTCATCGCCGAGTTGTGCAATCGTGTAGTGACGGGATGACGCAATTTTGTGTCGAAGTTGGCACACTTTACTTGACTATGCAGTATGTTCATTATGCTCTTGGATGCGGATTTGTTTTTCCAAAAAGGAAAAGAAAAGAAGATTTGATTGCAAAAGAAGCAGTGAAAGTTAAAAAAGAAAAACCGGGTATTTAACCCGGCCCCATGACAACACATGGTGGGTCGGGGGAAAGTTGCCCGGCCCCCAGGCCAGATCGAGGAGCAACTCGCCAACACCCGCGAAACTTCCAGATCGAACGGGGAGAGATAATTCGGCCCCCAAGCCGTAGTGAATTATCCCTTGCCCGGAAGAATGCGATAATGGTGTCAGCCGACTTATTAGTCATATGTATCCAATCAGCTATATAGCCTTTGAGACACCAGGCCCTTCATCCATGTGGGATGTACCTTTGTATCGTGGCTCCTTTCATTACGAATAATTGCAACGGCCGCTCATAATAACTCTGCTTTAGCTCCTTTCACATCCCAGAATCATTTAATATCCGACTTTTGCACTCAGAGTTTACATATAATGCGTCAACAGGCTTGCAAGTTATAATGGCAGCGCGCATGCGCTTCTGGTTTTTGTTTTCGATTGTGATGGTGACGTATTTAAATAAAGTCGGTTTTTCACAAGATCACTGTTTTAACTGATAGGATAGAGCTTTATCGTACTTTCAATGAGTGAACAATGAGTGAAATTGTGTGGATTAACACAATATTCTTGCATTTATCACCCCAAGTGTTGTTCGTTTACGATTCTCGCTAATGTTGTGGCAGGCCGGTCCAGGAAACGTAACCAAGACATAAAACAAGCAATCAAATCTGTTAACATTACCGATTATCGCAACATTATCGCATTGTATCATGTTTTTACATGATCCCTGTAAAAACTGTACCAATTAACATTTGATGTGGATATTTGCAGTAAAGAGCGAAAAGCTAGTACTCGGGAGAACTCGTTTTGGACTGGCAAGCAACTTTGCTCCGACGGATGGATAACGCTCGAAAAGGCAGCAGGATTCTTTAAATGGCGTCCAGTTTCCACACATCGACCACATGTCAGTTCATCCATATAGTAAAGAATGGCTTTGTTGGGGTGTTTTTTTAGTGGTGGCTCTTTGTTGAAATAGAAGGTATATATAAAACTGCACACATTATGTTCAAACTCAGTCCAACTCTTGTTGTTCAAATCGCCCAGAAAACAGTTTCTAAACTTATCTCCCAAAAGAGAAAACTGTTTCTTGTATTATTCCAGAGATACAGTGAGTACAAGCACATGTACAACTGTTTCCTGAAAAGGTCAATATACGATATGTCCAATAAACAGGACAAACGTGCAGAAGTACAATCAACAATTTTATTTGTCAAATCCCAGTTGTAAAGTGCTCACAAGCTGTCAGATATCTTTCCACAGTTTTCTGTTAAAAACGCACCCAGTAGACTCAGCATTCCTGTAATTTCTCTGGACCAACTTTTTTAAACAAAATTTTACAGTCAGGAGTTGTTACTCTTCAAGGTCAGTGGTGGTTATCTGGTGCTGCAATAGGCTCTGATGGGACAAAGACAAAATCCAAACACAATTCAGTACTGTTACCTCCTGTACTGTACATTCTGCTAAAAATGACTATGCCAAATTTGAAATAAAGTAAATAACTAAATACTGTAAAAAAAAAAAAAAAAAGTCAAAATTACCTTTTCCACTAATGATAAGCAGATGCAAAGCTCTCCTTTCGATACAAGGTCAGCTACTGTATACGTAGTTCAGTATTGATAACTTACAGTCGAACCACAATGTAAACATGTGCATACAAAATCCATTGCTTAGCAAAACTAAAAGGTCAATGAAATTCAATCCATGACAGGTCATGTACTTGGGGAGAGAGTTAACAGAATTTTGAGTTATGCCATCTGCCACACACTCTCGCATTTGAGAAAAGTTCACAGAATTTGATGCCAGATTCATACTGTCCATGTAGGGTCCACTTATCCCTACATGGCCACCTCTCTAAAGTGACCAGTAAACTTTGATCCCAGGAACTTTAGCACACTGCTTGGGTCAATGCTAGACCAGAAATTCATTTAACATTAGGAAGACCAGGAGGATAAACATAACATAAACTACAACTTGCATTGCACTGTACACATATGGCTTGTTCTGAAGTGTCAGATGACTCTCGTGCTTTAATTAATGAAAATTTGGAGCAAATTTGCTCTTGTTTAGACTTAAGACAGGATTTCTGCACCATGTTATTCCAATACTAAATACTGTATGTAGACTACACACCACCAACTGGAATGAGCAGACGCATTACCAAGTCTCCTACATATCTAGTGTACAGTACAAGCTTTCCTACATAGGCACACCAAGCCCCAACATATGTGTGTTATTTCCATGAAATCTCCAGCTTCAAATAGCTACCTTACGGTTACTATGTTTGGTGATTACTTAATTTAGGGTATGTCAACTTACAGTATTAATATAAGAATTTTTACTTCAATATTTCTATTCATATGCTCTAGTGTGAACCCAGGTTACTGATTGAAAACTGCAGTGACCAAAGCTCACATAAATTAGAAACTGCTTCTGCTGTTTTTCATGTCCATGCATTCTTTTTTCTCGTTTTCTTTGCCCCACTTCTGGCTACTCAAGTCATGGCAGTGGTGACTTCCTGGGATAACCCATTCTTATGCACCTATCAATGTAAACCCCAAAGGGAGGGGGGGGGGGGGGGGGTGCAGGCAATAGGCCGGGATTTGACAACATGGACAATCCTGTCTGTCGGGCATTTGATTGCGAGTCGCAGCCCGAGGGTTCTTGTTGTAGAACTTTTCTGCCCCTGAGTGGGTCTTATTAGATACATTTGAATAACATTTATGTCCCCACCCTCGGGAATTTGACTGGGATTTTTACTTTTTGGTCAAATCCCCGCCCCTTGCCCGCATCCCCCCCCCCCCCCTGCATTATGTTGACAAATATCATGTCTAAATACTTTAACAAGTGTTGTTAGTTTTTAAGTGTAAACGCTTTTCGGTTGTAAGTAACCAGCCAGCATCCATGATCCGTTGGATGCCATACAGTACAGCATTCACCGGATCGTGGATGCTGGCTAATGTATACATGTAGTGTACATATGTATCATCCCAAACTTTCACACACGCAAGACTAAACTTTTTGCGTGTATTAAGTGTGCAGTGCAGTTTGAGCGCTTTAAATACGTTAACGAAATACAAAAGGATCCCTTACTTTTGCTAGCAATCTTTGAGACACCAAGATACACAATTCCAAATCCTGCCAAAAGGAAGCGCAGCTCGTAAAAATAAGGCAGCGTTTTCTGCACATGATTCCTCATTCTGGCGTAGACTCTCATCATTTTGTGGCCTGAGGAAGATAATACACATTTTACAGGATGCTTGAATTAAGAGAATCGAGAAATAAGTGCTGTTTACCTTGAGAAATAAAGTTTGACTGCACAAGACCTGAAACTGCACTGCACTGCAAACAAGGTCAGCATTAGATCACATCGCTCAAAACCACCTTTTCCGAGAGGACCTGGAATCTAAAGTTACGAAACCTTCACGATGTGTTTTCGGACTCCGAACGACACTCGGCGGGAATATTAAAATGGCGGGTACAATCTCTGAAGAGAGCTACTTGAATTTTAAATTGAAAATATCGGACAATGCCGGGTATGTTAATTCGCTAGAAGAGGCTGTGCAACTTATCAAGGAGTTCGAAACAAAAACAACGTCAAAGTTCTGTTGTTTCAAAGCTGACAAAGGATGCGGAGGTATTGGTAAGTCCCATCACATTATTTGACTCATTATTGTATCTCAACATTAAATTTTCTTTAACAGTATTATCAGCCTCAGGTTCTCGTGGGAAAACAAAAGCGTTCTATGCATACCCAGGGTACTAACTGTGTGAAATGGTTATAGATCACACCGTTAAATCGCACAAGATTTTCTGGCAAGATCCCCGGGACGCGAAAGGATGCAAATTGCAATTTACTGGCGTTCCTTTCTTAATTCTTGGGACAAAGGTATATGACTGCCAACACGGCGTGGATAGGGATGTCCAGATCAAGAAAAAGACGAGGGAGAAGAAAGACCGAGAAGCGGTAATTCTCATTATATTATATCGAATATATTCAGACAAAACCTTCATAAGTAGCTGTAAAAATGTGCGTGGAAATCTTCATGTTTTGTCTTCAAGATCCGTGCTAACAGTGCAATAAGAATATTTGGTGAGTGAAAAGACAAAAAATAAAATAAAATAAAAAAAATAAAAAAATAAAATTCTGTAGTGAGATTCGATCTCATAACCCTCGCTTCACCAACGAGCAGGTCACCTGACCGGGCTTCCAGTCGCAAGCGTAGTTGAACTGCAAGTCCTGTTTTTAATAAACGATTATTTCATTTTACTTACAGGCTTCGGACTACGCGTTCACGAAAAGAAGATTTCAAGTACAAAATACTCGCAAGGTTGCATGTCCAGCACAAATTAAGCTGAGGGAAATAATGTTTTTTCCGAAGTTCAAGGTAAGACTAAAAGCCGCATTCTTTAGTTTACTGTTATTTGTCATTATCTTGCCATAGGTTCCGTTTTCATTTTTTTCCATTTCCATTTTTAAGATTTCTGAAGATTCAAAGAAAAGAAGAGAGCTGGCATCTAAAAATTGAGAGCTGCACTGCAAGCGGGAGAAGACATCAAGTCAGACAGGAGTATATACATCGAGTTTCCGTCTTCAAATGACCACAAAAATCATTTTATTGGCGAGGTATGTCTGGTTATTACTTTTAAATATATAGCTAATGAACAGCATCAATATAATTTTAGACACTTTCACTCCTGACAATAACTTAATTATCTATTCATTCTCTCAGCGGAGATTTAAACGCGTAAAACCGGAGTGGAAGGCTTAAAAAGTAAAAATTATTTGGTTTTCTTCATTTGTATTTTTTTTTCTCTCTAGGCAAGCGGAATTTCACAGCCAGTGGATTCCCGTGTGATAAATCGAAGCTATGAATTGGTGGCCGAAGGAGTTAAGGAGATACAAGAAATGCGAAGGCACTTGAAGATATATGTGAAGGAAGTGTTGTTCAGAGGTGCGGAGTTACCTGCAAGTTCAAATCGACGGTTCTTCCCTAAGCTGTCTGATCTGCGCTCACACATGTATCGTGCCACTGTGAAGTACCGCTTATCAAAACTTGATCAAGCTAACGTGGAGGCAAAGGTGGAGGAATGGCGTCAAAGCTATGGGGAGGACTCATTCTTTTTCAGGCCGCGCGTCCAGGGTGGCGCCGACAAAGAAATTGAAGGGGACAGGAAAAAGACAAGCGAGGAACAGGCTGATGAGGAGGAAGAGATCCAAATTACAACGGAGAATGGCGAACAACAAAAGAAGCTGCTGTTTGTTCACCAAACTTCATGGCAAAGACGCCTCCTCATAAAGTATGGCAAAGACATCTGCCTGTTAGACGCCACGTACAAGACCACGAGATATGCGTTACCCCTATTTTTTGTAGCTGTCAAGACCAACGTAGACTACCAAGTGGTTGGTTCCTTCGTGATCGAGAATGAGAGCACCTCTTCCATTAAAGAGGCCCTTGGCGTTCTACAAAAGTGGTCACCTTCCTGGTCACCTTCATGCTTTATGACGGATAATTGTTTGCAAGAAATACGAGCAATCGAGCAAACTTTTCCAAGTAAGTAGATACTTTAAAATATACTAATATTTGCCGAGTGCGTGGTAGGGAAGTTATGGGACGTTTTTTCCCCCTCACTTTCGTGCGGAGGCTATGGAGAAAACGGGGCTCCATAACTTTCCGTACGGACAAAGGTCGAGATTAATAAGATATTTTCCCGGTGATCACAAAATATCGTGATACCATTGTTTGTTACTATCGTCCGCACTGACAAGTCACGATATTTTGTTCAACTCCTGACAGGATCCTGACTAACAATTTAATTGGAAACATTATTCCATATTTTCAGAGTGCATGGTATTCCTCTGCGATTTCCATCGGGAGCAAGCCTGGGAGCGGTGGGTTGCTAAGAATTCACATGGTGTGACCTCCCACAAACAGGAGCTCCTGCAGAAGATGAGAAGGGTGGCGCAGGCGTCTTCTGTGGGCGAATACAATCGTTCCGTAAGTGAATTAAAGGAGTGGGACTTATGGCGAACCAACCGTTGCTTGCGAGTTTGGTTCGAGGAGACATGGCTTCAGGAATGCGAGGTTAGAAGCAAACTTTACTATATGATTGTTCTAATACAGAAAAGGAATGTGTCCAAAATTACTCTTCAAACGAACCCTTGAGATCTATCTATTCGTTACACGGGTTTTATTTTTAACTAATGCAGGGTTTTTTTATTTACACGAACAGCGCTGGGTGTGGGCGTTTTGGAAAAACCGTTTGCCAATCGCGGTTTACACCAACAACGGCGTGGAAAGACAAAATCAAGATTTCAAGTACAACTTCCTCGCGAGCCACAGAGACAAGACACTCAGTGGGATGTTGTCCATTCTAATAACGGAATTTATCCCAGACAAATATTCCAGGTACTGTTTTAAAACTCTATCATACAATGGGAATTTAAAAATAATTTAATATACATATGCAGCAGGCCCGTTGGGGGGCTGTTACAATTAATCTGGTTGCCGAAGAAAACGACATCAATGAAATTAAGTCAGTCACTTGTATGTTTTCGTGGTGAATAATGTTTTCACGGATTTCCTGTTGAATTAGGTACATGGAGAAAAATGTACGATGCCACAGCATGTACAGGAGGTACAACGACGCCACACCCCCCTTCCTGCAAGATCGGCCGAGGAAATTCGTAAACCACTGCCTGCAGAAAATCGCACTTGCAGAGGACATTTGTGCTGAAGATATTGCATGCACAAATCACGGGGAATTCAATGTCAAAAGCCAGTCGGACACTGGTCAATGGTACTCGTTGACATTTGGCCACGACGACCACTCGTACCCAGAATGTTCGTGTCCCTCGTGGCAACGAACACGACTTCCCTGCAAACACTTTTTTGCAGTGTTCAAGCACTACCATGAGTGGAGCTGGGAAAAGCTTCCGGCAGGGTACAGAGCATCGCCTTTCATCAATTTGGACGCTGAACTTTTTACTGCCAGCTCAGTGCATTCATCGCCCAAATCTGAGTCACCCAAATCTGACTCGCCGGAGGAGGGTACCCCGGAGGAGTATGCTGATGGACCGCCGCTTCCTGCCGATCGAGAAGTGTCTGACACGTCTATAAAGAGACAACGGAAGAAACAGAAGCTGACACGGAGTGCGGGCCAGAAGTGTCGAGAGGTGCTCGACCAAATAAGGCAGTGCACGTACGTGATAGAAAAGGAAGAGGCGTTAGACAAATTAAAGTCCAGCCTGCGCGCCTTACTCCAGCAGATAGAACCATATATCACAACTGCAGATGGACTTACTCTTGAAGGGGGAGAAATTCCAAAGAAGAGGTCTGCACCAGCCAATGACATCAAAAAGAGATATTTCGCTCCTCTGCCTCTTCGACCTTCCAAGAGTAAGTACAAAGGCAGAGTTGGACATAAAGCGTCTATCATGCGGAGCACCTACAGGGTGAACATTCCCATTCAAAATAATCAAACAAAGGCCAAGAGTCCACAAGGTGCATGTCCTGGAAAATGGACACAGGAGCCCCCGAGAAACCCTGCCTGCCCCATTCCCGAGCCTGAAGTGACGTGCTATGTGCACCAGACCGCCGGCGACCAGTTCTCCGACGAGGACATTCAGATAACAGGGGTCACGACTGCGGAGGTACCGAAGAGACGGAAAAGGGCCATCCCCAAGCCTGAAGAAACGTCCTCCGTGAACGAGACCAACGAGAAAATTGAGATGACAAAGATGACAGGGGTCGCGACTGCGGATGTACCGAACAGAAGGAAAAGAGTCATCCCCACCGCCAGTGACCAGTTCTCTGATGAGGAAATTGAAATAACAGGGGTCGCGACTGCGGAGGTCTCGAAGAGAAAGAAAAGGGCCATGGACACGGAAGAACTGTCCATAATTAGGAATGCCAGGTGCCTCACCGACACCTCTATAAACTGCGCACAAAACATGCTCCATAGCCAGTTTCCCCTTTGTGATGGATTGGAAGACACCACACTTGGGCCACTCCTACAATTTACAGTGCAACGTAGTGAGTTCGTCCACGTCCTTCACACTGGAAGCATGCACTGGGTGTGTGTTTCAAACATCGGGTGCCAAAAGGGAGAGATAAAGTACTTTGACAGTTTGCTTAGGGGGCAGCTAAATCCGTTGATTAAAAAACAGATTGCAGCACTGCTGAATGTGAGGGAACCAGAGATCTTCATCAACGTCCAAACAGTACAGCAACAAACAAATGGCGTGGACTGCGGTCCATATTCTCTGGCTTTCGCTACAGGCATACTAAACGGCGATGACCCAGCCAACATCACATACAACGAGGGAATGCTGCGAGAGCATTTGTTGAGCTGCTTTTCAACAGGCATCATGTCACCCTTCCCACAGCACCAGTCAAATCGGCGTCGCCACAGACGAGCACCCAAAAGGACTTTGGCATTCAATGTGTATTGCATGTGCCGCATGCCATGGGATGAGGCTGACGAGGCCGACCCCGATCTGCGAATGGCACAGTGCGATAGGTGTGATCACTGGGTCCACAAAAAATGTGCTAATATCCCAGAGGAAGTGTTTAGAAGGGGGGGTTGCTACTGGGCTTGTCCAATCTGCCTTCCATAGATTTGAAACGGGACAGAGGATGCTACAAAGGGCAGGGGATAGGAAAGTGAGTAGGACCAAAGATTAAGTGATCTTAAGTTCATCACCTAAAAGTTTTTGAGTGCCAGAAATTGAATGCGCATAAAATATCTTGTATTCATGAAAACTTCAGTTCTGTAGCATTCATTTATGAAAATTGGCAGCATTCATTATGAGTGGTGAAGTTTCAGTCAATGACAAAAGTTCTTGGGACACTTTCAATAAAGGACATATTTCAGACACAAGTCATACACAAGTGTACTGAAAGGTGCAAAACACATATTCTCCCCCCTCCCCTCAAGTACAATGTTGCGTGTGTTTGGAAGGGTGGGAGTCTTTCAACTGAAATAGTAGATCACTGAAACTGTGTGAGGGTCCCAAGACTTTTGTCACTGATTGTTGGTTCATGTGACTTTGTACTGCAAAGTAATTGTTGTTGAAAAAGAATTTAATATTCTGATATCTACTTTTCTACAGTATTCTTCCCTTAGAATTTAGAATATTCTACCTTCACATACAAAGCAAACCCTTATGGAACACAATACAGTTAGTTACAACTGCTTCAGGTTGATGTGCAGCAATGGACTGTATTGCTACTGTATTTTTCCCATACACTTACATGACCAGAAGAAATCATTAGCAACTACATCTGTTTGAGTGTTATGGCAATATATGCTCTAAAGTTTTAGCTATTTCAAATTTGAAAAAAAGAGATCAGCAATAATTGCCCTGCAGTTTGCCTCACTTCCAAGTTTTGAAATTTGCAGTATTCACTTTGAGACAGAAAATACTGTCAGTAATCTGAAGATCATGTTAAAACTAGAATCTCTGTGAAGTTTCAGCTCTGCATTTAGTGCTGTGGATGAGTTCAATATTAATTAAATGAAATTTATGGAATGGCTACAAATTTAACACTTGTGTCATATATTTAAAACCAATTATTCTAGTACAAGTCAGCTGTCAGTAGCTTATGTCATTGCATGCCTCTTCCCTACAAACTTCTGACTGTAGACAGCATCCAACTTTGAACCAAAAACATCTATATCATACAGAAAATTTAGAATGTCTACTCGATTGATACAACATAATTCCATTCTTCTTGAATGGTTGGGAACGATTGCATCATCAACTAGGAAGTGAAACGTTTGTCACAGTTGAAAGAGTGAATGAAACCTTTACCCCTCGCACTTTACATGTCCCTTTCTAAGAGAATAAATAGAAGTTAACAGTCACTCCCTAAATCAAAAATGCAGATTCTCCCAACCTTTTCAACAAGATAATCTATATAATGCAGTGAGAATTAAGAGTTTAAACAGCATTCATCTAGGCAAGGCATCAATAATTTTATTGCCAAGTTCTGCATATTACTGTATGATATATCTTTGCTGCGAAACAAAAAGTGACATAATCGAAACTATTGCGAGAGAAAGAGAGGCAAATGTTTCAGCATTCGGCCAGTCACTTTCTAGATCTTGCAAAATACACCTATAAAGAGACTTACAAATGAAAGGTGATCCTTACTGGGGTGAATCAGCGACACGTTGGCCGTACGAACCAGATCTGGTTTGTCTTTCGATCAAAACAATAGTCATCCCATCACGTACTGTTTGCGTGAGTTCGGCTTATTTCGCTCGGAAACTCTTCGTAAATTAGATTCCAGGTCCTCTCGGAAAAGGTGGTTTTGAGCGATGTGATCTAATGCTGACCACCATAATGTCATCGGGAGAAGAGGCAAACCTGGACAACATGTTCCTGACGCAGACTGCCAGGACCGATTATGAGGAACTTTGTCGGATGGATGTCCTTGGTCTCGAAGACAAACCTAGCGGAGATCAGAGCGTTGTGCATGCAGAGTTCCTGGAACAGCTCCATCGTGACCCGGAAGGCTGGTATGAGACCGGACTCCCGTGGAAGGGAGACCACCCCCCCTTGCCATCAAACAAAGCAGGGAGCTTGAAGCTTGAACTTGGTGCAACGTCTGAAGAAGACCGGGAGACTAGACGAATACGATGCCATTATCCAGGACCAGCAGAAGGAAGGAATCGTGGAGAAAGCAGACATGCCGCCCATAGGGAGAGAGTTCTATATACCCCACAAGGCGGTCGTAAGAGAGAACGCGGAAACTACCAAGATGAGGATCGTTTATGATGCATCTGCCAAAGCATACGACTCTGCGCCCTCCCTGAACGATTGCCTCGATATCGGACCGCCGCTGCAGAACAAGCTATGGAAGGTCCTTGTCAGGGGGAGGTTCCATGCAGTAGCCCTCGCCGGTGACATCCGCAAGGCATTTCTTCAAGTGCGAATCCGAGCCGAGCACAGAGACGCGCTGAGGTTTCACTGGCTTGACGCCAAGGACCCCCAACGTGTGTGCACGTTACGGTTTACCAGGGCACTCTTTGGCTTGGGGCCATCGCCATTCCTACTAGGTGGTGTACTTCAACATCATCTGAACGTTTGCCGAACCGACCATCCCAAGTACGTGGGAGAAATAGAGTGGGAATTGTATGTTGATGACCTACTGACCGGTGGACCAACTGTGGAACAAGCGTGCAAGAAGAAGGAAATCACGACCGAGATATTCAGCGAGGCTACCTTACAATTGCACAAGTGGAACTCTAACGCGAAAGAGCTAGAACTGACAGAAGTGAATGAGAGCGAGGAGGACCTGAGTTACGCCAAGCAGCAGTGCGGTGTACAGCCTAGAGAGAGTGGCGTCCTCGGATTAAAGTGGGATAAGCGCACTGACGAAATCGGAGTTGTCTTCCCAACAAGTGCCGCTCAACCGACGAAGAGAGGCATCTTAGGCAAAGTGGCCAAGATCTACGACCCCCTGGGCCTTGTGGAGCCAATCATTCTACAAGGGAAACTACTATATCGCGAGAGCTGTGACGAGAAGTGCGGTTGGGATGCGCCATTATCCACGGGGCTGGTACACAGATGGCAGAAATGGGAGAGCAGTCTTCCCCAGCAAGTGAACACTCCAAGATCGCTGGCAACTTACCGAGAGCCTATAGAGGAGATCGCCCTTCATGCCTTTGGAGACGCAAGCGGCAAGGGCGTTGGCGCCGCTGTATATGCTGTCATCACGCAACCGACCGGAGTCAACCAAGGTCTTGTCGCCGCGAAGGCAAGACTGGCCAAACAAGGACTCACTATTCCTCGCCGGGAGTTAGTGTCTGGTCACATGGCCGTGAATCTGCTGAGTAACGTCCGGGATGCAATACAAGGGTTTCCCATAACGCCTCTTCACTGTTGGCTTGACAGCAGTGTTGCCCTCCATTGGGTGCGCGGTACAGGAGACTACAAGCAGTTTGTTGGAAACCGAGTTCGCAAGATTCGGGAACACGATGATGTCAACTGGAGACATGTGCCTACCCAAGACAACCCCGCTGACCTTGCCAGCAGAGGCGGGCCTGTGAATGCCGAAACCCGCCTGTGGTGGAACGGACCAGAGTGGCTGAGCGATCGTGCACAGTGGCCACCAGACATCGTGACCCAAGCCAGTGCAGAATCGACTGCGGAGGCCAAGGCGACAAAGCAACTATTTGCCTTAGCAGTAGCAGCAAATGACGAGTTAGACGACCTCCTTTCCAAGACCACCTACTGGCGAACCTTACGGGTTAGCGCGTGGATCTTCAGATTTGCCCGCAACGCCAGAAGTCCAAAAGCCAAAACCAGAGGACCACTCACTAGTGAAGAGATTGAGGAACAGGAGCGGTTCTGGGTACTACGAGCCCAACACCGAGGCGCGGAAAAGCTGGAAGAGGATCGCCTCCAGTTGAATCTACAGAGAAATGACGAGGGAGTACTCGAGTGCAGAGGTAGAGTTCAAGGGCATTACCCGATCTATATTCCCGACTCCTCAACTTTGGCAGAGAAGTTTGTTCAACACGCGCACAAGGCCACGCTCCATGGCGGTGTAGGTCTTACCATGGCCAAGGTCAGAGAACGACACTGGATTCCACGACTAAGGCGACTCGTGAAGCGAGGAATCAAGCAGTGTCACGGATGTAAGAGGTTCCAAGCCATAGCATACGCAGCGCCACCACCCGGTAACCTGCCAACCACTCACACAGAAGGAACTACCGCGTTTCAAGTCATCGAGATAGACTACGCTGGGCCACTGCGCTACCGCATTTCCAAGGGTCGAGAAGGCAAGGCATATGTGTTACTATATGCATGCAGCTTCACCAGGGGGATGTACCTCGACCTACTGCCCAACCTGGAGATGACAGAATGTCTGGACAGCCTGGAACGGTTCATTGCCCGCCGTGGCCGGCCTGAGCGAATATACTCGGATAACGGGGCGACGTTCATCGGAGCAGCAAAGTGGGTGAAAGCGGTGATGCGTGACGAACGACTACAGGGTTACCTGGCCAAGAACGGCATAAGGTGGCAGTTCAATTTGAGCCGGGCCCCGTGGTGGGGAGGCCAATTTGAACGAATGGTGGGCCTGATGAAAGCAGCTCTTTACAAGGTCATTGGCAACGGATTTCTGAGCTGGAAGGAGCTGGAAAAGGTTCTCCTGAGCGTCGAGATTACCCTCAACGACCGACCCCTTGGGTACGTGGAAGACGACGTGCAGTATCCAGTGATAACCCCAAATTCATTGCTCTTCATGCGACCCAGCCACCTTCTGCAGCCACTACCCCATCTGGTTCAGAACATCAATTTGCGCAAGCGCTACAAGTACTTGGGGCGATGCAAAGACGCCATGTGGTCAAGGTGGACCCGAGAATACCTGCGCTCACTCCGGGAAAAACACGTGAGCAAAAGGAGAGATGGATGCATTGCGCCGCATGTTGGAGATGTGGTGATCATCAAATCAGAGGAAAGAAACCGGGGCAAATGGCGTCTGGGGATAGTGACAGAGCTCATCGTGGGCACAGACGGAGTAGTACGGGCGGCGAGACTGCGCGCCGGAAAGTCGTTCATCGAACGAGCTGTTCAGCACCTCTACCCCCTCGAGCTTACATGCGATAGAGAAGCTCCCGCAGCACCTGAGCCACCACCCCAGAATCCAGAGGCAAGGCCCAAGAGGAACGCTGCGATCAACGCAGCACGGCGAATTGCCGAACTATCCGTTAATGAACTATAGTTTCTGTTTATGTTTGCCTACTCCGTATTCAAACAGGGGAGTGTGCGAGAAATGTTAGCGGTAGTAACATGAAGCCAAATTATCCATAGTTCTGATTGATTCATTGTTGTCTGGTTCAGCGTTGTGTAAGCCAATCAGATTAGAGCCTGTCATTACTGTTGCAACATAGCATGGTTTATGTCTTGTTTTTTTGATCTCGCTCGAGCAAGAATTGCGTACCTCGTGTGAAAATAAGAAGTGAGTTTTGATTAAATATGTTTTGAATGTGAACTGTGTGTTGGAACGAGCTATATTTCCGACACATATACAATCACAGAATGACATAGTCACATTCACAGTGATTTTATGAATTCATAAGTTATATATAAACTAGTTTTAACGAAGTTGTCAGTAATCACACGCACAGGAAAGGCAGAAGGCGGGCTGCCCACTACATCAGGCAGCCCCCTACACCGGTAGACTAACTTGTTTAACTTTTAGTGAATTTGTATTATTACTTTGTTTGACAGCTTGTGGTCACAAAAAGGTGTCGAGAATGGAAACGAGGACGACGAAACACACATTGAATGCATTATGACGCATTTCTCTAACTTTGCTGTTTTGATTGGGGTGCCGACGGTATGTTTACTTTTTCTCTAGTTTATCCAAAACAATCTGTATATATGTATATATGTTCATATTTATTGTTTGCAATATGTATGTAAGAACTAGGTATGGATGGATGGAAAATAAATTATGCACTACCCCGGTGGATATGAAGTGCGACTTGACGCTCCCGCTTCACTCGTGAAGTGGTCCTCTCCAGAGAAAATCCAAGTTGTCGTTGCTCATAGCACTTACACCCCTCCAGGAACAAGTATTACACATAAAAAGGACGGGGATGCTAAATTTATGTTATAATAGAAGACATCCGTAAAATTACTTGACTGTACGCTTGTACAATGATAACAGTCCTTTTCTCGTGGGATAAAAGATTCCATTTTACGGACACTTGATTCCGAAACGATACACGTCACATAAAACTGTCAGCGTTTGATGTTGAGCACCACAAGCGGTACGTTGGTATAATAGCCCGACTAAAACTTTTGAAATTGATTTGTAATAAACGAATATGAACTGAAAATTGAACTTAAAGTACGGGTTAAATTTAATCGAAAAGGAAAGTAACGACTTCCGCGTTATGTCCGTGAAGGCTATATGCTAGGCGAAGCGAACGTGTCTCCATGCATTTTTAATGTTTTGTGTCTTCACCCTCCCACTAGCTATGGCAAATAATCCATTAGGAACGTGACAGGGAAAAAACTCACACTCAGGTAAACAGCGCAATGACAAAAGAGAGCAATAAAACTACACCAAAAGTGCCATTCCTTATTCGTAAACACCTAATGAGACGGCGGCTGTGAAAAAGGCTTCGCGCCATACATTACTTATACGCCATACATTGCTTATTAAAAAGACGAACTGGACAACTCGGCAACGCTAATGCTAATGGTGGACTTCTGTGTCAGAGAAGATTTTCGTATTTGGTTTTCTCCCACGCAACGGACACGACAGAAGACTGAATGAGTTTTTGCACTTTTGCCGAACTACGTAGTGAGTATGAATCAAGCAAAGAATCAAACGGAATACTCTCACGAGGAAAAACAAGTTCGTCTTCAATCAAAGGCTCCTGTGAGCCAACTCGTGAATGAAATGGCAAGAAATAAGTGCCGTGCTCATTTCTGCCCATGGTGGTGGGAGTTGAATTAATTAGATACCCATGAGTACATCCCAAGTATATATTTGGTCTGAAATAGGGTAAGGGTTTTGAGAACTGGACAGCACACGCCCACCCAAAAATTTTCGGAGTACTCCCCCCCCCACCCCCCGGTGCAAGCATAAGAATTGAATCTTGTGATTTGCATTTGTAAGAGGCGACTTGTGGAACCCGACCGGCATCAAAATTTCATTGTTTTGCAGACATCAGTCCATGGCATCTCCTCATTTAGTAACCTAGCAGATCTAATTCTCTTTACAAACTGTTATGATTTGTTTGTTGATTGCTTTCGCATTTATGAGTTAAAAGTGGAATGTCCCTGAGTGTCGTAGGAAACTGCTGATTCATTAAAATAAATAATTTCAGACAGTTATTTCAATGCGTGACAAATAAAAATGAATATCAGCAAGTCCATTAAAATTAAAAAAATTATTTATGATATGAAGTACCATGTGTAGTGAAATAAGCGAAGCTCTTCTTGTATCAACATAACTGTACTATGATTTGAATGTCACAAACCCCAACCAAAAGAGGATAATACAGCTTAAATGTACTATTATTTGAATATCACAAACTTTAACCAAAACAGGATAATACAGGTTAACTGTTCTATCATTCGAATGTCACAAACTTTAACCAAAACAGGATAATACAGGTTAACTATTGTGTCATCGCTTTTAAGTACCCATTAAGAATTTCATCATAGTGTCCGATGGACGGATGTTTACCGTCGGACATACAGCCGGTGACCGATGAACAAGAAGTTTTGCTGAAAATATTTTAAATGTCGTCTTTTGAAAAGGGAAAAGTTCTGCATCTCTGAGCCCCCGCCAAAAGCTTGACCGACGGTGTCCGATGGTCCGATGATCGAACTGTTCTCGATCGGTGACTGATGGAGTATTTTTTCGTCTCTGAGCCCCTCAACAGCTTTACCGACGGTGTCGGTTTGACCGATGGTCGAACTTTTGTCCGTCGGACACGGCCGGTTGCCGTTTGTTGTCCAACGGTTACGGATAGAGCGATAGTCGAACTGTTGTTCGGCGGAGACGGCCGGTCACTGATGGAACATTTCATCCGTCTCTGAGTCCCCCGAAAGCTTTACCGACGGTGTCGGACGGACCGATGGCCAAACTGTTGTCCGTCAGTGACGGTCGGTCACCTATGGTACATTTTACCGTCGGATAGGCCACCAAATAGTTGACCGACGGTCTCTGATGGACCGATGGTCAAGCTGTTGGCCGTCGTATACGGCCGGTCACCGATGGTGAATTGTTGTCCGTGATGTCACCCAAAACTGCTGACCGACGGTGACCGATGGTCCGATGGCCGTGTTTTACTTTCGAGAGACTGGGAACGAGTTTTGGGGGACTGGTAACTAGAACTCATGACGACTTGCTCTCAAAATGGTGGGTAACAATCGATGTCCAAGTCTTTTTTGCGTCCTGTTTAAAGTTTGTTTCGTAGCTATCCTCTGTGATAACTATTTTTGATGTGGCTTCTTAAACAGTGTGTGTTTGTTTGCTGAATGACAGATGTCCGTATTTGCAACGTGAGTACACGTATGTATTTTTAGGATCGACAGCTGCAATTGTATTTTGTAGATCGTAATGATATGATATATAGTTTTTACGTTAGAATAAAGCTTTTTGCAGTTTGGTGTTTGTAAAAGCTTTCTATTTTGTTATTTCGCAATTCCGCTATTTCTCTCTTGAGATTATCATTCTATGGTATACGAATATCTATTTAATTCTTATTACGAAGAATCCGATTGATCTTAGTGTATTCTTAAAAGTTACACCTTAGGTTTAATACTTAGTTGTTCAGAAGTTTTTAGATTGGTTCTTGGGGGTCTGGGATATGTTTTGTATTTTGTGCAGTATTTGTCACTGTTTATGATGAAATTATGCCATTATGAATTTGGCACATTATTTGATAAAGAAGAAAAAATATAGAACTGTGAACACTCAGATTTTATTCAGGGATTGATTATAGTCATGACACAATTTCCTTATATCATTCGTTGTCTTGTAACAAACATCTATTTTTTAAATTTATTTATAGATGTATCAAGTTTATTATGAAATCTTTATTTCTTATTTGAAACGAGCATGATTTTTTATTGAAGAAAACATGGTTTGAGAACAGGTTAGTGTATTAAGCAATATATTAATTTATATTTTTCATGTTATGAACCAAAATCCTATATTTGTGGTCTTTGTTGTAAACCCATTTAAGATTTGATTGACATAAAACTTCAAACTTTAACGAAACGATTTATGAAGTGTCACAGGATATAGATAAACTGTGCTATAACATTTTTTATTAAAATGAAACATGGAATTTTTTGTGGTATCATTGTACTGTGTGGAACAAAAAAAAAACAGCAATCACCTGTTGGTAGCATGACAGATATCCAAAGGATAACTGGTTCAATCCAAAATGAGTGGACTTCCACCGTGGAATGGCCAACGCAAAAAGAAACTTTCGACAGCAAGGCCATCAAAATGGTGCATTTCCGTTGCTTCAGTCCTTTAGCAATTATAGCTAGGGCCTACATCAATGAAAAGAAACCTACAATAAACATTCCATCCAGAAATATTGTAATAAACGGTCGTTATAAGGGAAGATGCTTACCTTTTGCAACTCTCCAGGTACTGATGTCCAATCTATGTCTTCCTTGTAACATGTCTTTAGGTCTTGATCGAGTTTTGTTACACGATTCATGTTTTTCTGAACTGCTCAGGCTCTGAACTGCTGTACGATTTGAGGGATTTGTGATTTGTGCATTCTGAGTGCTAGGTTATAAAAGCTAGATTCTTGTGTAGGACGTCCCGTCAACTTCGTAAACGGAAGGGGTGTGAAAAGATATAATTGACATTTTTTCTCTCCTGTGGATTTCTTTAATTGGCACTTTTTATCCGGTTGTAAGAAGGAAGGTATTGCAATACTTTAAAGAAAAAAAGAAAGAAACAGTTGTTGTGGATAAATAAAAGTTCAAAGCTTCTGTGCAACTGAATTATTTATTGTTGGACATTTTATTCATCATATTGATACACGCTATAAATCAGTGATTGAAGGTATAAATGGCGTCTCGGATTACTGTGTGATCTACAAAAGGAGCGTCGTTATTCCATATCCATTTTCAGCGTTAATGTTGTGGTTCTCCGTCAAGGTATAACACTTTATTCCAGTGCAAGTCATAGTAGAACCATATTTTACATTTTTTTTCTAAGTTTGCGAATATGTACTTCATCTGACTTGTTCTTCTCGCGAAACTGTGTGTTTCCCTGCACCAAAACTGAGAGGTCAAGATCCACTTAATGATAAAGTTTTTTCACAACCATTGCCATGTAGGAAGAGAGCCAACCTGAATGTATCGCAATCTCCCAGGGGCTTTTTCCAAAAGATTTGGTTTGTCCAGATAGGCCAGTTAGATAAAGAGTAAAAGACGTCTCCGTTGATATGCTGAAGAAGATTCATTCTTTCCTTTGTGATATCAGCCGTTGATGCATTTTGCACAAAGTCAGCGTATGCTGTTATAAAAGAGTTCAAACCCATCACCTCTTGATTTGAATTTGTTGAACTACAACATATCCATTTATTTATAAACACAATATAATGTACCACACTTGTGTCATGAGGTCAGCTGTAGCGTTGGCTTGTTGTATAATTAACCACAGGAAACTGACACGATGACCATTTTTTAAATAAGAGGTCATAGTTTTCAATTGCATAATGTAACACAATACACAGCATGTTCGTTTGGGAACGTGCCCTTTGGTCTCCTTTTCAGACACGTTTGGAGGAAGCTGCCAAGTTTTTTTGCACGCCATCCTGATGCACATTATGCCGCGGAAATTCCGACCACCCTTTACGTTCGTTGTTTGACCTTTTTCTGGGTTTTACACGTTTTTTTATGTACGTGCTGATTTAGGCATATCTTTGTTTCAAAGTGAGAGTAATCAGAGCAAGATTTTTACCTGAAAAAACAGAGCAAGTGTTGACGGATTGTTTTTTCTCCTGGTCTATCAGCTTCAGCGATAGAGCTGACTGAAGGCCGATTGGAATTTAATTGTAGGTTTGAAGTGTACAAATATCTAAGTTCAAGGACATGAAGATTTGGATCAATCTCTCGGCGCATTTTCACAATTTTATTTTTACTCTTTAATGACGATCACAGCATGACGTGTTTTGCTCAGAAACAATTGGGGCCAACACGCTGCCAACGAACCTTGCACGCCATCCTGATGCACATTATGCCGCGGAAATTCCAGCCACCCTTTTCCGATCCGTTGTGCGCACATTCGTTTTTTTCTTTTCTTTTTTTTTTTTTTTTTTTTTTTTTTTTTTTGCTGTACGTGCTGCGTCAAGCATATTTTTTGTTACAAATTGAGAGAGAACAGATCAGTAATTGTCACTGATCGGACAAACCAGAGCATTAGTTGAACAGAATAGAATAACTAGAATATAACAGTACTAAACTCAAGACAGAGCAAGAATTGAACAATAAAGAAGACGGAAAGAAGTATCTGAACAGCGAGTCACACCTGAGATCTGCTTAGTATTCAACTATGTCAAAGCGGTCATGTTTTGCACAGCAGGTTAATGCGTGCGCTCAAGAAGAATTGAAAATAAGAATGTACGCATTCTTTTAAAGTTTATTGAAACATTAATTTGGCGAAAGTTTCCTACTCGAGCATGTATGAGGACATCATCACTACAAAAGCGAACCATCTTTGTATGTTTTGTTACTTGTAGAACGGGGCAACAAACGGCAAATGTAACTAAATGAATACGGAGGGATAGATCAAAAAGCGGCACGCAAAGCTCAACTTACCGGCAAATCGTAAAGTACGATATGAAGGTAGGGGCCGTTTTCTCTCAAGGCCTATCAGCTTTCGAGGCAGAGCTGACTGAAGGGTTTAGGAATTAAAACCTTGAATATATTTAATTGTTGGTTTAAAGTGTACAAACATCTTAAGACTTTTACTATTCTTTTAACATATATAACATCGACAAGGAATGTGGGGTCATAAACATCTGTGTTTTATAGAACGAGGCATGTAGTAAGACGTTCGGGAAGAGGCAGCAAGCAAAGTTTGCAGTGTTTTCTGAAGTAGTCAGAATAAACGCACTTGAAAACTGCGACATTTTACCCTACATGAGTGGAGCACATGATGTCGTCCACATGGCAACATAAATCCTGTTTCAGAAACGAATTCCGCATATAATTGATGAACCATCGGTCAACCACGCCTCCATCGGACAGTTGACTTAAGAATCGTGTTTGACATTTAGATCATTGAATCCTCCTATATTTCATAATGAGGTCATTTCCCGGTACAATTATGTCCAGCAACCGAAACACAATGCCAAATGAAGGTCTTGGGGATGCTACTGTGCACATATCGAACCATCGGACTGGTCGGTCCCCATCTGACATCTGAGCCGACACTGATCGTGCTTGACCGGGCCTTGTTCCCAGGCCGTCTTTGTGCAATTTTATCATCGGAATCAGTCACAAGTGCCCAGGCCGTTGGACGTCAGATCGTCAAACTCTAACCGCGGGTTAGAAAATATTTATAGCATTCTTTCCATCTAACCATCGGACACCATCTGAATATATACTTGACGGTCGGACTCAGATGGTGTATTGATTAATTTCTCTAAACGGCCATCGGACTTTCTCGATCACTTCCAAGTCAAATGGAAGTCAGTTCGCCTGCGCGCGGGCATAGTTTCAGACGTAGACTCCATCTGTTCATCGGACATCATCTGATTATCTACTTGTCCGTCGGACACGGATGGGGTGTATTGGACATGTGTGGACTTTCCACTGTAAAATGTACGGACCTTCGATTCTGGCAATTGGAAAGAACCATTGAGTGCCCACATCTGTCGCATTTGACAATCAAACTGGCTGTAGCTTGTAACAGCTTCCTTGAACAGTGGACACAAACGGGGTATAGCTCAACTCGTTCGACAGACTTGATACAGGGCACAACCACTGTTGAGTCTTCGTCATGTTCAAGTAATGTATTTTCTATCGTTATCTCCGTTAGCTTCTCGTCTTCCGTTTGTGAGATGATGGAACTTGGAGTTGTTAATTTCTTGACACCATTCCAGCAGCGTACGCGTGAATTAGTTATGTTGTAGACACTGCCCATTTTTACAGAAGGGATGTTCTGTTCAAACAGACTTATCTTTATCTCCCCTTTTGTGTCCAAAAGTGGTGCTTCCGCCATTTTTAGACTTCGGGGGCCTACAGTAGATGTGTCACTGATGTTAGCAATTTTCGCCTTCAACAATACAAAATCTCCCTCTTCGGAGAACTCGAGGATTTCCTTCACGGGCATGCACTTCTTACAAGACAGTTCAAGGTACTGAAAGCAGTACTCAGTTGGGCTGGGATGAGTAATCTCTGTCATATCGTTGATGATGAGTTTTGCATGGTCTGGCGTATAAGTGTATTTTCTGATTTTCACAGGCGTACGTGTATTTCGCTGTCAGAAAGCATTGGTCACTTCCGCGGTGAGTACACAAGTGCATCGACTTCATCTTTGGTTTGCAGAATGAGGGTGGAGTACTTCATAGTCTTCCGCTTGTTTGAAACCGGCGATGACAACAAGTGTACGTAGCCAATAACACTGTCCTCCTTGGTCGATTTTGTTGGGGTTCTGGGAGCACTTGTTTTCTCGACTTCTATTGATACATCCTCGCCTTTCTCTAGATTACTCCGTTCCAACAAGCGAGCGTTAGCGTCACCAACGTGACTTGTTTTATCCTTTTTGTCTTTCTTGCTTTTTCTTTTCTTCATCGTACGCAAAGTTTCGCAAAGCCCCAAGTTGGGGCGTACACTGGAAGGGGCGTGGGCTTCTGTGCCTACCGCTGACCAAAGGTCGCAGAGTGACTACAGAGTGACTACAATGTTTCTCCGCTGTGCACAAAAACCGTGTTGTACTGCCAGCTTTTTTTATGCTTTATGGGTGGGGAATGCTTTCATTGTTCACCAGCAGTAAAATGTTCATTGTCGATCAGGGCTCCTGTAGTGATGCGTGGGAAAGTACAGGGTATATGCATTTAGCAGGTTCTTGATCTTGGAGATCCAGCATGTGGGCCAGGAATCTAAGCTGATGGGGTATAACTTGTAGGATAAGGGTTTTTTCCGGACCTGTTGTACATCTGAGTTAGACACCAAGTGTAACTCCTGTAAGAGTTGATCTTGTTGGTAACACCTTTGGAGATGACCCATGATTTAGTTACATCCATATGAGATCACTGCTGACACATGCAGCATTGAACAGATTCAGTGCTTTGATGGGTATGGTCGTGCTTTTCCAGACTTTCTACAGCTTCTTGTCTCTAATCATATGAACTGTATGAAGTTCACTGATGTTGTCTACATTGTCACTGTTCGTTTGTAGCTCCAATATAATGAGATACATATCCACATGTATCTGTTGGTACGATATTATGTTGCTGGATCATCCCTGTTCTGATTGGTAGTGAACATGTACTCCAGTTAGCAATGTATGTGGAACAAGTTGCTCCATCTGCAATTCATAACAAGATACATATAACAAGTGTCAGTTAAACTAGAAATACGATAATCGCAGATACCCCTCACTCCGTCCTGCACTGGCATATATTAGAAGTTTCGACGCAAATAAATAAACATAGAAGTAATGTGTCTATTTTATACGACCTTTGATGTAACCAGCTTGTTGTAGTTGACGGAGCAAACGTGTTAAAATAACGTTTTACTACTTGTACTATACCAAGTGCTGAACACTTAAAGGAGAAAAAGAGTGGTCTGAAATATAGTAACTTTGTGTTACTAAGCTCTGACCCAATAAGAAAACAACATATATATCAGCATCAATTTTTTTTATTCTTAATCTTATTTTCATCATCATCATACAGCACACTATTCATTGTGTGCCCTTTTTATCATACTTTTGTGTTACTCTTCATCAAGTGCTCCTGCCTGGTACGAAAACCCAAAACCTTGTAGGAAAAAGTAGGAACGTACTCTCCAACCAAAAGCATGCAGAAGCACAATCACTTGGAGGATAAGGGAATAATAACTATCATGAACTTAATACAGGTAAACAACCCTTTCACTCCCAAGCCTAAATGCAGAATCCCTCAGCTTTCTCAAAATACATTATATAAAATAAATTATGTAGTGAGCAGTGACAGTTTAGTCAGCATTCACTTAACCAAAAAGGTACAAAAAGCTATATATTCTCTATACTGTACAATACAGCACACTTTCAACTGAAGGAGAAAATTGAATTTGATCACTCTTAGGTGTGAAAGGGTTTAAACTTGTTGTTACAACATTGGTTACTGTCTACCTTGGTGCTGGCCTTACTCACATGTTATTGCCACTTATATTACATAACTGTACAGAAGTTTCCTTTATAAAAAGCAAACAACCCTCTAACAAATAAGTAAATAACATAACCTTGTGTCAAAAAGGTACACAGAAAAAAAATACTTGGCTCTAAGCATGTCATCAACTTGAGCACAGTACAGTACCATTCCAAATTTTAAGAAAACATACAGATATACCGAAATTGTTTTGTGGCGTACTCAACAGAATATACAGGCCAATGTTTTTGAGAACATTTTCCTTTGGCATTCTTGTTGGACCAGACAATCGGGTCGTACACGTCAGCATTAAGTTCATTTTTGGCTCCTGACAATCTTACACTTTCATGATGTCAGTGACTTGGTATATGAGGATCCCTTAACAGCACAGGAGTTGGCTTCTCAGATGAAAACACATGTTCAGGTTTTTGTCTTCGGTACATATTGTTGCAAATTTATTATACAGTACTTACCTATAAACAACATAGAAATTGAACTTCCATTTGGACCGAAGTGTAAGTTTAGCCAAGGAACCTCTTTCTTTGCTCCTACAAAAATCAGAAAAGGCACCAAGTTTTCAGTGGATTAGTAAGATAATTCACATGATGTACACAATACAATGCACTTTCATAGCTAACCTGTACTATTCATCCACAATTGACATAAATTTTGGAAGGATGCTGCAAAAGAACTGGTGCACTGTAAATAAATACTTGTTGTCCTGATAATAGAGGCCAATTCTTTACTCAAAACACTGCTATAAATGTTTTTGGTTATTCCCGAGCGTAATATCAAGTGCACATGGCATAAAACAAATGCACATTATCATATGGACAACTAAAGAAACTTCACTGCATAGATCATAAATCACAGTAAATTAATTAAGCACTGTAGTAAAAATTGGCAAATATTCTAAAAAACACAAACTACAGCTTTTGCAATAGTAAATCAAAGTACAAACACATGTATACAGTATTGTGTTCTCTTCGATCCTTGTGTATGAAAATGCAGCAAATAATAACAAAACACATTCAGTGGTCTGATAAACATGAGTTCAGATTCAAAACTTTTTGGAACATTCAGGAACAAAATATCACCATGTATTGTTTGTTCAGCTGTTCTTCTTTGAAAATAAACAATGACAAAGAATGGCCGCGTTGCAACTAATGCATAATTTTGCCAATTTGGCCATCAATACACAGAATCAAAAATATAAATACAACAACCATAAAAGCCATACAGAATAGTTTTCAATTCTTACCTGCCTCTTGCTTCCTGATGATAAGAACGGGCAGATCACTCACATTGGCTGGAAGAGTGCTGAGAAATCCCTGAACATCCTGTGGCAAGTTGAGGACATGACTTTTGTACCCACGCTGGCCGCCGTGTTTCCGGTCAACACACATGATGGGGAAAGCTCTGGCGATCAGCATTTCCTCTACTTCGGTGAGGGCCTGTAGTTCTGCAGGGACTGTCCCAGGATCCATGTCGTTTTCAGCCGAGAACAATCGACACGAGGTCTTTTTGTCGCGTTTGCACCTGGTGCAGGTATAGTTCAGCTCGGGCACACTTTGGTTGGTGATCGGTCATGTTTCTTTGCATACCTTGCAGCGTAAGTGTCTGAGATTTTCCTCAAAGCGGTGAAAGGCAGTGAGTTCCTCCTGTACCCACTCTTGTTCGTTAAATGGAGGGGTTTCTGGATTTGCCCACCCACGGTTATGCAAATATTGTTGTTTCTGTCTGCGACGTCTTTCGACAACTGCAGCACGTTGTTGTCGGCGTCGAGTGTTGGCTCCATTTTGAGCTTGAAGCCTGCGGGTATTCTGTTCAGACGATTCATTGGCACGTCGAGAAGCTACTCGCTGGAGATTGGATTCTCTTTGCGGAGTTCTCTGCTTGGCCCGCCTTTGTTTCTGAAGTTTCCGATTTGCTTTCAAGCGTTGTTCTCTTTGTGGAGTCTTTTCGTCGGCACGTGATTGTCGTCCTCTCTCTAGACGTATTTGGCGCTGTTCGATCGTTTCACGATTTCGCCTTGCCCGTGCCTGTTCCCTTCTCTTTTGAAGACGAGCTTCGCGAGACCGTTCTGTTTCAAGTTTTCTAGTTTTCAAATTCATTTTCGTGAACGCAGTTACGTACAATTGTTGCTTCGTTCAAATCTTTCTTAAAAACATGGCGGTGACGCTAGTCGATAATGATTACGTCATTGCCTTATTTGGACATTGCCTTAGGCACCTGGCCTAAAAAGGTCGCATCGCACACACAAACACACGAACATTAGATTTCGAGATGGCGACGCGCTTGGAGTCTTCAAATGAGCCGACTATGCTGCATTAGCGTCGTAAATATTTCCCTCACTTCGTTCGGGGATAATGCTGAAGCAAGTTTTATACAAATACAGTCAAACCTCTCCTTACGGACACCTCTATATTATGGACACAAACATTCGGCCGCAGAGTCACATTAACAAATTGACGTCAGTTTTTTATGTGTCTGTCCTCTTATTGATCATGAAACGCGTCATAACATTGTCAAAAAGTTGTGGATCCACGAGGCGCTTCGCCAAAGCGAGAAACTGACGTGTTATTGTAAAAAAACCCATTTACATTCTCTACCATTCTCTACCTCTCTAGTACGGACACCTCTATATGCCTGATATTAGACTGATTGAAGTCATTTCTGTTAAGGCTAAATCCACTCAAGTCATATGTATCATCTGTATCTGACAAGGAAAGCTTTGTTTCAACAAAAATGTTGACATCAGCTTTTTGAATGTTGTAATCACTTCGCACATCATCTATGTGTAGGTGGAGAGATCTAACATTCTGAAACAATAGTGTTTTTGTATGGGCTGAATCTATAATCTGTAACGTCACTTCTGTTCTCAGTCTGTTCATTTCATTTTTAACTTTCTCACTAACCTTTATTTTGTTTTCATTTAAATTGAGAATATGCATTGTGGAACTGTTTCTTACTCGGCTCAAACCAACGTAATGCATGTGCTCCCTTGTGGATGCTGGAAAATCAACAACTGCTTCATCTAATGTGTCACCTTGACAACGGTGAATAGTCTTGGCAGCAGCAGGTCTAAGTGGAAATTGTCGTCGGAGAATTTGTACTTGACACTTTTATGATACGGAATTGTCTTGTTACCTCAAAAACTGGTGTCCAGTCTTTATTTATGTTTGTTCTGTACACATGTACATTTTCTCTGCGCTGCTTTCTGCCTATGTCAGGAAGTGGAAATGACACCCAAATAATACTTGGCCTGGTGGAATTGTCAACTCTGTAGTCTATGTTCTCTATCACACACTCTGCACCATTTGTTGTGAGACCATCAGTCACATCAACATTAGTTGTCAAGTCATATTTTGCCTCAGTTGCCACTGAAACTAGTGAATATAAACCCATTGTCTTTGTTGGATCATCTGGGATTTTATTTTTCATTTGTTTCTTCAGATCATCAGAAATATCCCCAACTTTAATGTCAACAGCCTTGATCTGAGCTTTATCAGTTTTAGAGAGAGTATACAGGGCATTGTTGTGAGTATTTACTGATGCATTTGTAGTAAATAAATGTGTTATGTTCATAGGACTATTATCTTCTCCAGACCTTACTTTCAGAAGTCTTTGTTTTAAAATGGCTATATATCATCTTCAGAGTACTTTCCTTCTCTCAAGCGATTGAGAAGCTCTGCAAATTGTTTGTCATCTTTTTGTATCATTATTTCTGTCAATTCAAAGAGGGTGAAGTATTCTGTCCAACTGTTACTTGCTAAAGCATTATAGCCCATTTGAGAATTTTCAAAGATCCATTTATCAAAAACTGGTTGTAACTGGAAAAGATCTCCAGCAGTTATTAAGCTTATTCCACCAAATGGCTCCATAATTCTCACATGTTGTAATCTTAAATTCAAAAAGTTGAACATGCCACTTCCAACCATAGAGATCTCATCAATGAATAGTACCTTTAGTTTTTTCAGTTTTGTCCTAATGGTGTTTACAGTAGTCTGTCATTGTCCAGTGCACAGTATTGAAAACCCCTATTGGCAGGTATTTTAAAAGTAGCATGTAATGTATTGCTTTTTATATTGAATGCTGCTTTACCAGTAGGGGCTGCTTTTAGAACTTTCACATCATCTGGATTTTCCCCTGCAATACTATTCAGATATCTGATCAGTGCTTCATACAATGCATTTGGTGACAGTACTTTTGCCAACTCCAGCACCTCCACTTAAGAACAATCTGAGAGGGTCATCTTTCGTTTTGATTGAATGTAAGACATGATAAAAAAACTGTCTTTGTTTTTCATTCAAAGAGCGGACAAGTGCATGATAATTGTCGTTAGACATGCGCTTTACAACAAGTTCCTCTTGATCATTACTTCTAGGAAAAATACCAATATCATTGAGCAAATCATACTGGATATGCTGCTTGTTTTTGCCAGGGTCAAAGCAACCAAATAATCCACTAGGCTTGTCTTTAACAGCACAGTCCTGCTTATTGATATGTTCTGCATTTGGAGCAACATTGCCAAAGTTGTCACATTCAGCATAATTCATATCCTCCATTGCTTTATCTAGTATTTCTGAATGGTATTCATATTGGCACCTGTTGCAGAGAATCTCATCCTTAACCTTACCTGTTCAAATCGTTCTTGGTAAGTTTGACAGTCTTTCATCAAATCGATGCTCTCCTTTCGCCATGGTGTATAAAGCATAAGTTGCTCTCTACAATGGTTTTCTGGGTCCTTATCTTTATGGTATCTGACAGATCAGATGATTTTAGGCTGCTTTCTTTTTGCTAGTTTCATACCTCCTTTTAGTTGGTATTCACTTGGTTTACATTCAGGCTCATTAACATTACTACTATTAGGGTCATCATCAGTGTTGTCATCAAAATCAGTTTCTGGCAAGAAGTCATCAAGACCTGTTGCTGATGGCTTATTACTACTCCTATCAGAATATTCCGAATGATCTTTAACACAGTTAAACCAAGCAACAAAGTTAGCTAAGCACAACTTTTCTAATTGTTTTGGTCTCCTTTGATAGCGTTTAATGATGTTGTCAGATTCTATGTCAGGTGAATTGTCAGGCAACTCCTTGAGCTTATCCAATTTCTTTAACAATAATGTCCTTTCATCTGGAGGTGAGTTGCTGATAAATTGAAAACTACGAGAGGATCTTCTCATTGGCATTATTTTGTAATATGAGATACACTGCTTCTTGAGCACTGATTTCAACTGCATTTAGAAATTTGTTTCCAATGTGCATAACTCTATTTGTACTATCTTTATTACCTGATTTAGCTTCTTCAGATGCTTTTTCTAGAAGTTTGCTCATACCTCTCTGGCCTTTTGTAATGTAAGATAGTATATTGTATGTAGCACATGCATAAGGGTCTAGTACATATTGCATGTCCATGTTTGCTTTCCAGGCTTTGAGTAAATTAGTGTTGTTTGTTTATTCTTATTTCTGATGGTGACCTTTTCAAAAATGTGTCATGCTGTAAGGTATGTCTTATAACCAAGATGTAACTTTCTGGAGTTAACTGTAATTTATTGAGAAAATCTTCAAAAGTGATGTCTTCACCATATTTCATGCTGTCAAGAACCTCTTATTTTTTCAGCATTTTCTTTGATCTCTTCCTGGTTCTCTTCATCAAAGCAGGAGTTCTCAAGAGGCCTTAAAATCATTGTCCTTGGCATTGGTGGCAATGGAAAGTTAAATCTACATTCCCGATGCCCTACCTTCTTACATGTTTTGGCATGCCTGTGCATTTGAAAGTTTGCAAGATCTTCCATTTCACTTGAACTGACTGGCTTTTGGCAAGTGATATATTTATCAACAAAGGTCACAATTTCTTCATTAAAATTTTTTCATATTGTGGGGCTTCCTTCACCCAAAATACACCATTAATATGTGGGCTTCCTCTTTGTTGAAATTCAACTCAGTCTGTAAGAATAATCAGCTATTTCTCCTATTGGCATTGTTTATTAAGACATCACGAATAAATAACTGAATCATGTGGTCAAAGTTCCTTGCACACGTGACAGGATCTTTTTGTATAAGATCTGGTTTTTGTTGCCATGTCATTTGTTTGATCTCATTCTCAGTGTAGTTTATTTTCTCTACAATTCTACCTAGAGTTTTAAGAAGTTGATTCCACCTTGTTTCAGCAGCTGAGAAAGAGCAAAACCATGTAGGGTTGCCTAGTTGACGAATCATAGCAAACAAATCTTTTTTGCACTTTTCAAAATAAGGTGGTGAGCCTCTCAGGTTTCCTAAAACTCTGAAACCTTCATCATGATGTACAAGCTTATTAAGATAGTCCTCTGACTTCAAGTCACCAGCAGTGTACTTTTTCCTCTTTGTCTCTGACACTTTCTCAGAGAAATGCAACTACTATCTTGAATTTGCTTAATCTCCAGTTTTTTCAGCTTATAGAATATGTTTGGGACAGACTTTGCGGCTCTTCTATCCTTACACCTCAACTCCCACTTGGCAACTGTACTGTATGATACAGGGACCTTTCTTTCATTGTTGTCAGGTCTTCGTTTTTCCACAGAATATTGTAGTGTTATTCAGAATCTTTATCCATGAATACTCCTAGTGGTTTGTTTCTTTCACCTGGTGCAAAAGAAATAATTCTGTCTCCATTTTCTGTTACATCTGGTTCCTGCAGTAGTGTATCTGTAACTCCTGAAGGCAGTTCAACAACTTCACACCAGCCATCACTATCATCTTTTTCATTGCCTGGATTATCAATATCACCAGTGGAAATACTGTTTTGGCAATCCTGTGTTTCATTATTCATTAAATTTTGTAACAATTTTATCAGTTTGCAAAGCACTATTCAATGTGTCAGGGTTTTGAAAAAACTCATTCCAGTCTTCATGGGCACTAGTTTGCAAACTTATGTTATCTAGTGTTCATGCATTTTGCACTTGTATGCCTTCACTTTTGAATAAATCACTTGTATCTACAAGATATTTGGCTGCATCTAACACTTTCTTAGGTCTAACATATATTCTGAAACTGATAATTGCTTATAGCTGAGACATCTTTTCAGTTTTATTGGAATGGTCTGTGATTCATTGATGGGCCTTGGCAGACAGTGAATAGTTGAATTTAGTACATCACTTGGTACATTGACAATGTTTCCATGAATGGACAACTGGCCACCTCTTGGTAGTTCATGGATTTGCATGAATGGGATACGAGGTGATATTAGCCATTCTACTAATGGTGTCAAATTTAACAATTGAGGCTTCTCAGGAAAACTAATTTTATTCGCTTTAGAACATCTTGGCAGCTTGCCTACTGTATTTTTAGATTTGAGTCACAAGTTGCACAACTCCATTCAGTATTATCTACACTTCTTAACCCAGTGATACAAGACTTAACAACATCTTGTGAACATGCCCTGTACTTGTTACATGTAGCATTACATTTTACTACCGAGGACTTGTACCACAATTGGTCACAACAGGTACATATGTATTCTGGGCCACATTTGATGTTATTGTGAAACAAATTTATCATAAAAACTACATTGTCTTCATTTTTCTGTGCTTGAAACTCATCATCAGTAACAAAAACTGTTGTTGGGAGTGATGCAATTCGTACATTTTGAAATTGTGCTTCAGCACCTGGTGCAGTTGCATGTACAATGGAAACTGTTTTCCTAACTTTAGCATTTCTGTTTATGTTCCTTATGTGTTCTGGGTTTATTGCTTTCCGGTAATTTCTGAAAGACTGTTTATCAATTTCTCTAATGTTTTCTACAATGTCTGCTTTCCGTTTTCTTTTAGACTGTTTGGCAATTTCTCTTATGTGTTCTGGGTTGCCTGCTTCCCGTTTTCTTTTAGACCGTTTGACAATTTCCCTTACTGTATATGTTCTGGGTTGGTCATTCTTGTTTTTTCGGTAGTGCTGTTCTTTTCGATATTATTGTATCTTCAATGCAGGGAATTTTCATTCTGTTTTCTAAATTCTGCATCAGCTCTTCTCTTTTGCATGTATTCTTTCATGTAAGTTCTGTGTTTTTCATTTCTATCAATTAGTTCATCTCCAACTAAAGTTTTACCACATTTGTTCTTGTTTGGTAACTCAAAACTTCTTTTTTTCTACTGTAGACACACAATGAGTTTCATCAATGTGCCCAATGTAAATGTCTGTGAATCCTGTCATCACATTCACTGTTTGAACAACAGTAACAGGAGCAAAAGTTTTATTAAATGATTTGATTCAGCAATATGAATTGATAAATTGAGACCAATATTGGCCACTGCTTGAATTATAATTGCATCAGCCCATGTTCCCTGACATAGCATATTATTCAAATATCCTTGTCAAGAATGGTCGGTATTATAAACTGTTCAGGGTTATGCCATAAATACTAAACATCAAGACCACACACATGAAAATGGTTATTAGGATTGCCATAGAGTTGATGTGACACAGCACAAAAAAAGCAATCACCACCTCCTCCAACATCAAGTGCAGTTCTATTTAATTCAGACAACCTGATTTCTAGTAATGGAACTGAATTGGCAACTGCTGCTAAATTAGCATTGATTTGTACTGCATTGATCTGATGGCCCAGGGTTCTCTTTGATGTCACCACTTACAGAATGATATGACTCTATGAGATACATGATAGTGTAACGAGCGGCGGTTACAAAATAGTCGTCGTTAACGTAACAGAACTTTATTGCGACTGCACGCGGCAAAGACTACAATCAAAAGACGAACAGGAATGTTCGTGTTGCATAAAGTAAAGGTGCATTGTCCATTGTCTGAAGATACTAAAGTTACTAATTGGTTCTAGAGGCAGAGATCACGCGATATTAAGAACTGTCAGTGAAATGACATAAGATGCTTATTAAACGATAATGTTGCTATCGTTACATCCTCCCTTGTTTGTATTAAAGGACTAAAGCTAAAAAATCGAAACAATAAAGCGGACTATAGGAAGTTCAAGACATTTGAAACTCCTTGTAGCGTGCTGGCAACGTTATAGTGCGCTTGCTGCGGCGAACTGGCGCTTCAACTGGCGGGGTTTCGCTTGAAGCATCTTCGGGGGCTGTGGGAGCATCCGGGGGCATAACCGGGGGCATGTTACTGACATGTGTGTCAGTGTTGTCGGCTGTTTCGCAGGGTTGTGCCTCGGGTTGTCTCGCTACAGCTTCGAACTGTGCGTCAGGCTCAGGAGTAGTCTGGTACTGCTCCGGCGTTAAGCGCAGTTGGCGGCGGTTTCTGCGGTAGGTCGAGCCTTGGCACTCGACCAGGTAGGAACGAGGACTCATGGCCTTGATGACTTGCGCTAGTGTCCATCGGTTCGCACAGCCACCAGACGTGTCGCTCGGGAGTTTCATCCGCACGACGCTTCCTGGGAGCAGTTGGCTCAGGCTTTTGCTCTTCCGGTCATACTGCTGGGCTTGCCTGTCTTTAGCCTTATGGAGTTGCTTGACCGTGGTCTTTCGGTCAGGGTCAGGCTGAAGCAGGCTTGGGGACAGCGTTAGCAGGGTTCGGGTCCGTCTACCGAACATTCGCTGTGCAGGCGATGAATGCATTGACTCGCTAGGAGTATTGCGGAAATCCAACAAAGCCAGATATACGTCGGACTTCGACTCGGAGGCTTTGGTCATGATTGACTTCGTCGTTTTCACAGCATTCTCAGCCTTGCCGTTGGACTGAGCGTAGCGGGGTGACGAGGTCACGTGGGTGAACTGCCATTGCTTGGCAAATGCTGCAAATTGGTCGCTGCTGAATTGAGGGCCGTTGTCAGACACTACCGTGTCTGGAATGCCGTATCTAGCGAAGTGCATTCGCAGTTTGGTAATGACTTGCGATGCGGTGGTGGTTGTCAGGTGGTCGACCTCAGCGAAATTGGAGAAGTAGTCCGCAGTTACCAGGTAGTGCTTGTCACCTAACTGGAACAGGTCGACGCCAACGCGGGACCACGGGCGTGTCGGGATTTCGTGAGGTAGGAGGGGCTCGCGGCACTGTTCTGGCTTGAACGTGTTACAAATTCCGCACCGCGAGATGAAGTCTTTCACCTCCTGGGTCAATCCTGGCCAGTAGAAGACTTCTCTGGCTCTGCGCAGACAGCCTTCTGAGCCCAGATGACTGCTGTGCAGCTTTTGCATCATCAGAGGTCTCAGGCTGTTGGGAATGACCACGCATTGGCCCTTGAACAGAAGACTTCCTTGAACGGTCAGCTGATCTCGGAAATTGAAGTATGGCCGGGCCAGGGGTACAACGGCAGCACGGGAACTCGGCCATCCGTTCAGGGTTACTCGTGATACGGCAAGGAGCTCAGCATCCAGTAGTGAAGCCTCAGCAATATCCTTCATTACAGGCTGCGCTACTGGTATATCTTCGGCCGTGTTGATTTCCTGTAGCTCGACAGAGAAAGCGTTCTCTTCAGCTCTGTTTCCTTGGTTGAAGGGCAAATAGGCGCGAGATAGGGTGTCTGCGATATACATCTCTTTGCCTTTCTTGTAAGTCACGTTGATGTCGTACTTCTGGAGACGTAAAAGCATGTGTTGCAAGCGTTTGGGTGCTGCGTGTATCGGCTTCTTGGTGATACTCTCCAGGGGCTTGTGGTCAGAATCCACGGAGATCTGTCTGGCATAGACGTACTGGTCAAACTTCTCGCAGGCGTAGACAATAGCGAGGAGCTCTTTCTCGATCTGTGCGTAGTTGCGCTCTGCAAGAGAGAGAGAGCGCGTGATGCGTAGGCGACTGGCTTCCCGTCCTACAAGAGGGTAGCGCCCAATCCGCCTTCGGATGCATCGCACTGTATCGTAACTGGTCGTGTCACGTCGTAGTAGGCCAGTACTGGGGCTGCAGTTATCAGCGACTTCACACGCTCGAGTGCACTGCTGTGCTGCTCTAACCAACACCACTCGACGTCACGGTGCTCTAGTTGTCTTAGCGGCTCGCAGATTGTCGACAGATGCGGCAGGAACTTCGCAAGATAGTTCACCATGCCCAAAAGTCTCTTTAGTGCCGTCAGGTCTGTCGGAGGTGGCATTTTGGTGATGGCCTCCACTTTAGCTGGATCTACGGCCAATCCATTGGGGGTCAACAAGTGTCCTATGAAAGGAACTTGCTGGAGGCGTAACTGGACCTTTTCAGCATTCAAGGTCAAGGAGAACCGGCGGGCTCGTTCCAGGAATGCCACTAGGTTTTTGTCATGGTCCTGGGTTGCTTCCGCTACGGTTTTTCCGAATCCGACGAGGAGGAAATCATCGGCGATAACTTCCACTCCTCTCAGGCCCTCAGCAATGGTGTTGGCGCGACGCTGCCACTCCTCAGGAGCTGAGTTGATTCCGAATGGCATGCGGAGCCAACGGAAACGTCCAAATGGGGTGTTGAACGTAGTCAGGTAACTGGACTCTTCATCGAGCTTGACCTGCCAGAAACCGGATTTGGCATCAAGGACAGAAAACACTTTGGCATTGGTGAGGCGTGTGGCTACCTCTTCCAGCGTGGGCAGTGGGTAGTGAGGCCTCTGGATTGCTTTGTTGAGGTCCCTTGGGTCCAGGCATATTCTTACGGAGCCGTTCTTCTTACGCGCAACGACCATGCTGGAGACCCATTTTGTTGGCTCTGTGACTGGTGCAATGATCCCGTCTCCGACCATGCGCGTCAGTTCCTCTCTAACGGTCTCTCTGAGGGCGACCGGGACTTTCCGCGGCGCATGAACGACAGGGGGTACTGCTGGGTCCACCTGGATGTGGTATTCGCCAGGCAGGGTTCCCAATCCTTCCAGAACGTCCGGGTACTGGCTAAGGACATGATCTTCTTTGACCTTGCGTGACATTGCTGTCTTGCGTGAGGCCGTCACAGGGGGGTTGTTGTCGGGCATTTCCGCTGGTTCTTGCGTTGCCGTGTTTAGCGTGTCACAGTCTAGAATTTGCACGAGTTTCAAATCCAAACAAGATTGAAGGCTAAGTAGTGGCATCACCTTAGATCGCACTACAATAATCTCAGTTTGTGAGATGCCCCATTGCGCTGGACGTTCAGCCAGGCCTGTCCAAGGGGCTTCACTTCGGCCTTATTGTGCATTATTAGACGCGTGGCGGTACGTTCTAGGGCCGTGCACGCCTCGTCTCCTGTTGCGCGCACGTAATTGGCATATGGCAGGATGTTGACTGAGGCGCCAGTGTCGAGTTGAAACGACACTTTATCCGCGTTGTTGACGTAAAGTGTCACTAGCGCCTTTGTCTTGCCATTGTCATTTGCGCTGTTGATCATCTTCACATTTCCGATGTCTACATCCTCAGCGTGAATAAAATTCTGAACGTGCCGACCAGAGCGGCACATTTTGGCGAAATGTCCGCGTTTTGCACAATTCCTGCATGTTTGTCCATGTTGTCTTGTCTGCAGGGTGTTTCCGTCCGCAATTACCACAATCGCGAGCGTCACGCGACAGAGCGGAGGAGTTCGGCGTGCGTCTGGGGCACGCAATCCTGGGCGTAGACTGTTGGAGGTCAGGCTTGTGGCCTTGTTTCTTGTGTCTCTCGGGGCCGCGTCGTTTCGATACAGCATAAGTCGACGCCTCGGTCGATAGAGCTTTTAGCTGTTCCTGGGTCGCTTCGGAGGCTCGGCACAGCGCGTCCATTTTCTCTAAAGTTAGCTTGTGCTTTCGAAGGAGTCGTTCACGGAGTTTATTGTCCGTGATTCCAAACAACAGACGGTCTCGCAGTATCTCGTCAGGAGTGATTGTCTCGAAATCACACCCGGCAGCCAGATCTCGGAGAGCAGTCCTGTACTGGTTATACGTTTCCCCAGGCTGTTGTTGTCTCTTGTTGAATCTGTAACGTTCGAACGGTACTTGCTTGTGAGGGCTGCAGAAATCTCTGAACTTCTGTAGGACAGGTTCCACCTTGTTCTTGTCAGCTGCATCGGCCCACTGGAAGTTACTGTAAACCTTCCTAGCTTCAGCGCCGATGACTGTCATGAGGGTTGACACTCGCCGTTTTTCTTCCTCTTTGTCGAGTTGAATAGCGTATGAGTAGAAGGTCCACGCTTGTTCCCATTCTTTCCACCGGTCTGCTAAGCCATTAGACTGCATGTCCAATGGTCCAGGTGCTGGGAACGGTAGAGCCGTTCTAGTGGCTACCGGAGCGGTTGATGTTGAGGCGGTGGATGTTGAAGTTGAATCCATGCTGACACCATGTAACGAGCGGCGGTTACAAAATAGTCGTCGTTAACGTAACAGAACTTTATTGCGACTGCACGCGGCAAAGACTACAATCAAAAGACGAACAGGAATGTTCGTGTTGCATAAAGTAAAGGTGCATTGTCCATTGTCTGAAGATACTAAAGTTACTAATTGGTTCTAGAGGCAGAGATCACGCGATATTAAGAACTGTCAGTGAAATGACATAAGATGCTTATTAAACAATAATGTTGCTATCGTTACAGATAGGTTTGGACCTGACAGTGTTTTAATTCTTTTAACATTCTCTCATCAACATATATGCAAAACAGTGGTGACTTCTTATGCTTTAATGTTCTTAGCCGCACAACAGATATATCTTGTACCTATAGGGCTGGTACAAGTTTTGCGTCACAAAGTACGTTTTTAAGGATAATGCACATTTTGATCTGCCAAACCGTTCAGTGAATTGATAACGATTACACTCTGACAGCACAAGTTTGAGCTTAGATGAACTTGGAATGCACTTCTTAAGGTATGGTTTGACAGCATCTCGAATTATTCTTGTCTTTCTAAATAATTTGAACACTTTCCTGTAGGGAATTCTGGAAGCTTCTCTTTCACGTTTCTTTCTAGAATGCAACCCATGTGTAGAAACAAGCCTTACCCTAGACGTCCTACACATCTCCATTTCATCTGCATGCAAAACAGAAGCGCTTGCTGGATTATCAGTTGGTATTTTTAGAAATGATCCCTGGTCTAACGTCTTCCAATCTATTTTGTCTTTTTCCAAAATAGCTTTTTCCGCAAAATCGGGTCATTTCTGCAATATTTTTCGGCATCGCTCCGCTAAAAAAGGCTTTTTTCCTCGTGTAAAACAGATTGAGCTAGAGAAAAATACTAAAAATGTCAGAACGAGTCATCGGACTCTCCAAAAGTGCCACGAAAACAGCGGAATCGGGTATTATTAACACAAACCATTTAATTTGATTTTTAGAGGAACGTTGTTCAGCTTAAAATATTTCAACCGAATACCATGGTATTTTCGCTGAACAATCAATTGCTTAAATATTTCCTGAATTAAATAGTACCATAATTGCAGCAGCTCTAGTTTTCTTCCTAAAATTCAGTACAAATTGACCTTAAATTCTGTTTAACTCTCCAAACTATTGAAAAATTATCTGCAGCCTGCATAAGAATCCATATTTTTGCTAAAACTCTACAAAAATGAAGACCATGCAAGTGATGCTTGACAGGTTCTGCAAGATGTGTACTGAGAATGTTTCAAAATCATTACAACATCCCTATTGCGGCCAAAAAACTTTAAACGATTTAAACTATCCCAGGCCGCAGAATTCTGCAATCCCCAAATTCTCCCAGGCCGCAGAAATTCTGCAACCCCCAAACTAATCCCAGGCCGCAGAAATTCTGCAACCCCCAAACTTCTCTTAGGTCGCAGAAATTCTGCAACCCATCAAAACAATAACCTAAGAAAATCTGCTGGATTTGCTCTAATCCACAGGAAAAACTACAGAATCCTATATTGGGAAGAAAAAAGAAACAAAAACAAAAAAATATATACAAAAGGGACTTTTAGAGCATGGCAGAAACTCTGCCCACTGTTAGCTCTCGGATTCTCTATTGGTCGGCAAATCTGTGGCAAGTTCCAGTGCCAACCTCCTGAGCAGCTGTAGCTGAGCATCTTGTGTTGCTGTGCTTAGCCACACAGCATTTCTTCCTTGCTGGAGAGCAGCAATAAATCCACCTCCAGCATTGCTGTCTGCATCAGCAATGACATCTCCTTCTCTTGAAAGGTGCTTTATGAGCCATGAGAAGGCCTTCAGTGGGACATTATGAACAGCAGAACGAGATGGCTCAAGTGTGATGACGTTGTCCCCACCATATGTCAAGTGTCGTTCTGTCACCTCTCGAGACACTGACCAATGCCCAACTACAAATGTAGTCAATGAATCATTGAAGAAAGGACCTGAGTAAAAGATTTTTAGTTGTCTTAATGAGAATATTGTTTGGAATTATGTTGTAATGGCAGCTAGCTGAGTGTAAAATGGTGGTTAAAAAGAGTTTTAGATACCCAGTCGAATTTACCTGTTTGCATGGCTATACTATATTGATTTCCAGCTAAGATTGAGCTTTGAAATTACATTTTTGTAGTACACATATATACCTTGACTTCGCCTCGATGGCTTGTGTGGAACATAAAAGTGTGCAGTCTGTGTCTTTGTGGCTCCTGCTTTTGTCATCTGCCCTTTAACCTCCTTCACACCATCAATATGAGTGAAAATGACGACATTGAATAATGTAATGGCCATGAAGTTAAGACTAGAAGCAAGGTTGATGACCTTTGTGATGTCCTGTCAAACCAAAAAGGCAAGTAAAATCACTGTAAAACCACTTCAACTACAATCTTAAAACTGTTTGAAAAACCTTAAGCATAACTCTCACCATCATTTTTAACCCATTTTTTCTGCTGGAATGATTGGATTACTTTGAGCTGTCTGTTGAGCCCATTAGCAAAAGGTTAATTAGTTAACTCATAAACACAAGACAACACGAGGAATGCAATGTTACAATACCCTGGAATCCTCCATCTGTCCTATCACAAGGAATGCTCCTCCAAAGTTTGGCAAATTTGTAAGTGCTGTTTGATCGACAGCCTCAAGTGATGAGCAAAAGACAGCCAGCCCTTGTGCTCCTTGTGCTCCACTAAACAAGTTGCCAGTGCCAACCTCTCCATCACCAGGACCATTTCGCAATTTTGTGAGATGCCCAAGGAATGTCTGGAAGTCATGGGACTGTTCAAAACCTTTTCCCTAAAACAGAGCAGGCTTAGTTAAGCATATTTTCTATGCACTACAAAAATTCACATCGTCTCCACTTTCTGATATAAAACTCTTATATATATACATATATGTTTAAATTTCAGTATGATTAAATTTATGGATACTGTTCTTCTATGTTGTCGTCTTCCTTTAATTTATATTTAATTGTTATATACAATAAATATTTTTTGATCTCCCAAAGTATTTTTCCATGTACAATCAAAGTTGCATCCCAAGCAATCAAATCCCACAAAACAAAATTCAACACCTTAACCTTTTGAACTTACAGTAAATCTCAACAACTTCTCTGCTTCTACGACTTCTCCAAACTCTTGGCGAACTTCTTCCCAGTTCTGATCTTTGAGAAAGGTTACAATTGCCTCCTGGATTGGTTTTAGAGATTTGACTTCAGTGGCGGCTATGTGGAGTTCCTGCATACTCAATGTTTTGTTTACAACCTAATAAAGAACAACAAATAAAACTGAACTGAGTCCAACTACTCCAGTTTGGTGGAGGCATGGTGAGCCAAAACTATGCTTTTTACAAGACTTTTTGTTGCATTTAAGAAAAAGATTTGCAAAAAATATGTTATTGTTCTTGGTTGTGGTAAGTGGGAGATTTATGACTTTTGTGGGTTAATTCAGATTCACAAGAGAGATCTATGTGAGTTTGAGGGTTAAGCGGGAGATGGAGGCCCACGTAACAGAGTTGGCAGGTCTGTTAAAATATGTTGTCTCTTCTGCTGCCAAACTAAAGCAAGCTTTACAACATGTACAGTGTACTGGCCTTAATTTCTATTCAGCATTCAAGTTCACTGTTGTGTAATGCAAATATATACAACTTATAATAATTTATACAATTCATAATAATATGCTGTTTTACATACCTGGCCGAGTAGAAGGGTTCGGTCATCACAGTTTAAGCTACACAACGATTTGAATTGCCACTGCTTGAGTACTGGCTTCCCTTTCTTAACAATTTCTGCTGCCTTGATCTTCTGATCTTTCACCTCCCCATTTTCATACATAGAATTAATTGCCTCAAAGTGCCTCCAACCTTCTCCAGACAGCTGTGCCATCGTGAAAACCTCACTGAGGTTCCTTTTCTGAAAATACATTAAATTCACACAAACATTGGCAAAAAAATCCAAGTAATGACTGTGAGACAAAACTTACAGTGTAATGATATTAATCCCTCTGAAATGGTAAACCAACTGATGACAAAATGGTAAATGAAAGCAAACATGGATAGACCACCACACTTTTGCCAAAGTTTTTATCATAAGATTAAATTATGATTGGGCATGTCCATTTCAGGACCACACATATTATATGCATAGCAAAACATAGCATACTTACAGGCTTGTCAATAAGGCTGGAACACACATCCCTCCAAGAATCAGCTGGCTGTGGAGGATCATCATGCATGTTCCCTTGAACTTGCAGAAGAAGCTGGATGCGACAAATCTCGACCTGTTGTAAGACATTGACAGGTGTTTTGAAATACAATAAATGTAATTAGGGGAGAGCAAAAAACAAAAGAACAAAAAAGAAAAAAAAGTTTCAGATGCCTCAGGAATAATAATCACCTCATCTTTATATTTGAGGCCATGGCGAAATGCACCAGTATTATTATGCATTGCCCCAAGCCACAGGGCTTCCTCGTCTGAAAGTCCAATGTACACTCTGGCTATTCGCCCGTGGAAGTTTATATTCTCTGGATCTTTTTCATGAAGTTCCTTTGTGGCAAGAGTAAGGTGTGTACCGCCAAGAACTTCATACTCATACTCATCAGCATTCTCCTCCTCAAATTCTTCCCGGCTAGAAATTCCTTTTACCATTACAAACAGAGGTTCGTAATTCCCTGCAGGTTAATTTTCAATGCTTGAGATCAACTGCTTCAGGAATTCTTTATCCACTGCCCTGATTTGCCTCTTCCTTGGTGGAAACACCAGCTTCCCAATGGGGATGAAACGGGTCTTGTCTGACAATTAAAAAAGGAAACCCTTAAGTATATTGTTTATCATTCGAAATGCACATACAACCGAAATTTTACATGGTTTTCAAGTGCTAAGGATCCAGTGTACTGTGTATGACACCATTTAGGGGCCGTCGACATATTCATCAGTTCCCCACTTAATGTGGACAATAAGATTTAGGTGGATGTTAAGGTGAAGGGAGGGTTTTTTACCTTTAATGGTGAATATGTTAACAGCCCTTAAACATCGCCTATCTTTTACACATGTAAATAACATTTGAAAACAAATTTTGCAACAATTTCTTCAAACCATTAAAAGATTAATCAGCTCCCAAATGTTTTTATATTTTATCTGTTGATCGAGTGCTGTATTATAATCAGTTAAAACAATACGTACACACCGAAAATTTACTTACACTCCAACTGACAGTCATCACATTTCTTTTGTATTCCCTTCACGTGGGTTGAATCGCCACTTTTCTTTTTTTTTGAAGTGGGACGGGAGAAGAGAGGCGTCAAGGGTCGTTTCTCTCGTATCACGGACCCGGAAGCATTTCCTTGTTCATTCGCTGCTGGGTCGTCCAGTACAGGATCTGGGTTGGCACCCTCCGCATTTAGTCCTTGGATTTTATCGAGTATAGCACCCGCGATGCCTTCCGCAGTGCTCTCCCGAATGTTTCTAAATGCCCCATCACAGTCGAATCGGTTCAAGTAACACTACTGGATAAGAACCTGTGAAAAACCTGTGAAAAACCTGTGAAAAACCTGTGAAAAACAACGTGACTCAAAAACACCCTCTGAAAAAACCTGTGAATTTTGCACTGCTCAATTTTGCAAAATTTTGGAACCTGTGAAAAACCATGTTAATTTTTAAAACCTGTGAAAAAACCTGTGAAATAAATTTCCTGAAAAAAACTGTCCAAAGTAAACCCATGAAAAAACCTGTGAAACCGACTGCCTGAGAAACTGCTTAAAGTGAACCTGTGAAAAAACCTGTGAAACCAACCGCCCAAAAAACTACTCAAAGTGAACCTGTGAAAAAACCTGTGAAACCGACTGCCTGAGAAACAGCTCAAAGTGAACCTGTGAAAAAACCTGTGAAACCAACCGCCCAAAAAACTACTCAAAGTGAACCTGTTAAAAAACCTGTGAAACCGACTGCCTGAGAAACAGCTCAAAGTGAACCTGTGAAAAAACCTGTGAAACCAACCGCCCAAAAAACTACTCAAAGTGAACCTGTGAAAAAACCTGTGAAACCGACTGCCTGAGAAACAGCTCAAAGTGAACCTGTGAAAAAACCTGTGAAACCAACCGCCCAAAAAACTACTCAAAGTGAACCTGTGAAAAAACCTGTGAAACCGACTGCCCAAAAAAACTACTCAAATTGAACCTGTGAAAAAAATTGTGAAACAAAACTGCCTTATAAAACTGCTCAAGTGAACCTGTAAAGAAACCTGTGAAAAACCAACTGCCTGAGAAACTGTTACCAGATGATCACATCACTGCAGTTCCAAGAATATTACAATCAGGGGTGTCTATAAAACGAAGACCGAAGACCGAAGACCCAAAAACGAAGACCCCTCTTTTTTTCTGTTGTATCATCATGAAAAGTCACTAAATGTCGTAAAACACAACTTATACAACGAAAGGACCATTCAGCGTTGAAATAACCAGGGTCTTCGTTTTATAGTTTACCCCCACCAAAACTATAAAACGAAGACCCCCTCCAATTTGGCTCAAAGTTTCGTAAACAACCTTAAATGCGCTCAAAAACTACATTTGAGCAACCAAAAACACTAGAAACGCGCATATCTTAGAAATTGATCAGGGTCTTCGTTTTATAGTTTACCCCCACCAAAACTATAAAACGAAGACCCCCTCCAATTCGGCTCAAAGTTTCGTAAACAACCTTAAATGTGCTCGAAAACTACATTTGAGCAACCAAAAACACTAGAAACGCGCATATCTTATAAATTGATCAGGGTCTTCGTTTTATAGTTTACCCCCACCAAAACTATAAAACGAAGACCCCCTTCAATTTGGCTCGAGATTTGTAAGACAATGTATAATGCGTTCGAAAACTACATTCACTAGAAACACGCATGTCTTAAAAATTGATCGGGGTCTTCGTTCACCATAGTTTGCCCCCACCAAAACTATAAAACGAAGACACCTTAAAAATGCGCACGGCTAAAAATACGCACACATTTAAGTGCTTGCTGTATTTTGCGGAGAACAATGAGCAAGTAACATGTTATTCGATCATTTCCGGAAGCTCGTTTGGACAATAGGCAATGAATAAATAAACCGGCAAATGAATAAGTCGATAAACCGACGCTGTGAGTGGAAGAACTAAAAAGGAAAAACACCGTATCTGAGGATATTAGTATAATTTTTGTCCTTGTCGCATTGAATCAGCATTGAATCAGCACGCTCACACCTTTATTTAACGTTTCTCGCTACAAAAGTACTGCATATTAAAGAATCTGACACATCTGCTAAGCGTCATGTATTAGCTGACACCCGGCTTTGTTCAAAAATGTATCATCATCATATCAGCGGAAACCTCGTGTTATCGAGGTTTCTTCTGGCAGTCCATTTAATATGGCTTCAAAACTACCATGTATCATACCTGAAAGTATTGACTGTTCGGGCATTTTTGTCTACGAAAATTCTTTGACAAAGAAGAAATCAGTAAAGGCAGCTTCGGTTCCGTATACACGGCCAATGTTCCGAGTGATGATGGTGGGCGCGGTGAGAAAGTTGTGATCAAGAAATTGCTCAGCCAAGACTTGGAAGTTAAGAAGAACTTCGTCAAGAGGCAAGAATCTTACAGAATCTAAAACACGCAAACATTGTGAGTTTAAAGAGAATTTGCAATGCATCATTCGCCCTGGTAAGGGAATAATTATGTCTTCTTTGACTCTGAGCCCTTTGGCGGCAAGACCAAAGTCAGCTTCCTCGAGGATTTTGTATCTTATGTTGGACTGCTTTGATTTAGGTTTTGACAGTGCGCATTTGTACAAGAAAGTCTGCAAAGACATTGCCTTGGCCCTGGAGTACCTGCACGGCAAAATTGGAGGGGGTCTTCGTTTTATAGTTTTGGTGGGGGTAAACTATAAAACGAAGACCCTGATCAATTTCTAAGCTATGTGCGTTTCTAGTGTTTTTGGTTGTTCAAATGTAGTTTTCGAGCGCATTTAAGGTTGTTTACGAAACTTTGAGCCGAATTGAAGGGGGTCTTTGTTTTATAGTTTTGGTGGGGGTAAACTATAAAACGAAGACCCTGATCAATTTCTAGGATTTGCATGTTTCTAGTGTTTTTGGTTGCTGAAATGTAGCTTTCGAGCGCATTTGAGGTTGTTTACGAAATTTTGAGCCGAATTGGAGGGGGTCTTCGTTTTATAGTTTTGGTGGGGGTAAACTATAAAACGAAGACCCTGATCAATTTCTAGGATTTGCATGTTTCTAGTGTTTTTGGTTGCTGAAATGTAGCTTTCGAGCGCATTTGAGGTTGTTTACGAAATTTTGAGCCGATTTGCAGGGGGTCTTCGTTTTGTAGTTTTGGTGGGGGTAAACTATAAAACGAAGACCCTGGTTATTTCAACGTTGAATGGTCCTTTCGTTGTATAAGTTGTGTTTTACGACATTTCGTGACTTTTCATGATGATACAACAGAAAAAAAGGGGGGTCTTCGTTTTTGGGTCTTCGGTCTTCGGTCTTCGTTTTATAGACACCCTTACAATCAGAACAAAAAAAGAACTAACCTCAATCAAAATTCACTGATCAAGTTTTTGTGATGTACATACTAGCTCCCAGTTCAAACATTGCATATATGTAGCTTCAGTTTACAGTCTAGTTTGAGTTCGTGTTCGGTGGAGATTTGTTTCCGAGGAAGTAGATTTCAAACGTGAAAACGGCCTGGTATATGCAGCAGTTTCTCCTCCAAAATCGTACATGTCCACCTCTTTTCACTGAATATTGCTCCATCAGGTATTCATATTCATCAGCTCAGTTAAGAGCCTTTAAATTGACTTGACATTCGCAAATATATTCACTCGTGGCAAAACACGCTGACAAAACAAAATGGCCGCCTGTTCCCTTAGTCACATGTTGCATATTGACCAATCAGAAGCGCTATCTTTTAGGCGCCAAAATGCAAGCGCGGACGCGACGTTGTTCAGTGCAGTTTTTTCAGAACTCAAGCGAGGAGGGTTTCTTTCATCTTCGAGGGAAATTTTAACGCCTGTGGCAATGGGATAGCAAGGAATGAAGATTTCCCCAAATGTTTAATCATTCTTTGAATAACAATTCATACATCACACCGTGAACGAAACAACTGGACAGAAAACAAGATTGGGACTTTTGAAGACAGCTTGGGAAGGCCTGCAGTCGACAGAGGAACCGAAGATGCGTTCAACAGACACACAAAACAATGGTTAAGGTCGGCAAATCATTACATTCCTGTGCATAAGTTTTATATATTTGGCACTGGTGTTTTAATAAAGTTAAATTTTCTCCAATGAACTGCACCTTTTGATATCTGTAAGTAGAAAGATCATTCAAGGCTTTCTGGAGTTATTCAATGTTTTTACGTTCTAGTTGTGATGTTCTGGGCTTATTCCAGGCTTATACTCTCCAGGCTTAAAATTCCCGTTTTCCTGGTCTAATTCTAGGGCTTATTCCAGGTTTTCTGGACTTATTCCAGGTTTTTAGGTTCCTGGTTTAAACATGGGCTTATTCCATGATTTCCTGGCATATTCCAGATTTTTCAGTTTCTTTGGAAGCTTCATAATCTAAATGTATACTAAAGGTATACTATTGATATGTGTAAAGTTGGAAAAACATCAATTCTACAGGAATTATACTTTGTGTATGTCATATACAAAAAGTATACTTCTTGTGGTATATTTCGTGTACAAAATGTGTATACTATTAGTATATGTTCTTCCATGTGGTATACTAAATGTATACTACCAAGTGGTTCCAAATGACTACTACTAATAGTATACATCAATAATACAGAATGTATACTTTGTGTATATACTGCAGATATACTAACACTATACATAAGGTATACATAGCGTAGTATACTTGATGTACATATTGCATACACTAAAAGTATAGTTCATTTTGTTAAGGGTATATATGCTTTCACAGATTTCTCAAAAAAATTTACACCTGTGAAAAAACCTGTGAAAAAGGAGCAGACATTTTCACAGGTTTTCACAAAATCGGCACCTGTGAAAAAACCTGTGAATGTGTACGCTTTCACAGGTTTTCTGCAAAATTTCCACCTGTGAAAAAACCTGTGAAAAAGGAGCAAAATTTCACATGCTTTTTCACAGGTTTTCACAAAATTGCCACCTGTGAAAAAACCTGTGAATGTGTACGATTTCACAGGTTTTCAAAAAGTTGAAACCTGTGTAAAAACGTGTGAAAAAACCTATGAAAAGATCGCAGACATTTGGAATTTTTTTCACATGTTTTTTCACATGTTTTATTTTCACAGGTTTTTTCACAGAGATTTTCACATCTTTTGAAACCTGTGAATGTGTACGCTTTCACAGGTTTCGAAAAAGTCATACATGTGAAAAAACATCTGAAAAAACCTGTGAAAATAGGAATTCACAGGTTTTTTCAGCGGTTTTTTTTCACAGGTTTTTCACAGAAATATACAACAGGCTCCCGTGTAATATAGCCTCCCCCATCTATACATGTGGGAAGTTAGGAGAACACAAGAGTATCCTAAGGGAAACCACATATCACGTCAGCATGTAATATGCTCTTATCTTAGATGGTTATTTAGCCAATCAGAACGTGTGTAGTATCATAGTTATTTCATAAATACACATACACACAAGATTAAATCTAAAATATTTTTCTTTGTAGGAAAATCGTTTTACCAAGTGCACCGACTGCACCAAATACTAACTTGAGAAGGAAAAGACAATGCATAAAGGAAAGCGAGCACAGATTGATCACCTGCTTAAGATGCACCTAGACTTGGTTTGGTAAGTATGAAATTTGTCGAAAACTGAATGAACCATGTTAATATTACAGTGTCAATAATCACAAGGGTTTAACACTGAAATAGTATGCAATAAAAATAGGCAATATATACTCAAAATACTAAATATTGCAAATTTCCTATAAACCCATATATTTGTTCTCCAGTAAATCCAAGCAGGTGCAAGTTATAAAAACCTATGAAAAGTTGTTACTTTAGCAACATTTACAATAAGAAAAGCACTGTCTTGTACTAAAAGCACCAGGAAAGCATTGTGCAGGTGTGATTTACTTGCTAATTGACTGCATTTATATTAATATAAAGTTAAAGTATTTTAGAGTGTACGTAGCTGTTTCATATACACATATGTATTGCTAGCCTTGCAATTTACACTATTTGTGTACCCAATAAGAGAACTCATGGTTGTTATATTTTCTTCTTGAAGGCAAGAGCGGAGGGTCTATTATCTCCATAGATACAAAACAAGGAAGTTCCCAAGAAAATACATGGCATGCATCACAGATGGGATGGATCAAAATACCACCAATGTGCCAAGTCTGAGACGACTAAGTAAGGCCATGTCTGCTCTATCCACTGTGGGCACTCGCCTATTGTCCACAGTGGACAAGGGCAGTATGGTAAAGAGGTATTTGGGTCTTTTGACTACTACCAGTGGCCACATGACTCAAACCTCACTATCACAGTTCTCCTGGATGTACTTGCCAGGTGGTCTGAGGAGAACCAACTTCCCCCAGTTCTCTATCTACAGTTTGACAACTGTGTGAGGGAGAACAAAAACAAGTTCATGTATGCAGTGCTAGCTCTTCTGGTTGAGTGCAAGATATTTGAGAAGGTACATGCAATTGCACCAATACCATAGAACCAAACCCAAGTAATTTCAAGTGGCTTTTGTGATTATACCCCAATTCATTCCTGAGAGTGCATGATTAACTTCAATTTTACATTTTATCATCCGATATATATATTATTATATGTATAAGGAAGAATTTGGTAATAAGTTTATAATTTAAATTGTTAGTACTAGCTTCCTAAAATGGCAGCTGATGGAACTGGCAGTAATTTTATTGTCCAAACAGTTATACGTAAACATTTTCCTTCAGTGCTTGGGAGAATTTGTGTATTGATCTCTGGAGTGAAAGTGTCATGCTATTAGTATCATGCACTAATATTTATACTAGACAATCTCATTATTTATTATCTTATCTTTACTTTCCAATTTAGATCCGATTGAACTTCCTCCCAGTTGGGCATACACATGAAGACATAGACGCATTTTTTGGAGTGTTCTCCAAACATTTAGAGAAACAAGATGTTTACACAGTTGAAGGTACTTCAGTAATATGATTGATGTGCAATTGAATAATTATTAACTATGAATAAGATAGTATCTAAGATGGTTGATAGATTGGGGTTTGTAGTATTAATGCTAAATAGGTGTTTAACAAAGTCAGATGCCAGTCCTAAGTGTGTACCACTGTACTCAATCCTTCACATTTGCAACATAATAATAACTATTAATAATAATTATTAATAATTATTAATAATTATTATTATACCCTACAGTAATATTAATCACTAATCTGGGTTGCAACAGTAAGTGTCAAAATCAATGCTGGAACGTAGTAGTGATTGTCAGTGTTGCAAACAACATTCACTCATGACACATAGGTCATTATTGTATCAAACTGAATAGAGTTGAGTTCAACCTTGAGTGTGTGCTAGTCAAATAGTAAATGACAAATGAATGTTGTTGTTTCAGAACTGTTGGAAGCCTTCAGGAAATGCATGAATCATCCAATACCAAAGCCGTTTATACTGCCAAATGCTTATGACATAAAGTCTTGGATAACGGAGCATACGGTAGAGATGCATGAACACACTTTGCCAAAGTGTTTTAAATTTGAATTAAATGAAGATGGGAAAGCAGCAATGAGCTACAGAAACTGGAGCCACGAGCAATGGCAAGGTCCTTTGGTTATTCTTAAGGTACATACTATGTCATTGGTTCATACATCAACTGGTTTGCAGTTCAGTTGACAGAGGCAGACATGCCAACCTAGAATTTGTGTAACTCCAGCAAGGTTATAATATTAAAAGCCACACAGTAAGCATTGTATATACTGTATTTCTAGCTTAGTGAGTGTGAGTGTGTGTTTGTGGCTTTTATGAGTGCATGCAGTATATTCCTCAACATATAGTGGACAGGGGATCATGTTTATTGAAACTTTGGCATTATTGCAATGCCACTTTTTGTACATAGTTCTGTCTTTTATTGCTTCTCATGTTATTTTTCATTTTTCACAGACTATGCCTCCTGGGAAACCACAACTAGTCCCTCTATCCCTAGTCAAATTAGACATGCCAACACTTGAGCGAGATGTGCCCAAGTACGAGCACCACATGCCTGAGGCAGCATTCAATACATGGAAGCAGTGGGTCGAAAAGGTAAAACATGCCACATCTGTCCCAGAAGAGTATGACTGGGCTGTTGACACACTTAAGCTGGCCGCAAGAAGTGAGCCAGTCCCACCTGCCGAGCAGTTACCTGATGAATTGCTTGAACTAAGGGAGAGGGAGAATCTGCCCACCAGAGAAGTAAGTACCGCTAAAAATACCAGCATGTGATAGAATTTTGGGTGACGGTTGAAACACCAAGCCAAAGTAACTGCACCATCAATCATAGAGCCTGCAAAAAAAAGGTCAACCAATCAGAAGCCAAATGTGTTGCTTTAGACAAAAACCGATCAGTAGTGTGAGTAAGTCCCATTGCAATAACTTACTTGCTTGTGTGAGAAGTTTGGTTTTATTCCTGATGGTCCACATAAGTTTTCCAGCATTCTCAGCCCAATCCAAAAGTGTAGAAAACACAAAACCAAAGCAATCACACTTTCAACAGTCATCCATGGGGAAAAACACTAATATATACCCAGATTACTCATGAGTTAACAAGACTATGTGTTATTTTCTGCTCTTGCTCACTTTGATAAAGTGCACTTAATTCAGGCATTCTTTGTAGTTTTATTTGTATTTTTTACCTATCACAGTCATGTACATAAACATCACAAATCAATATCTATTTTCAGTTAGGCACATTAGTTTGAACCCATCAGCAGAAGTTGTTTGTTTAGTGTGATCACTAACAAGGTTTTGTTTTGTCCAAACAAATTTAGATTTACACTGGAAACTACAGAAATCCACGCGACAGAGAGGCCCTGGTGCAATTGGATGACAATTTTCTCGAAAAGTTAACCGTGGACTGTTTTGTTGCAATGCATTTTGCAAATTACAACAGAACTCCTGTCATTGGAAAAGTGCTAGATGTTGAGGAGGACCATTTTCGTGTGCACTACTGGAAAGGCACGTACCTGGGAAAATGGTTCCCTCGGCATCTACCAAGGAGGAAGAATGATCCATGGTTGGAGAGGTTGCCAAAAACCTGTATTGTGTGCTGTGGGTTTCCACTATCTGAGGGCATGAAGCTTTTGCCAGCAACAAGGCAGTTTCTAAAGGAAAGATACTCTGCTCTACAAAGTGTTAGTGCATGATGTAGCCAGTGCTTTGAACTCTTGCAAAATAAATAGGCAGACCAGATTCGCAGAATTTGTTTATAGGTTCCTTTTGTTTCTTCTTAGCCAACATGGATTTTAGGTGCTAGGCCTGCAAAATTTCTGCAAGATTATATTTTTGTTTCATTTCTGCAAACTGGGAGTAGTTGAGAGGGGGGGGGGGGGGGGGGGGGGGGGGGTCACAGAATTTCTGTGCCCTGAGATGAAGCCTAAGAGAAGTCTGGGGGTTGCAGAATTTCTGCGGCCTAAGAGAAGTTTGGGGGTTGCAGAATTTCTGCGACCTAAGGGAAGTTTGGAGGTTGCAGAATTTCTGCGGCCTGGGATAAGTTTGGGGGTTGCAGAATTTCTGCGACCTAAGAGAAGTTTGGGGGTTGCAGAATTTCTGCGGCCTGGGATAAGTTTGGGGGTTGCAGAATTTCTGCAGCCTGGGATAAGTTTGGGGGTTGCAGAATTTCTGCGACCTAAGAGAAGTTTGGGGGTTGCAGAATTTCTGCGGCCTGGGATAAGTTTGGGGGTTGCAGAATTTCTGCGACATAAGAGAAGCCCAGCTAACAATTTTTTGTTGCAGCAACGTTGTCACAATGTTACGTTTTCGTTGTCACAATGTTATGTCATTACGTTGCGACAACATCAAAGTGTGGACTACCATAAACGTTGTTGTAACGTTGCGATTTACGTTGTGACGGAACGTTCCGAAAACGTTTAGACATAACGTTTTCGATGAACATTCTCACAACGTTCAAATATTACGTTGCGACAACATCAAAGTGTGGACTACCATAAACGTTGTAGTAACGTGGCTACTGACGTTGTGACCGAACGTTCAGAGAACGTTTAAACACAATGTTCTTGGTAAACATTCCACCAACATTGGAATAATTTTACGTGATCAATAGATCATGAATAAACCATGAATACTACAATATACCAGATATAAAATCTCATAACAGGACATGCAACAATGTTGTGAATATATTTTATTTACTAGATAGTTTTGAATAGTAGCATCGTACCAAATTGCCTACAATACTTGAAAAGTATAAACCAAAAGTATTGCGACCATCCATATAATATCTGTGCTTCTTGGTCTGAATATTCCAGCTGGGTATGGTCTTGAAGAGCAGCATTTCGATTCTTTCCTGCAAAATATATTATTGTAGCATGGTTAATCATCACTACAATGTGAACTGTAAACGGTAACTACGTGTATGTACAGTATATGAAACTGATGAAATCCCTAGTAAGTCTTGATAACAGTATAATCTTTTCCACATAACAAAAAATTGATAAAACATATATGCATTAGTGTGGTTACTTTGGGCATGAGTTAAATGTATGAAGATCAATACTTTAAAATAATGTTCAGGATGTTATCATTCCAGGAATTTTGTCAGCTTTAATAGTCAGATTATGTGTAAAAGGTCATTTGTATCTCCATCAAGAAGACACAGGATTCATACAGCCTTCTTAAACCAAAAGCAAGGACTTTTCTAGGGTCTTTCAAGCAAAGTTTTACATTTTCAAGGACAATGCCATTATACTTGATGGACAGAGTAAAATGTTTGTAGCAGTCTTTGAAGATTCTTATTTTTTTTCTCAACTAACTACATCTAAACAGTGCTGTTTTTCGAAGAGCATTTGACTTGGTGATCAGAACCATATTATCAGTCAATCAATTAACTTCTGGGTTGATTTGTTATTGACAAATTATTGAGCTTTTCATGGACTCACGTATAAATTGAAGGACTTTTCAAAAGTAAACATCAAAAAGATCAAATACTTTTCAAGACAATAATTCAAATTTGTAGAGGACCCCATAGTAAATCACTCTTAATTACAAGTTGGCATCCTCAATATAGACTTTTATTATTATCTTCTTCTTCTTCTTCTTCTTCTTCTTATTATTATTATTATAATTCAAGGTCTTTATAAGATTGTATTAGCCAAGCTGAGACAAGTTTGAATACTGTAAAGTTTCAAGACCACAGGCCCTGTGTCACTCTGGGCACACCAACTATTCATACACTTCTTTATAAATCAAAGCAAGTGTTTATACATGGCAAAGTGGTTTGCCATGTAAATCTATCTAGATCTATGTTTATTTTCTACAAAGCCTTACAGCATCACGTAGAATTCCAATACAAATAAATTGATAAAAAAAACAAATAGGTCAAAGGATGGCTAGCATTCTGTCCAATCAACCAGTCAACTAAATCAATTAATTAATATCTAATTACCTAAATACAAAATATCTAATTATCTAATTAGCAAAACTAGTAGTCAATTAAAAGTTAAAAGTACTAAGAGAAATAAAATCCTAAAATATTTAATTGTAAATCCTAATCCTAATCCTAATTCCCAAAATGTTGTACAATGGCCATTTTAAAACTCTCTACATTAATTGCTTGAACTGCATATTCAGGTAGTGCATTCCAATCTCTTACGGTTCTAGGATAAAAACTATAATTATAATAATCTGGACCAGTGGGCATCTGAATAAAGGACCGGGAGTGTTGGTGTCTGGTAGATCTTACTGGTGTTAAAAGGTCCTTTGGTAGTGGAACAGCTACTTGGTTGTTAAGGGCTTTATAAAAAACTGCTAGACGATTGACTTTTCTCCGAACTTCGAGGCTTTCCCACCCTATATGCTTAATAAGACTAGTTATGCTAGTGTTATACCTATCATAACAGTTGGTTACAAAACGTGCAGATCTGCGTTGGACTGCCTCAATTTGTTCTATGTTCCCCTTAGTATAGGGGTCCCATGCTGCTGAAGCATACTCTAAGTGTGGCCTTACTAGTGTTTTATATGCCATCGATTTCACCTGGGTGGAACATTTGGATAGATTACGCCTGACAAAATTCAACTGCTTGGTTGCCTTCTTGGTTATTTCAGCAATATGCGCGTTCCACCTTAAACTGTTTGACAGGTGCACACCTAGGTAAGGATGCTCACTAACTGATTTTAGTGCTGTCCCTGATATGTGGTAGTTATGTACAGTTTCAGAGTGAAGCCTAGATATTCTAAGGGTGTAGCACTTAGCTGGATTAAACAACATTTGCCAAGTTTTTGACCACTCTACTAAGATGTCGAGATCTGATTGTAATTGTTTGGCATCATCTTGGGAGTTGACTGTTCTATAGAGTAAGCAGTCATCTGCGAATAATTTAATGTTGGACGATAATCCTACCCCTATATCATTAATGTATAATAAGAACATCAAAGGTCCCAGAACAGTTCCTTGAGGCACTCCGGAGCGTACATGCACCGATTCGGAAGATTCTCCATCCACAATTACTCGTTGTTGGCGTTCAGTCAGCCATGTTCTAATCCAGGACAGTAATTGTCTAGGAAGTCCATAGTGGTTGAGTTTCCGTAGGAGACGCTCATGTGGTACAGTATCAAATGCCTTTGAAAAGTCTAGGATCAACAAGTCTATTTGGTTCCTTGCCTTCATTGATCTGGCAAGGTCATCAATTGCACAGATCAGCTGTGATTCACAGGAGTGGCCTTGACGAAAGCCATGCTGGTAGTGCACTAGAATGTTGTTGCGGTCAAGATGTTTCATGATCTGGCTATACACAACGTGCTCCATGATCTTACAGGAGATGCAGGTAAGAGATACAGGTCTGTAATTGGCTGGGTCAGAGCGCTTTCCCTTCTTAAATATGGCTGTTACATTTGCCGAGAGCCAGTCAAGTGGCAAGGTACCAGTGTTGTAGGATTGATTAAATATCAATGTCAGGATTGGCGCAATCTCATCGGCAGCTTCTTTTAACACTCTTGTTGGTAATAAGTCTGGTCCCATAGCCTTGTGTATATTCAGCTCTTTAAGTAGCTTGTGGATACCTTCCGTAGTGATGAATATATCCTCCATACCCGTAACATTATCTGTCGGCAAGTCAGGTAAGGTTGTTAGGTCTTCTTCAGTGAACACTCGCTGATACTGATCGCTAAGGAGTTTAGCTTTTGTCTTACTATCGGATGCTGTTGAGCCATTGTATTTTAGTTGTGATATGCCAATTTTGTCTTTTCTCATGCTTTTGATGTAAGTCCAGAAGCGTTTCGGTTTCTCCCGTAGTACAGATACATCAAGGATTTCCCCAATGTAGTTGTCGTGGGCTATGACAAGTTCTTTTTTTATGTGTCTCCTTAAGTCCTTAAATTTTTTCCAGTCTTCGACTTTCCCCGATCTCTTCGCTTTCTTGTATCGACGGGCCTTTGTTCGGATTTTTCTCTTGAGGTCTCTCGTCATGTACGGTAGGTTCCACCGCCCACTGAGTTGTTTCTGGGGCACATGATCCTTCGTGGCAGTTGCAATTGCTGATTTAAGCGCCCCCCAGTTCTCATCCACTGTGTTGGCCAGAGGATCTGATGCCAGGAATTCTTGTTTGAATGAACGCAGGTCATTCTTTACGTTTATCCAATTCGCTTTTCCATAGCTTGCTTCGATTTATAAAGAATGTATGAATAGTTGGTGTGCCCAGGGTGAATCGAGGAGATTGACTCAAATAAAAAATCAAGGCCAATTACCATTAATATTCGATTTATATATTCAGAAATTTATGAACTTTTGAAGCTGTCTACAGTGTAAATGCAAATATATAGTTTCAATGAACTATGCAATTCAAGCACTTGTTAAGAGATAGTAAGCAGCCAAATTCAAGCCTTTTTTTACAAACCTTGGCACCAATTGAGCAGCCAATCACACACATCCTATATAATAACACATCTTTGCCACTTGTTGTATATATAATATTGACTGATTTGTTGTTTACCTTGTATCCAGTGTTCCCCCAGCATTTCTGCAACTTCTCCATTCATGACTGTTTATGTCGATGCTTTGTGTGACCTCAAACATGCTCCTGGAAAAAATACATACAATCCAAGTGTTAATAAAGATAAGGACATACAATACGGTGTACATAGTTTACGCGGCCCAGTTGTTCAAAGCATGACTAGGCATCCCCGGTATAGACTTTATAAACATTGTTGTATATCACTTCCTGTAACAGTAAATTCATAATGTGCTAGCTGGTATAAAAATTCAGTTTTATCATGAAATTTAATTATTCTGACTTCGATCACTGATTTGGCGCCCACAAATTCCTTGTCCACTCTCTTCGCTGTGGCATATTTAATGCAGGGACAACTGCTCCCTGATTTTCGATATTAATTACGCTGAGTTTGGTCTGCACACTGTCTGAAAACACGACTAATTTGAATAATTATTTATCTAAATTATTAAAGCCTTGTCCTCACTAGCGCATAAGCATAAGCATAAGCATAAGAATAAGAGAGCGACAGTGGCGACATAAGCATAAGCATAAGGAACGAACATGTTTGATCCTTATGCTTATGCTTATGTCGCCACTGTCGCTCTCTTATTCTTATGCTTATGCTTATGCTTATGTGCTAGTGAGGACCAGGCTTAAAGTTACATTAAAACATTTTTCGTGTGGGATTTGCTATGAATATTCAGTACACATACATCGGCCACGCATCCAAAATGTTGACCCTATCAATATAAATATAAAGGCAGAGAACGATATTTTACTTATGCCGATCTATATAGATCCAAATTTGTCAAAGCGAGGTGCAGGCGAATCGAAAGGAAAGCAATAAAGTGTAACATGGAGGAACATGAAACGGTCAACGTGATCTATTATAAAACACCGCTGTACTTAGCTTTTGGAACTTGTAGATGTCTTCCTTTGTACATCCAAATCTGTCGATCGAGGACTAAGCATAATCTTTCAAAGTATCGGCAAACTGTTTCACTAGAACCGAATGCTTTTTGCTAAATCACAGTTCAACTGTAAACGCGCGCCACTTCCAGCAGATACAACGGTCGTTCTGATTTTAGAATACGTAAGCTGATCGAAAGGCTCTCATTGGCTCAAACGTATCAGGTGACAAGTACCCAGGCCCAACCGAGGACTTCCGCTCGGCAGCAGAACATGCTTTGAGCTTCGTAATAATGTAGCTGTGGAATTTTGTCTGGCATTTGTGATCAGCCGTAACTAATGATCCCAAACTACATCGACGGTACGCAGTTGCATCTATTTGGGATGGAAATCAGAAGAACGTGTGATTGCCAGACATGCAATACCTCCGCCAGATCAGTTTCGAGGTAAGTAAATTTTATCATGTTCCGATGTTCGGTTAATATAAAATACTATCGAAATGTATGGTTATACACGACTCGCTATTGTCTCTGATCGAGGTGGCGATATTAAGGTTTTCGTTTGTGGCGTAAATGCACGCAGCCACGAGCATATCTTCTATAATTCGGCACACTCCTTGGGGTACCAAGATATTCATCTGCAGGGATAAATTACACACGTCCGCGGTCGAACTTGAGTGTTACTGTATTCTGACTACGGCCGTGTTAAAGTCTAGGAAATAATTCAGAATTCTTGTAGTCTATGTGTGATTTGGGACTAACACATTACAGCAGCAACTTTAACGCAAACAGCATTCGTAAGAATGACAGATCATTTATAGTTATCGAATTAATGTTCGGCATTGTTCAATCGACGTTGCGGCTCAGATTAGACAGCCACAAAACTTACAAAAAGGTTTATAGCCACGAAAATTATGGTAGGTCTGTACACTACAAACGCATAAGCGAAACAAATTAAAAACTTTGTATAAATGAGGAAGATATAGACAAAATTAGCAAAGGTCACCAGGATAAAATGTAAATTAAAGTAAATCTTACCTTTATGGAAATATAGAGATTGACGCTTGGCCCGGCTCGACCTGACTTGTGACAGAGGTGTTAACACTGGCAGCTAGTTCTATAACTACTATTCAAAAGTGATATATAAAAAATTATTGAACAATATGGTGCTGTTTGCTAACTACAGGAAGTTATGAATGTGCTGCCTTGGATGTTATATCCTATGACAAAACACAAAAGAATGAAAAATAACTGATGCCTTGTGATGCTGTGTGCTGCCTTTTCAGTACTGTGTGTTGCTGTGTGATGCCTTGTGGTACTGTATGCTGCTGTGTAATGCCTTGTGATGCTGTGTGCTGCCTTTTCAGTACTGTGTGTTGCTGTATAATGCCTTGTGATACTGTATGCTGCTGTGTAATGCTGCTGTGTAATGCCTTGTGATGCTGTGTGATGCCTTGTCAGTACTGTGTGTTGCTGTGTGATGCTTTGTGATACTGTATGCTGCTGTGTAATGCCTTGTGATGCTGTGTGATGCCTTGTCAGTACTGTGTAATGCCTTGTGATACTGTATGTTGCTGTGTAATGCCTTGTGATGCTGTGTGATGCCTTTTCAGTACTGTGTGATGCCTTGTGATACTGTATGTTGCTGTGTAATGCCTTGTGATGCTGTGTGATGCCTTTTCAGTACTGTGTGATGCCTTGTGATACTGTATGCTGCTGTGTAATGCCTTGTGATGCTGTGTAATGCCTTGTCAATACTGTGTGATGCCTTGTGATACTGTATGCTGCTGTGTAATGCCTTGCAATGCTATGTGATTGATGCCTTGTGTTGCTGTGTAATACCTTGTGATGCCTTGGGATACTGTATGCTGCTGTGTATAATGCCTTTTCAGTACTGTGTGATGCCTTGTGATGCTGTATGCTGCTGTGTAATGCCTTGTGATGCTGTGTGATGCCTTGTCAGTACTGTGTAATGCCTTGTGATACTGTCCGCTGCTGTGTAATGCCTTGTGATGCTGTGTGATGCCTTTTCTGTACTGTGTGATGCCTTGTGATACTGTATGCTGCTGTGTAATGCCTTGTGATGCTGTGTAATGCCTTGTCAATACTGTGTCATGCCTTGTGATACTGTATGCTGCTGTGTAATGCCTTGTGATGCTGTGCAATGCCTTGTGATGCTGTATGCTGCTGTGTAATGCCTTGCAATGCTATGTGATTGATGCCTTGTGTTGCTGTGTAATACCTTGTGATGCCTTGGGATACTGTATGCTGCTGTGTATAATGCCTTGAGATGCTGTGTGATACCTTGTGATGCTGTGTGATGCTTTGTGATGCTTTGTAATACCTTGTGATGTTGTATGATGCCTTGTGATACTGTGTAATACCTTGTGATGCTGTGTAATACCTTGTGATACTGTGTAATACCTTGTGATGCTGTGTGATGCCTTGCGATACTGTATGCTGTTGTGTATAATGCCTTGTGATGCTGTGTAATACCTTGTGATGCTGTGTAATGCCTTGTGATGCTGTGTGATGCTTTGTTTTGCTGTGTGTTGCTTTGTGATACCTTGTGATGCTTTGTAATACCTTGTGATGCTGTATGATGCCTTGTGATACTGTGTAATACCTTGTGATGCTGTGTGATGCCTTGGGATACTGTATGCTGCTGTGTATAATGCCTTGAGATGCTGTGTGATACCTTGCGATGCTGTGTGATGCTTTGTGATGCTTTGTAATACCTTGTGATGTTGTATGATGCCTTGTGATACTGTGTAATACCTTGTGATGCTGTGTAATGCCTTGTGATGCTGTGTGATGCTTTGTGTTGCTGTGTGATGCCTTGTGATGCTGTGTAATACCTTGTGATGCTGTGTGATGCTTTGTTTTGCTGTGTGTTGCTTTGTGATACCTTGTGATGCTGTGTGATGCCTTGTGATGCTGTGTGATGCCTTGTGATACTGTGTAATACCTTGTGATGCTTTGTGTTGCTGTGTGATGCCTTGTGATGCTGTGTAATACCTTGTGATGCTGTGTGATGCTTTGTGTTGCTGTGTGATGCCTTGTGATGCTGTGTGATTGCCGTGTGATGCTTTGTGTTGCTGGGTGATGCTGTGTGATACCTTTTGATGCTGTGTGATGCCTTGTGATGCTGTGTGATACCTTGTGATGCTGTGTGATGCCTCGTGTTGCTGTGTAATACCTTGTGTTGCTGTGTGATGCTCTGTGTTGCTGTGATACCTTGTGATGCTGTGTGATGCTCTGTGTTGCTGTGATACCTTGTGATGCTGTGTGATGCTCTGTGTTGCTGTGATACCTTATGATGCTGTGTGATGCCTTGTGATGCTGTGTTACTGTTGCCGTGTGATGCTTTGTGTTGCTGGGTGATGCTGTGTGATGCCTTGTGATGCTGTGCATTGCTGTTGAAATTGACGGATTATAATATACGCCGATAAAACGGCTGTTTCTGGTTTCCTGACCGATGGCTGAATTGATATTGCATGCACTCCACTATATAATGTCAATCAAATGTGAGTTAGCCGGAGTCAACTTGTTTTTCCTTTTTCTCTCTCCAGGCAACCAAATGTGATATATCGACATTTGGTGTCTTCTCGCAACTGGGAAACGCCGTTCTGAATCTCCCAAGGCCCGTGGTTATTGCTAGTAGACGTCAGTTACTTGATAGTTTTTTAGACGTTGAGCACAGCACATTTAAGTAACGAGATGATGTTCTGCCAAATTCGATCGACATCATAGTGTGTATTCACATTGGAGCATAAAATTATTAAAACAACTCATTCTAGTCTGACCCGGTTAGTTGTTTTTATATGACGTTGCCTGGAGATACAGGAAAACGCAACAATTCAATACTCCTAAAAGGAACCAGCAAGTTTGCTCTCACGCAAGCAACGTTTAACTGGACTGTTATCATCCGTAAAAGGAAAGTCTGCACAACGTTTTTATTAGGTAATACATAACGTTGCAGCCTGACGTTAAAAGAACGTCAGCACACAACGTTTTTTGGAGGTAACTGTAAAACGTTGTTATCTTTCGTAAAAATAACGTCGGCACAACGTTTTCTGTAGGTAAGCTATAACGTTGTAGCCTAACGTTAAAAGGACGTCAGTTCATAACGTTTTCTGGAGGTAACTTAAAAACGTTACAACCTTAACGTGTCTACAACGTTTATTAAACGTCAATACCTAACGTTGTCCGAAGGTGGCTAAGCAACGTTGTGATCTGACGTGACTACAACGTTCTTGAAACGTTAAAAATGACGTAACCAATCCACAACCTTGGTACAACGTTGTATAAACGTTTGTGTTAGCTGGGAGTTTGGGGGTTGCAGAATTTCTGCGGCCTGGGATAAGTTTGGGGGTTGCAGAATTTCTGCGGCCTGGGATAAGTTTGGGGGTTGCAGAATTTCTGCGACCTAAGAGAAGTTTGGGGGTTGCAGAATTTCTGTGGCCTGGGATAAGTTTGGGGGTTGCAGAATTTCTGCGACCTAAGAGAAGTTTGGGGGTTGCAGAATTTCTGCGGCCTGGGATAAGTTTGGGGGTTGCAGAATTTCTGTGGCCTGGGATAAGTTTGGGGGTTGCAGAATTTCTGCGGCCTGGAATAAGTTTGGGGGTCCTGAGATGAGTTTGGGGGTTGCAGAATTTTTGTGGGCTGGGAGAACTTTGAAGGTCGCAGAATTTCTGCCCGCCTGTGGCCGAAGATTTTGTACCCTTAAAAAAAAAAGCTGTACATTAGAAGTCTCCTCCAAATAAAATCATTTTTCACCAACATTGTTTTTCTCTCGGTGGTATTCATTAATTTTAATAGACTTCCAAGAAGTGTCCGCTAAAAACAATCATTTTTCACTACGAAATTATTCCTGCAGTGAAAAAAGGGGGTATTAGGTGGAAAAAGGCTATTTTGGAAAAGGACAAAATAGATTGGAAGACGTTGTCTGTAAATTCAGTTTTATTTTGGGCATGTTGATCATTCACAGAAGTGTTGCACTCACATGTCTGCTCGTGTTTGGCATAGATTTGCTCACATTTGGCATACATTTGTTCATATTTGGTTTTGATTTGCTGGTACAGTACCGCCCAAATGTAAGTTCCCCTCTTCGAGCGCGCATCGGGCATCGCGTATCGAGTATCGAGCGAGGAACATGCGGATGTCGAGCATCGCGCATCGTGTATCGAGCGGTATTGTTATACAGGCTTTGTTTTGCCAACATACGTCAAACAAAAGATCAATCTGCTGTATTTGGCATTGATTTGCCGGAATTTGCCTTTGATAAGCTGGCATATTTTGTCTTTGATGTTCTGATATTTCACTTTGGTGTTCTGATATTTCACTTTCACTTTCTCGCTTTCCATAGCTATGGCATAACCCCAGCGAGCGGGGAATTCGACATTCTCTGGGTACGTTTCCTCGCCTATCGAATTATCACCCTGGCGAGTCGAGGGTTCTTCTGATGTTTCTGTCCCTGAATATACACGGGACTTATTAGAAAAATCGCTATTCACACAGGTAGCCATTGCGCTAAAAAAAAAGTCCTAGATCACGGAACAAAGTTACTCTGACAAGAGCATGCCCCAAACTGAACAAAATAGCGAATCGCAAGTAGCTGCAAACCATGTGATTTGCCAGGTGACTTTTACGAGTACTTCCCCAATTATAGCCGAAGCATAGTCGATCGAAGCCCAAAATTTAAAATAAATGAAAGGTTGTTTTGAGTTTATGCATGAGAAACACCGTTTTATGTATACAATATTATAAAATCTTGCCTGTGTTGTGTTGATTGCGAAGCGCGAACCATGGCGACTTTTCTCCAAACGCAACGATTGGATGGAGTTAAAAACCCATGCGAAATCCACACTTCCTTGATAATCGAAGGCCTCCAAACGCGAAAGATCAGTTCATCACTTTTGAGATTCTCGATGTCCTCTTTTTTGGCCGGCAGTCCAATATTCTGAACCGCGAGGCTGCCATTTTGTTTATAATGTGGTCGGCTACAAGGCCTGCGAAAGCCTTATGCCCTGGCCAGCGGATTGTAACAAAACCGCAATGCAATCGACTTAACAAATTGACGTCAGTTTTTTATGTCTGTCCTCTTATTGATCATGAAACGCGTCATAACATTGTCAAAAAGTTGTGGATCCACGAGGCGCTTCGCCGAGTGGATCCGCAACTTTTTGACCATGTTATGACGCGTTTCATGATCAATAAGAGGACAGACACAAAAAACTGACGTCAATTTGTTTTTTACAATAACAAAACTCAAGCGACGACGCGGGGAAAACACGCAAGAAAACTGGATTTTGTTCGATTTGACCGAAATGTTGTCAACAACTTTTCCCGCTTTCTAATTGGTCGAGGTCGAAATTCAAGACATTTCATTGGCCAAAAAGTGACAGCTTGACGTGAGCATTTCGCGCGTGCAAAATAAAATTTTGTCAAAGAAGTTGGAAAGAAATGAAACTAGACGCTTTTCTGCTGCGGTTTTCTCGACAATTTCGAGACAAAGCTCAAGGAAATTCGCCTCTGAACACTTCTGGTTCTCTACTTCAAATGCCGAATGTCGCTTTTGCAAGAACTGAGGTAAATTTGAAGCTGAATTCACCTTCTTCGTCCAAATCACTGTCGTCAGCACTCGATTTTATGTGTCTGTCCTCTTATTGATAATGAAAGTTAGCCAATCACAAAGCGAGAAACTGACGTGTTATTGTAAAACAACCAACCGAGTAAATTTTCCCCCAATCTCGTACCCAGACTCTTCCGCTGTCTTACGGCGCATGCTCGACGAAAACGAAAGACTCTGGAACAGACCGATTTTTAGGCGATCCTGATTGGTTATTTCAAACAATGCAAATACAACCGGAATTACCAGTGGGCAAACATGACGGAGTTTTCACCGGGAACGATGAAGTTTGCAGGCACCCAGTTGATTGCATCTGCATTAGGAAGCGAATATAACTAGATGCAGCAGTTAACTAGAGTGGAACTTGACCCAGTGCGATGGCTTTGCAGCCAAATTCTGGCCTTGTTGTAGTTGAACGTCACATTCGTGATTGAGCGCTGTTTGACAGTAATCGCTGTTGGGATTTTTAAACGGAGGAAGGATCCTTCCTGTTGGTACATTATGTCTTCAGGCAACTTTGAAACACATTTCCGTCAGCTACAGAACCAGCTGAGAGCGACAAAGCCTTCAGATATTTCTACATGTGCCATGCTGTCGGGTCGGTTAATTGTGTTATGGTCCCGGTTGTGGTGGTGCTGAATTGTTTTCTGTGCTTTGTATTTATGCCATGTGTGCAAATTGTGTGTAACATTCTTCGCGGGTACAAATTGAACGTGTAAACATGACCAGGCTATATGTACATCTGCATGCAGTATCGTTAAAATCAGTATATACATCAATCGACCAATAATCCGTTGCGTTGGCCGCAGCGCAACGGAAACATCCTAATTTTACGATCTGGCTTCTAAAACTTGATGCCGTTTCTCTTCAATAATGTAGGGGTCTTTTTATTCACTTTCAAGCCCTTTTCATAACAATAGCAGTTGCGTAAAAGCAAAATGAATTTTGCTCTTGGGCATGCGCAGTTAACCGGAAGTCCGCTATTTACGGACTGAAAATCTGGTCTGTTCCAGAGTATTTCGTTTTCGTTGAGCATGCGCCGTAAGACAGCGGAAGAGTCTGGGTACGAGATTGTCGACGCCGTGAACAACGTTCGTCTCTTGTCGAAGAGCGTCGCTTCCAGAGACAGCAAATATCTACATAGCCGTGGATGGGCTAACCCTGACAGGAGGAACTTGCAGCCTTCCACCGCTACAGGGCCTCAGCAAAGTGGAGGAAATGCTTATCGCCAGGGCTTACCCCAATATGTGTGTTTACCGGAAACATGGCGGCCAGCGTGGGTACAAAGGGAAGCGAATTCCCACGTAAGGATGGTTACCCCCTCCCGCAGTCTGATTATATTATGTCAGCGGTCGCCGCACTGTATTAGTAACTAACCAACCTTGAAGCGGCGGTAATTTTCGCGCTGTTATTGCCGTTTTCTGTGTTCGTGTTAGGTAGCATCGCTCCAAAATGTAAATAAAAATAGGATGATCTGTGAATGACTCGTTACCAGCGAAACCCCTTGTCACCCTTGACAACAAAAGAGACTTAGGCAAAGCAATAAACATTCAAGTGGACCATTCCCGGCGATAATTCAGTTGTCTTGCGACTCGAGCCTTGTAAAAAATTAAATCAAGTTTCTACAGCAAAACCCGCGCGATGTCCACATCGAAAGAGATTTACGGCTACTGCTTCTTAGATGGGACCACGTTGAATTGTTCATATGGCTTGGACGGTTGTATTAGACGTGTAGCTAACCGTTAAAGGCTCTGTCCGCCAAAACCTCTTCTCGGGGAGGAGGGGGAGGGGGAGGGGGTAAAAACCTTCATAGTTTTGAGACTGAGGGTTCTCAAAACCCGTGCCCTACTTCAAACTAAAACTGTACAATTTTTTGACCCTATTGAAAATATATATATGAGATTTTTCAACCCTTTTTCAGACTCTGTATACCAAAAAAATTTACCCTATTTCTGCAGACCAAATACCAAAATATGCAAATTCTACTATTTCAGACCAAAAAGACAAAATTGATCCCCTTTTCCAGCCTCAAAAATGTTAAAAAACGGTACTGCCTCGGCGCATGCAGTAATAATAGGACACTCCCCTCCCCCTCCCATCCCCCCCCCCCCCCCCCCCCCCCCCCAACCCCCACCTCCGGGATATTTTTCTCCAATTCACTTTGATTCTAGTCACATTTACTAAATTTACACGAAGCGTTAATTTTCTATAAGAGTATTGTATGCACGTTTCAAATAAACGCTTTAGGAATGTATATATATTTTTACTTTACTTCTTTCTTCGTACACGCTATTTCACTCCGATGTGACGTTTATTTACCACTGCACTTCTGTCAGTCAGTTATTACTGTTGAGGGGCGACCGCTGACATAATATAATCAGACTGCGGGAGGGGGTAACCATCCTTACGTGGGAATTCGCTTCCCGGGTACAAAGGACATCTCCTCAACTTACCACAGGACGTGCGGGGATTTCTCAGCAGTCTCCACGCCAATGTGAGTGACTTGCCGATTCTTATCATCAGGAACAAGGGGCAGGTAAGAAATAAAACACTTCCTTTTCTTCCTTTGTACCTGGGCTATAATGCTTATCAGCCGTTTCAGAAATACAATAGTTTTCTTTGCTTTGTTGTTCTTTCATTGTTGGTTTTTCATGTGAGGAACTGCAAACCATTTTCAATTTTCACACCTGATTCACTTGCTAAATGTAATCTTAGATTTGTTAATATTTCCTTCTTTCTTTAAATTGTCTGTTGAAAACCTATCCAGTTTATTGAACACGAAGAAAAAGTGCTGTACCTGCACGAAAGACAAAATACGTATGGTGCTACATTTTTGACTGAATTCATGACTTCATGTTGTTTAGTTCTTGTTGAATTGATTGAGTTTGCTGTCAATCTATCTTTAACATACATATAATTGTATAGTATATGTTCACTTCAAAAATTTGCAAACATCCCAATAAGTAGAACACAAAGAAAATATATGGTACACTGCACAGTCGTGACACCATTACACAACTATTGTCTTTTCTAACTGGATTACACTTTCTTTAGTGTGTAATTTCATGGTTTTCTATCAATAATTGATTTATAATAATATTAATTTAATTATTTAACTAGAAATACGATATTCGCAAAGGTCCCACGCCCAAGTAATCGATTGCATGACATTGCTTAGAGCTCTCATGTACTGTATGCTTACACCACACTTTTCAATATATTAGCATTTACATGATATTAGCATGTGTTCCATTCCGGGGGACAATCATCATAGTTTTGGGTGGAGGTGTGCCATCTGGACCTGAAAACCCTTACCCTATTTCAGACCAGAATATCTTATTTACTATACCCTATTTCAGACCCATACTCCATAAATGTATACCCTATTTCAGACCTATTTTTGAGACTTTTTTCTTTTGCAACAGTTTCCACCTGTTTTTTCTTCCATTTGCCATGCATTGTCTGCGGTGACACATTTCTATATATGCTATTCCAGGCCAAAAACACAAAATCGATACCCTATTTCAGACCAAAAAGGCAAACTCTATACCCTATTTCAGACTAAAAATGTTTGAAAACAATACCCTTTGGGGTGGCACATACCTATATGGCATATATATAAGAGTACTCCCCCCCAACCACCAGGGTCCCATTGCTGTTTGAAGAGTACAGTAGTTTCATTATATAATATGTAGGATGGTCTTGAAAGAAGGAAGTTCTCACAATATTATTCATCATCCCATGCCCATTTCACAGTAATTTATTTTGTCTCATAAGAAAGTATACAGAATGAGTTTTAGCACCACATTCATAGGTGAAATATAGCCCTAGCCTGATACTCTCCCCTGTATTCTACTGTGAGTGAAAATGTAAAAATGCATTATAAATATACAATAATTCTACAGAATATTAGATAAATGAGAGTCAGGTTTGCACATTATCCACCACAAGTACTGTAAGATACTGTGAGACACGAGAAGGGCATCAGTTTAGTACTGTACTGACATTCTTGTCTTTAAAAAGTCTCATTTCCCATGCCATGTGGGTATAAACTAACTATTCCTAATCACAGAAAGATACTTTTTCCAGTTGGACTTAGTGAACTTCATGTTTGTCTTGATATTTAGGGACCTATGGGAAACAAAACAAGCATCAAAGTATAATTAGGAATGTTGTAAGATGTGTTCTGTGGCATGAGATAGATGGGTGGGTGGGTGGGAAAGCTAATTGTAGATATTATGTGGATGTAAATTATAATATCTCACCATAAATTAATGTCATGCAGCTGCATTGGAAAAAAAATGTTCAAAAGAAAACTTATTAAATTATAATTATCACCAAATCTACCTAGGAAAAGGAAGAAATTAATAGTAAGTAGTAAGTATGTAGTAAAGTATTGGCTTAAGTAAAATGATACTAACTGTGGTAAATGCAAATTGACTCTTCTGGCATATAAATCAGAATAATTATGTATCTTTTAGTTTGCAAATTGATTGTTGACCTTGAGTCACTGATTGGGGCATTGGCTCATCAGTGTTATCTAATTTGAACTTGTTTAGATCATGGCAATTTTTTTCTGCCCACACCAGCTGCTAAATACAGTTAATCTCTTCTGAACATTAATTTATATAGTAATGTTGTATAGTACAGCTAAACAGCTAATTCAAAAAAGCAAAAGGAAATGCAGCAATAAATTACACTTCTTTTCCTGATGCCAAATTGATAAAATAATAAATAATAATAATTTCTAGTTTACTGAGACATCATTCTGTTTATACACATTTCATAATAGTATATGTACTATTTTTTACAATAACACGTCAGTTTCTCGCTTTGTGATTGGCTAATTTTCATTATCAATAAGAGGACAGACACATAAAATCGAGTGCTGACGACAGTGATTTGGACGAAGAAGGTGAATTCAGCTTCAAATTTACCTCAGTTCTTGCAAAAGCGGCATTCGGCATCGAAGTAGAGAACCAGAAGTGTTCGAGGCGAATTTCCTTGAGCTTTGTCTTGAAATTGTCGAGAAAACCGCAGCAGAAAAGCGTCTAGTTTCATTTCTTTCCAACTTCTTTGACAAAATTTTATTTTGCACACGCGCAATGCTCACGTCAAACTGTCGTTTTTTGGCCAATGAAATGTCTTGAATTTCAACCTTGACCAATTAAAAAGCGGGAAAAGTTGTTGACAATATTTCGGTCAAATCGAACAAAATCCAGTTTTCTTGCGTGTTTTCCCCGCGTCGTCGCTTGAGTTTTGTTATTGTAAAAAACAAATTGACGTCAATTTTTTATGTATTTTAGCGTTTCATGATCAATAAGAGGACAGACACAAAAAAAATGACGTCAATTTGTTAAATTTATAGCAAGGGAAAGGAAGGGGGGGGAGCTTAATAGACTGAGAGAGGCATATTTCTAAAATTGACCTTGTGAGAGAAGAAGGATGGTTACCTGTATGAAGGAACTATAGCACACCCAGCCACTTATTGTTTCTAATATATTCTGAGATATATCTGATACCTCTAGAACAAAGCAAAGACAAAACAAAGACTGTATTAGAAAGTTATTGGCTGGGTACTCTAAAGTTTAGGCCACTGACTTATAGTACTTATACAGTGTTATACAGTGCATGATAACAGCAGCTGGGCAGTTAAAAAACTGCATGTTCAAACCAAAACTCACAAGTTCTTGAAATACAAAAGGTTTTACGATTTTTTACTCCAGTGTGTTCAAAACTTTGACTGAGCACTACAGGTATAATTTCACAGAGGACAAATATTTTAATCTGTTCTTTGATAAACTGAAATGGTTTACTCTAATCAAATGCACAGAAACACCAAGATTCTTCTGTGTGAGTGATATGTTGTGATTTTGTCTGAGCAAGTTGTCAAGTGGCAAAATAACCTCTGCATTGTATGCGACACTGGAAGTTGATTTAAATGTCGAGACTCAAACGGTCAAAACAATTTTCTGTCGTGAAAATGTATAGCATTGCAACAACCAAGTTTTACCGCGATCACAAAATGTTCGATAAACTCGAAGCAATGCAGAACGAACGAATGACAAAGTAAATTTACGTGTCTTACCTTCCCCTTGGAGCTATCGGCCGCCCTTCAAGCACTATTTTATGTCTTGAATTGTTTCTCGGGCCTTGCTCTTGATCATAACTTGCTTTTAAGTGCCAGTAACCATGTTAGGCAGTTCAAATGGTTTATAAAAGTTCGATCCAAGAAGGTAAATGCGAGTCAGCTGTGAACGGTTGACCGATTATCTCAGCTATAAATCAACCGCTAGTGTTTCTCCGATCGGATTTTTCGTCTTGCTTCTCGGTGTACCGTTGTTCGCTTGTCTTGTCATCGCCTTTGAAGGCCATCGTGCTAGTACAGTACCTTCCCAGATGAAGTGATGGTCTGTTGCTTCGCAACGGACTCCCAAAAGACCCTGCGGCGCGGGTGGTAGGTCGTCCCGCGAACAACATTCAAATCGCAAAAAAGCCTTCTTGTTGGGCCGGGAGAGGAAAGAACCTGGGAACGAGGTACTCCGAGGTTCTACCCGGCATTCCCCGCGGTGCGGGTTGGTCGCACCGCGAACAACATGGTTGTGCCTAAATCGTACAACGAGTTTAGACCCGATCGCCTCACGACCGAGAATCGGACGATGTCGGTAAATCCAAGATGGCTGTCTTCTGTGTATTTCATCGAACGATGAAATGAACAAGCCTTATCGAGTTAAGTGAAATAACATCGCTTCTTTTCATCATAGTTTTGACGATTATAACACATATTGAACCTCGTGGCGAACTAAACTGTAGAAAATGTGACGTGTCCTTCCCGCTGGTACGGTGTAATCGTGTCGTACCAATGGGAAGGACAGAGTGAAATAACTCGGCTATTTTAGTCGAGGATCATTTTAAGTGAAGAGTAAGTGTATCTTCTATAAAATCAAGTGGCATCTCTTCCTTTGATGGTGATTTAGACAACTGAGGCGAACTAAACTGTGGAAAATGTGATGTGTCCTTCCCGCTGGTACGATGGAGTTCGATCAATAAATAATAAAAATTACATGTAGCAGGAGATTAACTCACTTTAATGCTGCATAACATTTTAGGAGGATATTCCCACACTGAGGACAAAAGCTGCTGAAGATATCCTTAAAGTGTCACTGTCTGCAGAATAAAACAATGGTGAAACAAGTTGCAGATTTTCTATCAATACAGCAGTTAAAAACTTGTTATTTACTCTTTCTGATGTCTTTTTTTTTTTTTGGTGTGTGCATCTGTTTTTTTGGTGTGTGCATCTGTCAAATCATAACATTGCTGTGCACTACTCTTTCTGAAAGCCAATGTACATCACACCAATCAAAAACATTATGAGAAATGCACATATAATAAATATTAATGAAGTTGTCTGCTGCCTGTTTGTTTGTCTGTCTGTCTATCCGGGGTCTATCTATCCTTTTATCCCCGAACGAAGTGAGGGAAATATTTACGACGCTAATGCAGCATAGTCGGCTCATCTGAAAACTCCAAGCGCGTCGCCATCTCGAAATCTAATGTTCGTGTATTTGTGTGTGTGTTTGTTTGTTTGTGCGATGCGACCTTTTTAGGCCAGGTGCCTAAGGCAATGTCCAAATAAGGCAATGACGTAATCATTATCGACTAGCGTCACCGCCATGTTTTTGAGAAAGATTTGAACGAAGCAACAATTGTACGTAACTGCGTTCACGAAAATGAATTTGAAAGCTAGAAAACTTGAAACAGAACGGTCTCGCGAAGCTCGTCTTCAAAAGAGAAGCGAACAGGCACTTCAAGAGCAAAAGCGGACCGAAGAGAAGACTCCGCAAAGACAACAGCGCATGAATGCCGACCAAAAGCGACATGAACAGAAGCGGGCAACACAGACAACTCCGCAAAAAGAACAGCGCTTGAAAGCGAATCGGGACCTTCAGGAGAAAAAGCGGGCCGAAGAGAAGACTCCGCAAAGACAACAGCGCATGAATGCCGACCAAAAGCGACATGAACAGAAGCGGGTAACACAGACAACTCCGCAAAGGGAACAGCGCTTGAAAGCAAATCGGGAGCTTCAGACGCCGTTTTGTGTTAAACTCAGATACTTATTTAGAAAGGACAAGCAACAAAGGTTAGTCAGTGGAAACCGAACAATCACCGTGACAAATATATTGTATCCCGTATAGCTTGTAACTTGATCACTTCAAGAATGTATTAAAATCTGTATGCTGATCATTTTCCCTCGAAGTATTGTTTTACTACGTTTCTGTCGCCAGTTTCGGCTACCGTATTCGCTCAGAGCAATCGGAACTTGGAATCTTGAATGATTTAGTCAGATGTCTTATTTTTCTGTAATCTGACACGCGGTGATTGCAGCGAGAATCGTTCACAAGCCCTTAGAAGTATTACTGGGTCTGAAGCCCGTGTATAATTTGAAGTAAACTGTTCAAGTTTTGCTTTGATTCTGGGGAAAATCTTGCTGTTTTGAGTGGGTTCACATACAAAACAATTCGAGCCTATTAAATATGCATGTCTGAATCTGGTGCATGCAGTCCAGAGTAAAAACAAATCGCACAGGAAGCCTATTTAATTGTACTGCCTATGAATTCAAAATTGGAAAATCAGTGTTCCTTTTTTCCCGTACTACGACGGCCGACCAACTTCGAACTTTGAGTATTAAATTTTGAGAACGTGCTTGGCAGACTGCATGAATTAACTTGAGTGCCGACCGTGGGAAATACGTACTTCGTCACGCAATCGATTCTTTTTTCAACGCAAAAGTATAACACACACCATTCTTTTTCTCCTTCCTTTGCGTGTAGCACTTGACTTCGAAGAAAAGATCGAGTCAACATTTCGGTAAAACAAAGGCTACTCTTGTTGGGAGTTACCAAAGTAAAAGTCCCATCAATGGCAGAGTGAGGGGGTATCTGCGATTATCGTATTTCTAGTAAGACGATAGTCTTTCCAAGAGCCTGTGAAGTAATTGAGTTATTTCCCGCTGTCCTTCCCGCTGGTACGATCGAACTTCATCGTACCAGCGGGAAGGACACATCACATTTTCCACAGTTTAGTTCGCCTCAGTTGTCTAAATCACCATCAAAGGAAGAGATGCCACTTGATTTTATAGAAGATACACTTACTCTTCACTTAAAATGATCCTCGACTAAAATAGCCGAGTTATTTCACTCTGCCCTTCCCGTTGGTACGACACGATTACACCGTACCAGCGGGAAGGACACGCCACATTTTCTACAGTTTAGTTCGCCACGAGGTTCAATATGTATTATAATCGTCAAAACTATGATGAAAAGAAGCGATGTTATTTCACTTAACTCGATAAGGCTTGTTCATTTCATCGTTCGATGAAATACACAGAAGACAGCCATCTTGGATTTACCGACATCGTCCGATTCTCGGTCGTGAGGCGATCGGGTCTAAACTCGTTTTCAGTCCTGCGCGGCTGTCCTTCCCGTTGGTACGATTTAGGCACAACCGAACAACATTCAAATCGCAAAAAAGCTTATGTGTTCGGCCGGGAAAGGGAAGAGCCTGGGAACGAAGTTGAAGGTTTTACCCAGCAATCCCCGCTCCGCGTGGACGTGATTCTGTTCCGAGGTTCTTCCCAGCAAACCCCGCTGCGCGGGGAGGTCGCCTCGTGAACGACATTCAAAAACGATATGTGTTCAGATTAGTACCCACGCAGGGCGTGGGAATTATTAAAAAGCAGCTGCCATACTTTGTTTTACACTTTTTTGTCTTTGAGAAATTTTATGATTTTCTATCAATTAAAATGCAGCTACACATACTTTGTTTTACATTATTTGTCTTTCAAGAATATGAATTTCATTTCAAATGCATTTTTTTCTTTGTTACTGAATACAGCTCAAAATTATTGTTGTGTATGTTCTGATTTATTTTACCCCTTAATAGAAATAATGAACTGACTTTCATGCTTTTCATTATCATGGTTTTCATATTTAAGTTATTTATGTTTGCTACTGGCAACTGTACAGTGGAGTGCTTTTGTACATAGAGCCATTTTCGGATGACTGTCGAAAACCAAAACCAAAGTAATCACACAGGCCAATCACAGAGACCGAGAGAAAACAGTTCAACCAATTGGAAGCCAAAAGTAATTTGCGTTTGGTCTTGCGTTTGGTTTTACTTTCCAATCAGCATTGCAAGTACACGGCATCGCTTGCGTGAGAAGTGTTTGGTTTTGGTTTTGGTTTTGTTCCTGATTGGCTGAGCATGCTGACAAACTCGTGTGGACCAATCCGAAAGCGAAGCAAGCGCAAAACCAAAGCAATCACACAATTACTTTCGACAGTCATCCGAATACCGCTCTATATCTTATTAACCGAGTGTGCGGTCCGTACCGTAAGTTGTGGGCCGAGTTTTTTTCGTCGCCTTATGGCGATCAGGCATGAATTACACACGCTTGTTTTCACAACAAATTCAGTTAACAGCTTACAATTCTACCGATTTGAAAATCTTGAAAGAAAAAAGCGTCTGTCAAACCAATCGCCTAAATAAATCCCAATTGTTCTGAGCTGAATGAAATGGCCGATAGCGTGTGTCAAACAACGACACTTCAAACCACACAATTTGCATTTACCACTGACAGTTAGAAAAGTGGTGTTACGAGAATTGAGAGTTTAATAAGTTTTCATTTGAGCAAGCGAATCCTATACACAATCAGTGACAAAAGTTCTTGGGACACTTTCAAAAATTGATGTATCTCAGACACAAGTCATTGACTAAGCGTACTGAAAGGCGCGAAACCATTTTTCTCCCACCTCCCCTCTGTACAATATTTGCGTACACGGATGCATTATAGTTTATAAAGAAATTGATTTTTGATTGAAATTGTATTTTTGCCAAGAAACCTGTGGAAAAATGTCTTTTTTTTTTTCATTCAAATTTTTATTATGTCAGAGCGACTGTCTGTCTAATGTCTTCCTGCATGCGTAGGTGGAAAAGCAATTAACTTTGTCCTCATGCAGGATCTATGGTTTTCACAAAGAACTTTAAGTCTATATTTATGTATTAAGGGATGACATCTTTGCTACCCCCCGCGCAAGGAAAGGGGAGCATGCTGATATGAATCACGAATAGTGTACGATTCTTCAATATTGTGGATATATATATATATATATATATATATATATATATATATATATATATATATATATATATATATATATATATATATATATATATATATATATATATATATATATATATATATATATATATATATATATATATATATATATATATATATATATATATATATATATATATATATATATATATATATATATATATAATATCTGGTGTAATAAACCGATTTCCTTTCCTTGGCAGAACAAGAGTCTACAAAGTTCCAGCCAAAAGGCCTTTAAAGCCGGATTGAAACTGACCTAAGTAAAAATCCGACTATCAAGTTAATGTACCCGGCTACCAATTTCGGTGATCTCCACGAACATTAATGTTTCAAAGCTGCCCTAAACGAAAACACAATCTCAGATATATTAGTGAACACAACCGCATTCGAGGGAATAACAACATCCAATTTAGGTTCTTTCTTGATGGGGTGAAAAGTCTTCCGATTTAATCTTTCACCAGAAAAAAGCATAAAAGTACGGCACCTAAATCCGGCAATCTTTTAATAAATAACATTTTAATAAGGGATGTGCCTGAATCGTGGACGCCCACGCCCTAAAACAACCTTGCATCATTCCCAGGGAATTGAGGCTGGTATTATTTGCTCACCTCAACGAGACAGACAGAAATTATGTATGCATGGGCACCGTATGGAGGGGATAAATGACGTTTTGGATTTGTAGACAGCTCGAAACGTATGCGTTTTATTAATTCTACTGAAATTCAACTTTAGCTTTTCCAACAAATATTCCCACAAACACTATTGTTAGTTGGGTTCTTGTTCTTTGATGAAGGGTAAATGAATCAGTGCTTGATTCTTCACTGCGTCATATCAAACAAATTCTCGTTTAGGTTGCTTGGCTTAAGTTGAAATCCATGTCCGTCAACCCATATGTCGGTTGGCTGAAACTCCAAAGACGTCATATAACACACTAAGTTGTTGTTAAACGCCATGCAAAGATAGTTTTTTTTCTTAGCATTAATAGGATCGAAGGTATATATACTATAGTCGAAACTGATTCAACCTCAAACGCTCTTAAGATGATATGTTTATTGTTGAGCGAGGTGGGGTTAAACCCTCGGTGTTAATGACGTTTTATTTTTAGTTTGACTACAGAAAACAATGGGCAGTGAAAGATCATTAATTGCAATAGTGATAATACCGCCGTGAGAACTGAATGAAGCTCTCCCTACCTCGGTGATCAACCTCGTTCCCAGGTTCTTTCATCTCCCGGCCCCCGCCCCCGAAGAAAGACCCTGGTTCAGGCTGGTCACGTGTCGGCCAGAATCTAGCCGGTTGCAAAGAAGGAAACAAAGGGAGGGGCCGTTAAGTCAGAAATTTACCTTACTTTGTCTACTGGGGAAGGAAAATTTATAAATAGAAAGTTAACACCTCCCATGTGTGTCGCACAGGGGCCGGGAGATGAAAGAGACTGGGAACGAGGTTGCATTTGTTGTTAAGAGGCAGTCTCTGTAAAAACCACTAGGTAATTTTTGCGTGAAAAATGGATTTCGCTAATTTTCCTCCCACAAGTCAAGGTTGATATGCAACTCAAGAATCTGAAGCCCTTTCGTCTGAAATATTTTTGTGTCCTCCGAAATCGAGCAAAATGACCTTGACCCCGTGTCAGCCATTTTGACGCCTGTCGGATTTCGAAAATTGGCAAAGTTCGGCCGGTCGCTTTGTCAGTAGTACAAGTTCCCAAACTTTAAGGTTTCTTTTATTTGAAAGAATGGCATCTGTTATTTACATAGAAGTGTTCCAAATCTCAGTGCGTCAAATATCTGCAGAATACCAGGTCAATAGTCTGACCTACCTCCGACTACGTTTCACGATGGCATGTTTTGACCTTTTTCAAAATGTATTTAGCAAAAAGTGGTAAAGTTTATTCTGAAGCAGTCTGCAGTAAATTAAAGTTGAGGGTTTCATCTACAAATATCTGCAATAAAAGCTTTTGGCCTCGATCTTCTTCAGTGTGCTATGAGCTTCTGAATATCATTAACTTCACACTTTTTGCAGTTACTTGCGCCCGTTTTTCGACTGTCACATTAAGCATTGTTAACCGCTGTAATCTAAACAAATGCCGTCTTATATAACTCTAAACAACTGATAAAGCTTGAACAGTGCATGGGTACACAAAATTGTCCGTTTTCCGTCAGAATTTGAGTGTCAAATCTCTTAAATGATCGCGGATCACACATGCGACTACTGCCGCCGTCTACATAAATATGTTTTCACACGCAAGAAAATACACACATGCACCTCTATATACCTTGCCTATATTTTCCCTGCATTTTATAGTATATCGAAGAAAGACGTTGTCATTCTTTCGTTGATGAATAATTTCTTCGTTAATTGATCGGCGACCGAATGACGTATCCTATTTTTAGATCAAATTGGAACGCAACCTGTTTTTCACAATTTTTGAAACTTTCCATTTGTGCGTTCACGTAATCTAGCTTACGCTTTGAAACAGGAACACGATTTTAGTTCATGTTCAATCTTCGCCACCAGGTCGGCTTTTTTATCTCTTGACTTAAAGGAAATGTCAAAATGAGAACACATCTCTTTAAGTACTTTCACACTGAAGCTCTTCAGCTTATTCGTACGGTAATACTCGCAAAGATTGAATGAGCTATATTCAATGGGGTGCTTGAGAGACAGTTCTTGGATGACGCTTTTCAAAACGCACTGTTCACGTTCCATGAGTTCCTGGGCCAGGGCGTCTTCGCTGCATTGCTCCGTCTCCTCATCGCCAACGTCGTCATCGGCAGTTTTTGGCCTTCGACGACTAGCAGCTAATCGCGAAAAGAACCCCTGGACTTGTGCCTTGTTCAACCATTCCTGTCTTTGAAACATTCTGCCACCACTCTCGTTTCTTGCATTCCTCATATCTGTTGCCACTTGCTGGGGATCTGCCTTGTGGCCCGTTTTCTCACCCAAATCAAAGCAGTCGTTCAGGTATTGCCTAACCTGCGGGGAATACCGAGTTGGTGCTGGTCGAGGCTTGTGCAGTGCCCAGCCCATGGGACAGTGCGCAGCAATTGGTTGAGTACTAGACTCGCATCTTGTTTCCAGCGCATCTTTCTTCTTTTCTAAAGAAATTGTGGTGAATTTCTTGACCCAGTCTCTCTTCAAGGAGTCAAATATGCTCTCGCTTGAGGCAAAGGAGTGGACGCCAACATCCTGGTGAGCTTCCAAATCTTGTAAGCGACTAAATGACCGTGTGCAAGCAACCTCCGGACATTCGTACTGCACTACGCCGTCGTCAGTCTCCGCTATCTCCTTACTCTTCTGATGTAGTTCCCCGCGCAATAATGGCGGAAAAAATCCCTTGTCTTTCTCTGTGACTAGTGATGTTGGCCCCAGTGGCTTAGTCGTGATGTTCCCATACAAAATGAGTTTTCCTCTGCCAACTCCAAATGCTTTGCTAACTCGAATGCCGTTCTCTTCAAAGCCAAAATTGTGATATGAGCTGAATCCTGGGATTTTTTTCACCACAATCTCTTTTCTACTTTGGTCAATGTGGCCCACCGCGGCTGTCGTTCCTCTCACTGGTCGTTCGTGGAGGGCCTTTCGCATGTATGATGCGGTGCGGATGTCATGACCTTCATTACAGTACCGCTTGATTGCCGCCTTCATTGGACACAAGATACGATTGCACATATCTTTTCCCTGCTGGGGCTCAGAGAAGTCGTACCTTTCCACCATAACACCATGCCCCTGACCAATCTTTTGCATTGCTGAGATCAACTGATGGTTGTGGTAGCATCCAGCTTCGTCTGAACGCAGGAAGACTCTTTCAATGGATGGCTGTTCTTTCTTGATGCACGATAGTAGGTGCTCTATGACGCTGGCCACGGCAAACCAGTCCTGGGTGCAACTGTCGAAAAGGTGGGCGTAAGTCAAGACTTCAGTGCTACCGGATTCAGTTTTTGAGACGACACTTGAAATGTGCCAGTTTAGGCCACGTTTGCCGAACCAGTCGCTTTGCTTCTCTCTGTACTTTATTTGCAAAAACTTCATCGCCCAGTCGACAAGTATTAGTACTGACTTGACGTCCAAGTTGTCCAGCACATGCTGCTTACTGGCTTCCTGATTGGCTGAACGAAGGATGTGCGCCTTCCATGTAAAAACATGTTCTTTAGCTTGCTTGAGGTCATAAAGTAAGTCCTCCTTTTGCTCACTGGTATAGAAATTCGGTGCCATTTCTTCGATCTTGGTTTCAATGCTCTCAAAGATGTTCTTGACACTTTCACAACTGTTGCAGATTTCTCCGTTACTGTGATCGCATGCCTGCCGCAGATCGCTGTCTGTTGGATCGCTGAGGGCATAGTCTCGACAATGGTCAGCACACTGGCTTTGTGGCTTGCAGTGATCTCTGTAGGTTGTCTTGAGGTACTGCTTAGCATCACGTAGTTCTTTTCGGGTTTCTTCGGACCATTCCTTTAGCGCACCCACCCTCTGGAGTTCATCTACAACCTTGAGAACAGTCTCAAAAGCTTCCGAACCATCAGCTGCTGTGTTATCAAGTCCCTTCGAGCTTGTGCGCTGTGATGCCTCCCTTACGCAGAGTATTCGGTATAAAGTCGCTCTGCTCAGAGGTGAAAAGTCCTCATCACTGCAGTACTTGAGGTACTGTGCTATTATAGTAGATCGCGTGACAGTGCGGATAATATTTGGCATCATAAACTTTTCGCCACTTTCTAACTTGAGCGTCCGTGTGCCGAACGCCACGTCCTGGAAGAAATATGGGCGATCAGTAAATTCCAGGAAATGAGTTAGCTTCGTCATATCTATGGAAATGCGATGGTGTGGCAGCTTTTCAACAGTTGCTGCTATTCCGACGGTCGCTGCATGTTTCCTAGCTTGCCTCACTTGCCATTCTGTTATCTTCTCAAACTTCTCGTGCATCTGAAGCAGTTGGCTGATGCTGTATCGATTAGCATATATGCTGAGGATCTGTGTCTTCAGTTGCTTAGATGGTGCCTGTTTGTGTGCAGTCATCAGAGCTATCAGATCTGCGCTTACATCACTACATGTTGGTGGCCGCAGCATAGCATTAAACAGCATGTCAGGATCTTTGGGGGCAATCACAGGCAGCCCACAAGGTGTTACTAAGTCACGCCTGATCGGTCAAGGTCTGATGACGTCACGGCCGATCGGTTAATAAGGATTTGTATGGGGAGATTTTCAAATCACATTTTATGTGAGAAAATAAAACAATCTTTCTCCTAAAATTCGTCAGATAACATTACGAGTCCTTATTAACCGTTTAAGGTGACTTTCGAGGCGGTTTGGTGCCGATTTAGCGATTTTTTTTTTGTGCCGCCCGTCTATGTACATATATTTTGGGAAGGCAGGAAGCCAAATGCCTAAAATCCCCGACTCGCTCTTACATAATCGCCGATTTCTCCCCGAAATCATCGCTTAAACGCCATCCGGCTCCGGCACAGAACAGAACGACGACTAGACTTCTCAGACACATCGACATGCAGCCGATAAACGCTGTTTCTCCATGCGAAAATGCTAGCGAAAGCTCGGCAACTTCGATTCCTAGATCATCGGACAGTTATGCATGGACCAGAAAAAAACCGTTGGTGTCAATTTGAATCCCCACCACCCCTCCCCGAGTGACAATTTTTTCAAACGTTCGCTCAAACCGAATGCCAGACCTCACCCGCCTGGGTAAAATTTGACACTTCCGGTGAGTTCCGGCCCAGTGAATTTATTTAAAATTGCGTACTGTCAGAACTTAACTGATCGCCCGGCGTCCACCGGCGAAATGAAAGGATGCTTTTTCAAAATTGACATTTAATTCCAAAATAAGTTCTGTCAAATTTATGTATATGCCACTGAATTTGTTGAACTTGAAACTTGTGCTATTGCACGGTCGGTAGACCCATCCTTTCAGATCAGCAACTTCTGACAGTGATTTTGTGGGCGAATGAATCTTCGCGGACAAATTCACGTAAGCATAATGTCTGGAGCCTGCGATTCTTGGACGGCAAAGTTTCACCGAATTCCCAAAGACATCTCGAATAATCCTTCCAAGTGATGCACTATTCAGCACGAAAGACAGTTGCTCCTTTTCGCTGATATACTGCTGGAGAATCTCGTTAGCCGGAGTCAACTGTCCATAGTGAAATTCAAAATTATTCAAGAACCTGGAATGGTAATGATTTAAAATCATTAAAGCCGAATGATTTTCAAGCTGACTTGTGCCGATAAAACCTACCAGAGTTTTGCAGCGTGACTGTAGCTGTAGCTATATGAGCGCTTTGCTTTCGATGAAGCTTTCATTTCGCCGGTGGACGCCGGGCGATCAGTTAAGTTCTGACAGTACGCAATTTTAAATAAATTCACTGGGCCGGAACTCACCGGAAGTGTCAAATTTTACCCAGGCGGGTGAGGTCTGGCATTCGGTTTGAGCGAACGTTTGAAAAAATTGTCACTCGGGGAGGGGTGGTGGGGATTCAAATTGACACCAACGGTTTTTTTCTGGTCCATGCATAACTGTCCGATGATCTAGGAATCGAAGTTGCCGAGCTTTCGCTAGCATTTTCGCATGGAGAAACAGCGTTTATCGGCTGCATGTCGATGTGTCTGAGAAGTCTAGTCGTCGTTCTGTTCTGTGCCGGAGCCGGATGGCGTTTAAGCGATGATTTCGGGGAGAAATCGGCGATTATGTAAGAGCGAGTCGGGGATTTTAGGCATTTGGCTTCCTGCCTTCCCAAAATATATGTACATAGACGGGCGGCACAAAAAAAAAAAATCGCTAAATCGGCGCCAAACCGCCTCGAAAGTCACCTTAAACGGTTAATAAGGACTCGTAATGTTATCTGACGAATTTTAGGAGAAAGATTGTTTTATTTTCACACATAAAATGTGATTTGAAAATCTCCCCATACAAATCCTTATTAACCGATCGGCCGTGACGTCATCAGACCTTGACCGATCAGGCGTGACTTAGTAACACCTTGTGGGCTGCCTGTGGGGGCAATTATGCTGCAGACGACGCGGCATGCTTCGGTTGCCTCTTCTGCGCACAGCTGTTTTTCTTATTCCGTTGCGTCAGTCCTTGTGGTGTTGAGTCTAAATGTTAGTTTGTTCGTTTTCTGGTATGAAGCATACTGCGAAATTTTCCCTATTGCATCATTAAATACTTGTAGAGTTATATCAGAGTTATCAACTTTAGCTGAAGCTTCCAAGGAATCATCTGATGAGCTAAAAGTTGCTTCACTGCAGCGCCACGCACCTGGAGTCCAGCCTTTACTGGAAAAGATTGATCATTCGGCGATGGGAACTCTGCGGGGCTTTCAAGGTGTGGGGACGATAATCCGGTTAGTCTAGGATAGTAACGACACGTTGTAAGCTAAGAGGCTGATAGACTATATGCAGCGATATCACTTGGATTGATGTAAAAATAATAATAATAATAATAATAATAATAATAATAATAATAATAATAATAATAATAATAATAATAATAATAATAATAATAATAACAACAACAATAACAATAATAGTAATAACAATAGTAATACTAATAACAATAATAATAGTAATAATAGTAATAATAATAATAATAATAATAATTATGATAATAATAATAATAATAATAATAATAATAATAATAATAATAATAATAATAATAATAATAATAATAATAATAATAATAATAATAATAATACTATAAATAACAATATTACGAACATCATCAAATAATCGACTCTAAAAACTTCCCTTATTACTAGTAAACCCCCTCCCCCCCTCTTTTTTTCGTTCTTAAACTTCGGAGACTGGGGTGCAGACCAGCACTTAAGAGCGGCTTTCTGTAAATATCGAGAATCGGGCGCCAAATGCCAAATTTCGAAATTCTTTTTATTTTATCCAAAGAACCTCTTTGGTGAACTGTCTTCGAAAATAATATTCAAAAGTTCAATTGCCTTTTCGTTTTGACAAAATCGCGGATAGTCTAAAATGCCCTCTCGACCCCTCGAACCGACACGAAAATGGTGCAAATTTAACAAGCTCGTGTAAAAAAACGGTAAACAATCTGGCCATCGCAACTCGTCAGTGATTCAAAGTACCTCTTCTTCTTTCTAAAGCACCTAAAATAACTATGGAAACTTGAACTTGTGGTAGTGTTTCGATTTTTCAAAGAGACCAAGGTAAAACCTCTGAGCGGCAGGTCAAATTTTAGCCAATTTTAATTTCACCAGGAACATTTGGTACATGTCGTTTGAGCAAAAACCCAACGTCAACTGAACTAATAAACATTTAAATTTCTTGTCTCAAAAGGTTTTCCGCGGCCCGCAAAAAGCCTCGCGTTGAGAAACATAAACAGTGAGGGTAGTTTGACACAATCGGTACTGGATGCGGGAAATGGCTTCGGCTAAAACGAGGCATTAAGTAGGTACACAGATGAGAAAATTATCAAACGCTTGACAATTTAAAACTCGATTTGCTATATTCTTTTCCAATGTGTGACTTAGAGTGTCATTTTTGCAGAAAAACGGCGATGTTGTGATGAATAATGAGCACTGATAAGGACCGACGCTGGTACGGATCAGATTACATCTTCCGGAATTCAAGAAATTCTTAATACAGAAAGTTTCAACAGTACCACTGCAGTAAAAGCAGGTGTATATTACCAAGTATTTCCACTACAAGCCATAAGAGTGACTGGGTGGAGTTAAATCAAAAGCTACGGCACGACTTTCAGATAGATTTCAGTGAATTATACACAATAATCCACTTACCGCGGTCAACATAACATCTAATTTGCCAACACCAGCTAACAGTAATACGTACTTGCAAACCGAAATCCTTGCTTTCCCATTGAAAAGGGCTTATTATATCAAGACACGAAAGCCCTTTAACAGAAATTTGATGTTTTCGTGACCAATTCGATGTCCCGCAACCCAAGTGGTGGTAGTAAATCGACATTCGCTTTAGCAATTCAGTGCTGTTACCGTAAAATGTTTGATGGAGGTTTGATCACTGTTTAAACCTTCGCTATTAAATTAAATTATGATCGTCGACTTCATGTGGAATCGTATAGTCGTGTTTTGCTGACCCGCTACATATTAGGGCCTTTTATACGAGAGAAAATACGCCGCGGCTCACATAAGACTTGCACGTACTATAAATGGCACGCAATCCACACGTTCACGGCTAACACAAGGCGCAGCAGTATCCTGGCCTAGGGATTTTGAGCTGTTCTTATCTAAGCCGCGGCTTATACCTCAGTCGTGAAACCGTAAATCATTTATACGAGCAGTTCGCGTCTTGTGAAAGCCGTACTCGTATGAATGGGTCTGCACGTCTTATGTAAGCCGCGGCTTATTTTCTCTCGTATGAATGGCCCTATTGTCTCCTTTTTGACAAGTATTCATGCAATAGTTTTATCACGTTTATGCCTACTCACTTAATATGTTCGACTTTTTCCGTGAAATAATTAGTGCATCTCTGGCTAATCATTCTCGGTGAATTTTTTGAAGTATTTGAAGCACTTCAATCTGATCTTCGACAGGCATTTGCAGTGGACATTTTAGAGAGAGTGTAGTGAGCGAGTGTAGCTGACATGTTCCTTCAGCCAGTGTTTGCTTTAGTCTCAACTTAAAAAAAAAATCCTAAGGCTGATCTGTAATACACGATGTAGGTTCAATGCTCATAATTGAGCAATCCATTCCAGTGAAAGAGACAACTCGAGAACATGCAACGTGCACTATTTACATGTGCGCGTCCAACCAGACATTCAGTTTTGTAATATCTTAAAGTCTGTTTAGAGGCTTGAAAGCTTCGGGGGGTGGGGGCACTTCGTATTTGATGGGCTGTACGGGATGGGGAGGCTCTGCCCCAATGGGCGGGTTCTTTTTAATGAAGCCTCAGGTCATAACTAAATTTGGTACTTCAAAGGGTCGGTAAGAATGTCTGGACAAAGAAAAATCGTATTGGCATCTTCTAGAGTTTCTAACAATCATGCCTCCACTGAGGTATTCGTAAATATCGTGTTCCTGAGTTGTCGCTTGCGGTTTTTCAGCGCTTCTTCCTGTTCAAAGGTATGAAAGGTTGGGGGGGGGGGGGGGGGGGATGTTTATAAGTATGGAAAAGGGTCACTACGTCGACCCAGGATGGTAAGGGGTTGAAAGTCTCGGCGGAGCCTCTCCGTATTAAATTTATGATGCGAGTGCCTCTCCCTCTAACCTTTTTCTTAAATCCAGATATGCCTTTATGTTTTGTTCCTGGCATACAGAAACGGCTCAGTAGATCCTAACGTTTAGTAGACGGCATCCTCTGGCTTATCTGGCCGGGTGAAAGGTTTCTGCGGCTGAGCAACAGATCACCGGCTGAATTGTTTCCGACAGCACTGATATGGATATACAATAGAACTGCTGATGACGTTTATTTTAGAACTCGGTCACAGGCCGGTTTGTTTTGCTTGCTGAGATGTTATTTGGTGGATCTGCAAGACACGACTGTACGATTTCAAATAAAACCGCACTTCATGAACCAATTCAACAGCAAAGGTTTTAAAGTCGAGAAATTCAAACCATTTCACGGTAACACTTGCTAAAGCGAATGTTGATTAATTTACCACCAACATTTTGGCGGGACATTTAAAAGTCACGCAAACGGCATCGAATTTCTGTTAAAGGGCTTTCGTGTGTTAAATGACAAGCTCTTTCCAATTGTAAAGCAAGGATTTCAAGTTACAAGTACGTATTACTGTTAGCTGGTGTTGGCAAATTAGATGTTATGTTGACCGCGGTAAGTGGTTATTGTGTATAACTCACTGAAATCTATCTGAAAGTCGTGCTGTAGCTTTTGATTTAACTCCACTCAGTCACTCTTATGGCTTGTAGTGGAAATACTTGGTAATATACACCTGCTTTTACTGCAGTGGTACTGTTAAAACTTTCTGTAATTAAGAATTTCTTGAATTCCGGAAAATGTAATCTGATTCGTACCAGCGTCGGTTCTTGTCAGTGCTCATTCATCACAACATCGCCGTTTTTCTGCAAAAATGACACTCTAAGTCACACAGTGGAAAAGAATATAGCAAATCGAGTTTTAAATTGTCAAGCGTTTGATAATTTTCTCATCTGTGTACCTACTTAATGCCTCGTTTTAGCCGAAGCCATTTCCCGCATCCAGTACCGATTGTGTCAAACTACCCTCACTGTTTATGTTTCTCAACGCGAGGCTTTTTGCGGGCCGCGGAAAACCTTTTGAGACAAGAAATTTAAATGTTTATTAGTTCAGTTGACGTTGGGTTTTTGCTCAAACGACATGTACCAAATGTTCCTGGTGAAATTAAAATTGGCTAAAATTTGACCTGCCGCTCAGAGGTTTTACCTTGGTCTCTTTGAAAAATCGAAACACTACCACAAGTTCAAGTTTCCATAGTTATTTTAGGTGCTTTAGAAAGAAGAAGAGGTACTTTGAATCACTGACGAGTTGCGATGGCCAGATTGTTTACCGTTTTATTACACGAGCTTGTTAAATATGCACCATTTTCGTGTCGGTTCGAGGGGTCGGGAGGGCATTTTAGACTATCCGCGATTTTGTCAAAACGAAAAGGCAATTGAACTTTTGAATATTATTTTCGAAGACAGTTCACCAAAGGGGTTCTTTGGATAAAATATTTAATAAATAAGAATTTCGAAATTTGGCATTTGGCGCCCGATTCTCGATATTTACAGAGAGCCGCTCTTAAGACAGCTGGAGTTAACAAAGTTAGAGGAATAATCTGCTGCAAATTTCAGTTCAGTCAATAGTTACCAAGAGTCAAGTCACAATAAAATATATTTAGCCAATTCTATCTTCAGGCGCGTTATTATTTATTTATTTATTTACTTATTTTTCTTTCTTTCTTTCTTTTTTCGGATGGAGCGAGGTTGACAAACCAAAGGCTAATTTGCTTCTTTTTTCTGCAGAAAGTAGGATATTTATTTTCTGTTTCTAGCACCTAGAATGAATGAATTGCGAAACCGACAAAAACTGGCGTGGAAAATGTTTGAAGAACTAAGGCCATGACTTATTAGTGTAAAATCAAGGCCACGGCTTGTTAGTGTAACTTCGTTAACAGTCTCAATCAAGTGTACTCTCCGGATCTGAGAAGTCGGTGTTTCTTGGTCTACTTCTGCCTCTTTTCTAGGTGCAGATTCCTTTAGCCAAACCTCTTCTTTCGCCAAAGTCTTGTGACGCTTGCGGCAACCGTTACATATGGCTAAAAAACATAAGAAAACTAAGTTTCCAATGAATGAACATTGTCTAGTTTGAAATTGTGCACACAGTTGTGTACACTTGTATGAGGTAATACTCGAATATGACTGGCTGATAAAAAGCCCGGCACCATCAATACATAAGCTTTCTGTAGAAATTTGCCTGGAAAACCTAACTAGAAAACTTTAAATTTAAATCTTTCATTAGATATTAAACAAAAAAGCAATATGGGTGTGGTGGACTTACCAAAAATGTAGACAACAAAATGAATTTTAGTTAGATCGATTCACATAGACACAGTCACATAGGCATGAAACTTACGTGATCCAAGTTGAAGGACAGATCCATGGACTCGAAATACATCCTTAGCGATTTGAAGATTGACAACTTGGCCCGGGCCCTTATTTAGTTTACTTCTTGGTGCTTTATGGTCGGGATACTGACAAGTTGTTCTTGAGCGTGTCCAAAACTTCCCAAGATTGTGTCGATGACGAGGGCAAACCCACATATATCTGATTTGGGCCTCACTCAAATCAAAAAAGCCAGCCCTGGCAAGGATTAGCTTGTATTCTGTCAGCCTTTCTTTTGATAAATTATAAGTGGCCAGATGGTTGCTCACGTCCGCCTTGCAGTCCAACAATTGTATTACATCTGCAACTCCTCTTGAACTACCACAAGTAAAACCCTTTTTCCTCAAAAGAAAACAGTTTGCCATTGCGCTGTGTTCGGGAATCAATTCCGCGCCCTTGTTTGCCAATAGAATCAGCTGAGTATTACTATCCCATTCCGGTTTTGTATTGAAAAAAAAAATGTACCTCGCAGATTTTACTAGCAAATGACTATGATTTTTTTTTCCTTCCTGAATCTAAATATAGATGTGCATCATCTACTGACCCACCTTTGGCACATCAGATCCTAATACGGTAAAACACAGGTTGCGTTACAATCCAATCTAAAAATAGACTGCGTCATTCTGTTGTTGACGTCTTGTCGCTGACAATTAACGGCGAAATTATTCATGCAGAGAAAGAACCACAATGTGTTTCTTTGATATACTGTAAAATTCAGCGAAAATATCGGTAAGGTTTATAAAGGATGTGTATTTCTTGCGTGTAAAATGCATCTGTACTCTATTTATGTGGACGGCGGCAGTCGCATGTCTGGTACGCGATCACTTAAGAGATTTGACACTCAAATTTTCGCGGAAAACGGACAAATTTGTGTACCCACGCACTGTTCAAGCTTTATCAGTTGTTCAGAATCATGTAAGACGGCATTTGTTTAGATTGCAGCGGTTAACAATGCTTAATGTGACAGTCGAAAAACGGGCGCACGTGCAAAAAGTGTGAAGTTAGTGATATTCAGAAGCTCATAGCACACTGAAGAAGATCGAGGCCAAAAGCTTTTATTGCAGATATTTGTAGATGAAACCTTAAACTTTAATTTACTGCAGACTGCTTCAGAATAAACTTACCCACGTTTTGCTAAATACATTTTGAAAAAGGTCAAAACATGCCATCGTGAAACGTAGTCGGAGGTAGGTCAGACTATTGACCTGGTATTCTGCAGATATTTGACGCACTGAGATTTGAAACAATTCCATGTAAAGAACAGATGCCATTCTTTCAAATAAAAGAAACCTTAAAGTTTGGGAACTTGTATTACTGACAAAGCGACCGGCCGAACTTTGCTAATTTTCGAAATCCGACAAGCGTCAAAATGGCTGACACGGGGCACAAGGTCATTTTGCTCGATTTCGGAGGACACAAAAATATTTCAGACGAAAGGGTTTCAGTTTTTTGAGTTGCATATCAACCTTGACTTGTAGGAGGAAAATTAGCGAAATCCATTTCTGACGCAAAAATCACCTGGTGGTTTTTACAGAGACTGCCTCTTAATAAAGCAGCGCTTGCTTTTCTTAAAGTTATCACAAATTATGTTCTCAACGCAGATTCCCGAGGATCATGAGATGGCTTTAGAAATCATAACGCATATCGGTATCAGCTTGTCGATTTTTGGGAAACATTCTCTCTTTGATAACCCAATGGAAATGGGCGTAAGTTAAACTTTCCTATCCTATTTGACAAACATGACTGCTTGCTCTGCTTCGTTAAGGTGATGTTGCACTGACGGTATACAATTTTTTGAGCAGTACCCACAGTTTAGTAGCTAACCCTTTGGCTAGGTCTAGTCCAAAAACATCGCAAACCTTTGCCAAAGACAGGATTTTGTGAAAATAGTTACTTAAGCTACCGCGGTAATTTTAATGTCATTTTATTGTGACCTCTGGCTGCAACAGAACTATTAAAACCATACTGTCTGACTATGTTATATATTTCTTCAGGGATTTAAGAGAACATCGCCCTCGTATTCGAATGAATCTTGTCACCGCACTAACACTGGCGCAGATAGCGTTTCTCGCTGGAATCGATCTTTTTAAAAACTTGGTAAGGCCAATGTATAATGAGAATACTGACACTGTAAAGTACAATTTACATCTACGACAAAGACTTGTCTTATAACGTGTGACCAGGGACGTACAGTTCTACTCTTAATTGGTTGATTGACGCATTTTCTCCCCGAGCGAAGCGAGGGTAATAATCACGACGCTAATGCAGTAGTAGCGCCTTATGTGGAGACTCCAAGCGGGTTGCCATCTCGCAATGAGTTTGTTCGTGTATCTGTCAGTCTGGCGTACGACCTCGTCCCCAGGGCCATCCGCGTTAAGCAACGACAAAGGATCGATCACGTGTCCCGCTGTAGTTTTACTGATAAGATTGAACGATCGAAGCTACAAATATCGTATCAACTGCGTTCACGAAAATGAATTTACAAGCTGAAAAACTTGAAACACAAAAGTCTCGCGAAACTCGTCTTCGGAAGAGAAGGGAACAAGCACGGGCAAGGCGAAATCGTGAAACAATCGAACAGTGCCAAATCCACCTCGAGCAATGACGACAATCCTGTTATGACCGAAAGCATCATAAACAGAAGCGTGCTGAAAAAACGACTCCGCAAAGGAAACAGCACTTGAAAGCAAATCGCTGAAGCCGTTTTGATCAGATCTTATTCAGAAAGGACATGCAATAAAGGTCAGTCAGTGGAAATCCTACAAACAATCACCGTGACAAATATATTCGGTCCGTGGAGATTCTATCCCGTATCTTGTAACTCGATCACTTCGAGAATGTAATAAAATCTGTATGCTAATCATTTTCCCTCGAAGTGTTATTTTAATACGCTTCTGTCGCCAGTTTCGACTACCGTATATGCTCAGAGCAATCAGAACTTGGAGTCTTGCATGATTTAGTCAGATGTCTAATTTTTTTCTTTCAAGACTAACTGCAACAAATGCTGTAATCTGACGCGCGGTGATTTCAGCGAGAATCGTTCACAAGCCATGTGAAGTATGACTAGGTTTGAAACTCGTGTATAATTTGAAGTAAGCCGTTCAAGTATTGCTTTGATTCTGGGAGAAATCGTGCGGTTTTGAGCGGGTTCACATACAAAACAATTCGAGCTCATTAAATATGTATGCCTGAGTCTGGTACATGGAGTCCAGAGTAAAAAAATCGCACGTGAAGCCTATTTAATTGTACTGCCTATGAATTCAATAATGGAAAATCAGTGTTCCATTTTTCCCGTACCACGGCGGCCGACCAACTTCAAAATTTTAGTATTAAATTTTGAGAACGTGCTTAATTTGACGTGCCGACCGTGGGAAATACTACGGCACCCCGCAATTGGCTCTTTTTTCAACGCAAAAGTATAACACACACCATTCTTTTCCTCCTTCCTTTGCGTGTAGCACTTGACTTCAAAGAAAAGATTGAGTTAACATTTTGGTAAAACAAAGGCTGCTCTTCTTGAGTAGTACCAAAGTAGAAGTCCAATCAATGGCAGAGCGAGGGGGTATCTGCGATTATCGTATTTCTAGTTAAATTATTGACTAAAGCAGACTTATTTTCTCAGAAAAAAAATGTATCAAGCATATTAATGGGAGCTGGAGCATAAAAAACAATATACATTTCACTCGACATTATCAATTTACCGTAATAAATGTCTGTAATCCGCAGATCGGCTGCGTTGTCGCTGCGTCTCTTATCCAGTATTTGTTCTTGGTTGTATTCTGCTGGACGTTAATTGAAGGGATTCAGCTCTACCACAAGGTTACAACAGTTTTACCTGTACCTCTGAACATGTCATTGTGCTACTTGTTTGCGTGGGGTAAGTTATCGACGCCATTTTATAAGGAGATAACCCTTGTAAACGGTTCCCCAGGGATAATTCGCCTACCCGGGGCAAGTCAATGCTGCTTCCCAGACCTCTCGACCCATCGATAACGTGTACAATATTTCTGAATATATAATCTTTGGTTCGTGTCAGTGAGAAGTAATCTATTTCGCCACACAGGACCTCTTATATATTTCGATTTTAGCATAAATATTCAATAATCACGGGAGAATGTCTTGCGACAGAAGTTACAGTAAATGTCAAGGCTTCACTATGCTGTACGTGACAAGGAGGAAGTGAAATATTTCGAACCGTGAAAGGTGCGAAGCGTCTAGATGTATGAGAAAGCAAAGCTAAATGCAAATTGAAGGTTGTTTATTTCCAGACTGATTTGCACTGATACTTTTACACTAATTTATGAATTGTTTATTTTTGTATCAAGATAACTTGGTACTCACCAATCCTTGCTGAAACCGAGAACCAGTATTTGGCAGACGAAGACATAGACAGATAGAAAAGTTTTAAATCTGGAAACAATGTAAACAAAAGTACCCTAGTTGTTTCTGATTTAGATGGTAGGGTAAATCTGCGTAACTAACTGATAGCAATCAATTACCCAGGATTCCCTCTGGTGTGCGTCGGGGTGTCCATTCTCATTGGTTGGTTTGGTGCGGACAACGATATCAGAGGATATATCGGCGAGAACATGTAAGTTGTTATTTTAGTAAATTCAGTGGTAAAATGGATGTACTGTTTGTTTAACGGCGCACTCAAAATATTTTTGTTTTTAGCTGCTGGTTGTCAAAGAAGCATCACGTGATCTGGGTATTTGCTGGATTTCTTGCATTTGTTATCCTGGTATGTTTGAAGTTAACTCTACTTGATACGATTCTAAATTATGGCAAATTGTTAGAACCGAGGAGTGTAAATAGACCACCATCTGGCGAATCCTTCACTTGACTCTGAAGATGACTTCCGCTAAGGAAGTGGAAACGTCATTCACCAACAACTTGTCACAAGTCTTCCTGGAGACTACTCCAACCCGGACGATCACAACCAACTTACTATTCTAAATTATTTTAGTTTCAAATTCACGTGCCATCTTACACCAGGTCAACATTACTGTTCTTTGCTGCGTCGTCCTCGTGCTGTTCCGCAGAAAGCACAGCCAAGACACTGAGTTGGAGAAGCTGCGGTCAGTATTTAATATTGTTTATAAAATAATACTTATATATAGAGAATATTACACGACGGCGCGAAGACATGAATTATATTTTCGAGTGGTAAAAGCAATATTTTATGAACGCGCGCTCTGATTGGGTCCCAGCAGTGTTTGCATGAGGCTATGTAACATAGAAAGTGTGTTATACTGATCTGGAGCACGTTTATTTAATAAACAATATAAATATCGCGCGGTTGCTAAGGTTCACACAACTTTCGAGTTCTCCCAAACTCACTCGAGTGTTTGCATCAGGCTATGTAAACATGCACTGCGCACAATTTATATTTCTTGACTTTATCACTCTTCCTTTTATTACACAGAAACGTGGTCCTTCAAATAGATATATTTGTTCGCAAAAATTCTCATCTTCATTTTTACTTTCTAACTATTTGCTTTCCTGCTTTTTATTTGCACCCTTATTCTGTTATAAAGTACATCACGATACATACATATAGTTGTTTCTCTGTCATTCTTCCCTTGTATATTAGCATATTAACTTTATTGTGTAAAATAGCATAAATTGTGCGGTCATAAAACTTTTATTGGATTCTTGTCTTGTCCATTTTTAGGCGCTGCGCCAGGTCCTGTGTACTTCCGTTGCTTGGTATCACGTGGGTTTTTGGACTGCTGAGGCTTGCAGGGCTTGGGATCGAGTTCGACTATATCTTCACTGTGCTAAACTCCATGCAGGTAAACCATTATTATAAAATGAAGAAGACAGAACATTGTTTGCAGCACAACTATTTGTGTTGTGTAACGTATAAGTTAACCCTGTTACTCCCAAGAATGATCAACTTCAACTTTCTCCTTCAGTTTTCTCACAAGAAATCTATCATACAGTAAAGAAAACTTGGCTTTTGATACATTGCGCGGATGAAAGCTGATTTAACTATAAGTTCTCTCTACATCACTCTTATATATTTTCTTCTTGAAAGGTTGGGAGAATCTGTATTTTGAACGTACGAGTGAAAGGGTTAGATATAAAACACGGTCTTGTGAACTTAGCCAGGTACAAACACTCGAGCAATTTGTGACTTGAAAACATCATTGCAGACGTATTAGAGTGACTGTGCTAATTGTAATATTTTAATTATGTTTCCCATAATCCCCGTTTTAATTTTTGCACCGAAGAAACTGCTCATCCTTTTCTCTCATCCTTTTTCATTTGTGTATCTTCCTTTGATATTTTCAGGGATTTCTCATCCTAGTTTGCCACGGTCAAAGTGATCCAAAGGTAATTTCAAATATGGTATCACTGTCAAAAGAGTATGTCATCTCTAAGTTGTGTAGTTAGTAGAGCGGTTTTCGAATGACTGTCGAAAGTAATCGTGTGATTGCTTTGGTTTTGCTTTGGTTTTGCGTTTGCTTTGCAGTCTGATTGGTCGACAGAAAAAGGCGCGAGTCGTCGGCCAATCAGACGTGAAAGTAACACCAATCGTGTGTTTGGTTTTACTCGTCATCATCACGAAAGAATTTTTTTCATTTTTTTTTTTCCTTCCCTACAGTGCACATGTTGTGTTGTTTCGTTTCTTAGTTTCTGGTCATGTGAAAGGCGTCTGTATGTCGAGCTTTTGAGCTTTTTTTTGCCGTTGTTGTTCGTCGACTCGGGTCGAGTCGTTTCGTCAAGTTAGCGGCGGACAAGCGTATTTCAAGCAGCTAAACATGTGGAGATCTCAACACGAACTGGAGAAACGGTTCACTGGCTAGCGAAGGACGATGGCTTGGAGACAGAACCAGTTCGGTGGCGTTTACAAGAGAGGTTCTTCATATCCCATGCAGAAGCGCTACCAAATTGTTGCGTCCTACCTTGAAAGTGGCAGTCTAACCGAGGCTTCGGTAGCAAATATGTGCACTTACGACACTGCAAAATCTGTGACTTTGAAATTTCTAAACACCGGAAGCTTTGAACCCGGGAATAGAGGGTCTCCTCCGACGATCATGGACCCATGGAAAGTTGCGTACCTTGAATCTCTGGTTTGCCACGACCCCTTCATGTACCTATCTGAAATGCAGCAGGCTCTTCAGGACGATCTACAATTGGAACATTTTGCAGTGCCCTCCATTCCTACCATCTGCAAAACTCTCCAGAATTTAGACTTAACCCGACATAAAGCATCGAAAGTGCCGTTAGAAAGATTCACGGAAGTAAACATTGCCAGGCGCACTGCTTTTGTTAACTGGCGAAGATCTGTTGATCCCAGAAGGTTGTATTTCGTTGACGAGACTGCAGTTCAATTAGCAGACGGAGTGAGAAGAATTGGGCGATGCCATACAAATCACAACCTCCCTCTAGTGACCAACAGAGCAGACGAAAGAGAGAAAGTGTCAGTCCTCAGTGTGGTTGGATACGACGCGGGAGTACTGGACGCCTATCCAATTTATGGAAGCTTCAACAGAATTCAATTTAATGATGGTATGAACCAGCATTTTGTACATCTTATTCCTCGCGATTCTTACCTTGTAATGGATAATGCTTCAATTCATAACGAACGAGATTTGATTAACATGCTTGCACCAAATAACATCACGCTCGTTAAATTACCACCGTATTCCTACGATTTTAATCCTATAGAACTGGTTTTTGGCATTGTTAAAAGCTATGTTCGTAGGTGGCCAGAGTTGCTGAGATCAAACACGCCATTAGCCATTGTGAACGCATTTGCTCAAGTCTCAGTTAAACAGTGTAAGAAGATTTTATCACAAGTGCTGGCAAGTTGCAAGCTGAAACATATGTACATGTATTTTGGTTGGACGAGCTCAATTTGCATGGCAATCTACCTGGTTTTTAAAATGCCTTTACAGTATTTTGTGTGCTCAACCAAAAAACTGTCTTACAAAAGATATTTCAGAAATGGTGTGGTGTACAACGACAATGACATTTTATAATTATCCAGAAAGAATATGAATTTCTACAGTTACTTTTCTCTGACGAAACTTTGACTTTAATCATTCTGCATTAAGAGAATTACAGTCATGCACAAAATTCCTGATGACAATAGACTATTTTTACAATTTCGTACATTGTATGATTGTGACAGCTTGTGAACTACCAGTTATATAGAATGAAATATTTTATAGCTATGGTAACAACACAGACCCTTTTCCAGCTAAAAATTATTTGCATGCATATTTGCATTTTTAGATGACTGTCAATAGGATCAGTGAATAGTTTTGATTTTGCATTTGCTGTTTGGATTGGTTACACAAAATGTTGTGATGCAATGTACTTTCACTTGGCAAATGGTTTGAATCCAGGAGTCTCAACAGTTACTTTGTGATCAGGGGCGGATCTAGGATTTTGAAAGAGGGTGTGCCTGGGGGCCGAGTATTGGGGCATGCCCCCCCCCCCCCCCCGGGAAATTTTGAAATCTAGAGTCTCTGAAATGGCATTTCCTGTGTTTTGAGACCACTTTCGAGCACAGCTAAGAGTCTAATTTGAGTCTAATCAAACGTGATATACTCTATTTTGCGGATGGTAAGCACAATTTGTTTACTGCAATATAAATTATAGGTTTGTACTAAGTAAAGATTATATAATTGCGTGGGAAAACGGGATTTAGGCAGAATAAACCCGTTTATAGATTAAACAATGTTATTAGTGTATCAGAAAACTTTTGAATTTCTCTTAACGATAAATTCAATATGGTCTAAAACAAGAAAGAAGTAGTTGGCTCACTCTGCCTTAGTTATGTTAATCGGCCAAAAGTGAAGGTGACATCATCCTTCTGGGCTGCAGTGCCATAAATTTCTCGCAAACCTGCCTTCTGTTGATGGAAACTGTGTGTGCATGCATGACGACGACAGCCAAATCTGACAGTCGTCCGGTGGTCATTGTGCTGCGGAGCAAAGTATGAACCTTCCGAACACAAGAAAACAATCTCTCCGCCTCCGTGCTCCCCATACTCCTGAATTGACCGGCTCACGTAAGAGAAAATCAAGAGTGTATTTTTATCACTGGTTTAATCACATGTCCAGATTGATAATTTTTTATTTCAGAATACCAAAACTTCCCTCTCTTTTTTTTTTGCCACTTCAGAGGGGGGTGGCTAGCCACCCAATCCACCTCCCCCCCCTAAATCCGCCCCTGTGTGATTGTCTGGGTGGTAGTCAGTAGTCTTCAGGAAGATTGGTCCTGTTGTCTGATGTGTTCACTACCTGAACAGAGGTCATCTTTGACTCTGACAACTTCTGCTCTGGTAGTCGAAGGCATCAGTCAACAGTAACAATCTTCCTGAGGACTACTGACTACCACCTGGACAATCACAATCAAAAAATATTTTACAGATTTCCATCAGATCAAAGGCTGGTGGTGGTGTCATAATAGTGGTCCAACTTGTGAAATACACATGACCCTTGATTTTCAACAGTCTTTTCAATCCACTTTGTTATTGCCTTTCACATGACCAGACACTTTAATTACTTGATGTCCTGTGTATCTACATGTATGTGCTAATGTATTTAAGCAGTGTCGTCTTTTTATATATTCAATAAATTTTGAAAACTAGAATAATAATCATTTAATTTCCTCTTTTGTCCTGAAAATGGCCCCCACTGATTTTGGTACAGAAAACAGTGGTCGTGTTTACAGTTATAAAGCACATAAAATTACTATAAATAGTCAAAGTTCCCAGTTTACAAATTACTGCCCAAGCCTCATCTTTTCCTGTGTGCAAAATTCCATACACAGCTCAATCTGAATTATTTGTTTGGAAAAATATTTACATTCACTGATATTTACATTTGTACATTTAAAAACCATGCACAGTTCCTGAGCTGAAATATTCTGCTGGACCATTGGTAAATAAAACTATGACAAAGCACACAGTCAAACACCCCTGAGCCAAACGTGAAGGCCGATTTACACAGTGCAATTTTAGCTAAACAGTAACTGTTGATTGCATTAGTCAACAGCAACAGTCTGCCTGAAGACTACTGACTAATACCCAGACAATCACATCCAATCATGTTTTTCAAAACAAAATCAAACACATTTCTATTTTTGGCATTTGATTGCAGACTGTGTCAGTGTAATATACAATACATATGCAATAATGTGCAATGCCGGACATGTTTTTGCGTGGCGTTAGGCTGTCCGACGCGACCGCGTACAGATATACCAATTTTCGCGCGCTAAAATATCCCACACCATCGGCGCGCTGCGCTGTTCCATCAACACAAACAAATCAGAGAACAAACCTTTCCTTCGAAGATCAAGAATGTAATAGCCTATTTTCAACGCTGGCTCAGTCAGTTCCCGATCAGTTGCGAATAAAGTTCACGTCGATCAACACACTGGATCAAGCAAACATTCATCCTAGCGATTCATGCGGTAAAGAAATCATGCAATTTTCGACCCAGCTAAACGAAAAAGTATGTACTTACACTTCCAAGAGGCGTGAGATGTTAAAAGACGGAACAAAGTCTATGATTTCTCGACTGTGAAGTCAATTACTTCCACAACTTCAGTCGACAGGTACGGCGATCGCAGCGACTCCGTGAACGAAATAATGACTTGTAAGACAAACACCACAGCAACCTCTGCTTCAATCCACTTTATTCCAATTGGCATCATCGTGAATTGCAGAAGAATTACAAGCATTTCCATTTTCGAGACGAAATCAGCGACCCTCTTCCACTCGGCATTCCTTCGGGCCTTCTCTGAGCGGCTCACGCCATACCTCGAACAGCTCGAGATTTCATTGGCTAGTAAACGCAAGTAAACACACGATTGCGTTTGCTCGCCTCTCTGATTGGTTAGTAAAACCAAAACCAAACCCGATGTATTGCGTTTGGTTTTGCTCGCACTTCTGATTGGTCGGACGTGTTTTTGCTCGCGTCTCTGATTGGCTTTGTGATTGCTTTGGTTTTGCTTTGGTTTTGGTTTTCGACAGTCATTCGAAAACCGCTCTATTTGTACAAAAAGGCTATTATACGGTCCCTTTTTTCAATAAGTAAAGGAAAAGTGGAACGCTAAGAAGACCCAGATTTTTAGTCTGTGTCAGTTCTCAAGCAGCACCAGTGCAAAAGTTGAGGCTATAGAGATTCCGGTCCAACCTGCCAACCAGAACGAAGCCCTTGAGAACTAAATGCTCCGACCAGCCAGGTTCCCCTAAATGTTTCTCAACTTTTAACTTTTTCGACATCTAAGTTTTTTTCTGAGTGTGAGTTAAAACCACGTAGGGCCAGCTCAATAAGCATATACAAGTGTATTTTAGAAGTCAAAACAGCTTTAGTTTGCACATGTTAAAGGGATCCTTCAGAAAAAAGAATACCACTTGTTCTCAAACGCTCCGTATCGATCTATCACTGAGTTTAAATTTTCGTGAATTGTATACCGATGTCATCGATGGTCTGATTCCAGACGCATTTGGATTTTCCGGGCGCCGTCATCTAATATCACTTGTGACGCCATAAGGTTGCTGAAAATTGTATTTCGCGTTGTTGGTTGCCGTAATGTTCGAAAACAAATATTGAGTTGCAAACAATACGGATAAACTTTTGCCATAATAACACCCAACATGGTGTTGGGCGGGAAATCTACAATGAGTTTAATGCCAGGAAAATTATTTAATATCAAGACTTGGAATAATTCAAATACCACGGTCAAATACTGTTGCAGCAATGCACTTGAGATCTGTATTTATTCATTTTTACATCTGGGTACATTTATTATTTTGAAGTTAATTTTTTTTTGGTTCCAACTTCCAAAATACACCTTGAAATGTATATTGAGTTATAACCTAGTCAACTTAGTGTAGTGAGACCTTTTACAACGCTTTTCACGTGACTTAGTCACTGTCAAATGACGTCCAAGGGCAATATGATCTTCAAAGATGAAAAACGCAGTTTAACATTATTAATCATATAATGATAGCATATTCAAATCGCCAAAATTAAGAGTGTTTGTACTTGGATTGCATCTCTAAGACTTGCCACCCAGCGAACTTTCCCATACAATTCCTCTGATAATTTTCTAGATTTTTTTCTATGGTATGGACTCAAAACAGGTCATTTTTATCATTTTCTCCGCTTTTGGCTTACACTAATATCGGACGTCATCTTGTCCAGCCAATCAGGATTCAAAATCCCATAACTGTTTGCAAACTTTCACTGATGAAGACGTGTCTGCCATCTTGAACAAGATAGCTGCGTTGTTTTAAACACTACATCAATTTGATAGAGGCTTCCAGAAATACCTCGGAAGGCGGAGAGCCAAATCTGCAGTTTGCAGGTTAAAACAAGAACAAGAACAAAACTACCAAGAAACTTGAGGCCATGTCACACGAGATAATTCTTCTTGCAACTTGCAACGCAATGCCAGTGCTGTTGTCAGCTTTGCGAGACAAGTTGCAGGAAAAATTATCTCGTGTGATACGGCTTTTATCTTACAAACCAGTTGTAACACTACTGTAAGATATTGACGTGCAATTATTAAGTATATGTACACGTTCAAAGCCCGTAGCTTTGCCCTTGGGTTTTGCTCGCGATTGATTCACTTGCCAACTGTTTGGAAGAACTACAGAGTTAGATACGGATTTCCAATCCCTCTATGGGTGATAAATCTAGGATAACTGCACCACATGATCAATCTATGAAAAAGGCACTTGAACTCACAACCACAATCCCTTTTTTGCGTACCGGAGAACCTCCATTCTCCGGTCTCTGAAAATCGAACGCAATTAAGCACGTTTCCCCAGTTCGTCTTGTTGTAAACATGAGTCTAGACACTTTTAGAATTTTTGGTAGCAAAACAAATAATTCCATAGGTTTGACAAAGACATTTGAGTTGGTTATTTGTAAATCTTGGATGAGGTGTACTTTTTTGACAACACAATATGGGGTCTTGGGTAGGGATGGCCTGTTGAACACCGTTGTATGGTCCTCAAAAGCGCACATATGAAGACTAATTCATCTCACAAAACCCATCTCCCTCGCCTTCATTACAATCTCGCATGGATGTAATACAATTGAAGCTCCAGTAAGTGGACACCCTTGGGAAGGGGTAAACGTGTCGTAATTGGAACGGTCAGCTTACGAGAATGTGTAAATACTGTACAGAGTTTGACAGAGCTAGAGTTTAAGCGGGGTTTCGTAGAGGCGTCCGTATCTAGAGCTGATTGCTTAGGAGAGTGTATGCCCAGAGAGCTTCGATTGTATCCTCAAAGTAATTTGTAACATTTTCTCGAGATACTTAGTCTCGTCTCGGTCTATTGTCCCAGCAAATACAAATTAGTCAGTAGATGTGGTGGACTGAAAAGAGTTAATCCATTATTTAAAACTCTGTCGTTTCGCTCGTATCTTCTTTCTCTTGGCAAATCGTGTTGTATATTGTGTGGTGTTTGAATAAATTATTGTCCCTGAACGAAGTGAGGGAAATACTCACGACGCTAATGCAGTAGTATTATCGCCTTATCGGAGACTCCAAGCGTGTCGCCATCTCGAAATCTAATGTTCGTGTGTTTGTGTGTTTGTGTGTTTGATACGACCTCGTCCCAAGGCCCACTCCGTCGTCCCAATCCGCGTCGAGCGACCACAGCAGGCGAGGTTACATAGGCAGCTTAACTGTAAACCGCCATTTTCTTGGTGACATGCGGCAGAGTACGAACTGAAGTGATTTTGTACAACAAGATGCAGATACAAGGCCAAGCAGTTCGACGGACGGCTGTAAATTGCCCGGATATTTTGCCAGTGCATGGGAGGCAAGCTTTACTAGACGTAAAACGGATTCTTTAAGACCCAGCTGGTCGACCTGAACACAATCCCAGACGCCAGTATTGTGTTAAAACGCAGACACTTCTTCAGAAAGGAATAGCAAAATACAGTCGGTGGAAATCGAACAATCACTGTGGCAAATTTCACCTTTCGCTATAACAGGAATGCAGTTTTCAGAATCCAAGTTTGACAAGATGACAACACAATACAATGGAAAGTAGAATTTTCGTTGTATTTTTAAATAATTGAAGACGTAAACAATAGTGTTTTGGGTTTTGTTTCCTTTGCTGGAAAAGAGCTAAAGCTATGGCATTCAGGAACCGGTGAGTTTTGAAAATTTACATCAATTAACGTACAATACACTTTTGTTAAACGACGGTCGTGTTATCATTGGTATTTCAACAATTGCCGTATATTTTGTCGTTTGATGCCCCGGGAACTGTGATGAAGGCCAAGTAGGATTATACTGTGATCTTTTCGCTGGTTTTCAAAGCTATTTCAGAGTGCCTTCGTGCAAGATTGTGTCATCCGATTCCTGACATGTTTGCATAATTTCATTGACAGTCTGACACATGCTGTGAAGTTTTGTCGCCGCGTTTTTTTTTTTTTGTATTCAAGGATAAAATGTAAACGGGTTAAAATGCTTTTGCTTTTTGAAGGCTATTAAAGTAGAAAATATCCGGCCACCGCTTTCCAAATTAAACAATATGTCTACTAGCGGGACCCCCGTAAGATACTCGCTCAACACAATTGGACTTTGTATTATTTAGTGACTGGGTTTGCTCGCTCAATAAAATCGGACCTTGTATTATTTAGTGACTTGATTTCTTTTTTCCGTCAAAGATTTCAAAATCGTCAAACGCAGTTTGAAAAGTTGTTGTGTTCAAAATTGAATCCCTGCCAAAATTCACACGATTCCGAGACTTCGAAAGCGTGTAAACAAGCGACTCGCTTTGACGGTTCTAAATTTGGCACACACACAAAAAAACAAACATACACGTATGTGGTTAGGATAAAGCATTGGCTGGAGAAATCGCGGCTTTTCTTGAAATTCATAAAAACTTCGGTGTCCAAGATCCTTTGCTTGGCTTTCAAGCCTCGGGAGTATTCTGTAGTTGCGTGTAAATGTTTTCTCAGCGAATTTTGAAGTTCAACTAGTGTCTACGAAAATTGCAGACTGTGCACGTTGTCTGAACTAAACCAGACTGCCGTGTGACAAAGATTTTTTTAGCGGCCGACTGGTGACGTCGCTACACAGCCGTGGTTTGCAAAAAAAAAAAAATTAAATAATCTCCGAACGGAAAATAAACAAGAATCCCGCTTTCCGAAAACCCACTACTGAGCGAGGGGATATCTGCGATTATCGTATTTTTTAGTTACCATCTGATGATGCTACAGTACTTTTCAATACAAGGTTGATTCTTATATCCAAGCAGCGATTGGTCAATTTTGACCAATTGAGACGCCTGGTTACTGGAATCAGATTTGCATACAAACGTGACTCACGTGCAGAGTTACAGTAGAACTTCCCTGAGCGACAACCTCTCGTGAGGACCATTTCCCTTAAAGCTGGTGTTACACTGGTCAATTTGCAATGCCGATTTGCTCCAAATTCACGCAACGGTGTTGCAAGTTTTTGAATCGCGTCCACAGCGGCTACGCCACGAGCAACTCTTACGCTTCTCTCGGCTACGCCTCGAGCAACTCTTACGCTTCTCTCGTGCTCTCCCAACTTCCCACGTGCATCCATAACTCGTTAGACGCACGCTAAGCATGAACTAATTCATAATTTGTCTTCTTGTGAAAAGGATGTTTACTTAATATTTGACAAATTAACTTTTTTAGTGCTATGTTTTTCTTCCATCACCTTGGTTTTCCGTTATTATAATTTCATAAAATAATAAATCCTCATAAGGTATCACCATATAATTTGTTTTTGCTGTGCAGCGAGCGAAGCAGCAGTTCATATTTATTATGGAGGAAAAATCTCGATACGCTTGACTGCGTCCGTTTGCAATTAGACCACACTGCCTCACGCGCTTGCAGCCAAAATTCTTTGCGACACTTGACTTCACAACAACAACACGTTCTGCGCGAGTTCTTCCTTTCCACATGGGTGACATGTCGTGTGCTGTTGAATACAATAGGCCCCAGGTGTTCAGTGCGAAACCATGTCCAATAGATAAGTTGCTGTCCAGCATAAGCAATGTCCTCCCAACTACAGCGCAGCAATCACTATCTTTAGATATCCTAGTTCTACTTCTAATCCAGACATAACTCCTTCAATTCATAATGTCAAACTGTAAAAAAGTATTGGGAGATTGTTCTAATCAATAATTAAGTAGGAGAACATGTAAATAGGACACTAAGCAGACATTCATGCAAATTACGCTCAGCGATATATGAATTAAATATTTCTACCTTTAACATCGCAAAGTTAAACAGACGAATTAGTTTGAGAATGTGACGGACAAAGATAATGTCAGTATTACCCAAAAAAATTTTCGTTGGTTAAAACTAAGGCCTGGTTTCCATTTGATCGCGCACGATAGCTGGAATTTGTGAAAGCGATCGTATGGAAACCTGCAGTGGCTTAAGTTGGACATCTGGCGTGGGGTCCCAGTGATCGATTGGATATTGACAATTCTAAGGATTGTCAGGTGCATTTTATTATTTTTCTGTATCTATTTTAAAAAATACTACTCACAAGCGAAATAAAATAATTCTCATTAGAGTCAACACTTTGTTAAGGGGTGACGTTAACTCGAAAACGGGAAGAACACTCTCACACTCTGAAAACGAAAAACTGAAAGAAGTTTTTGAACGAGTGAATCTCTCACTGTTTCCACAACAGTGTTTGCAATGAACATTTTACTGAACGAAGTGTAAGCTTCGCCGCGAATAGCGGAACAATTCTTGTCAATAATTTTACACTCAAACGAGCTATTAACGGGAAATGACAAAGTTCATTAATGACATTAAAATCTTGATATGCAACCCTTTGTTGTACCTGTGACAGTTTTATAAACACAGAAAAAAGCACGTCAAAAACAGCAGGGGATAATCTAACTTACAGTGTCATAACAACATCTGTTATTAATTTTATCAATGCTCCATTTCTTCAGAGGATCTTAAAGTCAAAATGTCCTGCTAAAATGGAAGGGTTTAAATGTTTCTTGTATTGTCTACTTGCGCAGACAGTCTTCATTACTATTGGTGCTGGTAAGTGCCAATTCTAGTTTTTTCTACAACATCTCAAAAACATATGTTTGATTGTATAGTATTTAGTTCTCGCACAATATTTTTACGGTAGTGGTACCAGATATGTGAATTATAGATAACGAAGCTTACAAGTCGAAAACGAAGTTTATAATCAAGTCACGTTTACTTGAAAAAGTTTCGTCCCCCAGTGACCGGGTTCCAATGTTTATGTTTTTAAGAAGCGAGCTACAATGGCCCAGTTACCAAGATCTCGGTCACAAAAACCAAGATCTAGGAAACCGGGCTATCACGCCTTCTCATATTAACACATAAACTTTTTTACAAAGGAAATAATTTTGAGGCCACATATCGGAAACCAGGCTTATATCAAGACATTATATAAAACAAGGCCAGACAAAACTAAATAAATGCTTTCGAACAGACTCTAATTAACGGACTGAGATCGTTCTGAAAACTTTACCAGGCAAAACGTCAAGACAAAATCAACTCGCATTAAAAAACCGTCAAAAATAATTCGGTAGCGGGAATTCAAATATGGCAGTCAGCTGAACTTGAAGGGCAACTCAACATTTGTGAATTTGCCGACGTCGATCGAGGTAAATGCTTCCTATGAGAACAATATTACGTAGCAATACAGAGAATCTAGTAGTTTTACTTTCTCCACGTCTACCTGTTAAAATTATAATTGACCTTCTCGTCCTCTTGGCTTCATTATGACAATTTAACAGACGCGTATATTGCTCTCATGTCTCCTTTCTCTTTTTCGCCATTTTTACTGCGCTTCCTGAATTGTGAGGATTTCTTTATAGACCACTGTATTTATGCACTTTTCTTGTTAATTTTGGATAGATACTAAACAAGTCGCGCTTACGAAGAAGATGGAGAAATAAGATGAATAATTTTAGGATTAGAGAGTTAATGATAATCTATAAAATAACTCCAGGGAGCATAGACATTGACGATCGAATCCAAACGGGTATACGGAAGCCGGTAAACTTTTAAAATTTAGCTTTCAGTCTCCAAAAACGGCGTCTTGGAGATCTTGATCTAAAACACTTGTCGCTCTAGAAGTTCGCACCTTTGGCGCAAGCACATTTAAAAACTGGTCAGGTTTCTCCAGAATCCGCCCTGCATACCCTGAGTGGCACGCTGAATTAGCGGCTTTAAATTGTCCGAAGAACAGTTGGATTGCTCTTGTGCACAAAACAATATTTGCTACAATCATGGCCAAAATTAGTTGGGACGATGCTGACTGAATATTGATTTACGACTTACTGCTTTACCCCAAGGCTATGTATTTTGTACTGAAACAAAATCATTAACATTAGAGGTAGCTATGATACCCCCCTCCCCCTGAATCAATGTTGGTGTGAGTTGGTGCATGTTACGTACTGTGTGAAGCTGATATTCCAACATTGATTTGGGGGAGGGGGGAAATTGGTATCGTCCCAACACTTTTGGCCATGATTGTGTGAGTTGTTATGGGTGTGGTCGGATAACAGTTGTTAAAAAAGGCGGCCTTTTAGCGGGCTGTAGAGCTCATAGAGTGTTATCTTATCACAATGTCAGTTCCTTATAGACTTTGAATATAGCCATATTCTGTTTTATTCCAAAAAACGCATTTTAAGATGGATTTCTAAATTAGAAATAATTTACAAGAGAAAATGTTAAAAAAAACTATTGATGTTGTCGGAGGCCAGTAGTACGCAGTTGGGACAGTCTATAAGGGCCGTTTCAAACATCTGGCCTAATTATGTTAGCTATAACAATGGAATTTGCTCATTTGTATTAAACTCTGCAAGCAGTGCCGCGAAATTTGAAACTGGCCGTTGGTATTATGGCAGCTGGCGAGCGTGATCTTCGGCCAAGGGAGCAGCGTCTTGTATATCTAATAACGTACAGTCGTGCTGACTTAAACAAGTTTAATGGCAGACGGGCTTTTGCTGAGGCAGTTACACATGCCTGGAGTGAAACAACAGCTGCCCAAGTTATACAGTGGGTGGTTTGTCGCGAAATGCATGCCAACACCAGTGATTCTGATGATGTGAATACTTTTCACTATCATATGGCTCTCAAGTTGAGCAAAAGGAGTAGGTGGCTTTCAGTGCGAAATTACTTAGATGAACACTATGGCATTCAAGTTCATTTCAGTGCTCATCATAATAAATATTACAGTGCGTATCGGTACACCGTTAAAGAAGACACTGAATGTTTACTTTCTGACAATCACCCGGACTTGACAGACAAGGCTCCTCCGAGAACCGAGAAGGCGATTGAGTGTCACAAAGCTAAGGCTGTCGGTTCTCGCGGTGCCGGTGGCAGTCGAAAACGCAGAAAGAGAGGCCTTTCCGTGTATGATGTCAGCCAGTTGATTCAGTCAAGGAAAATTCAAAGCCGTGTGCAGCTCATGGCTCTGGCTGCCTCGCAAAACCGCGAAGGTAAAACTGACCTGGCCAGGTTTATATGTAACAGGGGAACAAAGGTCGTGGATGACTGCTTGGCAATTGCTCAAGAATTGAGCGGCGCAGAGGAGAAGTTTGCCTGCACGAAGAAGAGCCGCGTTGAAATTCTGTAGGAGGTACGTGATTTGCAGTGCGTACCAGGATGCGAAGGCCAGTACCAGAGCGCAGCAACCGCCGTCTTAGAACGAAACGAAATTTCCGTATCTTCGTGCGCTAAAGCCATCTACAATGCCCTGGAACTGGGAAGAGGGAAATATCGTAACATTTACATCCACGGCCCAGCGAATTCCGGGAAAACCTTTATTCTCTCGCCACTCAAGTTGATTTACAAGAGCTTCTCTAATCCAGCGACTGGTACGTTTGCATGGGTAGGAGCAGAAGAGGCTGAAGTTATCTTTCTCAACAACTTTCGGTGGAAACCTTCCATTATAGCGTGGGCAGACCTTCTGCAGCTTCTGGAAGGCGACTCGATGCATCTGCCAGCACCCAAGAATTTCTGAAAACGCGATATCGAGATGACAAAGGACACGCCAGTCTTATCGACAGCCGATGCTCCACTGACCCTGATCAAAGGCACCATGATCGACCGCGCAAACACCGAAATGATGAATGTCAGATGGCGTTTTTTCAATTTTTGGCGGCAGATTCCCCAGTGCGAGCAATTGCAGCTTGTTCCCTGCGGACATTGCTTTGCAGAACTAATACTCAGTAACGAAGACTGATTATGCGTCGTGTGAGGTCGAGGTCACTGGAGTGCAACGGACAAATAAACAATACACCACAACATTACTCCCCATCAATCCAGTTATTACGCATCAAGATCAGCCGTTTGAACATGTTCAAGGACCGGAGAAGAAAGGCTAATGACAAATACGTCTTCTATAGCAAGATTTTGATGATTCATCGAACCGTTTGGAAAATATCGACATTACTCCGTCAGAGTCATTGCCAACGAGCAGCCGAGCGAAGACGCGAGGCTGCGAGGCGGCAGCATCATAGAGCCGTGCACGAGAGAGAAGGGGGAAAAAATCTCGAATGGAGCGTAACCACTTAGAATGACGTAATGTTTTTCTGCAATTGTCTCAAGTTAGCCAATTAAGATACGAGTTTTTTTGTTCTGCTTGTTTTCTGAGCCAATGGGAGCGCGAGATGCGGAGATTTTAACCAATTGTAGCGCTTCTTCTTTGGTGTCTCCTCGTGGCGATTTGCGGAGTCCTGTCAGCAGAGTAGCGACGTTTTTCTACTTCGGGTGAACAAAAGGTCAGTAAAACAATCTTGTGTTCTTGGACTTGTTGTGTTCCTCTTCTAACGCTTTACGTTAGTGCACTTCAGCGAATTGTTTGTCAAGAACCAGCGTGTTCTAAATCGACCGAGCGTGCTCAAAGTCGGCCAGCGAGCCGTGTTGAAAGTTCAACGTGCCACCTTCAGGTCAGCGTGCCATTCAATACACAATCAATACGAAACAAAAAACATTTGAAAAGCGAAAAATAGAAACGAATCGACCAGCGAGTCATTACAAACAAATTCTCGAAAAGCAAAACATGGCTTCGATTCCCATTGAAGCCCGCTTTTTTTCCCATGCTATCTTTCTTCATCACTATGAGGGTCTATTTCACTATCACTAACTGTGCCCTAAAAATACATGTGTCATCTTTATTTATTTATTTATTATTTATTTATTTACTTTTGTTCCTCTTGCAGTTGTATGGCGCAGTATTAGCAGCCTGATCATCTTTTTGTACCTAATGGACGAGAAAGCAAGCTTTCTAGTTACTATTCCATCTGGTATAGGAGCGATCATAGAGGTATTTTGCTCACAGCAACACGCAATGCAACATCTTCACATTGTATTGCCACACTTTATTGTTCACTTGTGTTGCAACATAACATTGTACCGGACTAAATTACCCATACGCTTCTCAACACTACGCTACACTAAAATGAACTACACTACGCTACACTAAAATGAACTACACTACGCTAAACTACGAAACACTGCACTACGCCACAGTAGAGTACACTCAACTTCCCTTCATAACATTGTATGGCATTGCATCGCACTGAAGTGCACTTTACTGCACTGTTTACACTACATTGCACTACTGCTCACACTACACTATATTACACTACACTACATTACACTACATTACACTACACTACACTTCCCTTATTCACATTTTACTGCATTGCATTGGACTGCGCTGCGCTGCACTACTTACACTACATTACACTGCATCTGCTACACTGCACTACCCTACTGCACGAGACCAATAAAAGTTAGTGCATTTCTATCCGCCAAGTTTATTGCAAATGTATAAATACGAGTAAATTTTTGACTCACGTCCATACCTACGCGCGTCCAGTCAGTCACGAGCTTCGACGAGTAATTTTCAATTTTCAACTTCTTTGAGTGAGATTCGCCTCGAAAACAACGGCTCCTGTTCAATAAAAGTCAATGACAACTTCACTTCGACAGCCAGACTGATTTCGCTCACGCACATCGATTGCAGTACACGTGCAAATCACATCGCGAATAAATCAAACGGTCTTTCTTGCTTTCAATTCTTAAAAAAGAAAAGAGAACGGAAAAAAAACGTAGCAAAAAGTGTGGTCGGTAAGTGGTCGGTAAAAGTTTTTGAGTGGTCGGTATGTGGTCGGTAAATCGTATACCGACCACTTACCGGCAGTTCAACTTGTTCACAATAACCGCACGAAACTGCATTACACTACACTGTGTTGCGCTGGATTATCTACACTGCCCTACTGCACGACACTGCGTTACACTACTATACGTCACTACAGCACAGAATTCTTGATCACCTATATTGCTACGCAAGTATGCACTGTTCAATCCATTCCACACATATCGCACTCCACAGCACTGTTCGCACTATCCTCTGCACTCCACTGCATTATACGAAAGAAACTCACTGCAGGACATTCGTCGTCTCCTTCTTTCGGCTTGTTAGATGTGGAAGGTGAAAAAGGTGTTGAAGCTAAAGTTTAAATGGGAAAAAGGATCAAGACCTTCTTTTGAGGTACAGCACTCTGCATCAGCCTTGTGTATACAAGTTCCTCCGTTTCATTCACTTACAGCATCGTTTGACTATGCGAATATATCTATATGTGTGCCCAAACAGGTATTCCTTTGCACTTATTTGTGAATCAGGTGTGGATCGTTTTACGAAAGTGTTATTACAGTTTGCTATGTTTTCTGTTTAGTTTGCCGAGAAGACGAGTGCAGAGAAGGAGACAGAAACCTTTGATAGCGAGGTGAGTTTGGCGTTCAGAGAAGGTTTACATGAGGGTTGTGATGATTGAGATAAAGTGAGGGAAATAACTAAAACAGATGAAGCAGAAAGTGAGGACGTACACTGTAAGTAGAAAGGAAGGGAGTGAGGAAGTGGTGCAAGAATCGAATGGATGTGAAAAAGAGGAAAACGGCGAACGGAAGGAAAAGCGAAGGAAAAGAGATGGGAGAAAACTAAATGAACAATTTGGCGCTGTAAAAGGGGAAGAGTAAAGGAGGAGAGGAGGAGGTAATGATAAGGGTGTCAAACTAGATAAACGAGGAAGGAGATGAGAAATCAAACGAAAACGTTTTTTAGAAGCCCGCTTTTCATTTGTTCCGGTAGCTTTGCTTGGTTTTTGATGTATAGAACCGTTTAAATAATCTTTTTAGATACAGTTGCACCGGCTGTAAAATACTACAAATCTAACTTACTTTCTTGTCGTTTTTTTTTCAGGCGGTGCGCTATCCTGTACCCGCTGTTAGCATGTGGTGCCGTCTATACTCTACTCTATCACACACACAAGAGGTACGGATAGCCCACATATTATGGCTTTTGTGTTTCTTCTGTGATCTATATAGAGGGGATTCTACACCCCAGTAACGACATTAAGAGTTTAACTGGTTTGCCCTGTAACTCACATCCTCTCGGTTCATTTTTGCAGCTGGTATTCCTGGATAATTCGTTGCCTGGTCAATGGTGAGCATTGAGTTGCGACTGAAATACCGTATTTAACCAGATTTACTATGTGGCCTTAATCCTTAGAGACACGAGCTCTCCCCTTGATCTCCGAGGACGTGTAGCCTTGTGGAAATTGAAACGCGTACATAAGAACTTCTTTGTCAACCAGACATCTGACTTTGGCCTTTCTTGATAACGCTTGTCTGGTTTATGCCTTCATATATGAGGCTACTTAGCTCAGATTATGCAGCGGCCACTCGTCTCTTGTATTCTAAAAGGGTAACACCCACTTTTTCTGAATTTAGAATTGTGGATCACACCCATAACAGATGAGCATCCCCGCCAGCTCAGTGAACAATCAAACTGATTGAGCCAATCAGAGCGCTATATTTTTTCCGAAAAGAAAGTACGTGAGCACTGCGAGCGGTGAACTGAATTATGAAGCGCGTAAAATTCAGTGCGAAATTCATAGATCGGAGTGGGACTCGAAGGGAGAATATTTCATTGTCTTTACACGGCGGGACTTCTCAAGCATCCAGTTCTCCAGCCACTGTGCAGCCCGAGACACACGATGTTGCAGATCGCGAAGTGCAGGTCGAGTTATCGGACGATGGCGATGGAGATACGACAGTAACCGCTCACCAGAAACGACGGATCAGCGAGATAAAAAATGGTGCAATCTACGAGAGCCCCTCGTTAGGGCTTTTATCGAGGAGTTATGTTTACTTCCGAACACGCGTTGTGTTCACTGCCTTGAAGTCCCAGCTGTAGCCCGTTGTACCTACTGTGGCCCAAGACAGTTTCTCTGTTTGGATTGCAGCAGAGATCTTCACCGATCGAGGAATGTTTTCCATGTCCTTGAGTTGTGGAAGGTTAGTATTCAGATTTCTCTCACAATTGCCGCGAACGAAAATGATCAAAGCTGTCTGATAGGTTGTTTTGCATGTGAGATTGCTTCGTTTTGATAGTCCAGAAGACTCTATAGCTATGTAATTATTCCTTGGTTTTACAGAATATTTGTTTGCAATTCATGTGTTATTTCCCTTTCTTTCTTTCTTATACTAAAGGATGGCATGTTTGTACCACTTTTCCCTAACCATGGTTCCTTGGAACTGAATGGGCACAACTGCTCATCTCTGGAGAAAAGAATATTGAGCTGCATAGATGGTCAAGGTTATAATAATTTTGTTTATATATACATGTTATATGTATATACATATGTATACCATCTCGATCAATTCCATGCATGTAATTTTTTCAATTACATTTTGATTTTTTTTTCTAGGAAATCACCATTCTAAAATGGTGACATTTTGCCAGTGTGAGAGTCCAGCTGAGACATTGCTATGACTAGGGTTATGGCCAGGTTCACCAGAACGTCCATCATGCGCCTTTGATTTACGCCTGATGGATCTTGCAGAACGCTTGTTTATTCACTGCAAAGTGTCCCTTAATGAGTTCACAGAAATACTGGATATGCAGAGACCACCCTTGCAGCCTAAACTGGTACAGTATGGACTTAAATGCAGGTTTTGTAACTCTTGGTCTCATTTACTTATTTGTAGTTGAAAGTAGTATAATACAGTGTATTAGTGTAGGCAATGATCTGGAAAATAGCATAACTTGCCAGTCTGATGTTACAGGAAGTGCAAATTGCCATTGGGGTATTGCCTGTGTGCCAGTGATTTATCTTATTTTGCAGTTGAATTCTGTGTACTCTATTTTGAATTCTGGTTGTTTTGAAGAATACAGGTATAGTGCATCAATTCCCCCTTCAGCTGATTTAAAATCTAAAAAAAATTAGCAGATATTGTATATGATGTTTTTTCTATACAAATGTACACATGCACAGATCAATGACTTACATTCTACTCACTCTTTCATTTCACAAGCTCAATAAAATATCTGTGTCCAATCTTTATGGGCACTTTTTACAAAGGCTCGCCACTAATGATTGGCTGCGCATATTTTATCTATTGGTATTGTACTGTTATGTACTACTTTGGGGTGTGGCAAGGTTCGATTCCTTGAGTTATCTTTTTCTGTAGCTGGTGCTACCCGTATGCCCTTTCCTGCAAACACCATGCTGACCAGTGACAAAAATACAAAAAAAAATGTTATCATAATGTTTTTGCATACATAAATAACTGCATGATTGTATAAGTTTACAAAAAATGTATTTATATATTACCGGTACTCTGCGTGATATGTCAAATGGCTGTAATTTATATAATATCATATTATAATAATATATGATAATGCTAATTTTATTTCATACATGGTTTGTGTTCAACATAAATAATTAAATATTAAATATTTGTAGTGCAATATGTTTCACATTATTTTACAGGTTCTTTAAGCACCAACTTAGATATCTGAGTAATGAATTCCCTGACCTGCATAATGGCTCTGACTGTCCCATTTGCCCAAAGGTACATATGTACTTGTTGTGCATATTTAGTGTTTAGTTGCCTGAGTGTATAGTCATGTTTGATGTGTTTGATATTATTTTGTATGATTTTGCAGTTTATTCATACAACAAAATCGCAGAGTTAAAGTATGTTACTTTTAGGCTGGTACTAACACTTTTCCTGTAAGTTTAGTATTTTGATAATGCTCACCTGTTGTTATATTGCTTGATTACTTTTTTTAATTAATTATCAATTCTTTACTGGTACATTTTTCGGCTTCTTTTAGGCTGAGGGAGTGCTCATTGAGAGCATGGATGCATGTTTTGGTCTAGCCAGGAAGAAAGCTCAGGGACAAGGAATGGGCACACAAAGCATGAAAATCTGTTTTTTGGAGACCAAGACGATGTTGACAACTTTGTTAACAATTACCAAGAAAGTCGTGGGAAAACAGAAAATGTATGCACAATTATATGCATGTGATATCTACATTTTGTTATTGGTGTTGGCACCTTCTTTTTAATAATGTTGTATGCAATTTGGTATGTAGGTAAATGCAAGAACGGTAATGATTTAATTTTCCCCGAACGAAGTGAGGGAAATACTCACGACACTAATGCAGTATTATTATACCGCCTACTTGGGGACTCCAAGCCTGTCGCCATCTCGAAATTTAACGTTGTCTGTCAGTCTGTCTGTCTGGCGTACGACTTTAGGCGCGGTTACTCCGCTAACCAATAACAAAGGCCGGATCGATCACGTGTGCCTTGTTGTTTTACTCGGAATAACTTAGAGAATTAACAAATTGACGTCAGTTTTTTATGTGTCTGTCCTCTTATTGATCATGAAACGCGTCATAACATTGTCAAAAAGTTGTGGATCCACGTGGCGCTTCGCCGAAAATTGATGCTGATATATATGTTGTTTTCTTATTGGGTCAGAGCTTAGTAACACAAAGTTACTATATTTCAGGCCACTCTTTTTCTCCTTTAAGTGTTCAGCACTTGGTATAGTACAAGTAGTAAAACGTTATTTTAATACGCTTGTCCCATCAACTACAACAAGCTGGTTACATCAAAGGTTGTATGAAATAGACACATTACTTCTATGTTTATTTTTTTGCGTCGGAACTTCTAATATATGCCAGTGCAGGACGGAGTGAGGGGGGTATCTGCGATTATCGTATTTCTAGTATGCAATTGATGCCCCTTATAGGACTGCAACCAATTTCATGCGGGGGAGGTGCTTCCATCTCTTCGCTCAAAAGGAAAAAATAAACTTTTTGATGAGAAGGGCATATTTGGAAGGGTCTGCAGGCGTGATTTTCCAAAGGGCTTTACAAGTATAAAACATGGTGAAAGGTACAGTCATCAAATTAACCTCTCTCAGCACAATTCCTGTATACAGTAGTGGTTCTCATGTACATGTATGTCAAAAGCATTCTGGTTGTGGGTCTATGTATCCATATAGAGTTGAAAGATAATCCAGCAAATGCTTTTTCTTATGTGATCAGTCCATGTCCATCAATGTCAATAAATTGTCTTTTTCAGGATTTCCTACTCTGTATATGAACTGCAGAGACTAAAAAGAGCACTGAGTGACAAGCCAAACACCAAGCTTATTATGATGTATGACATTGCATGCATTTTGAATAAGCACATTAAGGTGGGTTAGAAGATATTATAAGCCAAAACAGTATTACAGGTACCATGATTGTTGTCTAACTTCAAGCAAGCTATCCTGTGCCTGAATGCAGCACTTATGCTAACTTGCATACTATTTCTGAAACTGTAATTTGTTTATAGGCATATATACTCATAATAATTCCTTTAGTTGATTTTACAGCAAAAAAAGCCTAATTCCTGTACAGGGGATACAAAGAAAGGAATGTTTACCACTGTTATTTGCTTTTGCAGAATAACCCTCGTCTAGAAGCTCCTTTTGGAGATATTCCATTGGCAATTCCCATTTTTCACTGCTATGGGCATAAAGCTTCTTGTCAGGTATTTCACAATATTCTGTTGTTTCTATTTTGTTGTATAATATCAGATAATGATAAGTTTAACTGCCTTTAACTGGATACACAGATCTTTTATGTGTAACAATCTGTGCTGTTGCTTTTTACTACAAATTAATGTAGGTCCAGTTCAGTCCAAGGCGAACTGAAGGGATTGGTTTGACTGATGGCGAGGGTACTGAACGACTGTGGTCCTTCCTCAGAGACTTCTCTAGGATTACTAAAGAGATGAGTCCTGAAAAGCGGATAGACACTTTGAGTGATGGCCTGTTGCATTATGGCAGGGGGCCTCATCAAGAAAATGGGTAACTCGGAATAGCAGTTCACTACTCATTTTACTTTATTGTTTTAATTTTTACTTCAATATTTTGTTATCCAGATTTTCCATGATAGTAATGTAAAACATGTGTGTACTAATTTTAATTATACAGGTTTATCATTAAAGGTGAAGCTTATAAAGGCAAGAGACCTTGAAAGCAGTGTATGCAAAGAAGAGAAGGAGATTATAAAGGGTCTTCCAGGTAAATGCCATGTAAATCATGGATTAATTAATTACGATAATTTTATGTTTTAACTGAACATTGTGTTTAGATTGGTGTTCTGTATAAAATCAATTCCTCCGTAGAAATTCACGAGCTGCCGATTGAGGAATGGGTAAAAGAAGAGATAAGTGACAATGTCGGCCCAGTTGAGGATGGTGAGCTTTGTTGACCTCATAATCTCTACGCTGGTAGTTTGTTTTCATTACTTTAATATATAAATTACAAAATAGAAGTTCCCTATGTCTTTTTTGGCTCCCTGCAGTTCTGGAGAAACAGTGGGATGAGACGTACGTTGATCTCTTGGACAATGCAAAGAAATTAAGGTGGGCACATCACTTTAGTTAACCAGTTAATGTTTTCTGTTTAAAGCCGCATTCGGATGATTGTCAATAAACCAAAGCCAAGGTAGGGTTTTGTTTTACCACGATGCTGAGCAGAAAGCCGGCTGAAAAACTTGTGTGGACCAATGCAAAAGCATACCAAAGTAGCGCAAAACAAACGCAATCACACGATTACTTTCAACAATCAACTTAAAACAACTCATGAACAACACCATTCAGGACAACAACAATTTGGGATTGATCTTTCCTATTTTTGTTTCAAGAAATGATGCTATGATGGCGTCGGACGATCAGCAGAACATCCTGGAAACTCAACGGAAACGAAACAGGTGGCTAGCCATGTAAAGAAATGATGCATTTTGATTAAGAAAGAAGAATGCGAATAATAGTAATTGTTCTTGTTGCTGTTGCTGTTGCTGTTGCTGTTGCTGTTGCTGTTGCAGAAACGAAAAGGCACTTCAGTCATTCGAAAGGAAGAACGGTGTGCGCAAGCGATGGAAAGAAGGCGAACCTTCCTTCTCTAACGCAAAGAAAAGGCTGGTTATAAAGTGCAGAAAAAAGCTCCTTCTCCGGCTGCGCAAAATTGCATCTGAAAGACTGTTCCTTTTGGAAATGAAGAGAAAGTATGCTGGTCAGTATGTACTATGCATATGATAATTCAGTAGTCTCGTGACTCATATTTGTTTGGTAACAGAGTACTTCATTTTGATCGAGAGGATTATTTGCGTATATATCTGGATTATTTGCGTGTATTTGCGTATTTGTATTGTTTAACATTTACTGCATAAAAATTGGATGGGTTATTCTGTAAGACCCATGACATTTCTATTGTGCATGTTATTACTGTACATTACCTTACGAGTTCCCTTACAAAAGGTAAAAGATGTTACTTCTCTTTTCTTTGTTTAGTTTGTAGATGGACAAGGTATCGCCATCAAGTTATCCAAGCAAATCAACAAGGCAACACTCCATTTGCAGAAAGGTCTGGTGAACCTTAATGCCATGCAGGAAGAGGGCCAGGAAATCCCGTTTGAAGAGGCGAAAGATCCAGGCAGCAGTATTTACTCTGATGTGACATCGGCACAAACGGCTCCTAGAAATGTTTTTGTGCCATATCCAGTAAAAAGAAGTTTGATTGAGCTACACTGTTTGCGGAAGAGATGCGAAGAGGAGCGACTTCTGGTCAAAGAAGAGATGAGGAGACTTGTCTTGTTCTATACTGATCAGAGGGCAATTATCTCTTCACATCTCCTTCTGCTAGCAAATGGTGCAGTACCTCACTCACTAGGTCTCCGAAACGTTCTTCTGCATGTGACAGCTGAATACCACCAGGAGCTGCTCTTCCTGAAAAGGATATGGGAAGGTATTGTGGAAGTTGAAGTAGAGGAAGATGGTCCGTCGTTTCTGGAATTGACCGACACTGACGTTGCAAGCATTCATCGCCTAGCGGAGGATAATGATCCAATGATGATGACTGACCTAAATTCTGACGATGACGACGACGACGACGACGACGAAGACGAAGATGAAGATGGAGATGATGATAAAGATTATCATCCCTTGGATAATTAGCAATAATTAGTAGGATAATAAAGAACTATGAACTATCGATAGAGAATGGCAGAGAAAGTGCCCGGCCTCGCCTCGCAGCTGTGAATCAAGTAAAGCCATTAAAAATCTTATTCCTGCCCATTCCAATGAGCATGCATTGCAATGGGTGACACGTAAATTAGTTTATGTCTATCAAAAATAAAGATGTTCGTTTAACGCACTTTGCCGCTGAACTTTGCCGCTAAACCGCATTTTGCACACATGACTTTCATGTAGCCTTATATAAGTGTGGGAACATCGTATTTCAAATGGTTAGCTTGGAGAGTTGTGGATAAGGCAACGACTATATACCAGAATTAGAGTCGGAAGAACAAAATATCTTGATTGGCAAGAATCTATTTTGACATTATGTGAAACGTTAACTTTCCAATTTCGCGCACAACGTGTAGTCAGTCGGGATGGAAAACATCGGATCAGATGTCTAAAATGGAAAGTTCTACATATAAACTGAGACACGATATAGCTATATATCAACGTTTCGTAGAATCGATTGCAGAAAAGTATACAGAACTTCATCCTACAGTATGCGAATTTTTCCGTTTTATGCGTAAAACGCATTGATAAACGTAGCAGAGTGTGGGGTTGTACACTTCACTTGGACTCTTTCGCACATATACCCCACCAGACAAACCAGACCAAATATAAATTCACTGTAAAATCAGGCCAAGTATATAAAATATTCGAATGTAAACTCAATCGCAAAAAGACCATTGGAGAAAACCAAATCAATTGTTGAACAACTGTCCATGTCATGTTTGATTTTATGCGAAGTTTTCATCCACCTTATACGCACAGCGGAACATGGAGTCGGAAGGTTAAAATGGAAAGTTTCGCATATAAACTGAGACAAACATAGCTACATGTCAACAATTTGTAGAACATATTGCGGAAAAGTATACAGAAATTCATGCATCCTATGCGAATTTTTCCGTTTTATGCGTAACGCGCATTGATAAACGTAGTAGAGTTTGGGGTTGTACTTTTACTTTTTTCGCTCATACACCCCACCAGACAAACCAGGCCAAATGTATATAATATTCATTGTAAAATCAATCGCAAAATGACCATTGAAGAAAAGAAAATAATTTGGTGAACAAGAGTCTATGTTGTGTGATTGTTATGCGAAATTTTCCATCTTACGCATGAGACCCAGTGATATACATGTCGGAACATCAAGTCGGATGGTCAAAATGGAAAGTTTCGCATATACTTCAAAAAAACATAAAATAAATTGTTTTTGTGCCAAGCTTACTAGGTGAAGTTTCCCAGTTAATTTATAATTAATTTAAGGCTCTAAAAAGGCTATAAGAAATCCCTACAATTGTGAGGGTGGGGGTGGGGGAAAAGAAAGCTTTCTTTCTGGTCGGCTCAGTTTATTCATTTAGATAGAAAAAGAGTAATTTTATTACTAAATAGACACACACAATTGTGGTGAGCCGTATGTGCAGCCATCAATTCAAACAAAAACACGTGTATTTATCAGAATTTGCTTACCCAGGGGGTGGGGGTGGAGTAAGTTTGCGACACTCTTATTTACCCGTCGTATGTGTTTGTATCTTGTTATACGGATACTTTTTATATTCACCTTCAAAAAAATGTTCGCCTCCTTTTTTTTGGTGGTAAAAGTGGTAAAACTCATCTTTGAAGAGAATTTTTTATATAAAAATAGTCCTGCTTTACGTTGCCACGGGCTTTAGCTTTTGAAAACATAAATCAGCAGATATATTTTAGACCTGTAGACATGAAAAGGGCAGTTTGAGCATAGAAGCCGCAGAATCTATCTATTCTTGACTGAACCACTTCTCTTGGGGTGGGGGTGGGAGTGGGGCTGGGAGTGGGGGGTAGGGGTGGGGCTGGAGTACTCCATTCACGCTGTTGTCAACGTTAACGCCAGCGCATTCTCTGTGCAAAACTGGTGTAATTTTGTATGTGTAAAACACATCTAAGAAAACATGATACGTAGGAAAATAAAATAACTAAGGTCGCTGTCAAATAGCTGAGACCACAGTATTGTCGGCCAGCGCGTATCCAATCATAACATTTCGCGGGAAACACACTTTTGGACACAAATTTCTGCAGTTTAGACGCAACGCGGTGCTTTTTTTTCCAATTGCCACCGTCACGTAATTCTTGAGATGGTAAGTTCTCATTTATCTAGTATACAGAGGGTACATTTCCATATAAATGTCTAAAATGGGTGAATACTTTGGGATATACAGGTCGTGATATTGGGTCGATATAAGCAGACTCTGATACTCGACGCCGTTTTTATTCTTTCTTTATTTGCAGAGTAGGGGAGGCTCATGCAGAATCACAGGCTGTCCGAAAAGCGGACAATGGCTGAAGTGCTTGGCGAAGCATCTAAAGAGGAATCACCCGTCCATTTCAATGAAGGAGCATCAGCGTTTTCCAATAATAAGAACACCTGCAAGGCCAAAACATATGAAGTACAGGAAAAAATGTGGATTGTGTGGAAAGGTAGCATTGCTCCTTCCACACTTGAAAAACTCCCACAACATTCGAAGTATAGATGCTTATGTTGAAGAACTTCGCATGAAGAAAGCAAAGAAGGACAAGAATACCACAAGGTTTGATGAAAAAGTTAATGCACCTTCACTTCCTTTGAAAGCTGAGGCAAAGTTTACAGGAAAGAGAGAGGAAACTCTATCACACTTTCTAAAAAGAATTTATGTTCCAGTCAACAAATTCCAAGCCAAAATTCCAAGCACCGATGGAGCCCCCAATGATGCCTTGGGAGCAACTTTGGAAGTGATGGATGCAGTTGTCGAGGAAACATATAATAATGCTACAGAGGATGAGATTGTCAGATATCTACTACATCAAAATCTGGGAACATTTGCGATGACTGCTTTATGCAGGGCAACAAAACATATGGACTTGACAGACACGTCTCAAAAATTGAATGAAATCAAGCAACGTTAATTTCCTGGAATGTCAAACAAAGATTTTTGGCTTACTATTCAACACCGAAAGGTTCTGTTCAATTATTACCGTTTTTCAATGTACCATCCGTTCCCTTCATATGGGCCGTGCCTAATCTGTGAAGAAGAATGCTGCTGCTCTGCCCCCCTTCAAAGTTTGTATATTTTTGTCAGATTTGGCACTTGTAAAAGTTCCTTTCAATGCAAGAGATGCCTATCTGATGTTCAAAATAATAATCGTATGCACCCCTGTTTTGATTTCTTTTTTTGTAAAAGGTGTGATGAGGAGTTTTACGCAAGCCTTAAGTACAAGTAATTTTTCCATTCTAGTAATTCTTGCACAGATGTCCATTAACACTGAATGTATTTAACCCTAACTTTCAACATTTACTTTTGCTGTGATAACCTAATATTATCAGAAATAATTATACCAAAACCATCAATTCATCTACATCTTTAGAACTTTGTGTGAGGTTATACTTGCTGTACTTAGAGACTTCACGATTGTGTCATCTATGAAGAGATAATGGCTAAGGGAAATCCCAAAATCCCAAATAATTATGCATTGATTTGATTTACTTGATGTGGCATGCACATTAGATCCAAACATGAAAAAAATAACCTTATATCAAGTTATTCTTCCTGAGAACTCCAAGAACACAATTCTTAAACTGTGCTGGCATTAAAAACTGTGCACCCTCCACTACATCAAGTTCCTGCTCATAGTACAAAGGACCATGGTCACATTTGATGATCCATTTAAAGAGGATTTCTGTGGGAGTTTTTGCATGGAGGAACAAGAAGCTCATACTTGCTGGTACTTACATCACTTAGATTTAACCAAAAGCCTTTAAGCCTGGCTTTGCCACTTTTCAGCTTAGTGATATCCCCTAGAGGGGTTAGATGACAATAAAAAAGCCAAAATGGTTCATCTCTGGCCTCTGTGTATAGAGGGAGTACCACTCCCTTGTGCCTAGCATTCACTTTTATGTTATTACCTACGGCTAACCACGCATCTACATCAAAGTAGGATGGGCAGTGGGTGTACAGGATTAGTCTCTCCTCTTGTGTCAAAGACAAATCCTGTACCTCCACCTGCTCCTCAGAAATTAAGTTGTGCTCATCGGGTTCTGCAGCTTGCAACACAGCATTTGTAACTTCTTCACCAACTATCTTCTGCAATGTTGATCTGATGATGTCTTGCCAGCCATTTGCAGGTGGAGTAGGTACAGGAAGGTTTGAATTCTGACCAGCTTCAGCATCCTGCTCTGGATGTATCAGGAACGTAATCTTGTCTTTGGCTTCCATGATGATTGTAGCCTGGTTGCTACCATAATTGAATGGTTTCTTGAAAACTATGCCTTCAGGCAATTTTCAACTGAGAAACCACCCTTTAGGTATGGGACTCTGGAGCCTGATTTGCCAATTGCTTCACCTTTCAATCAAAGCAGAGAATGATGACAATAAGGAAAAATTGGCATTTCCACTTGTTGAACATAGTGGAGCATCAGCTTGGTAGAAATATTTTGGAAATGGATTGAAAACCTGCATTACCCTTCAATAGCTCAAACTAGTTGTTTTCTTCTGGGTTGATTGTGTGGGTGTAAAGGAAAAAATTCTCAGATAAGGCCAAAGTAAAAGCTGGGGCATTTGTCTATATGACAATATAAAATAACTGTTGAAATTGTGTTAGTCATCATCTGCAGGAACTACCCATGCATATAATAATAATCATTATTTTATAAGATAATAAGTAGCAGTTACAGAAATGCTAAGATACACAGTTAGCCTGATGTATAAGTCAGGCTATAATATATACACTGAGGGCAGCAAATAATGACTGCAAGTCTGAAGATAATGTCACATTAGACACCTACTATATTTCTTATTGAATAATTTCTGCGCATCCTGATAATTATACTTCTTGGTTTGGGCATCTAGAAATAGGTGGACAAAATTAAATATATATAAGAAACAAATATGAACTTATGAAATGCCCAAAACATCATGCACCCCTGCATTATTGTGTGTTCATACATGCAATTATTCATCAGCAATTATTGCCCTATAGTTATTTGCAGGCATTATTATAATAACATTACAACATATACGTTACCCTTACTGCATCATAGTCTTATTCATTGAACCAGCTACCAAGTTCCCACAAAAAAAGTCTATATTTATTTGATGTCATTATTTATGTTAGATAGTATAAAAAACCATACTAGAAAATATACACAAACTATATACTGACTAAATACACATATAAAAAAATGTAAACAATTTTTATTTTTCTGCAGTATATGGACTGTCTGAAATGCATTGAACATAGTAAATTTTAATCTTTGTAGTCTGCATTTAACTTACAAAAGTGCTGTCTAAACTTCAGAATAACATCTGGGTTAATGCTTAAGAGCGGCTTTCTGTAAATATCGAGAATCGGGCGCCAACTGCCAAATTTCGAAATTCATTTTATTTTATCCAAAGAACCTCTTTGGTGAACTGTCTTCGAAAATAATATTCAAAAGTTCAACTGCCTTTTCGTTTCGACAAAATCGCGGATAGTCTAAAATGCCCTCCCGACCCCTCGAACCGACACAAAAATGGCGCATATTTAACAAGCTCGTGTAATAAAACGGTAAACAATCTGGCCATTGCAACTCGTCAGTGATTCAAAGTACCTCTTCTTATTTCTAAAGCACCTAAAATAACTATGGAAACTTGAACTTGTGGTAGTGTTTTGATTTTTCAAAAAGACCAAGGTAAAACCTCTGAGCGGCAGGTCAAATTTTAGCCAATTTTAATTTCACCAGGAACATTTGGTACATGTCGTTTGAGCAAAAACCCAACGTCAACTGAACTAATAAACATTTAAATTTCTTGTCTCAAAAGGTTTTCCGCGGCCCGCAAAAAGCCTCGCGTTGAGAAACATAAACAGTGAGGGTAGTTTGACACAATCGGTACTGGATGCGGGAAATGGCTTCGGCTAAAACGAGGCATTAAGTAGGTACACAGATGAGAAAATTATCAAACGCTTGACAATTTAAAACTCGATTTGCTATATTCTTTTCCAATGTGTGACTTAGAGTGTCATTTTTGCAGAAAACGGCGATGTTGTGATGAATAATGAGCACTGATAAGAACCGACGCGGGTACGGATCAGATTACATCTTCCGGAATTCAAGAAATTCTTAATACAGAAAGTTTCAACAGTACCACTGCAGTAAAAGCAGGTGTATATTACCAAGTATTTCCACTACAAGCCATAAGAGTGACTGGGTGGAGTTAAATCAAAAGCTACGGCACGACTTTCAGATAGATTTCAGTGAATTATACACAATAATCCACTTACCACGGTCAACATAACATCTAATTTGCCAACACCAGCTAACAGTAATACGTACTTGCAAACCGAAATCCTTGCTTTCCCATTGAAAAGGGCTTATTATATCAAGACACGAAAGCCCTTTAACAGAAATTTGATGTTTTCGTGATCAATTCGATGTCCCGCAACCCAAGTGGTGGTAGTAAATTGACATTCGCTTTAGCAATTCAGTGCTGTTACCGTAAAATGTTTGATGGGGGTTTGATCACTGTTTAAACCTTCGCTATTAAATTAAATTATGATCGTCGACTTCATGTGGAATCGTATAGTCGTGTTTTGCTGACCCGCTACATATTAGGGCCTTTTATACGAGAGAAAATACGCCGCGGCTCACATAAGACTTGCACGTACTATAAATGGCACGCAATCCACACGTTCACGGCTAACACAAGGCGCAGCAGTATCCTGGCCTAGGGATTTTGAGCTGTTCTTATCTAAGCCGCGGCTTATACCTCAGTCGTGAAACCGTAAATCATTTATACGAGCAGTTCGCGTCTTGTGAAAGCCGTACTCGTATGAATGGGTCTGCACGTCTTATGTAAGCCGCGGCTTATTTTCTCTCGTATGAATGGCCCTATTGTCTCCTTTTTGACAAGTATTCATGCAATAGTTTTATCACGTTTATGCCTACTCACTTAATATGTTCGACTTTTTCCGTGAAATAATTAGTGCATCTCTGGCTAATCATTCTCGGTGAATTTTTTGAAGTATTTGAAGCACTTCAATCTGATCTTCGACAGGCATTTGCAGTGGACATTTTAGATAGAGTGTAGTGAGCGAGTGCAGCTGACGTGTTCCTTCAGCCAGTGTTTGCTTTAGTCTCAACTTTAAAAAAATCCTAAGGCTGATCTGTAATACACGATGTAGGTTCAATGCTCATAATTGAGCAATCCATTCCAGTGTGAGTACTGATTGACTGCAGCAGTGAAAAAGACAACTCGAGAACATGCAACGTGCACTATTTACATGTGCGCGTCCAACCAGACATTCAGTTCTGTAATATCTTAAAGTCTGTTTAGAGGCTTGTAAGCTTCGGGGGGTGGGGGCACTTCGTATTTGATGGGCTGTACGGGATGGGGAGGCTCTGCCCGAATGGGCGGGTTCTTTTTAATGAAGCCTCAGGTCATAACTAAATTTGGTACTTCAAAGGGTCGGTAAGAATGTCTGGACAAGGAAAAATCGTATTGGCATCTTCTAGAGTTTCTAACAATCATGCCTCCACTGAAGTATTCGTAAATATCGTGTTGCTGAGTTGTCGCTTGCGGTTTTTCAGCGCTTCTTCCTGTTCAAAGGTATGAAAGGTTGGGAGGGGGGGGGATGTTTATAAGTATGGAAAAGGGTCACTACGTCGACCCAGGATGGTAAGGGGTTGAAAGTCTCGGCGGAGCCTCTCCGTTTTAAATTTATGGTGCGAGTGCCTCTCCCTCTAACCTTTTTCTTAAATCCAGATATGCCTTTATGTTTTGTTCCTGGCATACAGAAACGGCTCAGTAGATCCTAACGTCTAGTAGATGGCATCCTCTGGCTTATCTGGCCGGGTGAAAGGTTTCTGCGGCTGAGCAACAGATCACCGGCTGAATTGTTTCCGACAGCACTGATATGGATATACAATAGAACTGCTGATGACGTTTATTTTAGAACTCGGTCACAGGCCGGTTTGTTTTGCTTGCTGAGATGTTATTTGGTGGATCTGCAAGACACGACTGTACGATTTCAAATAAAACCGCACTTCATGAACCAATTCAACAGCAAAGGTTTTAAAGTCGAGAAATTCAAACCATTTCACGGTAACACTTGCTAAAGCGAATGTTGATTAATTTACCACCAACATTTTGGCGGGACATTTAAAAGTCACGCAAACGGCATCGAATTTCTGTTAAAGGGCTTTCGTGTGTTAAAATGACAAGCTCTTTCCAATTGTAAAGCAAGGATTTCAAGTTACAAGTACGTATTACTGTTAGCTGGTGTTGGCAAATTAGATGTTATGTTGACCGCGGTAAGTGGTTATTGTGTATAACTCACTGAAATCTATCTGAAAGTCGTGCTGTAGCTTTTGATTTAACTCCACCCAGTCACTCTTATGGCTTGTAGTGGAAATACTTGGTAATATACACCTGCTTTTACTGCAGTGGTACTGTTAAAACTTTCTGTAATTAAGAATTTCTTGAATTCCGGAAAATGTAATCTGATCCGTACCCGCGTCGGTTCTTGTCAGTGCTCATTCATCACAACATCGCCGTTTTTCTGCGAAAATGACACTCTAAGTCACACAATGGAAAAGAATATAGCAAATCGAGTTTTGAATTGTCAAGCGTTTGATAATTTTCTAATCTGTGTACCTACTTAATGCCTCGTTTTAGCCGAAGCCATTTCCCGCATCCAGTACCGATTGTGTCAAACTACCCTCACTGTTTATGTTTCTCAACGCGAGGCTTTTTGCGGGCCGCGGAAAACCTTTTGAGACAAGAAATTTAAATGTTTATTAGTTCAGTTGACGTTGGGTTTTTGCTCAAACGACATGTACCAAATGTTCCTGGTGAAATTAAAATTGGCTAAAATTTGACCTGCCGCTCAGAGGTTTTACCTTGGTCTTTTTGAAAAATCAAAACACTACCACAAGTTAAAGTTTCCATAGTTATTTTAGGTGCTTTAGAAATAAGAAGAGGTACTTTGAATCACTGACGAGTTGCAATGGCCAGATTGTTTACCGTTTTATTACACGAGCTTGTTAAATATGCACCATTTTCGTGTCGGTTCGAGGGGTCGGGAGGGCATTTTAGACTATCCGCGATTTTGTCAAAACGAAAAGGCAGTTGAACTTTTGAATATTATTTTCGAAGACAGTTCACCAAAGGGGTTCTTTGGATAAAATAAAATGAATTTCGAAATTTGGCAGTTGGCGCCCGATTCTCGATATTTACAGAGAGCCTCTCTTAAGAATTGGAGTCCTTCCGCTGAACCCAGGTTAAACATTTCTCCAGCAGGATTCAGGAACAATGTACAGCTGTTGCACCCAAGATCTTCCAAAAGCATTACCTTTACAGTCATAACAGAATACATAAAACGAAATATAATCAACAGGTACATCCATGCATGCAGTATCTTTTTGCGAGAAATGACAATCAAAATATATATAAGCTCCGAGTGTATAGTATGTAGCTTAAGGCTCAGAATAAAGCTAAATAAATTTGGGCCTCCATTGCTTGCCTCTGCAAGTAACTGCCTTTTATGTTTGGCAATTAACTTCCTTTTTTCATCCTCAGATGAGGAAGAAATGTCAGGGGCTCTGTAGTTCTTAGCTGTTTCGTGGTACTTGTTCTTATCTTCCTCTGGCAGATTCTTCCACCTTTCTCCAGCAACAGCATTCTTTTCTTCCATCTTTAGATTCTTGCATTCATCTGAAAAATATATATCAGAAAGAAGGAGCTTCACAAAAGCTACAAATATGGAATTAACATCTGCAATTAATGTTTTTTTCCCCAAAATATACAGTAAAGATTCAATACAAATTATGTGCAAGAGAGAACATTAACCTTTCACTATCTCTGCAGGCTAAAATGGTACTTATTTATTTACCTGGAGACCAACTTTATGCTATACCCATCCCTGCACAGCCCAGGAAAGTATGTCAATTCTATTCTTTCGTGAATGATTAAATTTTATGGTTCTCTAATCCAGTTAACACAGGAATACTGATTGACCTAAAGTAAAACATGACAATGAAAATATACAAATGTAGTTTAATATTTAGCACCACATTTAACACTCGTGAGATTATCGAGATGAACACTCGAAGATAAGTTTTATATCTCCAAGTGTCCATGTATTATTCTGTTTATATAATGAACTTTTGTGTGATACAGAGATTTCTGCCACTTAAGAAATGTGACAACATGCTAGATCACTGCATCACATGTAAAAATATCTTATTTTTTTACGTATGTTCAAATACAACATTTCTCAGTGGCGGAAATCTCTGTGTCACACCAAAGTTTATGTAATAAATATCTATATTTGATATAATAAATTATAAATAATTATAAAAATCATGGATATAGGTCAGCCATCACAGCTCCGTTAATTATCATGGTACATACATAATAAATAGGTCTTTCTGTCTTGTCTAATGGTCTGAATGCCGTGGTAAAAAAGTAATTATTATTATAGTTAACCATCATTGCTTGTGACGTCACAAGCTTTAAAATGCAACGATTTTTTTTTATTTTTTTATTTTTCTGGGTTAGAAATCTGCATGCGGTGATTGGTTCATATTATCATGTGATTTGTGATGACGTTGTGATCAAGTGACTTGGCGGGCGAGCAGTTTCGCCATTTTGAAGACAGCAAGTTGCTTGCCTTAGTTGGCTCTGTGGATTATTTTATGGACCGCTCATCTTACTTACAAACGCATACGCCGGCTGCGGTAGACCCATACTAAATTTCATTGAGCGGTTTTGGCTTGGGTCGGTCCGTTCAGCCTCAAAAGCCATATTGAAAGCCATGAAAGCAAATGCAATGAACTTATCAATGAACTGCATAACTATGCACAACTGTACAGAAATGTACGAAGAATCTGACATCCAGAACCTTGAGAACTTGAAGGAACAAGCTGAACGAAGCCGCTCGACATACAAAGACGAGAACCTGTGTAAAGACGGCGATTCTTGACAAGCGCTTGATAGCGGATTATATGGAACTGTTTAGTATGAGGGTGAACTTGAAGGTACTTTGTATTCTTTTACTTTGTATTATTCTTGCTGATACAAGTAAAGCGTCAGAAAATCTGACTTTTGTTTGGGATCAAAATTTCACTCTGCTGTGCATTTATGTTGTTGTTGCGACATTTTGGCTCGGTGCCATGAAGGTCAAACAATCAGTGGAACAGATGGCGTTGTTATTTGAAAATTGGGAAATGGCTGAAGAAAACGTGACCGTTGGTAGATCTCGCTTCGTTCAGTTTTATTGTATTCCCACAAATGTTTATGTGAAAGAAAACCGAAGTCCTGCAAGACGAAGTCGTGAGCCAAGCCACGTACCCTTGAATAACCTTTCACGCATTTTGAACAGAAACATTTTGAGTAGAAAAAGCAGGCGACTAATACAAGAATACATTTCAAAGAATGTCCCAAAGTCGTCAAAAGTCCATGGTTATACCCGAGCTTACGTACTTCACAATGCTAATGCGTTCCGAGAACGTGCATGTAAACAACATGTAAACAATAAAAAGCCACAGATGGAAATGGAAAGAGAAAATTAGGATCAATAAACCATCGCTGCGAGAAAGCTAGAAGCTCAAAAAGAAGATTGCCAAAAGTAACCGAGGTGCTAAGATACGTTTTTATCTTAAAACGTGTTAAAAAACAGGCATTGCAAGATCAGACGTACTCAGAGATCAAAATCACAGAACCAAGTACAATGGGTTTTCTCTGTCAAGGGATATAGAAAAAAATTCCGGTCCTTCAATTGTTGATCCAAACAAAACGATCATCGGTTGGCTTTCTGGATGCACGGAATCCATACTTTAAGAGCGATTTTGGCTTGCATTGTTTTTAAGCGTCGGAAGACTTGAAAATAGCCGTACACAAATGCTTGATGTGTTACCAGCGGGACCCCCGTAAAGTACGAAGGGTTGTGTTTTGCAAATGCTCGATTATAGATACCGCTTCAACCAATGTATCTGTGTTCTGAGCAATATTTGTGTGAAAGAACATCGAATAAGTAGTAGAAGACGAGTCGAAACTTGATAGAACTTGAACTTTTCCCTGCGGGCAGAGCGTCTCCCTTTGTCGGAAACTCTGCGGCTTTGTGTAACGCGCGGCGTATACGAACAGTCGGCGTTTAACTTCGTTTTGCGTGCAGTAAAGGTTCTTTGTTTATTGTCTGAGGATATTGAATTACTAATAGGTTTGAGGGAAATATCAAGCGAGATTAAGATACAAGATCTGTCAATGAAATGTCACGAGCATAATATCATAGAACGGGGAATCCCGAATCATCAGCTAATTAGCTTTCACTCACGCCGCTTTAACACAAGCAGGAAAGACCGGCAGGCGATTACATCGAGAATATTTGTCACTGAATACCTCGAAGTCTTCAAAAGCTCAAGGTTGATATCCGACTATCCGAGCCGTAATGTTCGCTCCACAAGCCCGTGATGCACGCCTTTGTTGTCACGGTATTCAAACGTCTGCAGCTTCCGATAGAGATTAATTTCGTATCGACCCAGAATTTTAAGCGTTAAAGCTTAATGCATAGCAGTCTTGAACATATTAGTAATCAGACTTGTACATGTAGGATGAGTAACGTCTGAGATGGCTTTTTCATACGAAGTAATTTCATCATGGGAAGTGTCATGCTTTAATGTGCTACAGAGATAAGTCTGAAAGCTTTCAATTACAGCTACTTGAACATGATGCACACGCTGGGAAGATGAGATAAGGCTATTACGCTGTCTTACAGCTACTTAAGATGTCGGGTGTTCCCCAGTCAATCCCATTACAAAATAACAACACAGTTCCTCCACAAAACATGTCAGCTTGAAAATTCACTCAACAAGGTTGCCAGGTTGTATAGCAAGCGTCACACAAGTACTGTCACGTGCATCGGAAAGCAATGAAAACTGGGTTGTTGCAAACGAAGAATATTCCTACGGGGCCTTCGATAATTGTTTTCTCTCAATTTTTATAATACACTTTTTCGTGAATATCTGTTTGACCGAAATTAGAAGAAAACAGGGCAAGAAAAATAAAGGGAGCTCTTGGATCCGTCATGTGCAAAAACTGACTCGGCTATAATATCTTTTGCATATAAACGCACGACAAAAGTTCCTCTCCCGGGACCCCTCGTGTCTCTATTCATTGTACTAATGACGTCACAAGCGCACTGGCCACGGGCCTGTCTTGTTAAAACAAAAATACACACCATAAATACATTTACAGTTGCTATGCTACAGATACAACTGTGCAGCAATCACTATTTACAATACAGAATGTATATATGTGTATTTGAAAGCGTAAAATTACTTGTCTGGAAGAACTCGGCACAAAATACGTTGTATGCATTTGGTCCTTTCACGAGGGCTGGACGTTTAACCCGCTTTGACTGCTGCTGGGATTCAGGGTTTTCCATTTTTCTCTTCGCCTTTTCGTTTCCAATCCACTTCTGCAATCAAAAACCAAAAAAGTTATCGATAATTACTATACATATTCATGATCAAACAAATTACACACATTTATTATTACACACGCACGAGGGACAAATTGCTTAATTGTTTGTGTAATGCATATATTAAATATTTTCCAAACTGTACAATTAATCCTTAATCAGACAGTTTGAAAAACTAAGCCGTAAAAACAGTGGTTGCTTGAATGGGATTTCGAGTGTACAATATAATTATGATGAAGAATCGATTAGGCAAACCGCGAGGCGCGGGGTGCAGATATTTTGAAACAGCTTGCGCTGGCGTACTGACAGCTGGCCGGAGTCGAGATTACCAAACACATTACGTTAAATTTTTCACAGAAAAACTACAGTATTAATACTGGGACTCTGTCGAAATTGCTGCCACATGCATAATACCTGAACTTTTTCCTTGCTGAGCCCAGTTTTGGTGCACGCTTGATCTATCAGTGCGGTGTACTGACGGCCCGTACCGACCATTCCTTGGTCGTAAAATCTCCTCAACGCTTCTTTCTTCGTATCGGACAGTAATTGATAACGTGAATTTCCAGACATTGTTATTGAAAAAAGTGTCAGGAGTGATGCAAAATATGGAAAATAAAGCGCAAGCCACCGAAATCCGTACAGAAATTTCTTCCGTACAATTCAACAAGCACTCTGATTGGCTCAATTGGTGGTTTGCATGTGACGTCACGAGAAAAGTCACGTGGGGTCATCCGCCATGTTGGTGTACAACCTGATTGCTTAATTCCAAGTCTGTTCGATCAGTAGCGATTACTTTCTATGGCTTATATCAATTTGAATACCTCCGGGTCTTCCGAAAACCTTAAAAATAAAGTTCCTCTCCTATCGAATTATGCAAGTAAGCTTGAACCGCACGTGAAGCGGCGTTATTTGGAGAAAATAGCCGTCATTGGAGTCGACCCGGCGACGATCTCAGACAAACACTTTAACCCGGAATGTTTGCCACCAATTGAGGCTACAGATATGCTGTGCTACCTTGTTTTGGAGACGAGCTTTTACACTCGAGAACAGTTTAAAGCCTTTAAAAGTCTCGAAGCGTACAACCAGATGGTTTCCGGCTTTATCACAAGCGTCCAAGGCCACTCCGTAGCGGGCAAATATGTAGTGCTAGCCAAGGTCCGTCACTCGCAGAGAATGAACGATCCGCCATTATCAGTCTGGATCATTACCGACAGGGAAGGAACTATTTTGTCTTCGCACTGCCTCGGATGTATGGCTGGGCTTTCGGAGACATGTTCACACGTGGCAAGCGTCCTCTTCTACATCGAGGCGTGGGTAAGAATCCATGGGAAGCTGGCGTGCACGCAAGTGAAATGTTCGTGGATTCTACCCACATATGTGAAGGAAGTGCCGTACGCTAGAATCAGGGACATCAATTTTTCTTCGGCTGGGAAAATGAAAGCAGACATGGACAAGAAGATTGCAAACCTACAAGCGGCGGTTCATGCTGACACCTCTCCATCACCTGTTCCTACACCTTCACCACCAGCATCTGTACTCTCTACCCCAACGGCTTCAGATATGGCCTCTTTCTATGCAGAACTCAATCAATGCAGTATCAAGCCCGTTGCTTTGAACCTTATTAAGCCATATGCTGAAAGCTCTGTCAAGAAAAGTCGCATGGTTTCTACCATTTCTGACTTTTTTGACAAAAGATATTTAGACTACTCTTACCCTGATCTTCTTCATGCTTGTTCAGAAGTGAGAGTCCACTTAGGTGACGCTGACATCCAACAAGTAGAAAGGGACACACGGAAGCAAGCGAAAGGAAGTGGCTTTTTTAAGCACAGGGCTGGGCGTATTGGTGCTTCTCAAAGCAAAGCAGCATGCCACACAGATACAACTCAACCTTCCCAGTCTCTAATTACATCAATCTGCTACCCCAATTTATTTAAAGTAACTACAAAGGCAATCCTGCATGGCTGTAAACATGAGGGTGATGCTATTCAGGCCTTTGAAGCTGTAATGAAACCACAACATGCTTCTTTTGTAGTTAAGGAATGTGGGACCTTTATAAATAGAGAACATCAATTTCTACATGCCACTCCTGACTTTTTGTGTTCCTGTACATGCTGTGGAGAAGGATGTGGGGAGGTCAGGTGCCCTGCCTGTATTGATGACTGTGACTTTGATTCTTATGTTGGAAAGAAGGCATCTTGCCTCGAAAAAGTTGAGGGCACATACAAACTCAAAAGGGATCACCAGTACTATTACCAAGTGCAACAGCAACTCTTTACCACACACAAGAAGTATTGTGATTTTGTAGTGTATGCTTTTGATGCCAACCTTCAAGCATTTGTGCATGAGCGCATCTATCCAGATAGTGCCTTCTGGGAAAATAACCTGCCCAAATTGAAAACATTCTGGAGAACATGTGTCCTATCTGAAATTTTGGGTAGGTGGTACACTAGAAGGGCTAATCTTCCAGTGGTTGCTGACATCAGTGATGACATATGCTACTGTAGAATGGACAAGGGGGCTGAGGCTACAGTGACTTGCTCCAATTCGTCATGTCCATTTTCCAAGTTTCACCTCTCTTGTCTGAGGATTACTACACCCACTCCAAAAACGTGGTACTGTCCAAACTGCAGAAAGCTGCCGGAGTTTCAGAAATCCAGGGCCAAGAAGCCAGCAGAAAAGAACATGCCAAGTGAAGCACTTACCATGGAACACATCTGTTTGTGTAAGACCAAGGCAGCCCCAGGTGACAAGCTTCTAAAGTGCCACAGGGACCAGTGTGATAGTGGGAGATTCTTTCATCTGGACTGCCTAAAGTACAAGCGTTTTCCAAACAACAGCAGAACCAGATGGTTGTGCCCAAGCTGCAGAAAAAAGCAGGGCTCTACCCCCACCCCCCAGCCCACCCCAAGATTCACCCCCTCCCCAACCCCCACTCCAAGATTCACACCCTCATCTACCCCAGGATTCAGCCCCTCCCCAACTCCAAGATTCACCCCCTCCCAAAACACCACTCCAAGATTCACAACCTCATCTACCCCAGGATTCAGCCCCTCCCCAAACACCACTCCAAGATTCACAACCTCATCTACCCCAGGATTCAGCCCCTCCCCAACCTCCAGCCCCCAGCCCAACTGCAGCGCTACACCCACAACTCAGTCTGTTCAAATAACCGGAGTCAGCCACTGTGAGCCCAACCGAATGGCAGCATTTGAAAACCTGAAAAAAGAAGACTATGATACAATTTTGTCACCCACTGGATGGCTGGATTGTGTCATTATTCAACAGGCTCAAGTTTATCTCCAACAAGTCAATCCCTTACTACAAGGTTTTCAGAGAACAACCCTGGGACCAGTGAGAAATTTTGAGGTTATGACATCGGAATTTGTTCAGATTCTCCACACTGGTAATTCACACTGGGTTTGTGTCAGTTCACTAGGATGTTCAGCTGGATTTGTAAAACTGTATGATAGTTTGTTTCATAATTCAATTCCAGAAGAAGTCACCAGACAAGTTGAAAGCCTACTGCCCAGTGTGCCTGTGCAGCAACAAAGAAATGGCAGTGACTGTGGCGTATTTGCCATCGCATTTGCTACGGCACTAGTTCATGGCATCCAGCCTGAGAATGTGACATTCAATATTTCTAGAATGCGCCCACATTTGGCGCATTGCTTAAGAGCTGGTAGAATTACACCTTTTCCAACTGGAGTGTGATGGAGCCGGGAGTGTAGACAGTAAAATATTTTCCATACAATGGAGTCAAAAAATAATCATGACACTAATGCAGTAGTATCGTTTTATTTGGAGACTCCAAGTGGGTCGCCATCTTGAAATATAATGTTTGTCACACTGAGGATGTTCAAAGTTTTGACAAGACCGTATGCTAATTGCAAATGTCTATAGACAATATAGACAATAAAATTGGTTGTACTGTCAGTATTAAATATTGCATCTAATCAAAAGGAACAATTGGTGGAAAAAGATTGACAAGAGCTGAACAGACTCTAAGAATACGGTCAATCATAGGTACTCTGCTGTTTGGTGTTGCACTACTTGGATCACAAGCAAGAAAATCAGTGGGTATATCACCCTCAAGGATAGTGTATTTTCTTCGTAAGAGGCCAATCACCCTCTCTACATGAATTCGAACATTGGCAATACCTCTAGTACGCTCCACATCAATGGGGTCCAGTTGATCCTTGCCCTTAGTAAAAGCCGGGATCACCAACTTTGCTTGCTTGAACATCAAGCTTTCATCAATGGTAAAACCACGGTCTGCCATAACCATATCTCCTGGCAGTAGTTTGTCCAAGAAACCAAAATTTTCTGTCAAACATTTGTCAGAGGTGCGTCCACCCCAAGCTTCAGAAACAAATGATATGGTGCCTTGGGGGGTTATCCCAATCAAAACTTTGATGGTGTTATGATGCTTGTATGATGAAAACGTTTGAGCACGAGCAAGGAGATTACTAGGACGATCAATGAAAACCTCAAATCAATCAATAATTACAGTAGTCTTCTTGCCAAATGAAAATTGAAAACACTGGGGCATTGTTAACCACAGGCTTTCACGATCTGGCCACGATATTAGAGGTGAAAGGCGTGCATCCATTATTACCATCCAGGTGGTAAATATTCTGGACACCGAGGAAATATGGATCCTAAAACGGTACGCTAGGTCTTGAAATGGCATGTTTAGTCTGACCTTCAACAGCACCATCACATATTCTTGAAACTTTGAGAGAGTCAATGACCGACGTGTTACATGCGGGAAACATGGTTAAATGTTTTCAAGAGGACGTCGTAACATGAAAGACCAGTGTAAAAACGTACCTTTTCGTCGTTGCCTACAAAATCACTCTCTTCAAAAGGTAGCACACTGTTGGGTCTCTCAAATAAGAATTTGAATTCCTCAGTCTGTGAGTCTTTCTCAGCGAATGTTGCAGTGTACTCCTCAGTCTGTGTGCCTTTCTCAGCATACGCAATTTCCGACTCATCCTCCGCACCTGAGTCACATTCTGTTGGAGGTTCGTCATCTTCACCGACGGGAACGTCAAAGTGAACAGAAGAGATTGGCTCTCCAGGTTCGTTCATTTTTTTTCTTTTTTCCTCTGCTTCTTGCCTCTGAATTTCGATTGCCCTCTTAGCCCTTGCTTTTGACCTTTCGGCCCTTCCTACTCGCGCTTCATGATCGACAACTTTGCTTTTCGTATGTCCAAGATGAAGCGTCGGAACCCAGTCTGTGTTGTGTTTGTCCCACAAGGTTGCTGGGCGACCAGAAACAAAGTGCCGACTACATACACGGTCGTTTTCAAGAATTTTATCGGACAACTTGTCGCGACTAATCGCCGAGATCCATCGCATGCGTCTTTCTGCTGTTAATTCCTCCTGCTGTTCCCCTTGATTTGTTATCAAGGACGGCATCCGGAAGAACCTAATATCTTTATCACGACTTGATCTGGTCGAACATCCAACAATTAGGCATAAAACCATCTCAAAACTCACTCGGATACTTCACTGCACACAGGTTTGTTTACATAGGTTGTACACCAACATGGCGGCGTAGCAACTGTTGTCAAGGTACTGGTCACGTGAGTGCAAACCACGAATCAGTTTGATTGTTCACTGAGCTGGCGGGGATGCTCATCTGTCATGGGTGTGATCCACAATTCTAAATTCAGAAAAAGTGGGTGTTACCCTTTTAGAATACGAGAGACGGGTGCAGCGGCATGGTTACCCAAGTTGATCGTTTGTCTATTTATTAATTTTGAACAGGTGTTTACGCATTTGGATTTGTCTTCATGCTTCCACAATTGTTTGTCAATTATAAGGTAAACCTCCCTTTTCTTGCAAAGTACTCATGGAATTTGGAAACTATACAGAAATTTCAGTGCATACAGTATATAGAATACACTAAACTCTTATGTAAAGTAATTATGAAAGTCTATGATATTTAGGATTAAAAAGTGTACATTTTCCTAAAAGACGTCAGTAGAAGTCTGAGACATGTGCATGCATAACTGAGGCCCTGTCCACACGTATCCATATATTCTTGAATCCGCAACTTTTTCGTTGTGGATTGGCCTCCCGTCCACACGTATCCGGTGAATACGGTTGACGAATCCGCAACTTTTTGAAAACGCTTCCCAGAGTGGATTTTTTAATACGCTGTGAATGCGGCGTCGTGTGGACGGTCTAATCCGTATATTTTTTAATACGCTAATCAAAAAGTTGCGGATTCATCAACCGTATTAACCGGATACGTGTGGACGGGAGGCCAATCCGTAACAAAAAAGTTGGCCAATCCGTAACAAAAAAGTTGCGGATTCAAAAATATCCGGATACGTGTGGAGGCGAATTTTTCTTAAATAATGTGAAATTTCAGACTGACCTACTGTAATCACTCAATACCTCCATACCAGTCTCGTGTAATGACTCCGTACCGAGTTCGTGCCAGTCTCGTGTAATGACTGCCTTGCCGACTGCCTGATCGATCGATTAAGATATAACTTTACGTATGATCGATTGCGGATTATCCTGGTCTCAGAGGTTTATTTCCAGAGAACGTGGAACAGTTGTAGTAGTTAATTAATTGATTGATTTCCAGATGAAGTCTGTGGCGCACCTTCCTTGGCGGGCTTTCATGTATAAGGTGAGGCCCCAGAATGAAAATACCTACGATTTACTTGCTATATAGTTTTACTTGTTTTGCTATAGCTTTACTTGCTATAGTTTTGTCGTTCAGGGCCTCGCTGAAAATCACATTGTGACGTGAGCCCCCTTGTTAAAGTATTATTATTATTAAGTTTATTATTACATTATTACTGAAGAAAGATTACACTGGGAAAATTATGTAAATGATCGAGTGGACATACTGTAGTTGCTTAAGAAGGATATGTAGTTGGGAGGCAAGGATGATGTTGTGGATAATTGGACATTTCAGCCAGGAAGTTTTAGGTGGAGGTGATGCCCAGTTTGATGCCCTAATCTCTTGCATTCCTTCAGGCGTTCAACACCTTCATCAATGATGTGTTCGCGTTTATTATCCACATGCCAACAGCGCACAGACTGGCCTGTTTCAGGGACGACTTGGTGTTTGTGATCTACCTTTATCAGCGATGGTGAGTGATTAGACTGAAACAGTGTAGGGACCAGAAAGCACACAAACTCGATCAAAAGCATAACATAGAACAGAAACGAGCACAGCACATAACGTCACATCACGCCGTGGCATAGCGCAGCCACCAAGCCCACCTACAGCACTGCCAGTGCCGAGGATACTAAAGTTAAACAACTTACAGTACTGGCCAGGGAATAAGTGGTTCCGGGATGGGGGCGGGGGATATAGAGGATACTCCTATATGTGCTGCTTACAAGGGGTATCGTTTTAGTCGTGTATATATAGTGTGGTATATATTTTGTCTCCCAAAATTTGGATATAGGTCTGAAAGAGTGTGGAGAAATCGTATTTTTTGGTCTTGGTCTGAAATCTCTGAAATCGGGCAAGGGTTTCCAGAAGCAGGCGGCACATTCACACCCAGAACTATGAGAAATACCCCCCCCCCCCCCGTCGCCCCGCTCCACGTTCGACAGTGCTGAAAAAAACCGTGGCAAACAAAACATCAAGGCTTCATAAAGACATGTAGGTCAGGAGAGAAGGAATGCAACTGGATTTGATTCATTTCCTTCCCATAGGTTGTATCCGGTTGACATGAAGAGAGTGAACGAGTACGGAGTTTCCTATGAAGAGCAGGAAGCCAAAGAAGAAAAACCACACAAGGAGTGACATGCTAGATTTTAACCAGGCGGAGAATAAATAAAGAAACTAAAAACGTTGTCGTGCATCGTGTTTATCTGTTATTTGATGGGTCGATTTGTAACAGAGCCAGTTGCTTGTCTCGAGTGATCGTCCTTTCATCCTCTTGAGAATAACGAGGAATTGCGAAGTTAATGTCATGCAGGAAACGGAAGACATAACCCAGCTATTATTATTTGCATGCTATTTTCTTTTTTTATTTGGTGCTTTCCTTGTACTGTAATACTCTACATTGTGCATTCGTTTGTTTTTGCTGTATTTCAGATCATCGGCATAGCTGGAAAAACCCGAAAAAGACTTTGTTCTGGGGCCACAGTTTGGTTGCCATGCATTTGCGGGACAAGCTCAACCTTTTGCGCCGAAAGTCAAGGCAATCCTTTACTAGTTGTGTTTAACCAGTTTACTTATTTTTCCATGTCTTTGATTAATTGATTTTTCAACAACAAGAGCGAGAACGGTAAAACCGGCCCGCCCGGAAGTGAAAGCACCAATTCTGTGTCATGTGATCCCTGGAGCTGTAGTGCATGCTGGGAATCAATGTAAGCGCGGGATTTCCGCAACCTCGTTAGGAGTTTCCAATTCTTTGTTCCGAAAGCCAAGAAGAGGTAAGGCTAAATGAAGTTTTACTTGGATTGCTCCCGCGATTTGGTCTTTCAGCTAAGCACAAGTAGCAACGATCAACTTGATGTCACGCCAGAAAAGCCGTCGCCGGGATACTTCACAGGTATGTTGGTTTTGCCGTTCCGCTTAATTATCTCAGAAAAGGCCTCCGATCATATTAAACAGATAAGGACAGAAGTGTTGTCGTGAGGCCACTAATCCGTGCACTGACTGAACATGTAAACAAACAACCTGACATAAGTTAACGTTTTATACCAATTGTAAACAAGCCTGCTTTGTGTGCAGGTCAGTCAAATGAAAACGCTGGTTTATAGGCAGTCGGTATACACAAAATATGTCCGTACTCGTGCCAAAGTTCAGCGAAGGGTGATAGTCGTATAGTCTCAGTATAGTCACTTCTCTGTCTTTCACACGTGAACTGAATTGGAAATTGGAAATTGTTATTAAAAATCAAGTGGAATCCTGTGTTGCAATTTGTTCATTTTCTCTGAACCGGTTTGCTATGTGGAGATTCATTTCTCGACTTTTTCGTGTTTCTAACAGCTGTGTGTACAGTCCCACTCGACCTTCACTGAGCTGATTTCAAATCACATTGAAACCCCCCCCCCGGGGGGGTACTCCTATATATGAGCCATATAGGTATGTGCCGCCCCAAAGGGTATCATTTTCAGCATTTTAGTCTGAAATAGGGTATCGATTTTAGCATTTTAGTCTGAAATAGGGCCGGAGATTTTGATATTTGGTCTGAAATAGGGTCGAAAATTGCGCACTCTGGTGTGAAATAGGGTCGAAACTTACAAATTTTGGTCTGAAATACTGTCAAAAATTGCAAGTTTTGGTCTGAAATAGGGTAAGGGTTTTCAGTCCCGGGCGGCACTCTCCCACCCAAAATTTTGAGAAGTACCCCCCCCCCCCCCCCCGGGATCGATTGGCGGCCAGCCTGCAAACGGTCAGGGTGGGGGCTGGGGATTGTTTTGCGGCCTCTGAAATGTCGCCGGGGCAGTGGGGTTGGAGCGGTGTGAAAATCCGACCGAAAATCTTAGAAAACACAAATAGAAGTACCTGAGTGCGACAGAAAAGAAAGTAGAATAAACTGTGTGAGGATAAGAGACAAGAAAAAGAACGAGAGAGAAGGAAGAGGAAGAAAGAAGGAAAGAAAGACAAGAAAGACAAGAAGGAAACAAATGAAGGTGACGAAGTAGAAAAACAAGGATGATAAGGAAAGAAATGTAGTCGTCGGCCTGGAATTTTACATCTTAGCAGAAAGTCCCACCAAAATGTGAAGCGAGTAGACGCAACCTCGTCCTGCGAAGATTGTGACCAGAGGCATTAGTTGGGGTTGTCAGATGAAAAATCGCTCAAATCCACCCGGAACTGACACAAGGAATAAAAGCACACGTCAAAGAGCAAGTTGAGTGAAGTAGAATTATGTTTTTAAACATTTCTATTCTGACATCTAACCGAGTTGGGTGCCTGTGGTGTGACCGAGTTAATGTTTTACCATGCTGATCTTGTGATTTTGGCGTGACGCCGGTCGTTTCACCATCCTGTCGTAGCCATGTTGTTTCTAGCAGTCCTCCTGTGCTTCTCGCTTGCCACGGGATCTAATGGAACATTGTTGCCGATCTCCGTAAATCCTGAAAACCAGAGGTTTGTGGACGTAATGGGTCGCGAGATGTTTTTCCATGGAACGAATGTCGTGGTGAAGGAATTCCCTTGGCACCCGAAGACAGAAGGCTTTGACGTGGGCACGTTTTCTATCGAAGACATGAAACTGTTGAAGTCACTCGGGCTAAACGTGCTACGGCTTGGGTTCATGTGGCCAGGCTTAGAACCGACAAGAGGAAACTACAACAACACCTATTTGCAAGTCATGCAGAAGATTGTCAACATCTCGGTAGAATATGGCATTTACGTTCTACTGGACATGCACCAGGACGTGATGTCGCGCAAGTTTTGCGTGGAGGGATTCCCGTCTTGGGCCGCAAATCCAGGAAATGCGAAAAACTTTCCCGAACCTTTGCACGAGCCGTTTAAGTTAGACCCCAAGACCGGGCTTCCTAGTGACGAGGACTGCGCTAAATTTAGCTGGAGCACGTATTACTTTTCCGAAGCCGCTAGTGTCGCTTTTCAGAATCTTTACAACAATACGGATGGTCTTTTAGATAGCTGGGCTGCATTCTGGGCAAAAGCTGCCGAAGCCTTTAAGAACGCCGACAGTGTGATCGGGTATGAACTGATCAACGAACCTTGGGCGGGAGATATTTATGCAGATCCACTTCTGATGGTGCCAAAAGTGGCTGATAGGATCAACTCAAGTCCTGCGTACGAGGTAGTTAGCAAGGCTATCAGAGAGAAGGATTCAAAGCATTGCATATTCTTCGAGCCCGTTACTTGGGATGATTTTGGCGTGGGGTTCGAGTCAGTACCAGGCGGCGAATCATACAGGAACAGAAGTGTATTGAGTTATCATTACTACAAACTGCCGTCCTTATCACAAGGTATAAACTTCGAAGCGAGACGATTAGATCTGGAGCGCCTGAAGTGCGGTGGGATGCTCACAGAGTTCCTCACGACCGGAGACGAAATAGAATACATGGAGAAAACGATGGCAGCAGCCGACCAACACCTCGTTTCTTGGATCGGTTGGGATTACAAACCCTACCATCCAAAAAAACGCCTGAGTAAGCAAGACAAATGCTGCTATCTCTGGAACGAGCAAGGTCTGGATGCAACGTACGTCCAGAATACAAGTCGCACATACCCCCAGGCGGTCGCAGGGCACACGATCAAGTTCAGCTATGACCCCTCTAGTAAAGAGTTCGCCTTGGTGTATGAAATCTCCCAAAGCTGCATATCTAACCAGACGGTGATTTATTTGAACGAGGATATGCACTACCCCAGTGGATATGAAGTGCGACTTGACGCTCCCGCTTCACTCGTGACGTGGTCCTCTCCAGAAAAAAAACAAGTTGTCGTTGCTCATATCACTTACACCCCTCCAGAAACAAGTATTACCGTCAGTATCAGCAAGAAGCAGTGAGAAACGCTCTCTGGTTCTTTTGAAAAATCATTGAAATATCCTTCCAAAAGAGACTTGATTCGGTTAACGGAATCTTCGCCCTTTCAGCTCTCAGGCTCTTCATGGTCGTGATTTCTCTTGCATTCTTTAGCTGATTCAATCGAATAAAATATTGTCACGCCATATTTGCTTGTGTCACGCTAGTTAGTCTGTTGTATTTTCTGACGTGAAGTTTCCTGTACCGTAAATGCTTCAATGCCCCCCCCTGCTCTACGAGGTCGATTTGTTTTAATTATACCATTTGGGGGGGGGGGGGGGGCGGAGGAAGGACCGCCATAAAAAGGACGGGGATACTAAATTATGTTATAATAGAAGACATCCGTAAAATTACTTGACTCTCAGCTTGTGCATTGATAAATCTTTTTCTCGTGGGGTAAAATATTCCATTTTACGGACACTTGATTCCGAAACGATACCACGTCACATAAAACTGTCAGCGTTTGATGTTGAGCACCACAAGCGGTACGTTGGTACAATAGCCTGACTAAAACTTTTGAAATTGATTCGTAATAAACGATTATGAACTGAAAATTGAACTTAAAGTACGGGTTAAATTTAATCGAAAAGGAAACGACTTCCGCACTATGTCCGTGAAGGCTATATGCTAGTCGAAGCGAACGTGTCTCCATGCATTTTTAATGTTTTGTGTCTTCACCCTCCCACTAGCTATGGCAAATAATCCATTAGGAACGTGATAGGGAAAAAAACTCACAGGTAAACAGCGCAATGACAAAAGAGAGCAATAAAACTGCATCAAAAGCGCCATTCCTTGTTCGTAAACACCCAATGAGACGGCGGCTGTGAAAAAGGCTTCGCGCCATACATTGTTTATTAAAAAGACGAACTGGACAATTCGGCAACGTTTATGCTAACGGTGGACTTCTGTGTCAGAGAAGATTTTCGTATTTGGTTTTTAATTAACTATTCTCAATCATTCTAGAAGTTCTTCTCATATTGGCTCTTTTCGTTGATCGTATTACCAAACACACACCAATCCACCTATCACGCTCGTTCAACTGGTGATTCATTAATCGTATTTGCTCTTTATTTGAATTTCAAAATGTAAAATTGCTCTGTATTCAGAACCCTTAATGATGTTGTTTTAGACTGAATTCCTTTTAAATAAGTGATAACCCACAAAGAGGTCGAAGTTTCCAGATATATATGTGACTCAATGTTTTTATGAATTGCCTCGGATCTGCACCGCGAAATTGACCGTTTCAGTTGACCATTCCACTGCTGTATTTTTCCGTGTCCAAATTAAAGCTGCACGTGAAGAAATATAGGTCTTGTTAAGTACGCTCAAAACCAGCATGAAAGTGCTTATCTCTTTCTCTAAGGCTTTGCAGCCATTTATTGCCATACTCTTCTACTCTTCTCGTGTATTTATGCAAATGGTATACACTGATAATAGAATATTTTATCCCAATTCTATGTCCGTAACTGCGAATAGCACGTCAATTTTTAATAAGAAGGGCTTCATGAAGTCAAAGAAAATCAGCCAAACATTTTTAAAAACATTCAACTTCAAACAGGTCATTGCACGAAATAACTTTAAATACAAGGTATTACATATAATTATTATATTTTACACCAGTATTTTCTGCTGAATTGATGCTATAAACACAGTTGCTAAAGAACATAGACTATGGAACGGCACTTTGTCTTTGGTTTGAAAGGTTCTCAGTGTTGATCACGTCCCGTCGGGATTGCCCATTAAAGTTACGCTAGCTTGCGCCTGCGCGAACGTCTTTGCTTACGAGGAAGGACTCAGTGCTATTTCCTTGCATTCGTCCATAAACCGCCAAGCTCTGACTTCGTGCTTGTAGTTTGTGAGAAAGCTCCATGCTTAAACGTAATGTATGCATCTCAGAACACAGTAAGGTTTGAGCTTTCAGTGTCCGACAATGGTACATCTTTCGGTTTTCAAAAGGACTGAGTCCCTTTTTATGTTTCCGCAGTTTGTCTAGGACTTTTAAAATAAAATGCAAACTGCAATTTGGTATATGAAAGGTGTGCACCCACGGATGCATTATAGTTTATAAAGCAATTGATTTTTGACTGAAATTGTATTTTTGCCAAGAAACCTTAGTTACTCTCTTTCGCACCCAATGTTTTTTCCTCCCCGCATCTTTTCTTCTTAACGCGATGAAAGTATTTTCATACTCGTACCAAGCTCATACTGAATAAATGGTAACATTTCTCTGGGGAGAAAGAACATGCAAGGAACTCTAGTTTGCTCTAGTGGCTGGAGAAACGGTTTTTACATCAGTCAGGGAGCTAAATTGTTTGCCTTATCGCTGACACCGTGGTCAATATTGAAATTTGCCCAGTCCAGCTACAGCGTCACTGCCAACCGAAAGTTTTTCTTTTTTCTACCTATGGGACTTTTTTTAAGTGGGCAGACGGCGACATGAAAAATATATTTCTCAGTAAAAAAAAAAAAAAAAACAAACAAAAAAAAAACAGAGAGAGGGAGACGTTTTGGAAACCAAAAAAATGAGCGTGCGTAATTATGCAGTTTACTGTCAAAATGGGCGTTTCAATTTTTAAAAGCATAGTAAAGTTCTAAAAATATCGAAAAACAGGGAATCATGTGGCAAATTATATTTCTACAACAGACAGATGTTTTATATTTTTTCAAGGGTCGTTCTCTAGCGGAAATCTTACCAGGGGCCAATTTAAAGTCTGAAAGTATTTGAATTTGCGACAATGTTTTAATGTATGTTCGATGGACAGCAACCTAATTTTTTAGTCAGTATTTTTTTTCCTGTTTGCCGCATCCGGATTGTTCCAGATGACGTTTATCAAAGGCACATAAACAGCCCTTAGTTGGTGCTTTAATTGTTAAACGGTCCGATGTTTGCTTTGAAAAATTGCCGTCAATGTTCTGTTTGCACGAGTCGCCAAGCCAAGTCTTTATCACCCCGAAGCACATCAAATGCACATCAAAATTAAGATAAAGCCTTCAAGTTTCAGGCACCGTGCGAGTATTTTGACATAACGGCAGAACTTTAGAGAAATAAATGAAAACATACCGGCTCCCAGTCATTTTTCGTATATTTGCGGGAGCGGAAATGGCGACGCGACAGGGAGCGCGGTCAATCGATACAGAGTATTTCTTCACACATTTTTTGCCATGTTGATTTTGACAGTGAGCACATCCGTTGACACAAAGTGAATGACGTGTTCTATTCTTTTGCACATCGCTAATTTCTCTGAGCTTGTTGTCTTTTTCCCTCCCTCTTGTCCTATTATTTCTTGAGCTTACTGACGAATAAAACATTAGGCATTTTATGATTTTGAGCTCAGTATTTTTTACAAATGTTCCGTTTGCTAAGGTATAGAATTACCATACGTCTATTTTGCATATTCAAGTCCCACGCAATTTAGCTGAACGGGTGCAACGCAGGTTTTCTTGAACCTCGAACAGTTGGCCGGTCATCGGTTGTTATGAGTATTTGCGGTCCGGATACTCGAATTCAAGGGGCATTATTTTGGGGTAACGGATGAAGTAACATGGCGTTCTTATCTCTGTTGTTATTCCTCGGATTATCTCACCTTTTGCAAAAGGTTCCTAGCATTTTGCGTCAATTGAGAATGTTACAGACAGACGTTTTAGAGTTTTACATTTACACATTTCCTGATTTTTTTTGTAGGGTCCTTACCTGGTTAAAGCGGAAAACATCATTGTAAACGGTACGTATATGCAGACCTTCGCATTTTGTTCCATGGAAAGGTCCTTTTCTGCTGTCGCCTTAAACTTTATTGTTCAGACGTGCTAACTTGGGTCCAAATGCGTTATAGTTTGCTCGTAAAAATTGTCACTAATTGCTTTGCTGCGGATGTTCCACACAAAGGCCGGGCAAAAGATATGTATGATTTGGAACTGATGTTCAATTCTTCAATGCCAATTTTTTGTAAGATATTTTATAAATGTCAATAAGTGGTTCATAAACGGATTAGTTTGCATCTTCCCGACAGCTAAACTCGCAGCCCAGCTATAGGATGTTGCAAATTTAGGCAAAATAAGAATATCCACAACCTTTGGTCAGAAACATTGAATTATTATTGACCCATCTGCTGATTTCACGACTTGAAACTAACTCTTTGAGAAAAAAATTGGAACTTGAAAATACAGATTAATTTCTGCAGTATCCCGTCATCTTCGTTTTTATTTGTAAAACGAAATGTCTCCTGATAGAACTTTGGCAAGAACATAGCGGCGAAATTTCTGGTAAAACTGACTTCTCTCTCTTAATTGTCGGCCTTGATAATCAAAGCGGTGTGCACCAGCCTCAACCATAATTTTAAAAGCTGCGATTTATCAGCAGCAAATTAGCTCAGAAAAGGAAGAAATCACACAATTGTGACGGCAGAAGCTACACTAAGCCTAGATGGTTAACTATAGATTTCAACACACGTCCGATTTGACTTTATAGTCAAAATACAATCTTGCAGGTAAATTAGAAAGTAATCTTATATTCTTCATTGCCGATGTTGACATCTCCTTGCATGGAAATATTAAATAAAAACTGTGCATGCAAATAAGATTGATGCTTGTTTTGTCCCAAAACTGGGCATATGTCTCTGGAAAAGAAAATTTTGCTGTTGAGACTGATTGTAGAGCTCGCAGTATGATTTTGTCTGAAATTTAATATTTTAGTGCTCGAGCAACAGTCAAGAGAAACTCAGTACTTGGAATGGGCAACAGTAGTTCCCCGAAACAATTACACTTCATTTTCGGCTGACAGAAGTTGTTTTAGTCCGTTTGGTCCTTGATTGTTTTGAAAGGAAAGAGAAGGAAAGCCTCAAGAATCTCCGCGATCTTTTCAGAACCATTGCAGATTATTCTGAATTGGTTTTGCGCACCACTTGCCACCCTTTTATGATGATCTACTAAATTAAAACCACTTCTTGAATAGCGACGTTATTGCCTTTATTACAATCGTCGGTAAAACGACGCTTAAAAACTCTTTTTTGAAGTTCTGAAAGCAAGACAAAAATCGAAAACAAGTCGAGCTATATCTAACGTCAAAGTACACATCACGTGATGGATTATTTATATTTTGTAATATTTGATATATTATTTGTAATATTTGATACCACCCGAGCTAAACACAATAGAAAATATGTATTTTGGGTAACGAATCTAGGCTTGTGTGATAAATATGTTTTATCGGATTGCTGAACATCCACACAGCAATATGCTATTTATTTTATGTACTGAAAACCTTTATTGAGGAACTTAGTTTATAAGAGGCAGATACAGTTAACATGATCGTGTAGCACTTAAACATAGATACTTTCGCCAAAATCTTCGGCAAAGATGGCAGTTATTAGTGGCTCATGTTTGTCTTGCCTTAACGTTTTCAAGAAGTTATCCGCTCAAGTTGAAAATCACTAAACTAGTAAAATGTCCAGCAGACGACGTCGAAGAACAGGGACAATTTTTAAGTTTGTTGCACGTTCGTGGAACTAATGTCTCTGGTTTGACGGTGACACACCAATACAGAGACTATTTTCTACTTGGTTAGTTTGAAAAACTGCGAATACGATGCCGGGTTTAAATTCGCAACTAATGGTCCTCAATTTTAACTTATGTGCTACGCGCCTGAACTAGATTTTATGCACATGACTCTTCATCGACATACTGTATATTATTTATGTTTCGTTTCGACTGTGATAACAGAAACACCCCAAAAATATGTTCGCCAGCTACACAAGCAGTAATTAAACAAAGCTACAGATGTGATCATCTTTCGGTTGAAAATGTTCACTGAAACAGAGGGGTATACCTTCTTCAGAGCGTTGAAGCACTCAACTGTGGAAGACCATCTGATAATAACAGACTTGAATTTGGTAGATTGGCACGTACAACATCAAAATGGAGCGGTTCTCGATGCCCATGTATTAAAACCAATTCAAAACTATGCGCTAGTGCTTTTAAGAAACTACCAAGCACATTCTGGAGTTTGCTTCTTGATTGATGCCCTCGGATGGAAGATTTTCTTTCTGTTTGTCTCTCTCTATTTCCACTTTTCGCTCAACTCAACTGCACACAGAGCGAATGGTGGTCACCTCTTGGTCAAGGCCATTACCTTTTTTTGACTTAGTGGTCTCGTCATGTCTTATGCTGCAATAACTTCCCGAAGATATTGGCTTTCCTTATCTGTACTGCCTTAACGGGACACTTTTGATGTCCGTCCCACTTTGGAGTGTTTTTTCTTGAATGTCCTGTTTTGTTCGACTTTCTTCCAAATTCTCAAATTCTGGTTTCCTTGCGTTATGGACAGGAAGATAGGATGGGGCGGATCGATGGCGAATGCTTGCGTGGGATCAGTGGCTCTCTTTTCGATTGCTAAATATCTTGTGCTCAACATATTTTCCAATTTCGCATTTTCTCTTTGAAATCATAGTTTCATGCCTTCACCATTCTTTGTTCAGCAAATTCTTTCATCGCAGAACGTATTCTAGATAACATATCTACTAGGCAATAAGTCCATCGGAGTTACAGCTGATCCAACTACAATGATCTCCAGAAGAAGGTGGAAGCCCGAGCTTGATCATCGAAGCTGATGACAAGGAAATTTGACAATGAAGTAAACTTCATACAGCTTGTCGCGGCAAAAAATCCTTTATGTGCGATTTGGGTGATCTCTCCCGATCCGACAAAGACAACATTTCATCGTCTCGTTTACATTCCTCACGTTCACTTGGTGCTGGTCATTTTTGCCTTGTCAGACATTTTCGTCTTGAGATTTCCTCGCATGTCAGTACTAGATGGTCCACTGCAATCATTTTTGACTAAAAGTATTTCCTGACAAGGAGCCAACACTAATCGACTTATCTCCAGAGGGTGGTAGGGTATCCTTCTGTGCTCGCACTACATGGAAGGTAAAGACAAAGGTTGCTCAGCGTCTTTTTCTAAAATCTGGTTGAATAGAAATTTGACAAAAGTGGTTGCACAACACTGCGTCATGAGCGACTCGAGTGATCAAACCCCAAGCTGCAAAAAGTAACATTTCATTGTCCTTTTTGCACTGATTGTTGCATTCTTACATGATGGATGTCAGTTTCGCTTTTTCAAATCCACGATTTCAACTCGTGACTAATTTCTTCTGGGCTTAAGGTGCTTCTAGTAATTCTGCGCTCCAGAAAAAAAAAAAGAGCGATAATATGCAATTGCAATTGCCTTCAATGAGGGACAAGCAATATTGGCATAACCAAGCACTTATCAACAACTCTAGAAGTTTATCTGTGATTAAGTTGCCAGTTCTCAGACCAAACTTAGAATGACCTGCCTCATCATTATGTGAGAGGCTTGCTGGAAAGCACAGCCCTAAACCGCGATTACTGGATTGTCACTGACGGAATCAAATTATGGGTCCATTATTATGGTTTTGAATGAGATTTTCTGTGTTAAAAAGCTGATATAAGTTCACACATGGAGTCCCTCCTTAACTGTCTCCTGCTACATCGAGATATGACATTGTTGAAGCAAGGGGATGCCTTTGGAACTGCATCAGAAATGTATGATTACGTGCTTGTATAGTGCCAGTCATGGTAAATTGATTGCTAGAGGAGCTTTGACTCGTCATAACCCGGCACTTTAAGAGTGGACTGTGGCATCTTAGCATCAAGGGGAGGATTTAGGTCAGGGAGGGGCGCAGCTTCACAAGTAAACCAGTGGAATACCAGTGCTTCGAAACTAACTTTTTTTAGGTGTCAGGCTATTGGGCTTAAGTAGGTCTAAAAAAGCAGTAGCCCAAAACGACTTTTACCAGCCAGCCTGAAAAATTGGTAAATCGCATCCATGCAAAAAACATTCCATTTGGGTTGAAACTGCCTTTGTCGCTGTTCGTTGCATTTCTTTTCCTTTTTATCCTCCTTGTGGACCTATGGTGAAGCACCATCTGGGACTTCTGGCTCAGGATGACGCTTGCGTGGAGATTATGAGGCAAGAAAAGTCGAAATCTTCTTCATCTGGTCCCGCGAAAAAAACAGCAAGTCGGCTGCGTGTAACATTGAAGCGAGGACTAAACGTCATTCCAAGATGGCGCCCGTTTCGATCCTTCGATAGCGAATGCATGTTTGCCAGTTTTATTGATCAAACTTTACAACCTTAGTAGAGCCCAATAAAACTCTCAAAAAGAAAAATCATTCAGATATGTCTTGCGTTTGCTATGGGTTGATAATGTGTCCAAAAATAATCCAATGCAAATCATCGAAACAGTCCACTCTGACTAGGACCCCGTTACCACTTGGCGTCCTCTTGCAATGCGGAATTTCGTTCGCACTTGGACCAGGGTTTCTTGTACTCCGTTGTGCATCACATCGTCATGACAGCGCAGGACTATCAGCTTTGTCGGGTAGTAGGATGGGGACTTGGAATCATGTGGTAAAGGCGCATTGTCGATTCTGCCATGACAGCGCAGATTTAATCTTTACCTCGTGCATATTTATTGACAACTTCGTTTGCTTGAACTTTTCACTATTCTTTATCGAAGCTTGTGCCTCCTTGATCCACTCTTTCTTTCAGTAACACTTGTTTTTTCAGTGGTGAGTTCATCTTTCTTTGGCGTTGATTTCGCAAATTGGCATCTAATGTTGTGCACAAAACGTAGCAATCCCGTACCCAGACCCTCCGATGTCTTACGCGCATGCCCGACAAAATCAAAGGCTCTGGGAGAATCCATTTCAAAAGTCCGCGATTTTCGGACTTCCGGTTTTTCTGCGCATGCCCGTGGATAAATGGCAAGCCAGAATAATTTTTTATTTTTGCAGCTTTTATTGTTATGTATAGGGTTTGAAAGTGAATAAAACACCACTATATCGTTGAACGGAAACATCAAGTTTTAAAAAGTCAGACCGTGTTTTAATATCGACTTTTATTGCTTGTTAAGATGAACTGAATAATAAAAAGAACTGAAAAACAACGTGTTCGCAGCCTGTGCTGCGGGGTGGCCCTACAGTAACGTCAGGGCTTCAAGTCCCCTGGGGTTGGTAGTCAAGTTTTAACTTGGGAATATTACAACATCTCTCCCCTAATAGGATTCAATGTATCTTTGAGGTTTCTTGACTGGTTTTCCAGACTTTGTTGTGGTAGGTGAATGTTCCACTGTCTGTGGAGATTGCTCAGGTACTTCCAATGGTCTTGGTTCTGGTCTCACTGCATCAGGCGGCTTTGAATGCATAGGAGGATTACTTATCTGTGGACTCATAGGTCGGTCATTTGGAACTGAGATGAGCTGTCGCCTATTCCGTCTGAGGACACGGCCGCGTTCATCCTGCACTAGGTAAGACCTTGGTAAGATTTCAGCTTTACGCCACTCGTGATCCCTGTTTGGTCGAATCCGCACCTTATCTCCAACTGCAAGTGGAGGTAAGTCTCTACTTTGCTTGTCATAGTTCTTCTTGGAACTGTTCTGGCGATCTTGAAGTACTTTCGCAACTCGATCGGGCTCAACCACTTGTGGCTGTAAGAGACGTCGATGGGTCGGTATCATAGTGCGAGTTCGTTGACTCATCAGGAGCTGTGCAGGGGATACACAAATATCTTCGAAAGGTGTATTTCGATACTTCAAGAGCCCTTCAAATGGGTCTTTGTTGTCTGCTGCAGCTTTCTTCAGAATACGTTTTGCAGTTTGTACTGCCCGTTCTGCAGCACCATTGGATTGAGGATACTCTGGTGAGCTTGTTGTATGACGGAATCCCCACTCACTGTCAAATTGTTTGAACTGGTGTGTAGTGTTGAATAAATTCCTGGTATTGCTGTACTGAGAACCATTGTCACTCACCACCTCATCTGGAATTCCAAATCTTGCAAATATCTTCTTAAAGTTGTTGACGAGGCAAGTGGCAGTCTGCTGGCGAGGCAGTTCTATTTCAAAGTACTTTGAATAGAAGTCAGTGACCAGTAGGTATGTCTGACCAGCAAATTCAAAGAGGTCTGTCCCGACCACTTGCCATGATAATCCTGGAATGTCATGGGGATGCAATGATTCTTTCTGTTGTCTGTTGCGGAAGGCATTGCAGATGGGACAGGAACTGACTTTATCTTTGATTTGAGATGTAATTGAGGGCCAGAATACGTAATCTCGGGTAAAGCATAGACTTTTGCTTTCTCCCATATGTGCTCCATGGATTTCATCCCACACATCAGCTCTCAGTGATCTTGGGACAACTATTCTGTCAAGTTTAAATAGTAGTCCATCCTCTACACTGAGCTCTTCTCTGTAGCTCCAATACTCTTTGGCCAGTTCATCCACCTGGTCTTTCTCAGCAGGCCAACCTTTAGTGACATAGTCCATGACTACTCGTGAAGTCTCATCAGCACCTGAACTGTCTCTGAATCTCTGAAGTATGGTGGTTTCAAAACCAAGTTTCTCAATGAGATTGACTCCTATTACATCTTCAGGTGGGCTGGCTGGTTCAGTATCCTGGAGTGGTGCTCTGCTAAGACAGTCGGATAAGACCTGTTTCTTCCCAGGAACATATCGTACAGTGAGATCATACTTGGTCAGTTTCAGGAGCATCCTCTGTAGTCGGGGTGGGGCATCATTGAGTGGCTTTTTGAATATAGACTCCAGTGGTTTGTGATCCGTTTCCATAATGACCCTGCACCCATACATGTATATGTGAAATTTCTGTGCTCCCCATACAATAACCAACAGTTCTCTCTCAATATTTGCATACCTTGTCTCACAGGTAGTCAGTGTCTTTGAGCTGTATGCCACTGGTCTGCCCTCTTGCATGATCACTGCACCAAGTCCAGTGCTGCTGACATCCACATTTAGAACTGTCTCTTTGCTGTTGTCAAAGTATGCCAGCACAGGTGCGCTGGTGATGACTGTCTTCAGCTTACTGAAGGCCTCTTGTTGTGGTGTGTCCCACACAAATGCTGCACCTTTCTGGGTCAGTTGTGAAATGGGTCCTTGAAGATCAGCCCTGTGCTCAATGAATTTGCCTAGGTAGTTAAAAGTTCCCAATAACCGTAGCACGCCTTCCTTGACTGTTGGAGCTGGCATTTCGTTGATAGCTCTGATCTTCTCAGGATCTGGCTTTAATCCTTCAGCTGAAAGGACATGCCCAACATACCCTACTTCTGGAACTCTGAGTTTGAGTTTCTTAGGATTGAACTTCAAGCCCACTTCTCGACTCTTGTCGAGCACTTCCATCAGTTTCTGGTCAATGTCTCTTTGATTATCCCCATGTATCATTTCCACAGGAATTCCTGCAAAAAGTCAGAAGTCAAGAATAAAACACCACTATATCGTTGAACGGAAACATCAAGTTTTAAAAAGTCAGACCGTGTTTTAATATCAACTTTTATTGCTTGTTAAGATGAACTGAATAATAAAAAGAACTGAAAAACAACGTGTTCGCAGCCTGTGCTGCGGGGTGGCCCTACAGTAACGTCAGGGTTTCAAGTCCCCTGGGGGTGGTAGTCAAGTCTTAACTGGGGAATATTACAACAGACCGTCGAAGGATGTTCCGTTGCACGAACGGATTTTTTATACGACAAGTCCACCGATTGATCGACTGATTTTATCGATACTGCAAATACAGCAACTCTGTTAGCCTGGTCAGGTTAACATGCTCACGATGTACATATGAAGAATGCCGTACACATAATCTGTGCACGTATTGCGCACAAAGCAGTTGCACAGAAAACAAATTACCGCTTTAATAAATAAAGAGTGGTCACTGAGTTGGACTTATCGAAACGACAGCATATGGCACGGGTACAAATATCTGACTTGACACTTGTCGCTCTCAGCTGGTTCTTTAGGGACAGAAATGTGCTTCAAAGTTGCCTGAAGACATAATGTACTGACGGGAGGTTGCTTCAAAATTTGAAGTGCTAGATCGCGAAGGCCGCGTTTAACAACAATTGCCGGGGCCAGAATTTGGTTGCAAAGCCACCGTTGGGTCAAGCTGCAATCTGGAGAACTGCTTCATCTTGTTATCTTTGCTGCCTTATGCAGATGCAATCAACTGGGTCCCCGCAAACTTCATCGTCGCTGTGAAAGTTCCGCCGTCGTTGGTGCTGTTCCGGCTGTTTTGCGTTGTATTTAAAATAACCAATCAGGATCATCTAAAAAATCGGATTCTCCCAGAGCCTTTGATTTCGTCGGGCATGCGCGTAAGACATCGGAGGGTCTGGGTACGAGATTGAAAACGTAGCACATACGCAGCTCTTAGTATCTTGTAACCTTCACTACCCTCTCGAGGCTGGAGTTGTGGCTGGTGGTAGTGCTGACGACGGTTACTGCAACACTTGCTTTGCTGGATTTCAACTCTTGGCTAACTTGGCCAGCAGAACGTTCTTTAACTGTTTCGGCCATTCTCTATCAGCCTTCAACAAGAAGAAAATACCACGCCACTACTTCTTGCTGTTCGCTAACTCGGTTGCCGGAGCTCTCCGTGATGCAATGTCTGTTGGATTTCTTGGGTGGGGCAGTACTTCCATGATTGCACTGGGTCGTTTTCCGAGTCTCTGTCACTCGGTTCTGCACAAACTGCTTGTGTATCTTATTCTTTGCGGGTTGATCTTGGGCTGATGTGTCGACTCTCAATGTATGTGTTGAGTTGACGCTAACTATACACTCTGGGCTACACTTGCAGTTCAGGTCGACTGGTCCTGACACAACCGTCTGCACCAATGAGAACAATAGCTTCAACTTCATTTGAAGTAGCAGGTATGTCTGCTAGCTGCAATCCTTGCAGGTGCGGATATTTGCCATGTTAATTCCACTGCTTGGTTACTTGAGGCAGTGCAAGTGGTGGGTACACTGTAGGCATTTACGTAAAGCTCCATGCCATCAAATCTGGCAATGGATAGTTGTACTAAATCACAATTTCTCAATTTGGGAGACTCATCATCAAGTGTCTTGATCTTTCTCTCGGTTCTATAGCTCATTTAGGCAGCAGCCAAGGAAATTTCTCTGAATAAGAGAAAGACCTTAGTTTTGGAGGAGGCAGTGTGGCCCAGTGGTTAGAGCGCCGGACTTGAAATCCGGAGGTCTCAGGTTCAAGTCCCTCTCTGGCCACTAGCTGAATTTGCAACACGGTAGCCCCGAGTTCAAATCCTCGGCCACACTATGTAAATAGCCAACTGGTTAGCCTCAGACCAGTTGGGATTCTTAATGAATTTGCCTTAAGTTTATGATATTTCGTTTCTGCATTTTCAAGTCTCCCCGTTTAGCACGGCAGTGCTAAATACATTGAGACTTAAATAAAGTGATTTATTTTATTTTTATTTTATTTTATTCTTACCACATGACCAAATCTAAAGCACACAAAACAACACTTTCCTTTCGTTCGAAAGGCTCGACGGGTTGTCACATGGGTTACCATGTTGCATTTGACTGAGGGGTGCTATTTACTGCAGAAGGTGCAGGACCGACCAGTAGACATGGCGGTGCAGAAAAAATAATAATTCGATGACTATGACCAAGAGTTCATGGGTGTCTCTGGATCATCCCGGACTGCTCTGCATCTCGATGCGTTCAAAAACACGAAGAATCCAGATTAGGTCGCCCTAAACCAAAAAAGCGAAATCTTTACGTGAACAGGCCCTTAATTTGTTGGCTTTGACTACACAATTGTGTCGTTATCTTTTTAGGTACAGGCTGTGATGCGATGAAGTCGGTTCTATAGCTCAATTAGGCAGCAACCTAGGAAATTGCTCTCAATAAGAGAAAGGCCTTAGCCTTTAGTTAATGGACAAATTACAAAGGTATATATTCATTTGACTGCTGGCAACTCCGGACCAAAATCCACCACATGCAAAGCATTGCATACTCGCATACATACCTCCATGTATACAAGCAATGCTACAAGCAATAAAGTACACAATTATGTATAGATTATATAATTTGTACATATTATTTGCAATAAATATAGTTAAATAAACTTTCATTCATGCAAGTATATACATTCAAAAGTGCTTACATTCTTTTGTCCCGACCAAACGCCCAGTCATTTTCTTATCAGAAAACAAAACCATTAATCCGATCACCCCGTTAAAGCGACCAACGATCACTTTATTGGAAATCCAAACAGTTAACGAAATGCATCGATCAAAATGAGGCCGAGTGATGACGTACAAGAACTCATCGTGCAGAATTTGATTACACATCCGGGAACTATTGTGGACGCCGGCGCCAAATTTGAAAGCTAATTAGGCAAACATCGCTCGGAACAATAAGGAAAATGGTCGAAAACGGCCGAGGTGGCATCACGTTTTGCAATCCGTAATTCGCAGTAGTCTTTTACAATATGGCATTTTTAATAGAGAGGCCAAGAAAAAATTATTGCCGAGTCTACGTCTTCTCCCGTTCCTGGAACTATTTTAAAAATGGTATTGGATTTTGATTATTTCACCATCCAGCTGGTATGGTAAATCGCTTCTGTTGCATCTTGAGTAGGAACATCTCTTGAAAGCATTGATTAATTTTCAGTTTACGATATTGCTTTGGTTGTGTGGGGTTTGAAGACGTCTCTTGCGAAGTTTTGTGGGGTAAGAGTGATTAGAAGTATTTTATTTTATTTTTAAAATGCATAAAATGCATAAAATGTATCCAGGTTGCTTTGGGTTTTAAGCGCTTTTGGAAACTCCCAGGAGTACTCATTTTGAATTACGCGCGGTGTAATCAATGGTCTTAGCCCCGCCTCCGCAAGCAATAGCACGCATACCGCCGCAATTTGCATAGAAATTTAAGTGCTTGTGTAAAGATGCACAACATTTAAATAGGTCTTGACATTGGGAAAAGAAATCAAATCGAGGTGCCTGCGTGACAAAGACGCGGTGAACCTGTAACACTTAAATAACAAGACAGGCCCGTGGCCAGTGCGCTTGTGACGTCATTAGTACAATGAATAGAGACACGCGGGGTCCCGGGAGAGGAACTTTTGTCGTGCGTTTATATGCAAAAGATATTATAGCCGAGTCAGTTTTTGCACATGACGGATCCAAGAGCTCCCTTTATTTTTCTTGCCCTCTTTTCTTCTAATTTCGGTCAAACAGATATTCACGAAAAAGTGCATTATAATAATTGAGAGAAAACAATTATCGAAGGCCCCGTAGGAATATTCTTCGTTTGCAACATCCCAGTTTTCATTGCTTTCCGATGCACGTGACAGTACTTGTGTGACGCTTGCTATACAACCTGGCAACCTTGTTGAGTGAATTTTCAAGCTGATATGTTTTGTGGAGGAACTGTGACAACACGTGTTGTCATTTTGTAATGGGATTGACTGGGGAATACCCGACATCTTAAGTAGCTGTAAGACAGCGTAATAGCCTTATCTCATCTTCCCAGCGTGTGCATCATGTTCAAGTAGCTGTAGCACATTAAAACATGACACTTCCCATGATGAAATTACTTCGTATGAAAAAGCCATCTCAGACGTTACGCATCCTACATGTACAAGTCTGATCACTAATATGTTCAAGACTGCTATGCATTAAGCTTTAACGCAAAATTCTGGGTCGATACGAAATTAATCTCTATCGGAAGCTGCAGACGTTTGAATACCGTGACAACAAAGGCGTGCATCACGGGCTTGTGGAGCGAACATTACGGCTCGGATAGTCGGATATCAACCTTGAGCTTTTGAAGACTTCGAGGTATTCAGTGACAAATATTCTCGATGTAATCGCCTGCCGGTCTTTCCTGCTTTTGTTAAAGCGGCGTGAGTGAAAGCTAAGTAGCTGATGATTCGGGATTTCCCGTTCTATGATATTATGCTCGTGACATTTCATTGACAGATCTTGTATCTTAATCTCGCGTGATATTTGCCTCAAACCTATTAGTAATTCAATATCCTCAGACAATAAACAAAGAACCTTTACTGCACGCAAAACGAAGTTAAACGCCGACTGCTCGTATACGCCGCGCGTTACACAAAGCCGCAGAGTTTCCGACAAAGGGAGACGCTCTGCCCGCAGGGAAAAGTTCAAGTTCTATCAAGTTTCGACACGTCTTCTACTACTTATTCGATGTTCTTTCACACAATTATTGCTCAGAACACAGATACATTGGTTGAAGCGGTATCTATAATCGAGCATTTGCAAAACACAACCCTTCGTACTTTACGGGGGTCCCGCTGGTAACACATCAAGCATTTGTGTACGGCTATTTTCAAGTCTTCCGACGCTTAAAAACAATGCAAGCCAAAATCGCTCTTAAAGTATGGCTTCCGTGCATCCAGAAAGCCAACCGATGATCGTTTTGTTTGGATCAACAACTGAAGAACCGGAATTTTTTCTATATCCCTTGACAGAGAAAACCCATTGTACTTGGTTCTGTGATTTTGATCTCTGAATACGTCTGATCTTGCAATGCCTGTGTTTTAACACATTTTAAAATACAAACGTATCTTAGCACCTCGGTTACTTTTGGCAATCTTCTTTTTGAGCTTCTAGCTTTCTCGCAGCGATGGTTTATTGATCCTAATTTTCTCTTTCCATTTCCATCTGTGGCTTTTTATTGTTTCCATGTTGTTTACATGCACGTTCACGGAATGCATTAGCATTGTGAAGTACGTAAGCTCGGGTATAATCATGAACTTTTGACGACTTTGGGACATTCTTTGAAATGTATTCTCGTATTAGTCGCCTGCTTTTTCTACTCTTGTTCAAAATGCGTGAAAGGTTATTTCAAGGGTACGTGGCTCGGCTCACGACTTCGTCTTGGAGGACTTCGGTTTTCTTTCACATAAACATTTGTGGGAATACAATAAAACTGAGCGAAGCGAGATCTACCAACGGTCACTTTTTCCTCAGCCATTTCCCAATTTTCAAATAATAACGCCATCTGTTCCACTGATTGTTTGACCTTCATGGCACCGAGCCAAAATGTCGCAACAACAACATAAATGCACAGCAGAGTGAAATTTTGATCCCAAACAAAAGTCAGATTTTCTGACGCTTTACTTGTATCAGCAAGAATAATACAAAGTAAAAGAATACAAATTACCTTCAAGTTCACCCTCATACTAAACAGTTCCATATAATCCGCTATCAAGCGCTTGTCAAGAATCGCCGTCTTTACACAGGTTCTCGTCTTTGTATCTCGAGCGCCTTCGTTCAGCTTGTTCCTTCAAGTTCTCAAGGTTCTGGATATCAGATTCTTCGTACATTTCTGTACAGTTGTGCATAGTTATGCAGTTCATTGATAAGTTCAATGCATTTGCTTTCATGGCTTTCAATATGGCTTTTGAGTCTGAACGGACCGACCTAAGCCAAAACTGCTCAATGAAATTTAGTATGGGTCTACCGCAGCCGGCGTATGCGTTTGTAAGTAAGATGAGCGGTCCATAAAATAATCCACAGAGCCAACTAAGGCAAGCAACTTGCTGTCTTCAAAATGGCGAAACTGCTCGCCCGCCAAGTCACTTGATCACAACGTCGTCACAAATCACATGATAATATGAACCAATCACCGCATGCAGATTTCTAACCCAGAAAAAAAGAAAAAAAGAAATTGTTCCATTTTAAAGCTTGTGTCGTCACAAGCAATAATAGTGGCACAAGAGCGCTTCTCTTGAATACGAAAAGCTATCGATTTTAGAGCAAAAGGCCTTCTACCCGCGTGCCCGCGCACCGACATGCGTGCTGAGAGAAATATTCGCTATGGCTGCATTGCCGACTGGGCTCTAATAAAAAGGCGGTACGGACGTTTGTCAAAGGGGAATTCGAGAACAGCAAATAACTCTCCAAAGTAACTTACCAGACACAAAAAGTGGCCCGAAGCCAGTCGAAGCTCACAGTTTCTTTTTCTTTTTCTTTTTTTTTTTTTTTGTTTTCGAACCGGTTGGAAGTTGCTGTAGTGTGCTGGCTGTGAAAGTAACATGCAAAACTAGGAGAGCTCGAGATCATTGTTTTGAAGCAAAATACTTTTATCAGTTAAATCTTGTTTTTAAAACTCAGTTTTGCTCGACGTGTATCCATTGCAATAAAGTGCATTTGCATTCCGGATAATTTTATTATACTTGTCACGACGTCCTTTGAAAGAGAGCCAGCCACAAAGTTGGACCCTACCCCAATGTTAATACAACCAGATTTTTATGGCCCGTCCCATTCTGTTTATTTTCACAGATGAAGAGTTGACTGTTTCCTCTGGACAAAGTTTGATCGTCAACACAACGGCAGGGAGAGCACATTTGAACAATACTTCAATCAATCTTTACAATCTTTCTATTGTGGGACATTCCCTCAATAAATGGAACTACGCGGTTGCCCACTTGGTGTTTACAGGGAATATTGTTTTTGAGAAAGGCTCGACCGTAAATGTGACAGGCTCAAATGCACTTTCCATTGAGAGCAGGAAAGGAAGCATTGCTGTGAGTACTTCGATAAATATGACGTGCACAACAACTAAGATGGACAACGAGACGTGTCTTGGGGGTTACGGCGTGTCAGTTTCACCAATAACCAATACGGAAGGGCGGGATATATATCCAGGTGCGTATATTACGTGCTACTGGTAGTTTGTATTAGTATTGTACACTGCAATATATAAGACAAGATGGACAGTACGCTCGGTCTGATTACAGTCAAACCTGTATTAAGCAGACACCCTTTATTCAGCGGACAATCCCTATGATTTATTCAGTTTTCAGATATTGTGAATGTTATCTTATCGTTTGAAACGTACACCTCTATCAAGCGGACGCGGACATATTTCGTTCAGTTCCAATGGGTAACTTTATTTTATTATTGTCACTGGACAGTCTGAATTGATACTTTTCATTCCCTTCCGGAAACGTCCAAAAGGAAAGTTGCACTCGTTGCACCGCGGCAGCAACAAACACGCATACTTTAAATGACTCTTTTTCAAGTGAACCATAGCCAATTGCACTTTAAGTAATATTTTTGGCCACACACTCATAGCTATTTTTAGCGGGCCTGTATTAAGACACTTCACAATTCCCCAAGGGTGTCCGCGTAATGGAGGTTTGACTGTAAGTGCCGCGTGCATTGTACCTCAACATGACGCCAGTCTGGCATTCAGATCAAACCACCTTTTTTTCCGTATTTTTTGCCTTCTTTATCCCTACTCCCGAAACAAACGAACTTTGAATGAAACTTGAACGCCTTAATGCAGACTACTCAATCGATAACACCGTGACATCACGGGACCGCTGAAACTAACGCATTTGCGTGAGCAATCTGGGAGTCCAGGAACGCGCTCTACCGAGAAAATTGAAATCTAATGTCTTCTTAAAGGGCTGGAAATGTATCGAAAGTTGTGAAGCATCAAAGAAGTTATAAATCTATGTGGACTAAAAATAACGTTTTTTTAATAAAGAATTAAAGTTACCCTGCAATGCAATGTATTTCTGAACTCAATACTTGGCTCACATTGTTTAAAAATGAACAACTCTTCTTCCTCCAAGAAACAGTGAAACAATCCATAATATATTCTAATAGCTGCCCGCGATCAAATATAACGTGTGTCATGAAATATCATGAAATGAAGGCAGGTTTTCTGTTTTTGTTCCGGATCAGTGTTCAGTTGTCCGATTGGCAAAACCTTGCTTTCATTATCATCGAAAAAAACCACGTCAGTCTTAATCGTGGAACAACGAGTACCGATTTTCGTCGGCTCTACTGATTGCTGGATTAACAAGACAAAGCGTCGTAGACAGTCATGATTGATTTATCACGTTCTTCACAGGCTCCGGCAAGTAATAAGATTGCATCACCGTCATCTCCAGCTGAGCCTTTAAACACGAAGACGCGCTATAAAAGGGAATGCTCCGCCCCCTAATTAGTATTCAAATGGCTGCCAACGGTCAAAATGCTCTCCGAGAAATTCAAATAAAAACTAACAATCTGCCTTGATTCCATCTCTTAGACTAAAGAAATGGAAGCTCTTTACTGATTATAAAGCATCTGTGAAGTTTTACGCCCGTTTATTGACTTTTTACATCACTAGGAGAACAGCCGTTGTACGATTCAAATTTCGCGCTTCGAACTTCTTCGTCTCGGGGTTCTTCTTCGGCCTTCTGAGCCTTCTATCGCTAGATATGCTAAGAAGCAGTGTTTTCATGATATTATGCGCGGACATCTAAATTGTAATTGCGCAAAAATATAATGTAGCATTGTGTCGAGCAACGAGAGTTACAATTATCGCTCGATCAACGCTACAGCGATAGTTGTTGCTTCCGTTTCTCTTCGGCAACGACTCTTTGCTTTCCTGGATTTGTTTTTCTCGATGTGGCGACCAGTAATCATTCTACAGCAGGGAGGAAACGTCGATCGGCTGAAGAACGCCGCGGGTTATACTTTTCAGTCGATCAACATCAAGCTGAGCTGCAAGAGAATCATTTCATGGCGACTTTTTGACGGATTTTAAAATTCAGTAGACGGAATATCGACAAGAATTTATCGCTAGACGTGTTCGGTGGGATTTGACGGAGTTCTGACCATTCTGAACGTATTTATTGGGCTTTGAGCTAAGACCGTTGGTAATCGGAAACTCCAGCCGTGTTGTTTTCACACGGCTTCCCTTCCGTGTAAAGCTGGCTAAAATGTCTCAAAATCCCACCAGAGACACAGGTAATCCGGGTAAGCGTTAATCTAGGCTTTACTTTATACATTAAAATCGTTTACTTGCGGTCTTGTGAAATTTCCATGCATATTTGCGTCGGCTCGGGCGCCTGTGTCGAAAATTTATTTTGAAGTGGCAAGACGTTGACCTTTTCTGTTTACCGATAACCTCAGCATCACATTCCTCCATCATTTCAACATCTGAATTCTTATATTTACAACGGTATATCCTGAACTCTACAGATTCACACGTATAATGGCAAATGACGGAACAATTTTTATTTCACAGAGAGATCCCATAAGAGCGTCCGGCACGGACGGCGGTTGATTGACAACTGAAGGCGAGAAACCTTAGGCACCTCTTCTTTCACCGCGTCTTCGTGATTAACGCTCCAGTATCGACATCATCACCGTCAGGAGTTTGTCTCAAGTAAATGCGATTCTGTTAAATAGTTTCGTCCGTTTAGAACCTTTACCCTTTTACTTTTGTCGAGTGCCATTTGTCAGCAGTGCCTCTTTCGAACACACGATTCTGTGGATGCTAGCCACGCCGCATAAAAGACGAAAAAACGTAAAATAATACATACTATCTTTTAGAAATACATAAAAATATTCACACTAAATTAAATGTAGACCAGGTAAATTTAATTCGCCTCACTCAAAAACGTCAACAAAAATTTACAAGTCTTATGAAAAGAATGTGATCCAGAAAAAGAACACATTCTTGCAGTGGTCATTTCTTTGGATAGTGTACTAACGGAACATCAAAATTCCGGAATCAAGATATTGCCATCCCTTCTTAAATAATATGGAGACCACACCTTCAGTGCTCCTTGTGGAAATCAGTCATGGAGTGCTAGAAAGTGAAACTTTAACCTCCTTTTCAGCACCAACTTCAGAATCCCTCTGCATTAAAGAAGAATCGACAACAAGCTTTAACAATTTATTTTTAATCATCTTTGAAAAGAAACTTCAAAACCGCAGCAATCAAAGTAATAATATTGCACACCAAATGATAAGATGAACAAGAACATGATTGCATAATTATTTTTGGGATTGCAGCACTTTTGCAATAATTCTTGTCGTTGTCTGTTATCAGAATGAAACTCCCATTTACAGTCCCGAGATCCTGTTCAATTAAACAGTCACTCGCCAAGCTCGACATTAAGGTTTTAGATTGGTTGCCCTCGGGACTGTAGACTGACGTTACGTAGTTTCTGGTTGCCCGTACATAATTACCTGAATTTGCCTGCCCGACCAAATTTTTTAGTTGTTCCGGGCATGGCGGGCAACCGTTAATGTCGAGTACTGTACTGCATCAACAATTCTTTTTTATAAGTGCTTCAACAAAAATATCTCGCATTGCCACAACTACATATTTTTTGGAGCAAAAAATCGCCATATTTTTACATCTGAATGTTCCACATAAAAGCACACAACGCTTTGACTTCCAACGCAATGTTCTAAAACAGGTCACCTGGGCTATATGCTACCAATAGTTGCACACGAAGTTACTGTACATGAAGGAGAGATTTTTGAAGAATAAAAGTGACTAACGGGACCTCCGTAAAATACGGTAATCGAAATTTTTCCTTTTTTTTTCTTTTTTTCCTTTTTGAATTCTATTTTGAGCATCTCGAATGCCGTTTACAGTGTCAAAGTACAAACTTCTGTAGTGCATGTACCACTCGACCGTACTTGCCTCGTCGAACCACCGATAGACATCGACCGATAGACATCAAAATCTCCCCGTTTTTTGAACATGCGGCAGCATCAGCCCGCCATCCAGTCACCTGAAAGCTGAAATTCTCTTTCTAAACTCAAACGGAATTCTCACCTTCAGAAGTCGCGTCCTCGGCTTGAAAGAAAGGCAAAGGTCGAGACGATTTCTGGCTTGTTTGTGCCGGCGGTTCAGTTCGACTTGTGCGATAATTTGTTGCGTCAGAAATCCAAATCAACACACATTTACTTATTACCGCTTTAACTTGTCCATATAAGAAATAAGGAGGCCTGGGAAATAGCGTTACACACACACACACACACACACACACACACATGAGCCAGGTCCGGTTGCTTAGCGTAATATTACCTACAGTACAAAAACACTAAACGATTATCAACATTAAATGCTTCTCAGGCGTACTTTGTTACCACTACTTCTGCGGCAGCTGACGTAGGGAGCAATCTGACAAACAAATCTGCGTTCTTCAAAAATTTCGGCACATGACAAATGAGGATCAGAATTATGTTGGATAAATCAGCCACAGGACCATTTTCATTTATACTTCTATGTGTTTTGTATTTTCTTGCATAAAGAAACCGCTCGAATTCCATGACGTTGGTTTCAGAGCAGCCTTAGCTCTGTCTTGGTCTGTGAACTCCGAAGGATAAGCAAAATAATAAAAACAAGACAGGCCCGTGGCCAGTGCGCTTGTGACGTCATTAGTACAATGAATAGAGACACGCGGGGTCCCGGGAGAGGAACTTTTGTCGTGCGTTTATATGCAAAAGATATTATAGCCGAGTCAGTTTTTGCACATGACGGATCCAAGAGCTCCCCTTATTTTTCTTGCCCTCTTTTCTTCTAATTTCGGTCAAACAGATATTCACGAAAAAGTGTATTATAATAATTGAGAGAAAACAATTATCGAAGGCCCCGTAGGAATATTCTTCGTTTGCAACAACCCAGTTTTCATAGCTCCCGACTCATGCCGGGTATGGTGTTTCATACGGAATAATATTTTCAATGAGTGATTTGCTTTTGCCTTGAGTGATCGTTTTTTCCGGGAGCATTTTGAACTTGCTTTCCGATGCACGTGACAGTACTTGTGTGACGCTTGCTATACAACCTGGCAACCTGGCAACCTTTAGCCATCTCTGTAGCACATTAAAACATGACACTTCCCATGATGAAATTACTTCGTATGAAAAAGACATCTCAGACGTTACGCATCCTACATGTACAAGTCTGATCACTAATATGTTCAAGACTGCTATGCATTAAGCTTTAACGCAAAATTCTGGGTCGATACGAAATTAATCTCTATCGGAAGCTGCAGACGTTTGAATACCGTGACAACAAAGGTGTGCATCACGGGCTTGTGGGGCGAACATTACGGCTCGGATAGTCGGATATCAACCTTGAGCTTTTGAAGACTTCGAGGTATTCAGTGACAAATATTCTCGATGTAATCGCCTGCCGGTCTTTCCTGCTTTTGTTAAAGCGGCGCGAGTGAAAGATAAGTAGCTGATGATTCGGGATTCCCCGTTCTATGATATTATGCTCGTGACATTTCATTGACAGATCTTGTATCTTAATCTCGCGTGATATTTGCCTCAAACCTATTAGTAACTCAGTATCCTCAGAAATAAACAAAGAACCTTTACTGCACGCAACACGAAGTTAAACGCCGACTGCTCGTATACGCCGCGCGTTACACAAAGCCGCAGAGTTTCCGACAAAGGGAGACGCTCTGCCCGCAGGGAAAAGTTCAAGTTCTATCAAGTTTCGACACGTCTTCTACTACTTATTCGATGTTCTTTCACACAAATATTGCTCAGAACACAGATACATTGGTTGAAGCGGTATCTATAATCGAGCATTTGCAAAACACAACCCTTCGTACTTTACGGGGGTCCCGCTGGTAACACATCAAGCATTTGTGTACGGCTATTTTCAAGTCTTCCGACGCTTAAAAACAATGCAAGCTAAAGTCGCTCTTAAAGTATGGCTTCCGTGCATCCAGAAAGCCAACCAATGATCGTTTTGTTTGGATCAACAACTGAAGAACCGGAATTTTTTTCTATATCCCTTGACAGAGAAAACAAATTGTACTTGGTTCTGTGATTTTGATCTCTGAATACGTCTGATCTTGCAATGCCTGTTTTTTAACACATTTTAAAATACAAACGTATCTTAGCACCTCGGTTACTTTTGGCAATCTTCTTTTTGAGCTTCTAGCTTTCTCGCAGCGATGGTTTATTGATCCTAATTTTCTCTTTCCATTTCCATCTGTGGCTTTTTATTGTTTCCATGTTGTTTACATGCACGTTCACGGAACGCATTAGCATTGTGAAGTACGTAAGCTCGGGTATAATCATGAACTTTTGACGACTTTGGGACATTCTTTGAAATGTATTCTCGTATTAGTCGCCTGCTTTTTCTACTCTTGTTCAAATTGCGTGAAAGGTTATTTCAAGGGTACGTGGCTCGGCTCACAACTTCGTCTTGGAGGACTTCGGTTTTCTTTCACATAAACATTTGTGGGAATACAATAAAACTGAACGAAGCGAGATCTACCAACGGTCACTTTTTCCTCAGCCATTTCCCAATTTTCAAATAATAACGCCATCTGTTCCACTGATTGTTTGACCTTCATGGCACCGAGCCAAAATGTCGCAACAACAACATAAATGCACAGCAGAGTGAAATTTTGATCCCAAACAAAAGTCAGATTTTCTGACGCTTTACTTGTATCAGCAAGAATAATACAAAGTAAAAGAATACAAAGTACCTTCAAGTTCACCCTCATACTAAACAGTTCCATATAATCCGCTATCAAGCGCTTGTCAAGAATCGAAGTTGCACAGGTTCTCGCTGTCTTTGTATCTCGAGCGCCTTCGTTCTGCTTGTTCCTTCAAGTTCTCAATGTTCTGGATATCAGATTCTTCGTACATCTCTGTACAGTTGTGCATAGTTATGCAGTTCATTGATAAGTTCATTGCATTTGCTTTCATGGCTTTCAATATGGCTTTTGAGGCTGAACGGACCGACCCAAGCTAAAACCGCTCAATGAAATTTAGTGTGGGTCTACCGCAGCCGGCGTATGCGTTTGTAAGTAAGATGAGCGGTCCATAAAATAATCCACAGAGCCAACTAAGGCAAGCAACTTGCTGTCTTCAAAATGGCGAAACTACTCGCCCGCCAAGTCACTTGATCACAACGTCATCACAAATCACATGATAATATGAACCAATCACCGCATGCAGATTTCTAACCCAGAAAAAAAAAAAGATTGTTCCAATTTAAAGCTTGTGTCGTCACAAGCAACTAGGCAGAGATGCCGTAGATTTGACCGGATTAACCACGTCTCTTTCAACTTTGATCTCTGTTACTTCCTGAACAAAAATCAAAGGACGCGCACGCCCAGAATCGGGACCTGCGCCATATTACAATACATTCATAAAGCGCAAGACATTTAATTGACGCTGACTAGTATATTATGTGTTAGAATGGCATAAGTCATAATTAGATAAGACTGGAATGGGTCATGCATTCTTAAGTTCTGGTGGCTTGTCGACCCAGCAGGCGTGACCCTTTTGTAGTACAACTTATCGCTTTTCATAAGGAGAGTACACGTATAAAGTAATTAACTGATGTTATTACTGTTTGACTCAATAAGGTTTAGGACCTGGACTAAATATCGACGAAAACAATTGGAGAAGCATAATTCCTGATACTAGCGGGGAGTGCATACCTTCTTCTGGTCACGGTGGTTATGGTGGATTCAATGGGAACCTCGATCAACTTGAAGTGCCTTTTTATGGAAGAAAACCAAACGATACTCTTGGTGGAAGTGGAGGTGGGTGTCAAGTAAGACTGATCAAGATCCAAATCAAAACGTCCATAATAATATGAAATTTGCTAATGTTAAAGTGAAAGTGGAAATGATTAAAGTAAAAAACTTGACCACAGTTTGGTTTTTCCATGTTTCTGTCAGGAGCATGTTTTAAACACAAAGGGAGAGCAGCAGGAGGAGGAGCGCTCGAGCTTGTGGCCCTAAAGGGGAGAATTACTATAAGTGAGTACGTTAAACTTAGGGTGATGGCCAGCGCAATGTTGCGTTTGTGCAGACGCAGCATCTGGTAGCCAGATTGTGTCGTGTGTAACATACTCTTTTCCTCCGAGCGAAGCGAGGGTAATAATCACGACACTAACGCTGCAAAATCGCCTTATTTGAAGACTCCAAGTGGGTCTCCATCTCGAAATTTAATGTTCGTCATTCAGTGTGTCAATCATACGAGCTACTTTTCAGGCCAGGTGCCTAAGGCAATGACGTAATAATAATTTCCGATTAGCGTCAAAGCGAGGTCAAAAAAGGCTTGAACGAAGCAGCAATTGTACGTAACTGCGTTCACGAAAATGAATTTGAAAAGTGGAAAACTTGAAACAGAACGGTCTTGCCTTCAAAAGAGAAGGGAACAGGCACGGGCAAGGCGGAATCGTGAAACGAGCGAACAGCGCCAAATACGTCTAGACGAAAGACGACAAGCATGTTATAACCGACAGCATCATGAACGGAAGCGTACCGAAGAAACGGCTCCGCAAAGGCAACAGCGCTTGAAAGCAAACCGGGAGATTCAGACGCCGTTTTGTGTTAAACTCACTCAGATACTTATTCAGAAAGGACAAGCAACAAAGTTTAGTCAGTGGAAATCGAACAATCACCTTGACAATTATATTCTACCCGTATCTTGTAACTCGATCACTTCAGGAATTAAAATCTTTATGCTGATCATTTTCCCTCGAAGTACTGTTTTAATAAACTTCTGTCGCCAGTTTCGGCTATCGTATTCGCTCGGAGCAATCGGAACTTGGAGTCTTGAATGATTTAGTCAGATGTCTTATTTTTTCTTTCAAGACTAAAACTGTAGCAAATGCTGTAATCTGACACGCGGTGATTGCAGCGAGAATCTTTCACAAGACCTTAGAAGTATGACTAGGTCTAAAGCCCGTGTATAATTTAAAGTAAACCGTTCAAGTTTTGCTTCGATTCTGGGAGAAATCATGCTGTTTTGAGCGGGTTCACAAACAAAACAATTCGAGCTCATTAAATATGCACACCTGAGTCTGGTGCATGCAGTCTAGAGTAAAACAAATCGCACAGGAAGCCTATCTAATTGTACTGCCTATGAATTTAAAATCGGAAAATCAGTGTTCCTTTTTTCCCGTACTACGACGGCCGACCAACTTCGTGAACGTGCTTGGCAGATTGTGTATGAATTAATTTGACGTGCCGACCGTGGGAAATACGTACTTCGTCATGCAATCGACTCTTTCGTCAACGCAAAAGTATAAACACCATTCTTTTTCTCCTTCCTTTACGTGTAGTACTTGAGGCTACTCTTGTTGGGAGTACCAAAGTAAAAGTCCCATCAATGGCGAAGCGAGGGAGTATCTGCGATTATCGTATTTCTAGTACGACAACAAAGTTAAACCCAATCGTAGTCAGCTTCGTTTCAATGACTAGGCTGCATTAGAACTGTGTATTACTCTCATTTCAGGTAAAGCAATTGATGCAAACGCTCAGAGTACGCCCGTCAATTGCAGCGGAGGATCTGGAGGATCAATTCGTTTAAAAGCAAGAGAGGTAAACATTTACGCTATGGTAGTCTAAGAAAGCAAAACGAAACGAAAAGGATAATACCTTCAGCTAAAAAAGAACAACAATTATGTCTAATGTTACTGTTGACCTTCTTACAACATATATCGTTTAAATACACTAGTACGTAGCATTAGTACAACACAAATGCGCTCTTATTGGCTACTCAATCTCGGAATACCAGGTACCATTCAGTTCCCGGCGACTTCCGGTTTGAAACAAATAGCGCCTGTTTTGCTGCTGTCACCGAAACAGGATTGTTTCGGTAAACAAGGCAGTTTTACCGGCAACACAAGAAAAGCTATAACCTTCGTTTTAGCAGTGTTCACTGGTCAGCTTTTGTGTTTCTTTTTGAAATTGGTACGAAGTGTTTATGTTTTGTTTTCTACGAGTGTCCATTTACGCAAGCTTGCATAAAGCTGAATGTTTTTCAACTCTAAGGTGAAGCATTTAATGTTTTGCAGAATGGTTTCAACAGCAAGAAAAAATTAAAGCTCTGCTAAAAGAAATGTGTCCGGCACAATTACACAAATTCCGTCAAAACTCTTACGCTGCTTTTGGGTGCGAATCGGTCTCGCGCGCGCAATCAGTAAAATTGCCTCAACTTTTTACCCATTTTTGTCAGAAATAAAAACACAAATAGGAGTCTGGCTATTAAACTTGTGTTGTATATACTAAAACCAATTATTCGTCGAACTCAGGAGGTGAATAGCGGTGTCTATTAGCGAGCTAAATATTTTATAACCTGGGAAAAAGTTACAAACTAATTTTTCAACCCAATGAAGACCAAATCACTACGGATTGCTTGTGTTAACGACTCACACAAATAGTTGGAAGAGCAGCTCGCGCATGCTCAACACACTGTAAAAGGGATTTCTGCCTCTAACCACTTTTCTTTTGGAGTAAGTTGAGCGAGGCTCAAGAAGGTGTCAAAAAGTGTCCCGGTTGTTTGTGCATACACCCGTCAATGATGTCAAAAAGCAAAAGTTGTAGTACCAAGGAGAGTTTTACTGACACGTTCCTAAATTAACGAATACAAGTATCGTTTATTTGTAAGGTTAACATTCAGTCGGGGGCGACTTTATCTGTGAACGGAGCGTCTCCACAACCTTCAAATATCAACCTTCATGGTGGAGCAGGCGGAGTCATTCAGATAATTGCATCATCGGGTGTAATTCACGATGGATCCAGACTGATGCTCGAAAAAGGAAAGAAGACATGTGAGGACGACCCAGAGGACTCCGAACATGGTTTTTTATTCATAAAAGGTATCTACAGTATAATTGCATTTACATGGAATGTTAATGAACTTGCTTCAAACTTTTCATTAGGGAGATCCAACTGAAGTAAACATTTGAAGATGGTAAATAACATGTAAAATTGAAACAGTGGGGAGAGTGATTGATTGCCGGCGATGTCCGGCTGCATTTTTTTTTTTTTGTTTAGAAAGTTTAGAAAATTAGAAATTATTTACTGCAATGAAACATAAATAAAATTTCCTACAAAATCATTATTAATTGAACATCTTTTGCGTTGGTAATCTTCATGACCAATAAAAACCGATAAAAACCCTAGATGAATTGCTCTTCGACTTGCCAATCCACATTCTTGCAATTGTGGTCACATGAAAACGCTGACATAGAACCAATTTGCATTTCCAGTCTTAGAAAAGTAAATGAGAAACAAACAGCAGTGGGTGGTGTCTGTTTCTACCAAAATTTATAGTTTTGGTCTGCATCAAGGAAAGGTTGGGTAGAGATGCAATGTGCTGACTGACGTGTATAGTACAAGCCTTAGTCAAAACACTTCCTCCAAGCGCCAGCCAGCACATTTATTTTTTGCGGCGTTAAGCATCCGCCTTTTATAGATACTGGGTGGAACTCCGCCTTACGGCCACTCTGTTTATACAGCCACCTCGTTACATACGGTAACATTTTATGTCCCGCGGAACAAACGCCCCTTCATTTATTTTTTATCTGAAAGCCAAGTTAATACGTATTATCGTATTAACGGAGTTCCACTTTAGAATGATTTTTGTGCGTTCACAAGCTTTATTCCAAATTTAGATTTCAAATTCATTTTATGACACATTATTTTGGGGAACAAATGATTACGTGACAGTTTGTTGCACCACGTTATTTTTGATTGTTTTAATTTCAGAGCCTAATGGAACGATCCACCGCAAAAATATTATGCACACGTTTCCTTCGAATGGAAATTTTTCGTGGGGCCCACAGAATCCAAATACACCACTACCATCACCATCTGCCTCTCTGGAGATAAACTCCACACCAACAATAGGTCGGTATCTCAATTATCTTAGACAGAATTGAGTTAGCTTTACTCTTAGCCTTTCCTAGTGTGGTTCAATGTAAGTGTCAGTTCTCAGTTTTTAGCACCGCTTTACTGAGTTGCTTGGAGCGCTTTAAGTCTAATTATATGTGGGTTGGCAGTAGTGTTGGTGTTTGGTGTTATCACAAGCAGCACACCAGCAAACAGCCACCAAGTCCTGTGACTAAATCTGATAAAGCCTCAATATGTGCATTATATGTTCTCTGGGGCGTGTTGTATCTTTTGTGTTTTCAGAGTCGAGCACAACGGTATCTAAAACTAAAAAATATAACCTCAAGCCTAACAGCATCTGTATCAACCACTTCAGGGTCGTAATCATCTGTAACAATCAACTCTTCAACAAAACCAGGTTCATATTAATATTAATATACTTGCATTACTAACTTTAGGTTTTACACTCAATAATGTTAGTCTCACTAGTCATTAAAATTTTAATGCTTGACAAGGTCAAATTTTTTACAACTTACTACTGTATAACTCATTTTAGCATTTAGCCTTTAATGCTTCAAAGATACTGTTAGCCATTTATAATTGTCATGCCTGCCAGTAAATTAGACTTCATCAATGAAAACAGTTTTGTTTTCTTGTGTATACTCTTTTGTGTTTTCATAACCTATTACAACCGTCACAGCGTCTAAAATTGAACTATTAACGTTTAATTTCCGTTTTCCGCGGCCAACAAACTCCAAGCTTGATTTCAACACTTACATCGTAACAATAAACTCTTGAACAAATATAGCTTCATGTTAAAATTACTTGTCACTACCAATTATGTTTACCCTTTGTAATGCTACAAAATTGATGTTAGTCTCACAAGTTAACAATATTTAACTATTAATTGTATAACCCTCCAACGAAAATATGTCCATATGACAATTATCTAGAGCTACTTTGTTTGTTATTTTAAGAGGTGCTTTGATACTTATGCGAAGAATAATCACACTGTATTATCAGGCAGTCTATGGAAGGGAGCTTGGACCAAAAACGGGTCCTGAAGTATTCATTGTTCCTTTATTTATTCCCATACGCCAGTTTACTTGACAAGTAAACTATATACATGTTATCTTCGTATCTTTAGTTAACAGTTCTGGTGTTACGCCCAGCTACACAACCTCAGCACCCACCAATTTTACCCAGGAGCTTTTGAAGCAGACTAAGGTAATGAACGTTTTTTAACCTTCTTGATTGTACCTGGTTGAAACGAGTTAAACGAAAATTCAAACAACACATTCTAATTATTGATTTATTTATTTATTCCACCATCGGGGACAGAATGATTGAAATCATATTCCGTTCATTCCGAGATCAATGTCACCCAAAAGAACAAGTCGTCGTCTTTTTCGTGTAGTCCCAGAATAACACAGTCAAATGTGAAAGGGATGAATGAGAGAAGAGGAAACACTAATTGGAAAAAAATGTTACACCGCGAGTGGAATCTCAGACAGAAAAGTTAAAATTATTTTAAGTTTTAAAGCACATATACACAGACATACTGGACGCTGCAGTAATATAGTACAAGAAGGTTATCAACGGGGGAAGGGGGGATGGGGGATGGAGCCGGGCTGAATTAGGTTATGGTGAATTATATTTTCGGGAAATGTTTGGGAGGCAGTCTCCAATCTTGAAGTGGAATACAAGCTACTGCGCTTTAACTGGAAGTAGTTCCAATTATAGTTTTTAGAAGAACACTGCACCATCTTCAACATGTCTAATATTCTTACAATTTCCTAGTTATTAAAGAACATATCCGGGAACAAGTCTCCGGAATCCCTTGACAGAATTTTGAATGTGTTGAAAGAGATAAAGGAATTGGTGGCTAGAACGGAACCTCATGTTCTACAGGTAATGCCGAATGGATATTCTTTCTAACCCTCCACAGTGTTTAGTTTTACATGTTTGTTCTTGTGTAACATTTTTGACAGATGTCTGTTTTGTGTACATTTTCTTTGGTACACGGAGGAATGTAAATGGCACGTACAATTCACACGCTTCCTGACAAATGACGAATACTGTAGCGTGGCATACCTTGCTGAGAGGTCGAAGGGTTTGTTTGTGTTTGTTGCTTGTTTGTTTGGGTTTGTTTATCAAAGTTCGCGTGGTTTGTTTGATGCAAATGTGACAGGAAACTGATTTGACAAGCAAGCCTCTAAAGGGAAGCTATGCTTGATTTAAAATAGAGTGCCTAATCCTTTTATCTCCAATTTAGTTGTTTTACTAGCGTCTCAAGTATAATACAGTGTGGTTTATTAGGTTCCCACCAGGGATCTTCACAGAAAGTTTTATTAGTAAGAGTACATCGGAAAACTACAAGACAATTTTTATTCGTGTAGAGCAGCAAATAAGGTTGTTCGTATGGCAAACCCTGCGTAAGACCAACCTAACAGACCAATTCTGTAATTATCATCTTATAAATATATTCTTCATTGTGGACATCTTCATTTCAAGAACTTCACGAAGGACTTGTTGGAAGTCGCTAACGTAGCCCTTGATGAAGTAAATGTAGAAACATGGATAACTAATACAAAGAAGGTGAGATTATCATGTTTCTATTATGTGTGAGATAATTTATTTCCATGGGGTAGTGAGCTTCACAAGAAACTCCAAACGATAGACTTGAAACTGTTGAAGACCAGACTGAAAGGGTTGCGCTCTCTATGTTCTATCACTATTCATGCCCACGTTTTTCTTAGAGTAACTAAAAATCATCCTTATAAAAATATGATCTCAGAGTGGTGTTTGAATGACTTTCGAAAGATATTGTATGCTTGCTTTGGTTTTAGATTGCTGCAAACACTGAAATTACTTATATGTTTGGTTTTTTCAAAAATAATAAAAAAATAGCTATATCAAACTTGGCCATTTCTGAGAGGCCTACTACCCCTGTTTCAAAACGAGACTTTGGGCGTCATCTTCTGAAAATGCGAGTAAAACAATTGTTTTAGAGCCTTGCTTTGAAACAGAAACAAAAGCTATCTCGAGAATGGCATATACATTCTACCCTTATTTGGTGACAAATTCAATTAACATTGTATTAATTCTAACTAGTTTTAAACATTTCAATTTTTCTTTTCTTACAGATGATGGAGTTCCTTCAATTAATGGAAGACATTGTGACGAGTATTTCTAAGCGAACAAGTAACTACACGACGTACATGAAGAACATAGGTAAGATCACGCTCATGCAGGGGTATTTAACTATTACTTCTATATTTATATCTAGTACTCTAATTAATACATGCCATTAACTACTACCACACTGCTACTGCTAATATTACTGTAACTTTTGAGTTAAAATATTCCATCGGTTTTTCTTGCTTCGTCTCTGCGCAGCTGTTGTGGTTGTGAAGTATGGCAAGAACGTCATCAAAAACATTAGACTTCCTACTTCTGCTGAAAGTCTGAACTTCTCGCAAGAAAGCAGAGTTGAACTAGCTCTTGAGGGATTGGAGGGTGCGTTTAACTATTTTTCATTCTAGTTGTCCTAATTTCTTTCTTCTTCGTTGTCATGCTACCTTAGCTTGTTTCTTATTGCTATTGGTATGGGTGGCTACAAAATGGTGCTTATATTTGTTGCTTTTATTCGCTGGCGGAGTACGATTTGAATACAAGTTTATGTGAAGCGGAATGTTTGAAGGATAAAACAATAAGAATTTTAATACTAATAATAATGTTATAATCCGGTTATAATCCAAATTTAGTCAAATCTTTGTTTACAATCATTTATGGAAAGTCTTAACAAACATTTCTGGTCAAATTATGATGAAACCTTCATGAAGTTTTTACTAAGGAACCAATTGGAAGTTTTGTTAGATGTGGTCGTAAGGGAGATGATCGTTTACGACCTTATGACTTTAAGATAAAAACGTCGCTCATAAAACAAACATTATTGTAGAAATTATTTTTTGTTTGTAAATATGGAGTATTCCAGTTGCCCAAAAAATATTTTGTTAGAGACATTAAACAAAACCGGTCTAACATTTTGTGTTTCTATGCTTTTGCAGATGGATTTACATTGTCGATCATTCTGTTTAAAGTCCCTGGTAAAGAAGAACAGTAAGTGTTTTATAGACTTAAAGGTATTTCAGTTTCGTCTACACCTTGATGTTATGTTGTTAACCTTACATTGATTTAATGTAATCATTATATCACCCACAATAATTGATACTAGCGGGATGCCCGTAAAAAAACGGGTGGCATCGGTTTCCATTTTCTTTGTGTCGAGAACATTATAAATACCGCTCGCATTTTTCTAAGCCACAAGTCTAGAGAATTCCCTAGTTGGCACGCAGACTCCCCGATTTGTAGCTGGGCACCTGTGCCAGCTATAAGAACCGATACCAGTTGTTGATCGATTGATTGAGACAAAGATGCTGATCTCAATACGGAAACAAATTTTGCGAGTTGCTGTTCCTGATGGGTTAGTGTTGTTCACTTATTCAGCATCAAGAACCAAACGGCCAACATGAAAGTGGTCTCCTCCAGTGTTATGTCCTGCACTTTGCTAGATGCCAACAACAATGTGGTGTGGAATCCAAACCGCAAAGCGCGCATTTACTTTGAACTGAAAAAGGTGAGATAGCTAAACGATCAAATTCACTGGGACCATAGTAAAATGACTGGGTGTGGTCGATGTGTCCCAAATACAAGACAAATGGATGACAACAAGCAAGAAAAACAGGATTTACTACATTTTTGAAATTTGTCTTAAAATCTCATGTTTCAGGGATTTAGTCAGGCGCAAAAGAATTGCTCTTATTGGGATGCAAAAAATGGGTAAGAAAATATTGTGGTTTACAGGCAACCCTATTTGTTTACTAAAGGGAAGAAGGAAAAGAACAATCATTAGAACAATTATTTTCTCGGAGCGTAGTCATTTCTTCACATTATAGAAATACGCATAACTACTACACAAATTAAACATGCTTGCAAACACTAACTTTATCTATAAGATACATTACATAATATTGTCTTTTATTATATACATAGGTGTGCATATACAATCACAGAGTGACATAGTCACATTCACAGTGATTTTATGAATTCATATATAATAAGTTATATATAAACTAGTTTTAACGAAGTTGTCAGTAATCACACGCACAAGAAAAGGCAGAAGGCGGGCTGCCCACTACATCAGGCAGCCCCCTACACCGGTAGACTAACCTGTTTAACTTTTAGTGAATTTGTATTATTACTTTGTTTGACAGCTTGTGGTCACAGAAAGGTGTCGAGAATGGAAAAGAGGACGACGAAACACACATTGAATGCATTACGACGCATTTCTCTTACTTTGCTGTTTTGATTGGGGTGCCGAAGGTATGTTTACTTTTTCTCTAGTTTATCCAAAACATTCTGTATATGTGTATATATGTTCATATTTATTGTTTGCAATATGTATGTAAGAACTAGGTATGGATGGATGGAAAATAAATTATGCACTACCCCGGTGGATATGAAGTGCGACTTGACGCTCCCGCTTCACTCGCGAAGCGGTCCTCTCCAGAGAAAAACCAAGTTGTCGTTGCTCATAGCACTTACACCCCTCCAGGAACAAGTATTACCGTCAGCATCAGCAAGAAGCAGTGAGAAACGCTGTCTGGTTCTTTTGAAAATCATTGAAATATCCTTCCAAAAGAGACTTGATTCGGTGAACGGAATCTTCGCCCTTTCAGCTCTCAAGCTCTTCATGGTCGTGATTTGTCTTGCATTCTTTAGCTGATTCGATCGAATAAACTATTGTCACGCCATATTTGCTGGTGTCACGCTAGTTAGTCTGCTGTATTTTCTGACGCGAAGATTCCTTTACCGTAAATGCTTCAATGACACCCCACGCTCTACAAGGTCGATTTATTTTAAATGACAACGAAATGAATAATCTTGCGCGTATGCCATTTGTCCGACTTGAGTGCTTCACTACAGGGTTCGCTACCATCGGTACTAACAGCTTCCTTGAACAGTGGACACAAACGGGGTATAGCTCAACTTGCTCGACAGACTTGATACAGGGCACAACCACTGTTGAGTCTTCGTCATGTTCAGGTAATGTATTTTCTATCGTTACCTCCGTTAGCTTCTCGTCTTCCGTTTGTGAGATGATGGAACTTTGAGTTGTTAATTTCTTGACACCATTCCAGCAGCGTACGCGTGAATTAGTTATGTTGTAGACACTGCCCATTTTTACAGAAGGGATGTTCTGTTCGAACAGATTTATCTTTATCTCCCCTGTTGTGTCCAAAAGTGTTGCTTCCGCCATTTTTAGACTTCGGGGGCCTACGGTAGATGTGTCACTGATGTTAGCAATTTTCGCCGTCAACGATACAAAATCTCCCTCTTCGGAGGACTCGAGGATTTCCTTCACGGACATGCACTTCTTAGAAGACAGTTCAAGGTACTGAAAGCAGTACTTAGTTGGGCTAGGATAAGTAATCTCTGTCATATCGTTGATGATGAGTTTTGCATGGTCTGGCGTATAAGTGTATTTTTTGATTTTCACAGGCGTACGTGTATTTCACTGTCAGAAAGCATTGGTCGCTTCCGCGGGGAGTACACAAGTGCATCGACTTCTTCATCTTTGGTTTGCAGAATGAGGGTCGAGTACTTCATAGTCTTCCGCTTGTTTGAAACCGGCGATGACAACAAGTGTACGTAGCCAATAACACTGTCCTCTTTGGTCGATTTTGTTGGGGTTCTAGGAGCACTTGTTTACTCGACTTCTATTAATACATCCTCACCTTTCTCTAGACTACTCCGTTCCAACAAGCGAGCGTTGGCGTCACCAACGTGACTTGCTTTACCCTTTTTGTCTCTCTTGCTTTTTCTTTTCTCCATCGTACGCAAAGGTTCGCAAAGCCCCGAGTTGTGGCGTACACTGGAAGGGGCGTGGGCTTCTGTGCCTACCGCTGACCAAAGGTCGCTAAAAAGTGATCGTTCTACTTTCGTACGGTAGTCGGAGATTGCCGTGAGCACGAACCAGGTGCCGAATCTTCCACACCTTCGTTCGTTCCTGTGTGCGTTTTCAAGCGAGTTAAACTAAACTCTATCTCGTCGATAGGGTTCATTTTGAGAGGTAAGCAGTCCTATGAAAATTTTGAGATACTACGACACAAATCCCGTTACGCGTCACCGTTTCGTCCTTTGTCTGTAGTGTTTATTATAATGTCTTCAGAATTTTATGAAATCAATGCATTTTTTGTAACCACAGAGTGACTACAATGTTTCTCCGCTGTGCACAAAACCGTGTTTTACTGCCAGCTTTTTGATGTTTTATGGGTGGGGAATGTTTTCATTGTTCACCAGCAGTAAAATGTTTATTGTCGATCAAGGCTCCTGTAGTGATGCGTGGGAAAGTACAGGGTATATGCATTTAGCAGGTTCTTGATCTTGGAGATCCAGCATGTGGGCCAGGAATCTAAGCTGATGGGGTATAACTTGTAGGATAAGGTTTTTTTCCGGACCTGTTGTACATCTGAGTTAGACACCAAGTGTAACTCCTGTAAGAGTTGATCTTGTTGGTAACACCTTTGGAGATGACCCATGATTTAGTTACATCCATATGAGATCACTGCTGACACATGCAGCATTGAACAGATTCAGTGCTTTGATGGGTAGGGTCATGCTTTTCCAGACTTTCTACAGCTTCTTGTCTCTAATCATATGAACTGTATGAAGTTCACTGATGTTGTCTACATTGTCACTGTTCTGGTAGCTCCAATATAATGAGATACATATCCACATGTATCTGTTGGTACGATATTATGCTGCTGGGTCATCCCTGTTCTGACTGGTAGTGAGCATGTACCTCCAGTTAGCAATGTATGTGGAACAAGTTGCTCCATCTGCAATTCATAACAGGATACATATAACAAGTGTCAGTTAAATACACTGGACGAAAAAATGAATTTACACCAGGAGTAAATCTAGCGTAAATATAATGCAAATTCCTTATTTACTTAGATTTGGATGGATTTGCTCAGAAGCAACGTCAATGTTCGCATTGGATTTACACCCCCTAGCAAAGGTGGATATGGCCACATGTTCTTCATATTTGGTCACTTAAGCAAAGCTATGCCATATTTCACAAATGCATGACATTTGCCTAATCAGTAAATTTGACGGAAATTTCATCTTTAGTTCATTTACACTATGGTGTAAATACTGTGTAAACTTACATCTACGAACCAGTTTTACTTATGAGGCAAATGTGGTTTGTATCTTCATAATTGACAAGTATTTGCCCTGTTGTAATCACAAAGCAAAGCTGAAGTGCGCGTTAGATAATGTGTGTACGTAAACATGAAGTGTAGTCGGAAAAATGAGACATTTACTCGAGGAAGCAAAATTGGAGCAAATATGACCAATACCATATAGCAAAAGGTGTGCAAAAATGTTGGAAAAATGGTTTTTGAATGTGAGCAAATTTGAAATTTTATGCATACAAATATGTTTTTTTACATTGATAGTACAGTGTTTAACGACCATGGTAAGGACATTGACCCATGAATCATACTGTTCCTTGAAGGGTGGGGCAGGGTGGGATCATCATTTCAGACCATCCAATTCAGCATATCATAATTTATTCCTCTCTGTTTCATGCAGTATACAGTAAAAACTATGCATTGCTAGTCACACAGGGATAATTGAATTGATAAATGTATTGAAAAAACATAGACTGAAATATGAGAAGTGAATATTGCCTGACCACAATGGAGATCATACACATTAAAACTTTTCCCACCCCTCTTAGCCACTGTTTACATCTGACAGTTAACGACCAGCACTTTTGAAAGAATCAGCATCTGATAATCACTTGAAATGAAACAATGATATGAGTGAAATCATTTGACTCATAAGACAGTAAGCCTGCAGTTGTCATGCTGGGGTATCTTCAAGTATTGGCTGCTCAGAATTTGTGCCTGACAATTTTGAGATGACAATGGAGGTGTGGTCTTCTGAGTTCTTGTGCGGGCCACTGTTATCATACTATCATACAGTGAAACATCAAATGTTGCACTTTCCACACTTGGCCAGAGAAGTTCAATAACCAGCCTGTTCTCAATGTCTTAAGCAATATTCCTTCTGTGTGACTCCCTCTCTCATGCACATCTTGGCTGCTTTCTGACTTGCATCTGTAAAAATTGCAATGGAAACATATAATGTAACTGATCTCTCTGTCAAGTTTGTAAGTGCATTTGAGATATTTACAATAGTAAACAGAAATTAAGTTTTGCTAATGCAAATAAACATCCTGTTCGTCACAGATATATTATATATATTGTTCATGGACATGTAGCTTCAAGTTCTTTCACGGTGTCCAACTTTCACACATCGACCCTTAGTTGATTAGAAGTCATAACATATTAGAGCCGTTTTCGGATGAGTGTCGAAAACCAAAACCAAAGTAATCACACAGGCCAATCACAGAGACTGAGAGAAAACAGTTCAGCCAATCAGAAGCCAAAGTAATTCACGTTTGGTCTTGCGTTTGGTTTTACTTTCCAATCAGCAATGCAAGTACACGCCATCGCTTGCGTGAGAAGTGTTTGGCTTTGGTTTTGGTTTTGTTCCTGATTGGTCGAGAAGGCTGCCAAACTTGTGTGGACCAATACAGTCAAACCTCTCCTTACGGACACCTCTATACTATGGACACAAACATTCGGCCGCAGAGTCACAAAACCCATACATTCTCTACCATTCTCTACCTCTCTAGTACGGACACCTCTATATTATGGACACAAACATTCGGTCGCAGAGTCACAAAACCCATACATTCTCTACCATTCTCTACTTCTCTAGTACGGACACCTCTATATTATGGACACAAACATTCAGCCGCAGAGTCACAAAACCCATACATTCTCTACCATTCTCTACCTCTCCTTACGGACACCTCTATATTATGGACACAAACATTCAGCCGCAGTCAAAACCCATACATGTACATTCTCTACCATTCTCTTCCTCTCTAGTACGGACACCTCTCTAATACGGGCACTAATTTCTGGCCCTTTGATGTCCATATTAGGGAGGTTTGACTGTACATATTCACTGTCTTATAGTTACATGTATTTTATCTGCAAGTAAGTAATTTGCAATTCTTGCCTCCTGCATCCGCCTCCCCTGTCCTTATACACATGATCAGTAACATGAAACAAGTACTTACCTGGTAGAACAAAACTTAGGTGACTCCTTAGGAGGTCAGATAGACATCCCTCCCCTTCACTAAAGTTTTAGTTCTTAAATTCTGTTAGTTTCTGTGTGTGAAATATGTTTGGTGTTGTTTTGCACATTTGAAGCTATAGTTTTGGATATCGTGAAATCCTAATATTTGAATGGCTACTAAGGAAACATAAATTGGCTTATGATCATGGTAGTATGACCAAAAGGTACAATACCAGGAGATTGTACAAGTTGTGCAAAATTTGTAGTCAGTAGTATGCTGGTTGGTCAACTGTGTATATCCTGTTTGTTACTAGACATTGTTTGAGAGCATTTTGCTCTGTAGTTTCCTGTACTAAATTAGTATTGAAATGCCTAGTAAGCAGTACAGTTGGAATTGTAGGCTCTGTCAAGATTTGTTACAGCATCTAGATGAGTAAGGTCATCAATAATTAATTAACTGAAATTTTGGCATTTATTTTAAAGTGGTAGATATGAATCACATGAATATTTGGAACTGGATCCCTTGGATTCATTCTTAATGTACATGACAATCATTTGCATTTATTTTGTATTTTACATTAAATGCATTCATATTTTACATCAGAGCTATAGGTTTGGATATCATGAAGTTATATTTGAAGGGCTGTTAAGGAAACATAAATTGGCTTATGATGACCGTAGTGTGACTCTAAGGTACAGTACCAGCAGATTGTACAAGTTGTGGAACATTAGTATAAAATATGATCTATCTGTGTACGGTAGTCAGTACTATACTGCTCGATCAACTGTGTGTATCCTCTGTTTGTTACCAAACATTTTTGAGAGCCTTTTGGTCTGTACTTTCCTGCATAAGATATTGAAATCCCCAAGCAGTACAGTGGGAATTGTAGTGTCCGTCAAGATTGATGAAGATGAAGATGAGTAAGGGCATCAATGAACTGTGCAATTCTAACATTAGTCTTAGAGCGGCAGATACAGTACCAACAACATGAAGATTTGGAATTGGATTTCTTAAAACCATAACAGTAATTTCAACATTATTAAAATTGAACCTATATGGAATTTCAGAACAACTCAAATCACTCTTAATGTACACAGCAGTTCCATAGCAAGTTCTGATATTAGACTGATTGAAATAAATTCTGTTAAGGCTAAATCCACTCAAGTCATATGTATCATCTGTATCTGACAAGCAAAGCTTTGTTTCAACAAAAATGTTGACATCAGCATTTTGAATGCTGTAGTCACTTCGCACATCATCTGTGTAGGTGGAGAGATCTAACATTCTGAAACAATAGTGTTTTTGTTTGGGCTGAATCTATAATCTGTAACGTCACTTCTAAATGTACAAGACTTGCTTCTGTTCTCAGTCTGTTCATTTTATTTTTAACTTTCTCACTAACCTTTATTTTGTTTTCATTTAAATCGAGAATATGCAGTGTGGAGCTGTTTCTTACTCGGCTCAAGCCAACATAATGCATGTGCTCCCTTGTGGATGCTGGAAAATCAACAACTGCTTCATCTAATGTGTCACCTTGACAACGGTGAATAGTCTTGGCAGCAGCAGGTCTAAGTGGAAATTGTCGTCGGAGAATTTGTACTTGACACTTTCATGATACGAAATTGTCTTGTTACCTCAAAAACTGGTGTCCAGTCTTTATTTATGTTTGTTCTGTACACATGTACAATTTCTCTGCGCTGCTTTCTGCCTATGTCAGGATGTGGAAATGACACCCAAATAATACTTGGCCTGGTGGAATTGTCAATTCTGCAGTCTATGTTCTCTATCACACACTCTGCACCATTTGTGAGACCATCAGTCACATCAACATTAGTTGTCAAGTCATATTTTGCCTCAGTTGCCACTAACACTAGTGAATATAAACCCATTGTCTTTGTTGGATCATCTGGGATTTTATTTTTCATTTGTTTCTTCAGATCATCAGAAATATCCCCTACTATAATGTCAACAGCCTTGATCTGAGCTTTATCAGTTTTAGAGAGAGTATACAGGGCATTGTTGTGAGTTACTGGATGATTCGGATGATTTTAGGCTGCTTTCTTTTTACTAGTTTCATACCTCCTTTTAGTTGGTATTCACTTGGTTTACATTCAGGCTCATTAACATTACTACTATTAGGGCCATCATCAATGTTGTCATCAAAATCAGTTTCTGGCATCAAGACCTGTTGCTGATGGCTTATTACACTCCTATCAGAATATTCCGAATGATCTTTAACACAGTTAAACCAAGCAACAAAGTCAGCTAAGCACAACTTTTCTAATTGTTTTGGTCTCCTTTGATAGCGTTTAATGATGTTGTCAGATTCTATGTCAGGTGAATTGTCAAGCAACTCCTTGAGCTTATCCAATTTTTTTAACAAGAATGTCCATTCATCTGGAGGTGAGTTGCTGATAAATTGAAAACTACGAGAGGATCTTCTCATTGACATTTGTAACACGAGATACACTGCTTCTTAAGCACTGATTTCAACTGCATTTAGAAATTTGTTTCCAATGTGCCTAACTCTATTTGTAATATCTTTATTACCCGATTTAGCTTTTTCAGATGCTTTTTCTAGAAGTCTGCTCATACCTCTCTGGCCTTTTGTAATGTAAGATAGTATATTGTATGTAGCACATGCATAAGGATCTAGTACATATTGCATATCCATGTTTGCTTTCCAGGCTTTGAGTAAATTAGTGTTATAATTACGCGTTGATTCTTGTTTCTGATGGCGACCTATTCAAAAATGTGTCACGCTGTAAGGTATGTCTTATAACCAAGATGTAACTTTCTGGAGTTAATTGTAATTTATTGAGAAAATCTTCAAAAGTGATGTCTTCACCATATTTGATGCTGTCAAGAACCTCTTTTATTTTTTCAGCATTTTCTTTGATCTCTTCCTGGTTCTCTTCATCAAAGCAGGAGCTCTCAAGAGGCCTTAAAATCATTGTCCTTGGCATTGGTGGCAATGGAAAGTTAAATCTACATACCCGATGCCCTGCCTTCTTACATGTTTTGGCATGCCTGTGCATTTGCACAAGATCGTCCATTTCACTTGAACTGACTGGCTTTTGGCAAGTGATATATTTATCAACAAAGGTCACAATTTCTTCATTAGAACTTTTTTCATATTTTGGGGCTTCCTTCACCCAAAATAAACCATGAATATGTGGGCTTCCTCTTTGTTGAAATTCAACGCTGTAAAAATAATCAGCTATTTCTCCTATTGGCATTACACTGCTGTTTAAGACATCACGAATAAATAACTGAACCATGTGGTCAAAGTTCCTTGTACACGTGACAGGATCTTTTTGTATAAGATCTGATTTTTGTTGCCATGTCATTTGCTTGATCTCATCCTCAGTGTAGTCTATTTTCTTTACAATTCTACCTAGAGTTTTAAGAAGATGAGTCCACCTTGTTTCAGCAGCTGAGAAAGAGCAAAACCATGTAGGGTTGCCTAGTTGACGAATCATAGCAAACAAATCTTTTTTGCACTTTTCAAAATAAGGTGGTGAGCCTCTCAGGTTTCTTAAAACTCTGAAACCTTCATCAAGATGCACAAACTTATTAAGATAGTCCTCTGACTTCAAGTCACCAGCAGTATACTTTTTCCTCTTTGTCTGGCACTTTCTCATAGAAATGCAACTACTATCTTGAATTTGCTTAATCTGCAGTTTTTTCAGCTTTATGTTTGGGATAGACTTTGCGGCTCTTCTATCCTGACACCTCAACTCCCACTTGGCAACTGTACTGTATGATACAGGGACCTTTCTTTCATTGTTGTCAGGTCTTCGTTTTTCCACAGAATATTGTAGGAAATGATAGATATTCAGAATCTTTATCTATGAATACTCTTAGTGGTTTGTTTCCTTCACCTGGTGCAAAAGAAATAATTCTGTCTCCATTTTCTGTTACATCTGGTTCCTGCAGTAGTGTATCTGTAACTCCTGAAGGCCGTTCAACAACTTCACACCAGCCATCACTATCATCTTTTTTATTACCTGGATTATCAATATCACCAGTGGAAATACTGTTTTGGCAATCCTGTGTTTCATCATTAAATTTTGTAACAATTTTATCTGTTTGCAAAGCACGGGACTTATTACAAACATCGCTATTCACACAGGTAGCCATTGCGCTAAAAAAGTCCTGGATCACGGAACAAAGTTACTCTGACAAGAGCATGCCCCAAACTGAACAAAATAGCGAATCGCATGTAGCTGCAAACCATGTGATTTATCAGGTGACTTTTACGAGTACTTCCCGAATTACAGCCGAAGCATAGTCTATCGAAGCCCCAAAATTTAAAATAAATGAAAGGTTGTTTTGAGTTTATGCATGAGAAACACCGTGTAATGTATACAATATTATAAAAGCTTGCCTGTGTTGTGTTGATTGCGAAGCGCGAACTATGGCGACTTTCTCCAAACGCAACGATCGGATGGAGTTAAAAATCCATGCAAAGTCCACACTTCCTTGATAATCGAAGGACTCCAAACGCGAAAGATCAGTTTATCACTTTTGAGATTCTCGATGTCCTCTTTTTTGGCCGGCAGTCCAATATTCTGAACCGCGAGGCTGCCATTTTGTTTATAATGTGGTCGGCTACAAGGCCTGCGAAAGCCTTATGCACTGGTCAGCGGATTGTAACAAATCCGCAATCGACCAACCGAGTGAATTTTCCCCCAATCTCGTACCCAGACTCTTCCGCTGTCTTACGGCGCATGCTCGACTAAAACGAAAGACACTGGAACAGACCGATTTTTAGGCGATCCTGATTGGTTATCTCAAACAATGCAAATACAACCGAAATTACCAGCGAGCAAACATGGCGGAGTTTTCACCGGGAACGATGAAGTTTGCAGGCACCCATTTGATTGCATCTGCATTAGGAAGCGAATATAACCAGATACAGCAGTTAACTAGAGTGGAACGTGACCCAGTGCGATGGCTTTGCAGCCAAATTCTGGCCTTGTTGTAGTTAAACGTCACATTCGCGATCGAGCGCTGTTTGACAGTAATCGCTGTTGGGATTTTTAAACGAAGGAAGGATCCTTCCTGTCGGTACATTATGTCTTCAGGCAACTTTGAAACACATTTCCGTCAGCTACAGAACCAGCTGAGAGTGACAAAGCCTTCAGATATTTCTACATGTGCCATGCTGTCGGGTCGGTTAATTGTGCTATGGTCCGGGTTGTGGTGGTACTGAATTGTTTTCTGTGCTTTGTATTTATGCCATGTGTGCAAATTGTGTGTAACATTCTTCGCGGGTACAAATTGAACATGTAAACATGACCAGGCTATATGTACATCTGCATGCAGTATTGTTAAAATCAGTATATCCATCAATCAACCAATAATCCGTTGCGTTGGCCGCAGCGCAACGGAAACATCCTAATTTTACGATCTGGCTTCTAAAACTTGATGCCGTTTCTCTTCAATAATGTAGGGGTCTTTTTATTCATTTTGAAGCCCTTTTCATAACAATAACAGATGCGTAAAAGCAAAATGAATTTTGCCCTTGGGCATGCGCAGTTTAACAGGAAGTCCGCTATTTACGGACTGAAAATCTGGTCTGTTCCAGAGTCTTCCGTTTTCGTCGAGCATGCGCCGTAAGACAGCGGAAGAGTCTGGGTACGAGATTGTCGACGCCGTGAGCAACGTTCGTCTCTTGTCGAAGAGCATCGCTTCCAGAGACAGCAAATATCTACATAGCCGTGGATGGGCTAACCCTGACAGGAGGAACTTGGAGCCTTCCACCGCTACAGGGCCTCAGCGAAGTGGAGGAAATGCTTATCGCCAGGGCTTTCCCCATTATGTGTGTTTACCGGAAACATGGCGGCCAGCGTGGGTACAAAGGGAAGCGAATTCCCACGTAAGGATGGTTACCCCCTCCCGCAGTTTGATTATATTATGTCAGCGGTCGCCCCACTGTGTTAATAACTAACCAACCTTGAAGCGACGGTAAGTTCGCGCTGTTATTGCCGTTTTCTGTGTTCGTGTTAGGTAGCATCGCTCCAAAATGTAAATAAAAAAAGGATGATATGTGAATGACTCATTACCAGCGAAGCCCCTTGTCACCCTTGACAACAAAAGAGACTTAGGCAAAGCACTAAATATTCAATTGAACCATTCCCGGCAATAATTCAGTTGTCTTGCGACTCGAGCCTTGTAAAAAATGAAATCAAGTTTCTACAGCAAAACCCGCGCGATGTCCACATTGAAAGAGATTTACGGCTACTGCTTCTTAGATGGGACCACGTTGAATTGTTCATATGGCTTGGACGGTTGTATTAGACGTGTAGCTAGCCGTTAAAGGCTCTGTCCGCCAAAACCTCTTCTCGGGGAGGAGGGGGGAGGGGGTGAAAACCTTCATAGTTTTGAGTCGGAGGGTTCTCAAAACCCGTGCCCTACTTCAAACTGAAACTGTACGATTTTTCGACCCTATTTAAAAAATATATATGAGATTTTTTGACCCTTTTTCAGACTCTGTATACCAAAATAATTTACCTTATTTCTGCAGACCAAATACCAAAGTATGCAAAATCTACTATTTCAGACTAAAAAGACAAAATTGATCCCCTTTTCCAGCCTCAAAAATGTTAAAAAACAATACTGCCTCGGCGCATGCAGTAATGATAGGACCCTCCCCTTCCCCCCCCCCCCCCCCCCCCCCCCCCACACACACACACACACACCCACTTCCGGATATTTTTCTCCAATTCACTTTGATTTTAGTCACATTTACTAAATTTACACGAAGCGTTAATTTTCTATAAAGGAGTATTGTATGCACGTTTCAAATTAAATCCTTTAGGAACTTATAGATATTTATACTTTACTTCTTTCTTCGTACACGCTATTTCACTCCGATGTGACGTTTATTTACTACTGCACTTCTGTCAGTTATTACTGTTGAGGGGCGACCGCTCACATAATATAATCAGACTGCGGGAGGAGGTAACCATCCTTACGTGGGAATTCGCTTCCCGGGTACAAAGGACATCTCCTCAACTTACCACAGGACGTGCGGAGATTTCTCAGCAGTGTCCCCGCCAATGTGAGTGACTTGCCGATTCTTATCATCAGGAACAAGGGGCAGGTAAGAAATAAAACACTTCCTTTTCTTCCTTTGTACCTGGGCTATAATGCTTATCAGCCGTTTCAGAAATACAGTAGTTTTCTTTGCTTTGTTGTTCTTTCACTGTTTGTTTTTCATGTGAGGAACTGCAAACCATTTTCAATTTTCACACCTGATTCACTTGCTAAATGTAATATTGGATTTGTTAATATTTCCTTCTTTGTTTAAATTGTCTGTTGAAAACCTATCCAGTTTATTGAACACGAAGAAAAAGTGCTGTACCTGCACGAAAGACAAAATACGTATGGTGCTACATTTTTGACTGACTTCATGACTTCATGTTGTTTTGTTCTTGTTGAATTGATTGAGTTTGCTGTCAATCTATCTTTAACATACATATAATTGTATAGTATATGTTCACTTCACAAATTTGCAAACATCCCCCAATAAGTAGAACACAAAGAAAATATATGGTACAGTGCACAGTCGTGACACCATTACACAACTATTGTCTTTTCTAACTGGATTACACTTTCCTTAGTGTGTAATTTCATGGTTTTCTACCAATAATTGATTTAATAATTGATTTAATTATTTAATTATTAAAAAGCAGCTGCTATACTTTGTTTTACACTTTTTTTCTTTGAGAAATTTCATGATTTTCTATCAATTAAAATGCAGCTACACATACTTTGTTTTACATTATTTGCCTTTAAAAACTATGAATTTCATTTCAAATGCATTTTTTTCTTTGTTACTGAATACAGCTCAAAATTATTGTTGTGTATGTTCTGATTTATTTCACCCCTTAATAGAAATAATGAACTGACTTTCATGCTTTTCATTATTATGGTTTTCATATTTAAGTTATTTATGTTTGCTACTGTCAACTGTACAGTGGAGTGCTTTTGTACATAGAGCTATTTTCGGATGACTGTCGAAAACCAAAATCAAAGTAATCACACAGGCCAATCACAGAGACTGAGAGAAAACAGTTCAACCAATTGGAAGCCAAAGTAATTTGCGTTTGGTCTTGCGTTTGGTTTTACTTTCCAATCAGCAGTGCAAGTACACGGCATCGCTTGCGTGAGAAGTGTTTGGTTTTGGTTTTGGTTTTGTTCCTGATTGGCTGAGCATGCTGACAAACTCGTGTGGACCAATCCGAAAGCGAAGCAAACGCAAAACCAAAGCAATCACACAATTACTTTCGACAGTCATCCGAAAACCGCTCTATATCTTATTAACCGAGTGCGAGGTCCGTACCGTAAGCTATGGACCGAGTTTTTTTCGTCGCCTTATGCCCCGAGCGCGCTTCGCGCGAGGGCCATAAGGCGACGAAAAAAACGAGGATCCATAACTTACGGTACGGACCAAGCAAACGAGGTTAATAAGATATTTATTGTATGGCTTTAGATCTTTCGGCAAACATAAAACAAAGCCCCAAGGAGTACTCGTCTCGTTCATTCAACAACATCAATCGCGATCAGGCATGAATTACGCACGCTTGTTTTCACAACAAATTCAGTTAACAGCTTACAATTCTACCGATTTGAAAATCTTGAAAGAAAAAAGCGTCTGTCAAACCAATCGCCTAAATAAATCCCAATTGTTCTGAGCTGAATGAAATGGCCGATAGCGTGTGTCAAACAACGACACTTCAAACCACACAATTTGCATTTACCACTGACAGTTAGAAAAGTGTTTGAGTGGTGTTACGAGAATTGAGAGTTTAATAAGTTTTCATTTGAGCAAGCGAATCCGATACAGCTCTGCAATAATTGCTAGTGTGATGTACTAATCCAGCTGTATTACCAGCAACACCAACCCCCCCTCCCCCCATTGCCAACCACAGAACACACTTGATAGCATTTTAATATTATAGACTTTCAGTGCTTTGTTTTATTTTCCACAGGTCCCAAAATATCAATGGGAGAAACATAAAGTTCACTGAGCCCAATTGGAAAAAGTACCTTTCTGTGATAAGAAGAGTTAGTTTACCCATATGAAATAGGAAATGAGACATTTTAAGAGAAGAGTGTCAATATGGTAATAAACTAATCATACTCATCTTGTGTCTCACAGCATTTTACATTGATAGAAAATGTGCTTAATATTCTGTATAATTATTGTATATTTTATAATGCATTTTTCCATTTTCACTTACAGAACTTCTTTTTTCCCAATATGTTGGGGAGTATAGGGTTAGGGTCATATTTTCCTGGCATGGTATTGTGCTTTTGTACATGTACCAGGCAACACATGCAACAATTGAGAACTTCTGAGAAGTACAGTATAATGTAACCCACTTGAGAAGTATATATACATATGTATGTGTATGAAGTATATGTATACCTATATATATGCATATGAATGTAGTACAAAGACTGACTTGACCTGTATAATTTCTTAATATTATGGGACAAAATAGATTACTGTGAAATGGACAGGGCATGATTTTGTGTGAAAGAGAATATTATTATGATGAGAACTTTCTTCTTTCAAGACCACCCTACATGTATAATTATAATTACTGCACTCTTCAAAAAGCTCTGAGATGTATGCAACCACATCTCTATATCATGTAAATGCTGATATATTGTATTCTGTTTTCATTTACATTTTAATAACACAATAATGAGGTGTGTGGTGTAAGCATACATGAGAGCTCTACCCAGATACGTAATCGACTAGGGCGTGGGGCTTCTGCGAATATCGTATTTCTAGTAGTTAACTATCATTAGTAGTAGTATTATTAGTAGTCTCCATCATTCTAGAAGTTTTTCTCATATTGACTATTTTCGGTGATTGTCTATATTACCAAACACACACCAATCCACCTGTCACGCTCGCTCGACTGGTACAATTCATTAATCGTATTTGCACTTTATTTGAATTTCAAATTGTAAAATTGCTCCGTGTTCAGAACCCTCAATGATGCTGTCTTCGGCTGAATTCTTCTTAATAAGTGATAACCCACAAAGAGGTCAAAGTTTCCAGATATATATGTGACTCAATGTTTTTATGAATTGCCTCGGATCTGCACCGCGAAATTGACCGTTTCAGTTGACCATTCCACTGCTGTATTTTTCCGTGTGCAAATTAAAGCTGCACGTGAAGAAATATAGGTCTTGTTAAGTAAGCTCAAAAACAGCATGAAAGTGCTTATTTCTTTCTCTAAGGCTTTGCAGCCATTTATTGCCATACTCTTCTAGTTTTTTGCAAATGATATATACTGATAATAGAATATTTTATCCAAATTCTATGTCCGAAATTGCGAATAGCACGTCAATTTTTAATAAGAGGGGCTTCGTGAAGCCAAAGAAAATTATCCAAACATTTTTAAAAACATTCAACTTCAAACAGGTCATTGCACGAAATAACTTTAAATACAAGGTATTACATATAATTATTATATTTCACACCAGTATTTTCTGTTGAATTGATGCTATAAACACAGCTGCTAAAGAACATAGACTATGGAATGGCACTTTGTCTTTGGTCTGAAAGGTTTCTTAGTGTTGATATAACGTCACGTCGAGATTGCCCATTAAAGTTACGCTAGCTCGGGGGCCTGTGCAGCCATCTTTACTCACAAGGAAGGACTCAGTGCTATTTCCTTGCATTCGTCCATAAACCGCCAAGCTCTGGCTTTGTGCTTGTAGTTTGAGAAAGAGCGCCATGTTTAAACGTAATGTATGCATCTCAGAACACAGTAAGGTTTGAGCTTCCAGTATCCGAGAATGGTACTGACATCTTTCGGCCTTGCGGTACACTAAGTTGAAGTTTGAAATTATGCGGTTTTCAAAAGGACTGAGTCCCTTTTTATGTTTCCGCAGTTTTGTCTAGGACTTTTAAAATAAAATGCAAACTGCAAATGAAAGGTGTGTACCCACGGATGCATTATAGTTTATAATTAAAGCAATTGATTTTTGATTGAAATTGTATTTTTGCCAAGAAACCCGTGGAAAAATGTTTATTTATTTATTTTTTGTTTTATTCAAATTTTTATTATGTCAGAGCGACTGTCTGTCTAATGTCTTCCTGTATGCGTAGGTGGAAAAGCAATTAACTTTGTCCTCATGCAGGGTCTATGGTTACCACAAAGAACTTTAAGTCTATATTTATGTATTAAGGGATGACATCTTTGCAACCCCCCGCGCAAGGAAATGGGAGCATGCTGATATGAATCATGGGTAGTGTACGATTCTTCAATATTTGTTGCTAGCCAGTGGATACATGTCCGCTTCACATCAGGCCTGAGCTGAGGCATAAAGTGACAGAAAATTTTACTTAATATATATGTTTTTTTTATATCTGGTGTAATAAACCGATTTCCTTTCCTTGGCAGAACAAGAGTCTACAGAGTTTCAGCCAAAAGGCCTTTAAAGCCGGATTGAAACTGACCTAAGTAAACATCCGAATCAAGTTAATGTACCCGGTTACCAATTTCGGTGATCTCCACGAACATTAATGTTTCAAAGCTGCCGTAAACGAAAATATAATCTCAGATATATTAGTGAACACAACCTCATCCGAGGGAATAACAACATCCAATTTAGGTTCTTTCTTGATGGGGTGAAAAGTCTTCCGATTTAATCTTTCACCACAAAAAAGCATAAAAAGTACGGCACCTAAATCCAGCAATCCTTTAATAAAATAACATTTTAATAAGGGATGTGCCTGAATCCTGGACGCCCAAGCCCTAAAACAACCATCCATCATTCCCAGGAATTGAGGCTGGTATTATTCGCTCACCTAAACAAGACAGACTGAAATTATGTATGCATGGGCACCGTATGGAGGGGATAAATGACGTGTTGGATGTGTAGAGAGCTCGAAACGTATGCGTTTTAATAATTCTACTGAAATTCAACTTTAGCTTTTCCAACAAATATTCCCACAAACACTATTGTTAGTTGGGTTTTTGTTCTTTGATGAAGGGTAAATGAATCAGTGCTTGATTCTTCACTGCATCATATCAAACAAATTCTCGTTTAGGTAGCTTGGGTTAAGTTGAAATCCATGTCCGTCAACCCATGTGTCGGTTGGTTGAAACTCCAAAGACGTCATATAACACACTAAGCTGTTGTTAAACGCCATGCAAAGATTTTTTTTTATTCTTAGCATTGATAGGATCGAAGGTATATATACTATAGTCGAAACTGATTCAACCTCAAACGCTCTTAAGATGATATGTTTATTGTTGAGCGAGTTGGGTTAAACCCTCGGTGTTAATGACGTTTTATTTTTAGTCTGACTACAGAAAACAATGGGTAGTGAAATGATCATTAATTGTAATAGTGATAATACCGCCGTGAGAACTGAATGAAGCTCTCCCTACCTCGGTGATCAACCTCGTTCCCAGGTTCTTTCATCTCCCGGCCCCCGCCCCCGAAGAAAGACCCTGGTTCAGGCTGGTCACGTGTCGGCCAGAATCTGGCCGGTTGCAAAAAAGGAAACAAGGGGAGGGGCCGCTAAGTCAGAAATTTACCTTACTTTGTCTACTGGGGAAGGAAAAATTTATATATAGAAAGTTAACACCTCGCATGTGTGTCGCAGAGGGGCCAGGAGATGAAAGAGCCTGATAACGAGGTTGCATTTGTTCTTAATAAAGCAGCGTTTGCTTTTCTTAAAGTTATCACAAATTATGTTCTCAACGCAGATTCCCGAGGATCATGAGATGGCTTTAGAAATCATAACGCATATCGGTATCAGCTTGTCGATTTTGGGAAACATTCTCTCTTTGATAACCCAATGGAAATGGGCGTAAGTTAAACTTTCCTATCCAATTTGACAAACATGACTGCTTGCTCTGCTTCGTTAAGGTGATGTTGCACTGACGGTATACAATTTTTTGAGCAATACCCACGATTTAGTAGCTAACGCTTTGGCTAGCTCTAGTCCAAAAACATCGCAAACCTTTGCCAAAGACAATATTTTGTGAAAATAGTTACTAAAGCTACCGCGGTAATTTTAATGTCATTTTATTGTGACCTCTGGCTGCAACAGAACTACTAAAACCATACTGTCTGACTATGTTATATATTTCTTCAGGGATTTAAGAGAACAGCGCCCTCGTATTCGAATGAGTCTTGTCACCGCACTAACACTGGCGCAGATAGCGTTTCTCGCTGGAATCGATCTCTTTAAAAACTTGGTAAGGCCAATGTATAATGAGAATACTGACACTGTAAAATACAAATACGTACGACATCCCGCAATTGACTCTTTTTTCAACGCAAAAGTATAACACACACCATTCTTTTCCTCCTTCCTTTGCGTGCAGCACTTGACTTCAAAGAAGATTGAATTAACATTTTGGTAAAACAAAGGCTGCTCTTGTTGAGCAGTACCAAAGTAGAAATCCAATCAATGGCAGAGCGAGGGGGTAGCCGCGATTATCGTATTTCTAGTTAAATTATTGACTAAAGTAGACTTATTTTCTCAGAAAAAAATGTATAAAGCATATTGATGGGATCTGGAGCATAAAAAACAATATACATTTCACTCGACATTATCAATTTACCGTAATAAATTGTCTGTAATCCGCAGGTCGGCTGCGTTGTCGCTGCGTCTCTTATCCAGTATTTGTTCTTGGTTGTATTCTGCTGGACGTTAATCGAAGGGATTCAGCTCTACCACAAGGTTACAACAGTTTTTCCTGTACCTCTGAACATGCCATTGTGCTACTTGTTTGCGTGGGGTAAGTTATCGACGCCATTTTATAAGGAGATAGCCCTTGTAAACGGTTCGCCAGGGATAACTCGCCTACCCGGGGCAAGTCAATGCTGGTTCCCAGACATCTCGACCCATCGATAACGTGTACAATATTTCTGAATATATAATCTTTGGTTCTTGTACGTGAGAAATAATCTATTTCGTCACACAGGACCTCTTATATATTTTGATTTTAGCATAAATATTCAATCGACTTAATCACGGAGAATGTCTTGCGACAGAAGTTACAGTAAATGGCAAGGCTTCACTATGCTGTACGTGACAAGGGGGAAGTGAAATATTTCGAAACGTGAAAGGTGCGAAGCGTCTAGATAAAAGTAGGCATAATCTAGTCGAAGAGCTTACGAAAATGGATAAGAAAGCAAAGCTAAATGCAAACTGAAGGTTGCTTATTTCCAGACTGATTTGTACTGATACTTTTATACTAATTTATGAATTGTTTATTTTTGTATCAAAATAACTTTGTACTCGCCAATCCTTGCTGAAACCGAGAACCAGTATTTGGCAGACGAAGACATAGACAGATAGAAAAGTTTAAAATCTGGAAACAATGTAACCAAAAGTACCCTAGTTTTTTCTGATTTAGATGGTAGGGTAAGTCTGCGTAACTAACTGATAGCAATCAATTACCTAGGATTCCCTTTGCTGTGCGTCGGGGTGTCCATTCTCATTGGTTGGTTTGGTGCGGACAACAATATCAGAGGATATATCGGCGAGGACATGTAAGTTGTTATTTTAGTAAATTCAGTGGTAAAATGGATGTACTGTTTGTTTAACGGCGCACTCAAAATATTTTTGTTTTTAGCTGCTGGTTGTCAATGAAGCATCACGTGATCTGGGTCTTTGCTGGATTTCTTGCATTTGTTATTCTGGTATGTTTGAAGTTAACTCTACTTGATACGATTCTAAATTATGGCAAATTGTTAGAACCCAGGAGTGTGAATAGACCACCATCTGACGAATCCTTCACTTGACTCTGAAGATGATTTCCGTTAAGGAAGTTGAAACGTCATTCACCAACAACTTGTCACAAGTTTTCCTGGAGACTACTCCAACCCGGACGATCACAACTAACCTACTATTCTAAATTATTTTAGTTTAAAATTCACGTGCCATCTTACACCAGGTCAACATTGCTGTTCTTTGCTGCGTCGTCCTCGTGCTGTTCCGCAGAAAGCACAGCCAAGACACTGAGTTGGAGAAGCTACGGTCAGTATTTAATATTTTTTATAAAATAATACTTATATATAGAGAATATTACACGACATAGCGAAGACATGAATTATATTTTTGAGTGGTAGAAGCAATATTTTATGAACGCGCGCTCTGATTGGTTCCCAGCAGTGTTTGCATAAGGCTATGTAGCATAGAAAATGTGTTATACTGATCTGGAGCACGTTTATTTAATAAACAATATAAATATCGTGCGGTTGCACACAAATTTCGAGTTCTCCCAAATTCACTCGAGTGTTTGCATCAGGCTATGTAAACACTGCCCACAATTTATATTTCTTGACTTTATTACTCTTCCTTTTATTACACACAAACGTGGTCCTTCAAATAGATATATTTGTTCGCAAAAATTCTCATCTTCATTTTTACTTTCTAACTATTTGCTTTCCTGCTTTTTATTTGCACCCTTATGTTGTTATAAAGTACATCACGATACATACATACAGCTTCTCTGTCATTCTTCCCTTGTATATTAGCATATTACCTTTATTCTGTAAAATAGCGTAAATTGTGCGGTCATAAGACCTTTAATGGATTCTTGCCTTGATCATTTTTAGGCGCTGCGCCAGGTCCTGTTTCATTCTACTTCCGTTGCTTGGTATCACGTGGGTTTTTGGACTGCTGAGGCTTGCAGGGCTTGGGATCGAGTTCGACTATATCTTCACTGTGCTAAACTCCATGCAGGTAAACCATTATTATAAAATGAAGAAAACAGAACATTTTTTCAGTACAACTATTTGTGTTGTGTAACGTATAAGTTAACCCTTTCACTCCCAAGAATAATCAACTTCAACTTTCTCCTTCAGCTTTCTCACAAGAAATCTATCATACAATAAAGAAAACTTGGCTTTTGATACCTTGCGCGGATGAAAGCTGATTTAACTATAAGTTCTCTCTACATCACTCTTATATTTTCTTCTTGAAAGGTTGGGAGAATCTGTATTTTGAACGTACGAGTGAAAGGGTTAGATATAAAACACGGTCTTGTGAACTTAGCCAGGTACAAACACTCGAGTAATTTGTGACTTGAAAACATCATTGCAGACGTATTAGAGTGACTGTGTTAATTGTAATATTTTAGTTATGTTTCCCATAATCCCCTTTTTAATTTTTGCACCGCAGAAACTGCTCAATACATCCTTATCTCTGATCGTTTTTCATTTGTGTATCTTCCTTTGATATTTTCAGGGATTTCTCATCTTAGTTTGCCACGGTCAAAGTGATCCAAAGGTAATTTCAAATATGATATCACTGTCAAAGAGTATGTAATTTATAAGTTAGTGTGGCTATAATACGGTCCCTTTTTTCAATAGGTAAAGGAAAAGTGGAACGCTAAGAAGACCCAGATTTTTGGTCTGTGTCAGTTCTCAAGCAGCACCAGTGCAAAAGTTGAGGCCATAGAGATTCCGGCCCAACCTGCCAACCAGAATGAAGCCCTTGAGAAGTAAATGCTCCAACCAGCCAGGTTCCCCTAAATGTTTCTCAACTTTTAACTTTTTCGACATCTAAGTTTTTTTCTGAGTGTGAGTTAAAACCATGTAGGGCCAGCTCAATAAGCTTATACAAGTGTATTTAAGAAGTCAAAACAGCTTTAGTTTGCACATGTATGGTGGCCTATGACTGCCACTTGAATTTTCCTGATAATTCAATAAAAAAGATAATTTATGTCGAAGTGAAATGAAAATAAATGCTGTTTTCAAAGTAAAATGAAAACCGATTTCGAAAATGAAAATGAAAGCCGATTTCAAAGTAAAAGTAAAATGAAAATGAAAACCGATTGCAAGGTAAAAGTAAAATTAAAAACCGATTCCAAAGTTAAAGTAAAGTAAAAACCGATTTCAAAGTAAAGTAAAATAAAAATCTATTTCAAGGTAAAAGTAAAATCAAAAACCGATTTCGAAGTTAAAGTAAAGTGAAAACCGATTTTAAAGTAAAGTAAAATAAAAACATATTTTAAGGTAAAAGTAAAATGAAAACCGATTTCAAATTAAAAGTAAAATGAAAATTTGCTTAGCCTATGACTGCCACAGTATACCAGCATGCCTTGCACTTCTCGTGGATTTCCCCTGTGACCTCTGCGCAACATGATCATCAGCTGTCAACACTTAAGTCGCTCCCGCGATGTGTTCATCACTCGCGTATAGTACTATCAGAGCGCAACAGAGTGTAAATGTAGTCGATCTAAACTTGAAAACTCGCTTGCAATAAAACCATTGCTTCTTTGTAACGCTGCGCCAGGAGGCTCGCAAGCAGGCGGTTTTGATTAAAGCTTTCACAAAAAATCTTTGGCATACAAACATTGCTCAATTGTTCGGTGAGTTATTTTTACGAGTGAGTGTAATACTGATTGTGCAAGGCTTGAAGATAATGAGGCAACAGTTGTCAGAGTTGACAGCTGTGATTTCAGCTCTTCAGTAGCGACTGATAAATCCTCAATGCTAAAAACCTCGATTTTTTTTTATGAAACATGGCTGCTGCCTGGAGAAACTTTCAGGCTAACATGAAAGACAAGAGAGCAGGTAAAAAGAAAAGAAGCTCGAACACTATCTTGGAGAAGGAGGTGGTGGCAGTGCAGCGCCTGAGTTCCGAAGTCTCAGGCAAAGCACAAAAATTCTTTCTGTCTGGCTTTCTTCGTCCCAACTGCGCGAGCTTCCAATCCTTCTGGATCCAGATCGTACATCACAGCGCGTACTAAATCTCTCGGCACATTAAAATTGTGTTCCTGTCGAACTTTCTTGTGCATCGCCCGGTACCCGAGGAGTTTACCTGGTCCATCTAACTCTTTCGCTACGGCCTCCTTTACTTCATCCACCGATACATTCTGATCGGTATAAAATATGTTGAAACTACGAAGCCGTCTGTCAAGGGTGCGGAACACTCCATGGGTACTGTGGGAAATCTCGTTTTAAAAAGCTCAACATTTCCTCGCGTTTCAAACTTTGTTTTACGTATCAAGTCATATCGTCTTTAAGCACTAAGTCATGCTTCCAAGCATCATTTCGTAAATTGGCTGCCATGAGGATAAACATATCACGGGAGCGCTATAAGTGTTGACAACTGATGATCATGTTGCGCAGAGGTCACAGGGGAAATCCACGAGAAGTGCAAGGCATGCTGGTATACTGTGGCAGTCATAGGCTAAGCAAATTTTCATTTTACTTTTAATTTGAAATCGGTTTTCATTTTACTTTTACCTTAAAATATGTTTTTATTTTACTTTACTTTAAAATCGGTTTTCACTTTACTTTAACTTTGAAATCGGTTTTTGATTTTACTTTTAAATAAAATCGGTTTTCGTTTTACTTTGAAATCGGTTTTTAATTTACTTTACTTTGAAATCGGTTTTCACTTTACTTTAACTTTGGAATCGGTTTTTGATTTTACTTTACTTTGCAATCGGTTTTCATTTTCATTTTACTTTTACTTTGCAATCGGTTTTCATTTTCATTTTACTTTTACTTTGAAATCGGCTTTCATTTTCATTTTCGAAATCGGTTTTCGTTTCATTTTACTTTGAAAACAGCATTTATTTTCATTTCACTTCGACATAAATTATCTTTTTTATTGAATTATCAGGAAAATTCAAGTGGCAGTCATAGGCCACCATACACATGTTAAAAGAAAAAAGAATACCACTTGTTCTCAACGCTCCGTATCAATCTATCACTGAGTTTAAATTTTCGTGAATTGTATACCGGATGTCATCGATGGTCCAATTCAAGACGCATTTGGATTTTCCGGGCGCCGTCATCTAGCATCACTTGTGACGCCATAAGGTTGCTGAAAATTGTATTTCGCGTTGTTGCGAACAATACGGATAAACGTTTGCCATAATAATATCCAACATGGTGTTGGGCGGGAAATTTACAATGAGTTTGATGCCAGGAAAATTATTCAATATCAAGGCTTGGAATAATTCAAATACCACGGTCAAATACTGTTGCAGCAATGCACTTGAGATCTGTATTTGTTCAGTTTTACATCTGGGTACATTTATTATTTTGAAGTCAGTTTTCTTGGTTCCAACTTCCAAAATACACCTTGAAATGTATATTGAGTTATAACGTAGTCAACTTAGTGTAGTGAGACCTTTTACAGCGCTTTTCACGTGACTTAGTCACCGTCAAATGACGTCTAAGGGCAATACGATCTTCAGAGATGAAAAACGCAGTTTAACATTATTAAGCATACAATGATAGCATATTCAAATCGCCAAAATTAAGAGTGTTTGTACTTGGATTGCATCTCTAAGACTTGCCACCCAGCGAAATTTCCCATACAATTCCTCTGAGAATTTTCTAGATTTTTTCTATCGTACGGACTCCCAAAACTGGCCATTTTTATCATTTTCTCCGCTTTTGGCTTACACTGATATCGGACGTCATCTTGTCCAGCCAATCAGGATTCAAAATCCCATAAGTCTTTGCAAACTTTTATTGATGAAGACGTGTCCACCATCTTGAACAAGAGAGCTGCGTTGTTTTAAACATTACATCAATTTGATATAGAGGCTTCCACTAGAAATACGGAAGGCGGAGAGCCAAATCTGCAGTTTGCAGGTTAAAACAAGAACAAGAACAAAACTACCAAGAAACTTGAGGCCATGTCACACGAGACAATTCTTTTTGCAACTTGCAACGCAACGCCAGTGCTGTCGTCAGCTTTGCGAGACAAGTTGCAGGAAACATTGCATCGTGTGATACGGCTTTTATCTTATAAACAAGTTGTAACATTACTGTAAAATATTGATGTGTAATTATTACGTTTGTACACGTTCAAAGGCCGTAACTTTGCCCTTGAGTTTTGCTCGCGATCGATTTACTTGCCGAGTTTTTGGAAGAACTACAGAGTTAGATAAGGATTTCCAATCACTTTATGGGTGATAAATGTAGTATAACTGCACCACATGATCAATCTATGAAAAAGGCACTTGAACTCACAACCACAGTCTCCAACCACAGAACCTCTATTCTCCGGTCTCTGAAAATCGAACGCAATGAAGCACGTTTTTACAGTTCGTCTTGTTGTAAACATGAGTCTAGACATTTTTAGAATTTTTGGTAGCAAAACAAATAATTCCATAGGTTTGACAAAGACATTTGCGTTGGTGATTTGTAAATCTTGGATGAAGTGTACTTTTTTGATAACACAATATTGGGTCTTAGGTAGGGGTGGCCTGTTGAACACCGTTGTATGGTCCTCAAAAGCGGACATATGAAGACTAATTTATCTCACAAAAACCCATCTCCCTTGCCGGCAGTACAATCTTGCATGGATGTAATACAATTGAAGCTCCAGTAAGGGGACACCCTTGGGAAGGGGTAAACGTGTCCTTAACTGGAACGGTCCGCTTACGAGAATGTGTAAATACTGTACAGAGTTTGACAGAACTAGAGTTTAAGCGGGGTTTCGTAGAGGTGTCCGTATCTAGAGCTGATTTCTTAGGAGAGTGTATGCCCAGAGAGCTTCGATTGTATCCTCAAAGTAATTTGTAACATTTTCTCGAGACATTTAGTCTCGTCCGGTCTATTGTCCAAATACAAATTAGTCAGTAGATGCATGTGGTGGACTGATCAAGGTCAAAGTGTTGTAGCCAGTCGTTCAAAAGCAGAGCACGTTAACTCTTTCATTCCCAAGTGATTAACTTTAATTTCTCATTCAGTTTTTCACCAGAAATATATCATACAATAAGGAGAAGTTGGTTTTTGAAACCCTGCTCAGAAAGAGCTGATTGAACAATTGACTTTCATTACATCACTCATAAATTTCCTTCTTGAAAGGTCGAGAGGTTCTGTATGTTGAGCATGGGAGTAAAAGAGTTAATCCAGTATTTAAAACTTTGTCGTTTCGCTCGTATCTTCTTTCTCTTGGCAAATTGTGTTGTATATTGTATGGTGTTGAATAAATGTATTGTATTGTACTGTATCTTCTTTGACATTTCGTTGACCTAATATAAGGTCCTTAGCTGATCTCTTAATGAAACCCTGCGATTACGTAGTCGTTAAGCACATTGAAAGCAATGTATTAAGCACAGGAGCGATCAAATCCCGCACATTTGCCCCCACCCCTCCTCTCTGGCTTAACATTAATAGATGCATAGTGTGCAATTACAGTTGTCCCCTTGAGCAACCATAATTGCTTCGAGACAATGATGCAATTTATTGCCATCTGATGATGCTACAGTACTTTTAAATACAAGGTTGATTCTTATATCCAAGCAGCGATTGGTCAATTTTGACCAATTGAGACGCCTGGCTACTGGAATCAGATTTGCATATACAAACGTGACTCACGTGCAGAGTTACAGTAGAACCTACCTGAGCGGCAACCTCTCGCGAGGATCACCTCCCTTAAAGCTGGTGTTACACTGGTCGATTTGCAACGCCGATTTGCTCCAAATTCACGCAACGGTGTTGCAAGTTTTTGAATCGCGTCCACAGCGGCAATTAGACTCAAATTAACGGACCGAGATCGTTCTGAAATTACTTTACCAGGCAAAATGTCAAGACAACTCGCAGTAAAAAAACCGTCAAAAATAATTCGGTAGCGGGAATTCAAATATGGCAGTCAGCTGAACTTGAAGGGCAACTAAACATCTGTGAATTTGCCGACGTCGATCGAGATAAAGGCTTCCTATGAGAACAATATTACGTAGCAATACAGAGAATCTAGTAGTTTTACTTTCTCAACGTCTAGCTGTTAAAATTATAATTGACCTTCTCGTCCTCTTGGATTCATTATGACAGTTTAACATACACGTATATTATTCTCATTTCTCCTTTCCCTTTTTCGCCATTTTTACTGCGCTTCCTGAATTGTGAGGACTTCTTTATAGACCACTGTATTTTTGCACTTTTCTTGTTAATTTTCGATAGATACTAAACAAGTCGCGCTTACGAAGAAGATGGAGAAATATGATGAATAATTTTAGGATTAGAGAGTTAATGTTAATTTATAAAATAACTCCAAGGAGCATAGATATTGACGATCGAATCCAAACGGGTTTACGGAAGCCGGTCAACTTTTAAAATTTAGCTTTCAGTCTCCAAAAACGGCGTCTTGGAGATCTTGATCTAAAACACTTGTCGCTCTAGAAGTTCGCACCTTTATGGTGGCCTATGACTGCCACTTGAATTTTCCTGATAATTCAATAAAAAAGATAATTTATGTCGAAGTGAAATGAAAATAAATGCTGTTTTCAAAGTAAAATGAAAACCGATTTCGAAAATGAAAATGAAAGCCGATTTCAAAGTAAAAGTAAAATGAAAATGAAAACCGATTGCAAGGTAAAAGTAAAATTAAAAACCGATTCCAAAGTTAAAGTAAAGTAAAAACCGATTTCAAAGTAAAGTAAAATAAAAATCTATTTCAAGGTAAAAGTAAAATCAAAAACCGATTTCGAAGTTAAAGTAAAGTGAAAACCGATTTTAAAGTAAAGTAAAATAAAAACATATTTTAAGGTAAAAGTAAAATGAAAACCGATTTCAAATTAAAAGTAAAATGAAAATTTGCTTAGCCTATGACTGCCACAGTATACCAGCATGCCTTGCACTTCTCGTGGATTTCCCCTGTGACCTCTGCGCAACATGATCATCAGCTGTCAACACTTAAGTCGCTCCCGCGATGTGTTCATCACTCGCGTATAGTACTATCAGAGCGCAACAGAGTGTAAATGTAGTCGATCTAAACTTGAAAACTCGCTTGCAATAAAACCATTGCTTCTTTGTAACGCTGCGCCAGGAGGCTCGCAAGCAGGCGGTTTTGATTAAAGCTTTCACAAAAAATCTTTGGCATACAAACATTGCTCAATTGTTCGGTGAGTTATTTTTACGAGTGAGTGTAATACTGATTGTGCAAGGCTTGAAGATAATGAGGCAACAGTTGTCAGAGTTGACAGCTGTGATTTCAGCTCTTCAGTAGCGACTGATAAATCCTCAATGCTAAAAACCTCGATTTTTTTTTATGAAACATGGCTGCTGCCTGGAGAAACTTTCAGGCTAACATGAAAGACAAGAGAGCAGGTAAAAAGAAAAGAAGCTCGAACACTATCTTGGAGAAGGAGGTGGTGACAGTGCAGCGCCTGAGTTCCGAAGTCTCAGGCAAAGCACAAAAATTCTTTCTGTCTGGCTTTCTTCGTCCCAACTGCGCGAGCTTCCAATCCTTCTGGATCCAGATCGTACATCACAGCGCGTACTAAATCTCTCGGCACATTAAAATTGTGTTCCTGTCGAACTTTCTTGTGCATCGCCCGGTACCCGAGGAGTTTACCTGGTCCATCTAACTCTTTCGCTACGGCCTCCTTTACTTCATCCACCGATACATTCTGATTGGTATAAAATATGTTGAAACTACGAAGCCGTCTGTCAAGGGTGCGGAACACTCCATGGGTACTGTGGGAAATCTCGTTTTAAAAAGCTCAACATTTCCTCGCGTTTCAAACTTTGTTTTACGTATCAAGTCATATCGTCTTTTAGCACTAAGTCATGCTTCCAAGCATCATTTCGTAAATTGGCTGCCATGAGGATAAACATATCACGGGAGCGCTATAAGTGTTGACAACTGATGATCATGTTGCGCAGAGGTCACAGGGGAAATCCACGAGAAGTGCAAGGCATGCTGGTATACTGTGGCAGTCATAGGCTAAGCAAATTTTCATTTTACTTTTAATTTGAAATCGGTTTTCATTTTACTTTTACCTTAAAATATGTTTTTATTTTACTTTACTTTAAAATCGGTTTTCACTTTACTTTAACTTTGAAATCGGTTTTTGATTTTACTTTTAAATAAAATCGGTTTTCGTTTTACTTTGAAATCGGTTTTTAATTTACTTTACTTTGAAATCGGTTTTCACTTTACTTTAACTTTGGAATCGGTTTTTGATTTTACTTTACTTTGCAATCGGTTTTCATTTTCATTTTACTTTTACTTTGCAATCGGTTTTCATTTTCATTTTACTTTTACTTTGAAATCGGCTTTCATTTTCATTTTCGAAATCGGTTTTCGTTTCATTTTACTTTGAAAACAGCATTTATTTTCATTTCACTTCGACTTAAATTATCTTTTTTATTGAATTATCAGGAAAATTCAAGTGGCAGTCATAGGCCACCATACACCTTTGGCGCAAGCACATTTAGAAACTGGTCAGGTTTCTACAGAATCTGCCCTGCATACCCTAAGTGGCACGCTGAATTAACGGCTTTAAATTGTCCGGAGAACAGTTGGATTGCTCTTGTGTACAAAACAATATTTGCTAGCTGCATAAAAACATTTTAATAAGTGATCAAAATAATTTGCATGTACGTAAGTCCATCGTTTTTCGTTATAGAACAAGCTGACTGTGAAATTACAAAATTACAGCTTCTTTGAGAAAGAATACCGAGTTGCATGAAAAATTCGCGGAAGTAGAATTTCGCAGATTCCCGAATTGTGTGATTCGCGGAACAAATTCAGTAAATTTCGGTTTCAGACTTTATTGCTGGGCTAATTTTTGTGGATCTTAAGCAGATTTCTGTCGAAGAAGATCGTAATATAGTTTGCAGTCACTTTATTTGAAATTCAGTAGTCTAAATATATGAGTAATTTTTCGCGGATTTTTTTCACAGAAGTTTGTTTTTGCAGGATCTATAATTTTTGGCGAAAAATTATGCCACATGGTAGGAACTTTTCATTAATGACATTTAAATTATATGCTGACCCTTAGTTGAATTTCATGCCAAAAGTTCCTGCACGTATTTATATGAGTATATATACTTCTTTAAGAAATACTAATAACTAGTTGTTTAATGGGAATTCAATGCCATAAACGTCCAAACACTGGGCAACCCTCACTTAAACTTGAGCCAGTTTAGTCCCCGAGCGTAAACGAGGGTTATAACCACGACGCTACTGCTGTAGTATCGACATACTTGGAGACTCCAAGCGGGTCGTCATTTCGAAATTTAGTGTTCGTCTGTCAGTCTGTCAAGTACGACTACCATGAGAGGTTACTCGGCAGCTGAACTGTTAATCGCCGTTTTCGTGACTCCTGCAATCATTGTATTTCTGGTAAATATAGTTGACGGGTAAACAAGGCTAGCACGAAAGCATATACCTATGTGCGCAAAGTAAAGTGGAAAAACTGTTTCTGAAAATTGACATGTGAAGCGGAAGTTTCGAAAAAAAAAAAGATAAGCTCGAGAGGTTTTAACACAAATTCCGAAAAACTCTTTGAAAACTTCCGGAATTTCTGATCAAATGTAACGCATCTCTGTTACCCGTCTTCATCGGCTAAAATTTCTTTAAAATGGATTTGTCTGTCAACATGACAGAGTTAAAATGGTTCATTTATGGTATCGTTGCAAGCATACCCCACTTTTGGTACTGATGATTAACAACAAATCATCTCTTTTGGCATTCTATCAAAATGTTGTTTATTAGGCTTCCTAAGTTAACATGTTCACGGTACAGTGAAACCCCAATCTAACGAAGCGCAAGGGACTGAAAAAATGAGTTCGTTATAACGGTTTGGACCTATCATGTGGCAACATACTTTATAATATATCTCTGGTGAGAAACTCAAGGGGAAAATTGAAATTGATCACCCTCTGAAGTGGAGGTATTAATAAAATCTGTCAGACACAAAATGCAAGAAATTTCTATTTATATGTGGTCATCTAATTTTCTTTATGACCTTGCGTCATCTCAGAGAGTAATGTCACAGCAGACGCGCAAGAAGCGTCACGAAATTGCAGTGGTGGATCCGGAGGTCTAATTTGATTAATGGCCAGAGAGGTACGTGAATGCCATGATTTGTTCGCCAAAACCTTTGAAGGGGAGAAATGGACGGGCATACTTCTTGTCTCCCTGATACTCTTCACGACATTTTAAAACAGTTTTCTTTTATGTGGAAGAACTTGTAAAAACGAAGTAAGATCTAATAAAACAAAGAAGAGTGAAATTAACTTGAGACGCGAAAGAAAACTGAGCTGACCGTTTAAACTAGTACAGTACACACAGGAAAGCAACAATACAGGTTTAAATGATAGCTATTTGTAAAGGTATTGTTCACAGTTCAGCAAAAGGTTGCTCTAGTTCAAAAAAGGCCACAACAGCCCAATTCAAATGGATAGAGTTTACCCTGGGTTTCCAGTTTATTCTTATTAACTTGATTACTGAAGGTTTTCAATAATGAACTAGCAACAATACGCGTTTTACTAAATTCTTTGACTTCTCCAAACTTTTTGGTGAAGAAATGCAAGAATTCGATGAAAAATGCATGACGACTTTCTCAAGTTTCACTAAAATGTAAAAACCAATTTAATGGTATTAATTACAAAGATTGATTGAAGCAAAGCGTTTACACTGGGTTTACAGTTTATTCTCAGTAACTGACGGTTTTCAATAATGAAATAGCAACAATACACGATTTATTAAATTATTTATTTTTTCTGAAAATCTTGGTGAAGAAATGCAATAGTTCGACGAAACTTTTATGGCACTATAAATTACAAGGATTAATTGAAGCAAAGTTCAAGCAAATAATGGTTTTAGGCCAGTTCTGGATTGCGTCTAAGCGTTTGACAATCGACGAATATTTCTGGACTCCCAACTTCAAGGCCATTTCGGGAAAATAGAGGCCTCGTGATGGAATCACTTTTGATGACGGCTTGACATATATTGTTGTTTCCTTTTTCAGGATATATAGACTAATAAAGAAATTGTGATAGCGCAATTTGCCAAAAAAATACCAATATTTTGCCTATCCTTCGTCAACGCTCCTTCCATTTTGTTCAGGTCATGATCGGCCATGAGGGGACTCTTTCTGCTGTTGGAGCAAATGGTGGTACGTGGCTTATATTAGGACTCACGAAGGAGCTGGTGGTGTTATTCAAATCATTTCTGCCAACGGTATTATCCACAGTGGAGCTGTAATAAGACTTGCAAAAGGCAACAAGACATGTTATTCTTACCGAGAGGATTCAGAACATGGCTTTTTGCTGCTCAGAGGTAATGTGCACTTTACCATATATAGAAATGATATCACCCTAAAACGATATATTGTTAGATAGGATAAATATATATATTGCCATTATGTGTTTACTTTCTATAATAAAATATTTGACTTGCCTCTTCTTAAAATCGAGCAAATAATTTGAGATCAGAATGGGGTCGTCTGAAGTAGTCTCTTGTCCCGCGCTTCTTTACACTTCTTTCGTGTTCTTTCAAATTTCTGCGTGCTTTTACAACTCAACATATAACACGCTGACGCATGAACCTATACACTGTTTGGAGTATATAAGCAAATTTTACAATCTTAGACACTTAGACAGAAGATAAATATAGACCATTTTATCTCCCTTTTGTCGTTAACCGTGCTGGTTTAATACTGGGGTTTGTATCAGGAAGTCTGTAAGAACTTCATAATTGACGTATTTGCATCTTTTCAGATTCTAATGGGACTGTGCTATTTAACAATAATACCTTCACGTTCCCACTTAATGGCAATTTTAGATGGGGAGTGCCAGAATAGGGTTCAATTAGGATGAAACAGAAACTGTATTAAGAATCTGTCATGGCATATACAAAGGGGTTATTACACGGAGTGCAATACGGCGGAGTATTTTTACAAGTCGGTTTTATTTTTTCGAGCCTGCTCCAGGCGAGTAAAAATACAGCCATATTGCACGATTGGTCGTGTAATAAATTGTTTATTATACGACAAACGAAGCAGGGGAAACGTTCTCGCCGCGCGCAAAATGGAACAAAAAATGACGCGTTCGTAAACTTTGCTTGCGAAAATTGATCACGTAAGCTAATAAACAAGTTGAACTGGTTCCTGGCGAGTGCAATACGCTCCCATCTTTGCACTCGTTTTGACCTTTATTTGCATTTAAAAAAAGTGAAATCGCGTAATAAACTTATACAGATTACACGCTCTCCACAGTATTCTCTTTACCAACTATATATTTTCTTTATATGTTTTACGCCAACACTAAGGCTTTATCATGTCTACGATACATCCAGGAAATTTTGAGAGCACTATAACTGCAAACCACGGCATTATCTACAGTACGTCCATGTCTACAATGTATCCATCATCGATAGCGCCCATGTGTTTCCAGGTAATGCGTATAGCACGCGTACTTACATCTAAACCCAGCTGTTAGTAAAAATCCCTAGCTTCGTGATTTTATTAAGGTCGCCCACGAAGTGGGGCGAGCTTAAAGGAGTCGCGATGTCCTTCCCTCCAGCCTTCTGTGTCAACAATGAACTTCCAAATAAGGATTTTGTCAATTCCAAATTTGGGCATGATTGTGTAACGCGTTATAATAGCAGTTCTCCAAGTAGGTTTTCTGGAACACGTTGTCATTTGTCTGGTGGTCAAGCTTTCGAAGTTTGTTTGAGCATAAAAGTTTCCGCGAATATAGATTACATTGTGATTATTAAGGCACGAAGAAATAACGCCGTTGAGTGTGGACGCTGAAGGCACTGAAATTAATAGTCAAACTGCATGGCTATACTGTTATCATGAAGTGCAGCCATTGCCTTGTTTTTAAACGAAAACTAGCCGCTGAATAAGAGTGCAACAGCAGCTTCTGAACTTGAAATGTTTGACGAACGCTCGCATTGCTATTTAAACGGAGTGGTAGGGGTAAATAAAGTCGATTTATATTCCGAAGCGACTCGACCAGAGAACGGTCGCATATCCTTTTACGCAAACTTCGAAGACTCTTGGAAAAAAAGAAACAACGTCGCTGTCACCTGTTCAAATTGTCATATTCCACAGCAATAAAAACTGCACACAAATGGAAGAAGAATAATGCGTGACCAAAACCGCAAGTCATGTCCTTGAACTTGAAACTCAGCCAAAAGAAGAACTGCACAGTTTTCTCTACATGTGTATTTAGTTTGGATGCAGCCCAGGCGTAGTATCATGGCTTCTGATAAATTTGTAAGTGTCAAATACTGGCTGTGCATGATACTGGATACTGGAAGAAGAATTCAAAAGTGAATATGATTGACCAAAACCGCATGTACAGTTGTCAACAAGTGTATCAGATTTCCCTAAAATTTATTTAACTTGAAACTCAAAAAGAAGAAAGGCATAGTTTTTATTGCACACGTATTTAGTTTGGATGCAGCCCAGACTGGAATAGCATGGTCTCTGATAAATACTGAGGTGTCGAAAAAGTCATGGATAGACCCTCTTTTTCTTTGCCGACTTAGGAAGTCCCGTCACGGTTCAGAGTACCAAATGATTGCCGCAGTGTTTTGGAGATAAATCTAAATTCTCTCATTTCGAGCGCCACATATAGTTTTCACCCTCTGCTGCCTTGTAAATGGAGGGTTTTTAAAAGTAAGACTTATTCGAATACGCAGTTTAGCAAAAGTGGAGGCCCACGGAAATGGTTCCGAACTTCCACATACCAAAAATTGAGCAAATTATAAAATGTGACCTTAAGCCGCAAAAGTAACTTTCACAAATTCGCGAGCTTAGAGCTACCTTGCTGCTTTGATTTGCTGTTTTCATTCCAATATTCGAAAAAATTGTTTCACCGTTATATAGCAATGCCCATCCCAAACTAACTTTTGCAAGCAATTATCGGATTTGTCTCCGCCTCATTAAATAGAAAAGTATACCCGACCTAGCAAGTGCGACAAAACCTATCGATTAACAAGAAATGGGCGACCTTTCAGCGGCGACGCTGCTTTGATTTACACACGGTATACAATATTTCGATAATATATCTCCCAAACAAAACACATAAAGAAGTAAAAATATGAGTAAACACTGTCAGTAATCGGAACCAATACAAATTATTGTCCATTAACTTTCAGTCTACACCACTTAGTATTACATATTTGAAGATCAGGCGCTAAATGATGAAAAATTAATTTGCAGCTTGACCATGTGACATATTTTGATTGCAATACTTTTGTGTCTAAGGATGCAAAACGTGGCTCTGATGGTCATAACGAGAAAAAATTCAACTTCCTCAACCTGGCGAAAGAGCTAAATGAAAGCTGTGCAGAGAATGTTAAAAAAACAAGAACACTAGAGGAAACATTCGTACATAACCTTGGTAAGGCATAAATTACACCTGTTGCTATAATTCGGGATATGTGTTGATGACGGGTTGTTGTTGGTGACTCTGCAACTACTTCATATTGTTTACACTGCTGACATGGTTACGTGGGTTAAAAAGTTTTGTTTCTTTACTACTTGAAATATTGAATAAGAAATGTTTTGGCGATGTGACGAAACTAATACTTTAATTATATTGTGAGATAACTTCAGGAAAAGAACAGAAGTAGCACTATGCGACCAGCCTACAGGTGAAATTACGCACCATATTTCGGTGCGACTCTTTCTTCAGTTTAATTATCACTCAATTTTTTTTGCTTTGTATTGTTTAGCGTGGATTATTCAACATGTGCCTCCGAACATAACAACAAATATGGACATCTTCTTTAACGATACCAACCTCAAGAAAGGAAAACAATCATGGATTTCCCTACCTTACAGGGTTTTTGATATGAAAGGTTTAGTTGAATTAGATACTAGTTACGGTAACAGTCATCCTAAAGCTATTTGCTTAATGAATATCGTAAGCTGTTTTAATCACAAAATGAACAGGACATTTCCGTTGGCCGTTTGGTTGAGTACATTCTTTGCTTTTCTGAAAGACAAGATTCACGAGATTGTTGCGTTTCCAGTTTCTAAATTCATATATATTTGGGTATGAACACGACGGGAACACAACACAAACCTGGTTCTGATGTAGTGACGTGTCAGGAACACTTCCCCCTAATTTGAAGTGGAAAACCTTAAACAGTCTTCTGTCAGGTTTTACAAGAAGTGTTGTCTGCCCCACAACTGATTGACGAACGTTAAAAAAAACGACATAGCGTCACGATTAGAAACCCTCGCAGGCGCGGAGATTACTCAGAAGAAAAAATGCTTTTATTTTACCTAGTGATATTGCCAAAAGACAATGAATAATGACGTTTTAAAAATATAAGGGTTTTTATTTTACAGGTAGCTTCATTTTGGTAATTCTGTACACCAAAACGACGCATCTTTTACCAAATGATCCGCTCGTTAAGATTGACGGGTAAGTCATCCTTTGATATTTCATGCTCTTTGAGCAACAATGCGTTACGCGTCTAATTAATAGCGAGTAGGACTACCAATTGTATCACCTTTCTTATCACTGTAGTCAAAGTCCCGAAAAAGTGTACAAAGTCAGAGATACTGAAAACTTTACCTCTATTAAGCGGGGAGCGCACACCCTTATACAGTTCCAAATGGTATTTTTGTTGTTTTCACCTGTATTGAACAGGTAGTCTGAATTTACACTTTTCACGCCCTACCAAAAACCTTAAAAGGAAAGTGCATTCGATGCACGAAGGAAGCGGCAAACACAAACTTTAGACAATTACTTTTTCATATAAACAGTAAGATGCTTTCCTTGTGACATCTCAAGAGCCTATAGAGCCAGCGGTTTCATGTTAAGTTATGTGTTTTGACCAAAGTTAGTATTTAGCGGGCCTGTATTAAACGGACACCCTGTGGCTGACACTTCACAATTCTCCAAGGGTGTCCGCTTAATAGAATTCTGCCTCTAGTACCATTCTTTGGAAATAAATCCCAGTTTTCCCACTTTTTAAAACACATATCAGGTTGTACTACAAAATCTTGAACTTGCTATTAACTGTTCATTCTTAAGTAGATATTCGTCTATGTTATGCATTTTGGTGCATTGTCATAACCTCGTGGTGTTGTTGTGAACTTGATACTATATATATATTTTTTCATTGTAACAGGGTTAACATCAGTGAAAACTAATCCAATTACACCGGTGCTTTTAATCACAGTCAAGCCTAGGCTTCCTCCTAAACTGAAGGAAAACAACACCATTGGACTTCAACCTCTAACTGTACATAACACCTGTTGCATGGTATCTAACTGTACATAACACCTGTTGCATAGTAACACTATATAATATAACGACAACTTTAAACTCTGTATGTAGGATGTGGCATGATAATTCTTTACCATCAGGCGTACGACAGATTTTAAGCATTGTAGAGACCAAATCAAGGGTTTCTACCCGAATTTCTATTAAGAAAGTAACTTTAAAACGTAGCAAATGACTGAATAACACTGTGAAGTGAAATTAGACGTATTTTTAAGGAAAGCAGTTCTTACAACGATTTTGTCCCATGCACGGACATACACTTACATGGAAAAGGAGTGTTAGACGGGGTAGTATATTTTTGTTCTAAACAACGAATGATAAAAATATGGTGATAATAAGCATTATTTTGTTATATTTTACAGAGTCTGTGTGACACGGATTCGACCCACTGCGTTTTCTGGGACTACTCCATCAAGTATGTACACTATTTTTAATATCCAATACAGCAATAGAAAATGTAATACAGGTAATGGACCTGCAGTAAACAACCACTGCCACCGAGCAAAGTTATTTATTTGGCAAATCTCTGAATTGCATCACCTGGAATGTATTCCATGCCGCATATTGGAGAGCAGTACAGCGATAAAGGGGTCGCACCAGACTAATGTTATACTATAATAACACAGCATCGAGAACAGTACGACGCGCGGCTGCTTCGAAGTTTGGTATCAAAAATTAGCTAACATTTCTTAACGTTTGCACTTAAAATGCTGTAAACTTCTACGTTTGTTTCGTTACAATCAAAATTACGATCCGGATTATAGCCAAAGCACAAAACAATAACTATTAGCAAGGGCCTGTATCGCTCAATAACACCACAAAAGAAACCATATTAACCAACAACACACAAGCACTAAAAAACATGAAAAAGGAAATCTATAAGCTTAGAAATAAAACAATCATAGCCAGTTGTAAACAATTCTAGTGCACATCTTTTCTGTAATTTTAGGAGTGAATGGAATGGTTCTTGGTCAGGCCGAGGATGCAGTGTCAAAAAGGGAACAAATGAGCTGACAATTTGTGCTTGCAATCATCTCACAAGTTTTGCTGTCTTAATGAGACCTGAAAATGTCCAGGTAAATGTTTCTGATACAAGAAGTGCATTTGTTGTTAACAATGCAGCTTTTGCTTTCTTAAAGTTATCACAAATTATGTTCTCCACGCAGATTCCTGAGGATCATGAGATGGCTCTAGAAATCATGACGTATATTGGTATCAGCTTGTCGATTTTGGGAAACATTTAATTATCTCGTTGATAATCCAATGGAAATGGGCGTAAGTTAAACTTTCCTATTCAATTTGACAAACATGACTGCATTCTCTGCTTCGTTAAGGTGAAGTTGCACTGACGGAATACGATTGTTTGCGCAGTACCCACAATTTAGTAGCTAGCGCTTTGGCTAGGTCTAGTCCAAAAACATCGCAAACCTTTGCCAAAGACAGGATTTGTGAAAATAGTTATTAAAGCTACCGCGGTAATTTCAATGTCATTTTATAGTGACCTCTGACTGCAACAGAACTATTAAAACCATATTGTCTGACTATATTGTATTTCTTCAGGGATTTAAGTAAACAGCTCCCTCGTATTCGGATGAGTCTTGTCACCACATTGACACTGGCGCAGATAGCGTTTCTCGCTGGAATCGATCTCTTTAAAAACTTGGTAAGGCCAATGTATAATAAGAATACTGACGCTGTAAAGTACAATTTACATCCACGACAAAGACTTGTCTCATAACGTGTGACCAGGGACGTACAGTTCTACTCTTAATAGGATGACTGACGTATTTTGTTAACTTATTTTCTCAGAAAAAATGTATTAAGCATATTAATGGGAGCTGGACCATAAAAAAAAAAAAAAAAAAAAAAAAAAAAAAAAAAAAACATTATACATTTCACTCAACATTATCAATTTACCGAAATATCAATGCCTCTAATCCGCAGATCGGCTGTGTTTTCGCTGCGTCTCTTATCCAGCATTTGTTCTTGGTTGTATTCTGGTGGATGTTAATCGAAGGGATTCAGCTCTACCACAAGGTTACAACAGCTTTTCCTGTACCTCTGAACATGCAACTGTGCTACTTGTTTGCGTGGGGTAAGTTATCGACGCCATTTTATAAGGAGATAAGGTTTTTTTTTTTTTTTTTTTTTCAATCAGCGTGTTTACAAGCGTGCGGGACGACATAACCCGGGTACCCCGCTATGTTCTGCCTTTGTAAACGGTTCGCCAGGGATAACTCGCCTGCCCGGGGCAAGTCAATGCTGGTTCCCAGACATCTCGACCCAATGATAACGTGTACAATATTTCTGAATGTATAATTCTTGTCAGTGAGAAATAATCCGGGAGAATGTCTTGCGACAGAAGTTACAGTAAATGGCAAGGCTTCACTATGCTGTACGTGACAAGGGGGAAGTGAAATATTTCGAAAGGTGAAAAGTGCGAAGTGTCTAGATAAAAGTAAGCATAAAAGAGCTTCCGAATTTGTATGAGAAAGCAAAGCTAAATGCAAATTGAAGGTTGTTTATTTCCAGACCGATTTGCAATACTGTTATACTAATTTATGAATTGTTTATTTTTGTATCAAGATAACTTTGTACTCACCAATCCTTACTGAAACCGAGAACCAGTATTTTGCAGAGGAAGACATAAACAAATAGAAACTAAGTTTTAAATCTGGAAACAATGTAAACAAAAGTACCCTAGTTGTTTCTGATTTAGATGGTAGGGTAAATCTGCGTAACTAACTGATAGCAATCATTTACCCAAGATTCCCTCTGGTGTGCGTCGGGGTGTCCATTCTCATTGGTTGGTTTGGTGTGGACAATGATATCAGAGGATATATCGACGAGGACTTGTAAGTTGTTACTTTAGTAAATTCAGTGGTAATATGGATGTACTGTTTGTTTAACGGCGCACTCAAAATATTTTTTTTTAGGTGCTGGTTGTCAATGAAGCATCACGTGATCTGGGTCTTTGTAGGATTTCTTGTATTTGGTTGTCCTGGTAAGTTTAAAGTTAACTCTACCTGATACGATTCTAAATTATAGCAAATTGTTAGAACCCAGGAGTGTGAATAGACCACCATCTGACGAATCCTTCCACTTGACTTTGAAGATGACTTCCGCTCAGGAAGTCGAAACGTCATTCACCAACAACTTGTCACAAGTCTTCCAAGAGACTACTCCAACCCGGACGATCACAACCAACCTACTATTCTAAATTATTTTAGTTTCAAATTCACATGCCATCTTACACCAGGTCAACATTGCTATTTTTGCTGCGTCGTGATCGTGCTGTTCCGCAGAAAGCACAGGCAAGACACTGAGTTGGAGAAGCTGCGGTCAGTACTTAATATTGTTTATAAAATAATACTTATATATAGAGATTATCACACGACAGCGCGAAGGCATGAACTATATTTTCGAGTGGTAAAAACAATATTTTATGAACGCGCGCTCTGATTGGTTCCCAGCAGTGCTTGCACAAGGCTATGTAACATAGAAAGATTGTTATACTGATCTGGAGCACGTTTATTCAATAAACAATATAAATATCGCGCGGTTGCTAAGGTTCACACAAATTTCGAGTTCTCCTAAAACTTACTCGAGTGTTTGCATCAGGCTATTAACTTTATTACTCTTCCTTTTATTATCCCTAGGGTTATCTTGTCAAGAGTCTGAAAGGATCGCGCGGTCGCGAAATATGAGATAGTAACCTGGCACCGCTAAACTTAGCCCCCCTGGGAGGGTAACCCTCCCTCGATTGTTTACATGGCCAAAAGTTGTCCCTACTGGGAGGGTAACCCTAGCAAGAAGATAGAGTAACCCTTCTCCTGGGGTGACCCTACCAATCATGTAAACGGAACAGGGAATTTCAATAGAAAAGGGTGACCCTTCTAGGAGGGTGTCCCTCCTGGGAGGGTTACCCTCCTTTCATGTAAACCGGAACTAAAAAACCCGAGCTGAAAGTTTTGAAGTTGTCAAATACTAAATATTTCGGTTGCTGTGCAGTCATATTGCGTAGCAAGACTGCGCGAGAAATGGGGCGAGCACAAGATTGTGGTTGAGGGGGGAGGGGTGCGGTCGAAAAGTATATAGTACGTATCGAGCGGATCAGAAACGCTTGAGAGAAGGAAGAAATTTTCTGATCCAATTAGTCGGTTTGGATGTTGAATTTCCGCAATGGTTTGGATGATATCGTTCGTCAAGCTCACGGGAACCAATCGAACTTATTTCACGGCATTTTAAGCAAGTTTTTGTTTTTGTATTTGCACCGTGATGCGGTGTTTTGTTTTATTTTATTTTGTGTAAGTTTTTGCATTTTGTTTTGTTTTATTTTATTTTATTTCTAGTCTGCAGTCTGCAGTCTGCATTTGTCCGACACCGCGAAGAAACTTATCAAATTTACATCACGACGCGAACAGATTTGTTTGGTATCGGAATTTCGGCAAGTATTTCGCTTCGTATGACTCAAACACACTCTGAAAAACACTGTAAAATATGAGAAGAGACGCTAGGAGTCTAATCGAATATATGATCGCCGAAATCTTCCATCGGCATGCCGCTGGCCGTCAACATTCTTTCCGATGGTTTATAGAGAATTTCAGTGCCTACCCTGCCGCTTTCATGTTGTGAGTCACTCATACTGCATCAAGTAATCCTTTGAAGTTGGTTCCTACATTCGGCAATCCACAACTATCGAAATATTCACAAAAAGAAACAGCTTTCTTTCTGACGTACCTTAAGTCTAAAATCAAACGCTTTTTGCCACAGCTCTGAACGGAAACGGAAAGAGGACTAATAACCTTGAGATGACTTTTAGAAACTTGGCAAATTCTACCCGAGGAAAGCAACTCTAGTATAGACGAACGAACGAAGTCAGAATGTTGAATGGCAGAACGATTATTGTTAAATGCTGCCGCAGGCGGCGTGGAATAGAACGGAATCTTGTAACCTTCCCTAATACAATTAATAATGAAGGGGGGGGGGCATTGATTTTTTCCCAAAACTGAACATTAGCTTTTAGTCTACCTTTAACATTAGGTATAACTGAAACGCCCAGGCTGCCTGACTCTACTTCGCAGGTAGGCGTAGGTAATTTGACTACCTTAACAATATCCTCGAAAGGTCCAGTGGCCTCATCATGATCCCCGAATTCACTGACGCTCGTCTGGCTTGCGGAATTCGCTGTGAAGTCCAAACTTGTTTGTGGTCCTGCGGCTCGCGGCTCCAGCAGCTTCATAGAATCGTCTGCAAGAGGAACTCCAGTGACCTCTTTTGCCGCATCTGAAGCAGATGTCTGATTGAGAAGGCATTCGATGGCCTGAAACGGGAAAATAATAAAAGCGAACAGCGCCAAACCGGGAGGCAGGACTTAGAATAAATAAGTAAATAAATAAAATAAATAAATAAATAAAAATAAAAAGTAAGTGAGTAAATAAATAAATAAATAAATAAATAGATAATATATAATGCATGTATAATACTAAAATAAACCGAACGTAAAGTGAAGCACCGCCGAGTAGAGGTACACGTGATGGATATCTTGAATCCACTGCGGCTTATATAACCATCTGGAGTCCCAAGGGACTCCACGTGCTAACACATATATGTTAGCACGATATGCATGCTCACGCTCATCTTCCGAAGGAAAATATATAACACGTTCCAGAATAACTTTCAATATTCTAAAGTGTCAAAAATGGCTAAAATTTCATTTTGACTCCAGTTTCTTGCAAGAAATATGCCAATATTTATTGAACACCGCCGAAATTTGTAAAGATAACCTTAAAGGCGACAAAATATGATGATATTCAATGAAATACGCCAGAATACCTAAATAATGCGCATTGCATGTTTTTCTTCATCGCCGAGGAAATCTGTCCATGTCAGTTATTTCCGCCAAAAGTGCTGTTTTATTCTAGAAATTAACTGTAAAATATTGCGAGATTAACAAGAGTGCCTATGAAAATTAACCAGTACATGGATCTGCAATCGCAGAGCCATTTTTCTTTTCAAATACTGCCGAGTCAAGTTCCCTGAATGGATCTGCGATCGCAGAGCCAAGATTTTTCGAATACCACCGGCCAAGTCAATTTACCTGAATGGATCTGCGATCGCAGAGTCAAGATTTTTTAGAATACCGCTGGCCAAGTCGATTTACCTGAATGGATCTGCGATCGCAGAGCCAAGATTTTTTCGAATACCGCTGGCCAAGTCAATCTACCTGAATGGATTTGCGATCACGGCCTTTGTTTACGTTGCTCAGATGATAGCTGATTAAACTATCGATTCTCACTACACCATTCATACAAGTTCCTCTTAAAAGGTTGGGAGAGTATGCATTTTGAACTTGGAAGTGAAACGGTTAATAAAGCCCAAAGTCTGTCAGAAATCCACACAGCAAGTTTTAGGTACAAGCTGTCCTCGCCGAGGCTGTGGAACTACGTAAAGGAAACATTGACTGATAGCACGTCGAAGGTGAGCTTGAGTAGGCTGACGTCATTTCCAACCTACAAAACGATCACAACGAAACTAAATAACACATTGCAACCATTTTGTGTATTAGAATAAACAGAGAACTTGGTTTTCGAGAATTTGCTCGGTTTATACTCGCTCGAAAGTATTGTCAACATTTTCTTCTAGATTGCAAGGAGAATGCCAACTGAATTTACTACATGAAAGATTGTGGAATCTAAACACCGGTATATTGTGAACTCGTGAGTGGCAGTGCTTGCCAAACTGATGATATTAACACAACAGTGCACTGAAATTTCGGCGATTCGCGGTAGCTGAACTTGCTTGTCTAGCTTGTGAGATACTGAAATGAAGACCCGGAGAGAAAATAATAAAACGGCAGCATACCTTCACATTCTTTCTTCTCCACGTACGTCAAGTAGCAATTGACATGTTTCCCTTCGATGACAAATCCTTATCTCTGTTCTTGCTCATAAATGTGAGTTGAAAGAGGTGCGTTATAGATGTAAACGGTCACACAGATGCGCTGTAGTGCAGCTTTTCTTAGGCTACAATTACCCGGCATCACGTTATAGCAGGCCAGTGGTAAAGTTCTGACTGAAGTTGAAAAAGACAAGATGTTTAATTTGCAGTGGATAATTGGTTTGTAATAAATGTCACAGGATGCCGCGATATCGTTTTGCGGTATTCTTTTAAGTCAACGGCTTCCGGCTTTCGGTACCTGCTGCGGCTTCTGGTGCTATTGTTTTTTGTTGATCATTTTGTTCTTCTTTTATTATATAAATATATCTCTTCTCTTCTTCTCCAGCACTGAGGCAAGAAATCAAAGATGATTTTGTTGCAGTGCAGAAATACTGCTGAAGGCTTTTTCTTTTTTATTCATTACTTTGTTTGACTACTTTGAATTAGCATATGGCCTCAGCGAGGGGTCAAAAGTGCCCGCTAATCGAGGCGGCGTGGGGTTAACCTTTGCACACAAATTAGTTCTAAGGCGCTGTCTCTAAGAAAAGGAACTGAAAGAATGTCAAAGGAGGGGAAAAAATGGGCCAAAATGATCTTTACTGCTGCAAATCTCGGAGTGCCAGAGGAAAATAAAACAATAGTAATGAAAAGAAGAACAAAAGGGCCGGAAGCCGTTGACTTAAAAGAATACCGCAAGATCTTGTGACAGTTAATATAAACCAATTCACAAAGCAAACGTCTCCTCGTTTTCAAATGAGTCGGAACTTTGCCACAACCAACGTGTTGCCGGGTGATCGTAGCCAAAGAAAGATTGCATCACAGCATATATCTGTGGCTGTTATGTACTGTAACGCACTTCTTTCGACCGACATAGGACAAATGGACAGAGAAAAGGATTTGTCATCGAACGGAAACATGTCAGTTGCAACTCGACATACGTGGAGAAGAAGGAATGTAAAGTATATTTAGTTCTGATAGTTTGTTATGATCGTTTTGTAGGTTGGAAATGACGTTCGAGGTGTTATCAGTCAATGTATCCCTTCTGTTTCATGTGTTCCACTGTGGCATCGAGAACAGCCATCGGATGGTTACTAAAATATTGTTGTCTCTGTTATTGCTGTATTTTGCCGGGCCTTTGGTCTGTTTACATGATTTACCACATTGCCTAGTAATTAAATGATTCGGTTGGAAAGTAATCTTTACACGACATTTTGATCTGCGGTCTTTGGATAATTTGGAATACAGAGTTTGTCTTAACCCTTTCACTCCCAGTAGTGATCCACTTCGATTTTCTCCTTCAGCTTTTAACAAGAAACATATGATACAGTAGTGAGAACTTGGTATTTGATACCTTGCTAAGATGAAAGCGGATCAAACTGGCAACTCTCACCACGTTACTCGTACATTTTACTCTTAAAAGGTTGAGAGAATCTGCATTTTGAGCTTGGGATTGAAGGGTTAACATCTCAACAAAAGTCCTCTAGGTCTATGGTGTTAACTGACGTGTGCGGTTTATAGTAGAAATCTAGTTCTCAAACTAGTAAATTAAACGCGGTGTGGGGCCATTTTGGGGTATTATAGTTTTTTTACGTGTCAGTCTGCATCGCGGTCGAGGGTTTCTTCCAGTCGTTCTGAAACTATGACAATAAACGCTGATTGACTGTCTCATTTCTGTTTCTTTTATTTTTTGGTAACTGTACTGGTAACTTGACTTAGCAGAGTATTCGAAACTATCGATCAAATCTGAAGCGATCCCACAATCCATTCAAGTATTTTGACTTGACCAGCGGTATTTTGGCTCTGCGATCGCAGATCCATTTAGGTAATTTGACTCGGCCAGCGGTATTTTGGCTCTGCGATTGCAGATCCATTCGGGTAACCTGACTCGGCAGTGTTGGATAAATTTGCGATAAAAAATGTGCGCTGAATACATTTGGGACCGGTTAAAAATCTGCACATCGATAAAGAAATGAACAGAAAGTTTGTGATTCAGCAATAAATCAAGTCGTGGTACTTGTTCTTAACCAAATTCTATCATTCTGGAATATCGAAAGTTATTCTGGAACGTGTTATATTTAAAGCCGGATTGAAACTGACCCAAATAAACATCCAAATCAAGTTAATGTACCCGGCTACCAATTTCGGTAATCTGTACGGAACATTAAAGTTTCAAAGATGCCGTAAACGAAAACACAATCTCAGATATATTAGTGAGTACAACCGCATCCGAGGGAATAACAACATCCAATTTAGGTTCTTTCTTGATGGGGTGAAAAGTATTCCGATTTAATCTTTCACCAGAAAGAAGCATAAAAAGTACGGCACCTAAATCCGGCAATTTTTTAATAATAATAATAAAAAACATTTTAATGAGGGATGTGCCTGAATCGTGGACGCCGAAGCCCTAAAACAACCTTGCATCATTCCAAGGGAATTGAGGCTGGTATTATTCGTTCGCCTCAACGAGACAAACTGAAATTATGTATGCATGGGCACCGTATGGAGGGGATAAATGACGTGTTGGATATATAGACAGCTCGAAACGTACTATGTGTTTTATTAATTCTACTGAAATTCAACTTTTAGCTTTTCCAAAAATATTCTCTCAAACACTATATTGTTAGTTGGGTTCTTGTTCTTTGATGAAGGGTAAATAAATCAGTTCTTGATTCTTCACTGCATCATATCAAACAAATTCTCGTTTAGGTAGCTTGGCTTAAGTTGAAATCCAAGTCAGTGAACCCATATGTCGGTTGGCTGAAACTCCAAAGACGTCATATAACACACTAAGTTGTTGTTAAACGCCATGCAAATATAGTTTTTTTTTCTTAGCATTAGTAGGATCGAAGGTATATATATACTATAGTCGAAACTGATTTAGCCTCAAACGCTCTTAAGATGATATGTTTATTGTTGAGCGAGTTGGGTTAAACCCTCGGTGTTAATGACGTTTTAGTTTTAGTTTTGACTGCATAAAACAATGGTCAGTGAAATGATCATTAATCGTAATAGTAATAATACCGCCGTGAGAACTGAATGAAGCTCTGCTTAGCTCGGTGATATATCAGGAAAGATATATACATAGCCGCTCGCGAGCAAACAGGAATCAGTTCAAAGAACGTGCAGACGCCAAGTGAAAACTAAGAGCAGAACAAAACGCTGAACCTGACGGTAGTTTATAGTTTTCTCCGTTTTTTTAACTCTTTTGGGTAATTTTCTTTTTTCCCCATGGTGTCAATATTTTGTCCTTAATTATATGTTTATCTCTCGAAACAAGAAAACTAAGAAGTAGGTTGGTTGTGATCGTCCGGGTTAGAGTAGTCTCCAGAAAGACCGCACCCAACGAGACTACCGACAACGAAACCACTGACGACACAACTCCATTGACCTTGGCTACACTACCGTATATCAGAGGCACCTCTGAGACGATAGCACGTATTCTACGACCCTACAACATCCGGGTAGCCCACAAACCCATCACGACTCTACGCGACTTACTGACCAACGTAAAGGACAAAGACGAACCCATCAACAGACAGGGAACAGTATACAGAATATCTTGTACTGACTGCAAAGCCACCTACATCGGTGAAACTGGCAGAAACCTGAACACGAGACTTACTGAACACAAACGAGCTACCAGAAACGGTGATATCAGAAATCACATTTCTGAACACCACCGACAGACTAAACACGACATCAACTGGGACTCTGCTGAATGCATCAGCCACAGTACCAACTACTACCAACGACTTACACTGGAAAGCTGGTACACAAACTTAGAAAGAAAACCACTCAACAGATGCCAACAACTACCGGCACCTTACAAACGACTGATAGATGACATCAAACGCAACCGAACGAGCAATAGACTAATCAACAGTATCAAAGAACATCAACTGACCAATAACGAAACACAACCAAGCCGACTCGACCAACCATAGACCGACAAAACGGACCAATCACTTCTACAACCAGAGACATATATACCGCCATCTGACGAATACTTCTCACTTGACTCTGAAGATGACTTCCGCTCAGGTAGTCGAAACGTCAGTCACCAACAACAGTCTTTCTGGAGACTACTCTAACCCGGACGATCACAACCAACCTACTGTTCACACTCCTGGGTTCAAACCATTTGCCAAAACTAAGAAGATTAAAGGCCTTACTTACTTTGCTCGAGGCACCGCATTACGCTCAACTCTCAGGTAGTCGTTAATATGCACGATGTACCAGGTGTCTTGTCTATCCACAGAAAGTCATAGATGGCTCAAGACCAACGTGAAAATACCATAATAGAACTTTCAAACCACTTTGTGGCCTTTATGTAATGTTATTTCTCGATAACGGCTTCGCATAGCATGTTCTGCGCAGCAATAGCTCGAAGTCTTGTTACTTTGAGTCCGTTTATTTTCAGACGTGATTATTTATACATGGTTCTCTGTGTCCCTGCGTCTGTGTCTGTTTTTTCTCGCTTAGTTACTCTCTTTCGCACCCAACGTATTTTTCGTCCTTTCATTCCGTCCTCTTTCCTTCTTAACGCGATGATAGTATTCTCATACTCGTACCAAGCTCATACTGAATAAATGGTAACATTTCTATGGGGAGAAAGACATGCAAGGAACTCTAATTTGCTGTAGTTGGCTGGAGAAACGGTTTTCACATCAGCCAGGGTGCTAAATTGTTTGCCTTATCGCTGAAACTGTGTGCGTGGTCAATATTGAAATTTGCCCAGTCCAGCTACAGCGTCACTGCCAACCGAAATTTCTTTTCTTTTTTTCTGCCTATGGGACTTTTTAGTGGGCAGACGGCGACATGAAAAATATACTTCTCAGTAAAAAAAAAAAAAACAGAGAGAGGGACAGACGTTTTGGAAAACAAAAATATGAACGTGCGTAATTATGCAGTTTACCGTCAAAATGGGCGTTTCAAGTTTTCAAAGCATATTAAAGTTCTAAAATTATCGAAAAACAGGGAATCATATGGTAAATTATATGTCTACAACAGACAGATGTTTTATATTTTTTCAAGGGCCGTTCTCTAGCGGAAATCTTACCAGGGGCCAATTTAAAGTCTGAAAGTTTGAATTTACGACAATGTTTTGCAATATGTTTGATTGACAGCAGCTTAATTTTTTAGTCAGTATTTTTTTCATGTTGGCCGCATCCGGATTGCTCCAGATGACGTTTATCAACGGCACATAAACAGTCCTTATTTGGTGCTTTAATTTTTAAACGGTCCGATGTTTGCTTTGAAAAATTGCCGTCAATGTTCTGTTTGCACGAGTCGCCAAGCCAAGTCTTTATCACCCTTTTGATGTGACAGCGAGCACATCCGTTGACACAGAGTGAATGACGTGACAGTGGCTAAGACTTAATTGCAAGTTGATGTAGTTTTTTAAGTGTTCTATTATTTTGCACATCGCTAATTTCCCCAAGCTTGTTGCCTGACTCCCTCCCTCTTGTCCTATTATTTCTTGAACTTATTGACGAATAAAACAATAGGCATTTTATGATTTTGAGCTCAGTATTTTTACAAATGTTCCGTTCGCTAATGTATAAAATTACCATATGCCTGTTTTGCATATTCAAGTCCTACGCAATTTAGCTGAACAGGTGCAACGCAGGTTTTCTTGAACCTCGAACAGTTTGCCTGTCATCGGTTGTTATGAGTATTCGCCGTCCGGATACTCGAATTCAAGGGGTATTATTTTGGGGTAACGGATGAAGTAACATGGCGTTCTTATCTCTGTTGTTATTCCTCGGATTATCTCACCTTTCGCAAAAGGTTCCTAGCATTTTGCATCAATTGAGATTTCGCTGTTACTGGCAGACGGATAGCGTTTGACATTTACACATTTCCTGACTTCTTTGTAGGGTCCTTACCTGGTTATAGCGGAGAACATCATTGTAAACGGTACGTATATGCAGATCTTCGCATTTTGTTCCATGGAAAGGTCTTTTTCTGCTGTCGCCTTAAACTTTATTGTGCAGACGTGCTAACTTGGGTCCAAATGCGTTATAGTTTGCTCGTAAAAATTGTCACTAATTGCTTTGCTGCGGATGTTCCACACAAAGGCCGGGCAAAAGATATGTATGATTTAGAACTGATGTTGAATTCTTTAATGCCAATTTTTTGTAAGATGTTTTATAAATGTCGATAAGTGGTTCATAAACGGATTAGTTTGCATCTTCCCGACCGATAAACTCGCAGCCCAGCTATAGGATGTTGCAAATTTAGGTGAAATGAGCATATCCACAACCTTTGGTCAGAAACATTGAATTATTATTGACCCATCTGCTGATTTCACGATTTGAAACTAACGCTTTGAGAAAAAAAAATCGGAACTTGAAAATACAGATTAATTTCTGCAGTATCCCGTCATCTCCGTTTTTATTTGTAAAACAAAATATATGTCGCCCGATAGAACTTTGGCAAGAACATAGCGGCGAAACTTTTGGTGAAACTGACTTCTCTCTCTTAATTGTCGCCCTTGATAATCAACACGGTGTGCACCAATCTCAACCATAATTTTAAAAGCTACGATTTATCAGCAGCAAATTAGCTCAGAAAAAGAAGAAATGGCACAATTGTGACGGCAGAAGCTACATGAAACTTAGATAGTTCAAATGAAAACTTATTAAACTTCCGTTTATCGTAACACCACTCAAACTCTTTTCTGTCAGTGGTAAATACAAATTGATTCTTTTCACTTAATGATGTACAGTTAGTATCCTGTCTAGCAAATTGATTATTGACCTTGAGTCTCTAAAGGCATCCAGGACTCAATTTCTACATACTGTATTTAACAGTCTCTGTCAGTGCTATCTATTAATTCCAACTGGTTTAGAGGGAAATTCTTTTCTGCTCACACTAGCTGATAGTGCAGTAAATCTTTTCTGAACATTACATATACCAGCTAGACAGCTAATTCAAAACAGCAAAACTGCAGCAATAAATTACATTATTTTCCTAATGCCAAATTTAGTGAGGCTAATCTTGCACTCTGAAACAAATGACTATGAAATAATACATACTATGTACTGGTATCAATAAATACTTAAAATAATGCATTGTACAAAAACACTCCACTGTACAGTATGCCAGTTGCAAACGCAAAATAACTTAAATATGAAAACCATGAAAATCAGTTCACTATCCCTATTAAGGGGTAAAATAAATCAGAACATACACAATAATTTTGAGCTGTATTCAGTAACAAAGAAAAAAATGCATTTGAAATGAAATTCATAGTCTTCAAAGACAAATAATGTAAAACAAAGTATGTGTAGCTACATTATTGGAGGATGTTTGCAAAATTCGTGGAGTGAACATATACTGTACAATTACATGCATGTACAGAAAACTGACAGCAAACACAATAAATTCAACAAGAAAAAAACAACATGAAGTCATGAATTCAGTCAAAAATGTAGCACCATACGTATTTTGTCTTTCGTGCAGGTACAGCACTTTTATTCGTGTTCAATAAACTTGATAGGTTTTCAACAGACAATTTAAACAAAGAAGGAAGTATTAACGAATCCAATATTACATTTAGCAAGTGAATCAGGTGTGAAAATTGAAAATGGTTGGCAGTTCCTCACATGAAAAACAAACAATGCAAGAACAAAAAAGCAAAGAAAACTACTGTATTTCCCATAAGCATTTATTGCCCAGGTACAAAAGAAGAAAAGGAAGTGTTTTACTTCTTACCTGCCCCTTGTTTCCTGGTGATAAGGATCGGCAAATCACTCACATTGACAGGGAGACTGCTGAGAAATTTCTGCACATCTTGTCACCCGAGAATAAACGCACGAAGTTTTTTTGTTTCGCTTACAGCTGGTGCAGGTATAGTTCGGGTCAGTCATACTTTGGTTGGCAACAAGTGACCATGTTTCCTTGTAAACCTTACAGTGAAGGTTTTTTTCGTAGCGGTGGAAGGCTGCAAGTTCCTCTTGTGCCCACTGCTGTTCGTGTAGAGCCGGATTGTCAGCGTTAGCCCATCCACGGCCATGCAGATATTGTTGCCTCTGGAAGCGTCGTTCTTCGACAAAAGACAAACGTTGCTCACGGCATCGATTGTTGGCCTCATTTTGAGCCTGAAGCCTGCGGGTCCTTTCCGCATTCGTTTCAGGAAGCAGCTCGTTGTCGAGCGGCTTTCACGCGCTGTTCTTTTGCCTGAGTCGTTTCTTGGGTTTGCTTCTGCATATGATGCTCCTGATCAGCTATAATGCGCTGCTCTATTTCCTGGGTTTTCTCCTCAGCTCGTTTCTGCTGATAATGCTCTCGGTCAAAGCCTTTGTTTCGCTTTTTTGGCAGCGACAGCACTGTCTGTTTGCCGTCTGCACTCGAGACGAATACACCGCTCCTGTCTTGTCTCACGAATTCGTCTTAGTCTCGCTTGTTCTCTTCGTTTTTGAAGACGAACTTGTTTTTTCTCTTGAGAGTGTTCGGTTTGATTCTTTGTGTAAAACTCCTGTGTCCGTTGTTTTGCAACGGACCAGCAGAACACTACGTGTCTACCCAGCAGACACCGCGGTGCAAAAAGGTCGCCCGTGAAAGACAAACATTAAAACACGAGATTCAAGGTCGCAAAGGAAAGAGCCTGGGAACGAGGTTAGAGTGTTCTACCCAGGCCCCCGCTGCGCGGGGACGCGATTCTCTTCCAATGTTTTTCCCAGCAAACCCCGCTGCGCGGGGAGGTCGCCCGTGAACGACAAACATTCAAAAACGACATGGTGTTCAGATTAGTACCCACGCAGGGCGTGGGAAAAACTGTGCACGCAAATAAGACCGATTCTTGTTTTGTCCCAAAACTGGGCATATGTCTCCGGAAAAAAAAAATTTTGTTGTTGAGACTGATTGTAGAGCTCGTTGTATGATTTTGTCTGAAATTTAATATTTTAGTGCTCGAGCAACAGTCAAGAGAAACTCAGTACTTGAAATGGGCAACAGTAGTTCCCCGAAACAGTTACACTTCATTTTCGGCTGACAGAAGTTGTTTTAGTCCGTTTGGTCCTGGATTTTTTTGAAAGGAAAGAGAGGGAAAGCCTCAAGAATCGCCGCGATCTTGTCAGAACGACAGCAGATTATTCTGAATTGGTTTTGCGCACCACCTGCCACCCTTTTATGATTATCTACTAAATTAAAACCACTTCTTGAATAGCGCCGTTATTGCTTTTATTACAATCGTCGTTGAAACGACGCTCAAAAACTCTTTTTTGAAGTTCTGAAAGCAAAACAAAAATCGAAAACAAGTCTCTTTGACTACACGTCTAACCAGTTTCGAGCTATATCTAAGGTCAAAGTACACATCACAGAGGGGTATAACTTCTTCAGAGCGTTGAAGCATTCAACTGTGGAAGACCATCTGATAATAACAGACTTGAATTGGTAAATTGGCACGTACAACATCGAAATGGAACGGTTCTCGATGCCCATCTATTAAAACCAATTCAAAACTATGCGCTAGTGCTTTTAAGAAAATACCAAGCACATTCTGGAGTTGCTTCTTGATCGATGCCTTCGGATGGAAGATTTTTTTTCTGTTTGTCTCTATCATAGTTTCATGCCTTCACCATTCTTTGTTCAGCAAATTCTTTTATCGCAGAACGTATTCTAGATAGCATATCTACTAGGCAATAAGTCCATCGGAGTTACAGCTGATCCAACTACAATGATCTCAAGAAGAAGGTGGGAAGCCCGAGCTTGATCATCGAAGCTGATGACAAGGAAATTTGACAATGAAGTAAACTTCATACAGCTTGTCGCGGCAAAAAATCCTTCATGTGCGATTCGGGTGATCTCTCCCGATCTGAAAAAGACAACATTTCATCGTCTCGTTTATATTCCTCACGTTCACTTGGTGCCGGTCATTTTTGCCTTGTCAGACATTTTCGTCTTGAGATTTCCTCCAATGTCAGTACTAGATGGACCACTGCAACCATTTTTGACTAAAAGTATTTTCTGACAAGGAGCCAACACTAATCGACTTATCTCCAGAGGGTGGTAGGGTATCCTTCTGTGCTCGCACTACATGGAAGGTAAAGACAAAGATTTCTCAGCGTCTTTTTCTAGAATCTGGTTGAATAGAAATTTGACAAAAGTGGTTGCACGACACTGTGTCATGAGCGAATCGAGTAATCAAACCCCAAGCTGCAAAAAGTGACATTTCATTGTCCTTTTTGAACTGATTGGTGCATTCTTGCTTAATGGATGTCAGTTTCGCTTTTTCAAATCCACGGTTTCAACTCGTGACTAATTTCTTCTGGTATTGAGGTGCTTCTAGTAATTTTGCTCTCCTGTGACATAAAAAACACAAAAGAGCAATAATATGCAATTGCAATTGCCTTCAATGAGGAACAAGCAATATTGGCATAACCAAGCACTTATCAATAACTCTAGAAGTTCATCTGTGATCACGTTGCCAGTTCTCAGACCAAACTTAGAATGACTTGCCACATCATTGTTTGAGGCTTGCTGGAAAGCACAGCCCTAAACCGCGATTACTGGATTGTCACTGACGGAATCAAATTATGGGTCTACTATTATGGTTTTGAACGAGATATTCTGTGTTACAAAACTAATATAAGTTCACACATGGGGTCCCTCCATAACTGCCTCCTGCTACATCAAGATATGACGATGTTGAAGCAAGAGGATGCTTTGGAATTGCATCAGAAACGTATGATTACGTGCTTTTATAGTGCCAGTCATAGTAAACTAATTGCTAAAGGAGCTTTGACTCGTCATAACCCGGCACTTTAAGAGTGGACTGTGGCATCTTAACATCAAGGGGAGAATTTAGGCCAGGGAGGGGCGCAGCTTCACAAGTAAACCAGTGGTATACCAGTGCTCGAAATTAACTTTTTTAGGTGTCAGGCTATTGGGCTAGTAGGTCTAAAAAGGCGGTAGCCCAAAATGACTTTTACCAGCCAGCCTAAAAAATTGGTAAATCGCATCCATGGAAAAACATTCCATTCGGGTTGAAACTGCCTTTTTCGCTGTTCTTTGCATTTCTTTTCCTTTTTATCCTCCTTGTGGGCCTATGGTGAAGCACCATCTGGGACTTCTGGCTCAGGATGACGCTTGCGTGAAGATTATGAGTCGAGAAAAGTCGAAATCTTCTTCATCTGGTCCCGCGAAAAAAACAGCAAGTCGGCTGCGTGTAACATTGAAGCAAGGACGAAACGGCATTCCAAGATGGCGCCCGTTTCGATCCTTCGATAGCGAATGCATGTTTGCCAGTTTTATTGATCAAACTTCACAACCTTAGTAGAGCCCAATAAAGGTTTTCAAAAAGAAAAATCATTCAGATATGTCTTGCGTTTGTTATGGGTTGATAATGTGTCCAAAAATAATCCAATCCAAATCATTGAAACAGTCCACTCTGACTAGGCTCCCGTTACCACTTGGCGTAATTTCGTTCGCACTTGGACCAGGGTTTCTTGTACTCCGTTGTGCATCACATCGTTATGACACCGCAGGAATATCAGCTTTGTCAAGTGATGCACAGCGGGTAGTAGGATGGGGACTTGGAATCATGTGGTAAAGGCGCATTGTCGATTCTACCATGACAGCGCAGATTTCATCTTTACCTCGTACATATTTATCGACAACTTCGTTTGCTTGAACTTTTCACTATTCTTTATCGAAGCTTGTGCCTCCTTGATCCACTCTTTCTTTCAATAACACTTGTTTTTTCAGTGGTGAGTTCATCTTTCTTTGGCGTTGATTTCGCAAATCGGCATCTAATGTTGTGCACAAAACGTAACAATCTCGTACCCAGACCCTCCGAAGTCTTACGCCCATGCCCGACGAAATCAAAGGCTCTGGGAGAATCCAATTCAAAAGTCTGCAATTGTCGGAGTTCCGGTTTTTTTGCGCATGCCCGTGGGTAAATGGCAAGCCAGATTTATTTTTTATTTTTGGCAGCTTTTATTGTTATGTATAGGGTTTGAAAGTGAATTAAACACCACTATATCGTTGAACAGAAACATCAAGTTTTAAAAAGTCAGACCGTAGAAGGATGTTCCGTTGCACGAACGGATTTTTTACACGACAAGTCCACCGATTGATCGACTGATTTTATCGATACTGCAAATACAGCAACTCTGTTAGCCTGGTCAGGTTGACATGCTCACGATTTACATATGAAGAATGTCGTACACATAATCTGGTGCACGTATTGCGCACAAAGCAATTGCACAGAAAACAAATTACCGCTGTAATAAATAATAAGTAACTAGAAATACGATAATCGCAGATACCCCCTCACTCCGTCCTGCACTAGCATATATTAGAAGTTTCGACGCAAAAAAATAAACAAAGAAGTAATGTGTCTATAGGATTTTATACGGCCTTTGACGTAACCAGTTTGTTGTAGTTGACGGAGCAAGCGTGTTAAAATAACGTTTTACTACTTGTACTATACCAAGTGCTGAACACTTAAAGGAGAAAAAGAGTGGTCTGAATTATAGTAACTTTGTGTCACTAGTGGTTTACTAATTTTGCACAGAAAAATATATTTAAATTTCGCAAACCCCACCCCGCCTGGCCTCTCTTGCGTTACGCTACGCATTTTCTCACCAAATTTCCGAGTGAGTCCACAACAAACCACGTCAAACCAGTGGAAATTAGCTTATTTTTACCCCAACATTTAGAAAACAAATTTCAAATTTCAAAAAATTATTCTTGTGATTAATCGCTTTACCACTCTATAATGGATCAGCTCTGACCCAATAAGAAAACAACATATATATCAGCATCAATTCCTTTTATTCTTAATTTCATTGTCATCATCATCATACAGCACACTATTCATTGTGTGCCCTTTTTATCATATTTTTGCGTTATATAAGCTCCATCAAGTGCTCCTGCCTGGTACGAAAACCCAAAACCTTTTAGGAAAAAGTAGGAACGTGGTCTCCAACCAAAAGCATGCAGGAGCACAATCCCTTGGGGGATAAGAGAATAATAACTATCATGAACTTAATACAGGTAAACAGCCCTTTCACTCCCAAGCCTAAATGCAGAATCTCTCAGCTTTTTCAAAATACATTATATAAAATAAATTGTGTAGTGAGAAATGACAGTTTAGTCAGCAATCACTTAACCAAAAAGGTACAAAAAGCTACATATTCTCTATACTGTACAATACAGTACACTTTCAACTGAAGGAGAAAATTGAATATGATCACTCTTAGGTGTGAAAGGGTTTAAACTTGTTGTTACAACATTGGTTACTGTCTACCTTGGTGTTGGCCTTACTCACATGTTGTTGCCACTTATATTACATAACTGTACTGAAGTTTTCGTTCATAAAAAGCAAACAACCCTCTAACAAATAAGTAAATAACAAAACCTTGTGTCAAAAAGGTACACATAGAAAAAAAATACTTGGCTCTGAGCATGTCATCCATTTGAGCACAATACAGTACCATTCCAAATTTTAAGAAAACATACAAATATACCGAATTTTTTTTGTGGAGTACTCAACAGAATATACAGAATATACCAGCCAATGTTTTTGAGAACATTTTCCTTTGGCATTCTTGTTAGATCAGACAATCGGGCCGTACATGTCAGCATTGAGTTCATTTTTGGCTCCTGACAATCTTACACTTTCATGATGTCAGTGACTTGGTATATGAGGATCCCTTAACAGCACAGGAGTTGACTTCTCAGCATGATTCCTTCACTTTAACATTTCCTTTAGCATGATCTTTGGAGATGAAAACACATGTTCAGGTTTTTGTCTTTGGTACATATTGTTGCAAATTTATCATACAGTACTTACCTATAAACAACATAGAAATTGAACTTCCATTTGGACCGAAATGTAAGTTGAGCCAAGGAACCTCTTTCTTTGCTCCTAAAAATCAGAAAAGGCACCAAGTTTTAAGTGGATTAATAAGATAATTCACATGATGTACACAATACAATGCACTTTCATAGCTAACCTGTACTATTCATCCACAATTGACATAAATCTTGGAAGGATGCTGCAAAGGAACTGGTGCACTGTAAATAAATACTTGTTGTCCGGGTGTCAAGGATTATTCTTTATTATAAAGAATAATATTTCGGATATCCTGGAGCGAACTTGTATTTGCAAACGGAAGAGCTCAAATTTGACCTTCGGACTTAGGTTTACAGTAGCCTTTAGGAGCATAGTTCATAACTGAGGTCAGCGAAGCATTTGCGTGTGCAGCACAAACCGCAGGAAAGGCATGGCACCAGGTTCGCAACGAATGTGCCTGTCGGTAAGCTTTACCTGCACGATTTGAGCTAAGCTACCAAGTGGTTGCACGGCATCGTGATGCACAGACACCCTCGGAGTCTTTGTAGTCGCCTATGCCGCGGAAATTCCGTCCATTCCTTTCCGGTCTAATCTCATTGTGGTTTTGCTATCCAATTTAGTTGTTTACCCAACAGGAAGTTTGTAACCGCCGTACGTGCTCCCTGAGCAAATTTAACCGCTAGTTTGTAGTGTAGAATTCAGTTGTGACTTGGGGCCCGAGCTCTCCGTTAGTCTCGAAGCTCTAGAGCTCAGCAGTTTCACGAATAAAGAAGTCAACGAGTCCAGAAGCGAGTCCCCTAAAATCTGCTCCGTAACAGATTTCTGGTGGAGAATCCGGGCACAACCGTTCCCGGTAAGACCTCTCAGTCTTGTAGTGAGTGTATCGAAGTTGTGAGTGTACTGTCAAGCCAGGCAACATGTAAAGTGTAAAGTAAGAACAATATGTAACAAAAAAGTCCAGAAAAAAAAAAACTCGGAAAAAAAAGGAAAAGAAAAAAATTATGTATGTTATAGTTATATAGTCAACTGATTGATGTGTCGTTCCAAATGTTTGATAATCAATGCTAGGCGTCTATTTTAATGTTCATGCAGCAAGCTGACGATTTTTCCAAGTTGATCTTGATCTCGCTGTGAGTTGATACGATATTGTTCGCGAGTTCGTCTTGGGTTAATCTAAGGTCTCAAACTGTTGACTCGAAGCAAAACTAAGGCTTTACTGACTTCTCAAAAGCAAAACCGGGTTTGGATCTAGACGAACCGGTAGCTCAATCGGTCTTGTCAGAATTAGAATCAGATTCAGAATAAGAGTCGACGGAATCATTTCCTGACGAAATTGAAATAACAGAAAGTTTCATGGCAGACGGCGGAGACCCAACAGCTCAGGCCACGGTACCCTTAATGGCAAAAGATGTTCTCCAGCTATTGGAGGACCAAAACCAGCGTTTTGCCGAGAAATGGAACACTTAAACAATCGCTTTGGCAAAAATTGTCGAAAACTCAAGCAAACCGACTGGGCCTCCCAAGTATAATAGCGTTAAGTTACCCACATTTTCCGGTAGCTTTAACGAAGATGTCAATGAATTTTTGACCAATTTCGAACGGGCAGCCACCTTTCATGGGTGGCAAAACGAACGAAAAGCGCAGGCGCTGCCCCTGCATTTAAAAGACAACGCCAGTATTTGGTTTAACACCAGTCCCGATTTAGCCGACAAGTCGTACGAGGGACTGATGGAAGCGATGAGAAATCAATTTCACTCGGCATCCGATAAATGGCTACTTCGCCAAAAATTAAACGATCGGGAACAACTGTCAACCGAATCAGTAACGGAATATGCCGCAGACATAAGACGAACTTGTCAGCGAATCGATTTACCGCGCTCCGAAAGTGTAAACCATTTTTTGCAGGGCCTGAAACCCGAAATCAAGAATTATGTAGTGCTTCAACGGCCAGGGACACTAGAAGAAGCGGAAAATCATGCAAAATTAAAAGAGTCAGTGCCCGAGCCTAAAACGGACGACAAAATTGACGATTTGGTAAAAGCACTAACGCCATTGTTAAAATCGGCTCCGCCATCCACAATAGCTGCGTACGAGACCCACCAGTCATCTAGCAATCGCGTGAGCGAACGATCCCTGAACCGCGACAACATTGCCCATATTGTGCGCCAAGAATTGCGTCGCACGAGCGACAGCCGCGCCAACAACAGGGGAAACACAAATCGTAACAGACGTACTTTTGACGGCCGTCCGATTTGTAATTATTGCAACAAACCAGGCCATGTGGCCTACGCCTGTCGTCAACGGCAGGGACAACGGGACCCCAGGCTCCCAAATTATAACCCCGAGAGATATGCAGGCCAGTCGGAACAGCACCCGACAAGGCATTCCCCACCTTTAAACTAGATTTGTTCTTATGTGAACGGGAAGCACATAAGGCCTTTGTAAGACAGCGATTAAATCAAAACGTGAACGAAAAACCGGAAACGCCCTTGGTTTGTGATAAACCAGAGAGAAACAGAGACGCGCAACAGCCTACGAACCAAATTTATTTCATGTCACGCGAGACTCCCTTCCCGACAGATGTAAAAACGAAACCATAAAATATAGAGAAACGAACCGAATTTAAAGGCTACCATGCCCGCTCCGAGTACGATACGGCATTCGCTCCCCGGTACTTTTTTTATATATTCTTAGAAACACTTACGTATGCAACCACAAGATCTCCCTCCAAATGTATTCTGCCAAATTGTTTTCTGTTTTTTTTTTCTTCTTTTTAGTCGCCGGAGTCGACTTTACAAAACAGTGGGGTAATGTCAAGGGACAATTCGGAAGGTTTATTATAAAGAAAAATATTTAGGCTATCCTGAAGCGAACTTATATTTGCAAACGGAAGAGTTCAAATTTGACCTTCGGACTTAGGTTTACAGTAGCCTTTAGGAGCATAGTTCATAACTGAGGTCAGCGAAGCATTTGCGTGTGCAGCACAAACCGCAGGAAATGCATGGCGCCAGGTTCGCTACGAATGTGCCTGTCGGTAAGCTTTACCTGCACGATTTGAGCTAAGCTACCAAGTGGTTGCACGGCATCGTGATGCACAGACACCTTCGGAGTCTTTGTAGTCGCCTATGCCGCGGAAATTCCGTCCATTCCTTTCCGGTCTAATCTCATTGTGGTTTTGCTATCCAATTTAGTTGTTTACCCAACAGGAAGTTTGTAACCGCCGTACGTGCTCCCTGAGCATATTTAACCGCTAGTTTGTAGTGTAGAATTCAGTTCATCGCCAGAAATTCCGGACATTTTGCGTCCACGATTGCTTCCGGTCTTTCCCAGCGGCGTGCGGTATGAGCATGCGCTATTCACGCATTCAACATTGTTACATACTTTGCCTCAGTGGGGTGGGGGAGGGATGGGTTTCTCCGGTTCAAAAAGAGACTGCTACGTTTAGAAGACGTACCGCTGAACGACCTAGTTGAAATTAGCTTTCGTTTGGTGCAATTTTCATGCGATTTGGAGCTTCCCAGCCCAAAATATCAACATCCGAAGTCAGCGTATTTCACGGGAGGTATTCGCCATGGCTGGCGAACTGGTGAACTGGTGAACTGCAAATTCAAACACAAAAAGTACACATCGAATTTGCTCCAGGGGACTGACTGAGGCTTCACAGTAGATGTTCAATCCTTCGACAATCAGGTACGGGGTAGACATTTTGCGTTGTACCCAAGGTTCTTGTATTAAATGCAGCTTAAAAAGTGACAGTAGCCGGTTTTGAGCGTATTCTGCTATCAACCCCTTCTTACGTCGGCCGAAATTTTAAATTCAAAAAAGTACACATCGAATTTTACCGGAGATAAATATTTTTTGTACTGTTGTGTTTAGGAAGCTTTCCTCTTCCGAATGCTGCCCAGACATTTTTACAAACGTGCTTCAGTTAAGCGAAAAGCGCAATTTATTATCAGATCCCATACAATTCTTTGTTATTTCTTGAGCGGCTGTCAGCGTGAAACCTGATGCCTCTTCCGAGATGGCGCGCAACCGGATGTCTGAAATTTCTGGCGATGTTGTGACTTGGAGCCCGAGCTCTCCGTTAGTCTCGAAGCTCTAGAGCTCAGCAGTTTCACGAATAAAGAAGTCAACGAGTCCAGAAGCGAGTCCCCTAAAATCTGCTCTGTAACACTGGTATTAGAGGTCAATTTTTCCTCAAAACACTGCTATAAATGTTTTTGGTTATTCCCGAGCGTAATATCAATTGTACATGGCGTAAAAACAAATGCACATCATCATATGGACAGCTATAGAAACTTCACTGCATAGATCATAAATCACTGTAAATTAATTAGGCACTGATACTGTAGTAAAAATTGGCAAATATTCTAAATAACACAAAGTACAACTTTTGCAATGGTAAATCAAAGTACAAACACATGTATACAGTATTGTGTTCTCTTCGATCCTTGTGTATGAAAATGCAGCAAATAATAACAAAACACATTCAGTGGTCTGATAAACATGAGTTCAGATTCAAAATTTTTTGGAACATTCAGGAACAAAATATCACCATGTATGTTTGTTCAGCTGTTCTTCGTTGTAAATAAACAATTACAAAGAATGGCCGTGTTGCAATTAATGCATAATTTTGCCAATTTGGCCATCAATACACAGAATCCAAATATAAATACAACAACCATAAAAGACATACAGAATAGTTTTCAATTCTTACCTGCGCCTTGCTTCCTGATGATAAGAACGGGCAGATCACTCACATTGGCTGGAAGAGTGGTGAGAAATCCCTGAACATCCTGTGGCAAGTTGAGGACATGACCTTTGTACCCACGCTGGCCGCCGTGTTTCCGGTAAACACACATGATGGGGAAAGCTCTGGCGATCAACATATCCTCTACTTCGGTGAGGTCCTGTAGTTCTGCAGGCACTGTTCCAGGATCCATGTCGTTGTCAGCCGAGGACACGAAGTCTTTTTATCGCGCTTGCACCTGGTGCAGGTGTAGTTCTGCTCGGACATACTTTGGTTGGTGATCGGCCATGTTTCTTTGCATACCTTGCAGTGTAAGTGTCGGAGATTTTCCTCAAAGCGGTGAAAGGCAGTGAGTTCCTCCTGTACCCACTCTTGTTCGTGAAATGGAGGAGTTTCTGGATTTGCCCACCCACGGTTATGCAAATATTGTTGTTTCTGTCTGCGACGTTCTTCGAAAACTGCAGCACGTTGTTGTCGGCGTCGAGTGTTGGCTCCATTTTGAGCTTGAAGCCTGCGGGTATTCTGTTCAGACGATTCATTGGCACGTCGAGAAGCTACTTGCTGGCGATTGGATTCTCTTTGCGGAGTTCTCTGCTTGGCCCGCCTTTGTTTCTGAAGTTCCCGATTTGCTTTCAAGCGTTGTTCTCTTTGTGGAGTCCTTTCTTCGACCCGCTTTTGCTTCTGAAGCTCCCATTTTGCTTTCAAGCCTTGTTCTCTTTGTGGAGTCTTTTCGTCGGCACGTGATTGTCGTCCTTTCTCTAGACGTATTTGGCGCTGTTCGATTGTTTCACGATTTCGCCTTGCCCGTGCCTGTTCCCTTCTCTTTTGAAGACGAGCTTCGCGAGACCGTTCTGTTTCAAGTTTTCTAGTTTTCAAATTCATTTTCGTGAACGCAGTTCAATTGTTGCTTCGTTCAAAATCTTAAAAACACTGGCGGAGACGTTAATCTATAATCGACAGTGATTACGTAATTGCCTTATTAGGACATTGCTTTAGGCACCTGGCCTAAAAGGTCGCATCGCACACACCCACACACGAACATTAGATTTCGAGATGGCGACAGGCTTGGAGCCTTCAAATTAATGCATTAGAGTCGTGATTATTTCCCTCACTTCGTTCGGGGATCACTGAGTTGGACTTATCGAAACGACAGCATATGGCACGGGTACAAATATCTGACTTGACACTTCACTTTGTCGCCCTCAGCTGGTTCTTTAGGGTCAGAAATGTGCTTCAAAATTGCCTGAAGACATAATGTACCGACGAGAGGTTGCTTTAAACCGCCGTCGTTGGTGTTGTTCTGGCTGTTTTACGTTGTATTTAAAATAATCAATCAAGATCATCTAAAAATCGATTCTCGCAGAGCCTTTGATTTCGTCGGGCATGCGCGTAAGACATCGGAGGGTCTGGGTACGAGATTGAAAACGTAGCAATACGCAGCCCTTAATATCTTGTAGCCTTCACTACCCTCTCGATGCTGGAGTTGTGGCTGGTGGTAGTGCTGACGACGGTTACTGCAACACTTGCTTTGCTGGATTTCAACTCTTGGTTAACTTGGCCAGCAGAACTGTTCTTTAACTGTTTCGGCCATTCTCTATCAGCCTTCAACAAGAAGAAAATACTACGCCACTACTTCTTGCTGTTCGCTAACTCGGCTGCCGTAGCTCTCCGTGATGCAATGTCTGTTGGATTTCTTTGGTGGGGCAGTACTTCCATGATTGCACTGGGACGTTTTCCGAGCCTCTGTCACTCGGTTCTACACAAACCGCTTGTGTATCTTATTCTTTGCGGGTTGATCTTGGGCTGATGTGTCGACTCTCAATGTATGTGTTGAGTTGACGCTAACTATACACTCTGGGCTACACTTGCAGTTCAGGTCGACTGGTCCTGACACAACCGTCTGCACCAGTGAGAACATCAGCTTCAACTTCATTAGATGTAGCGGGTATTTCTGCTAGCTGCAATCCTTGCAGGTGCGGATATTTGCCATGTTAATTCCACTGCTTGGTTACTGAAGGCAGTTCAAGTGGTGGGTACACTGTAGGCATTTACGTAAAGCTCCATGCCATCAAATCTGGTATTGGATAGTTGTACTAAATCACAATTTCTCAATTTGGGAGACTCATCATCAAGTGTCTTGATCAATATAACTCATCTGTTCCAACCAGGGGCTTCGCTGTGAAGCGTACGCTCGCTGACTGCAGGAGTCAAGGATAACTCTGACATTCACTTTCCTTTTTCTTGGTTGGTCAATGGTTCTACGAAATGGGGTTCTGGCAGTTTCTAACAACACAGAGATGTTGCTATTCATGCACATACGAGTTGGTGTTTCCTTCATTTCTGGGTGGCAGCTGTCTTTTTCTTTGGTCGTGCTGTGCTCCACTGTCATGCTTGCGACGATCTTTCTTACAGAGAACTTCATGATGGTGGTTCAAATATTTGAGATGCGATAAGCAGTTTCTTGCAGTTTCTCTCTGTTCTATAGCTCAATTAAGCAGCAGCCTAGGAAACTGCTCTCAATAAGAGAAAGGCCTAGCCTTGGAGGAGGCAGTGTGGCCGAGTGGTTAGAGCGCCGGACTTGAAATCCGGAGGTCCCAGGTTCAAGTCCCGATCTGACCACTAGCTGAATTTGTAACACGATAGCCCCGAGTTCAAATCCTCAGCCATACTATGTAAATAGCCAACTGGTTAGCCTCCAACCAGTTGGGATCCTTAACGAAATTTCTTTCAGTTTATGAAATTTCGTTTCTGCACTTTCAAGTCTCCCCAATTAGCACGGCAGTGCTAACTACATTGAGACTTAAATAAAGTGATTTATCTCTATATAATAATACGCTTAGCAACCGCTGACCGCGTCTCATGTGTGTGTGTGTGTGTGTGTGTGTGTGTGTGTAACAAATTGGTAATTTCGATTGGTGACGTAACAAATTAAACCGGTAATTAGATAATGGGTGGTTGAATTTCTGACGCAACAGTAATGCTTGCCTACTCGTTAGTCATAATTACCATACCGTCAGTTTGAATTGAATCGCCGGCACAAGCAAGCCAGAAATCTTCTCCACCGTTGCCTTTCAACCAAGTCGAGGACGCGACTACTGAAGGTGAGAATTCCGCTTGAGTTTAAAAAAATAATTTTAGCTGTCAGGTGACTGGATGACCGCATGTTTGAAAAACGGGGAGATTTTGATGTCGACCGATCGGTGGTTCGGCGAGTTGAGTACGGTCGAGTGGCATACATGCACTACAGAAATTTGTACTTTGATGCGGTAAACTGCGTTCGAGATGCTTGAAATGGAATTCAAAAAGGAAAAAAAAGACAAAAAAAATATTAGGTAAAAAGAAATCCGTTGAGGACGCGATTACTGAAGGTAAGAATTCCGTTTGAGTTTAGAAAAAGAATTTCAGGTGTGTGGTGTCTGGGTGTCGGGGTAATGCTGCCGCATGTTCGGAAAACGGGAAGGTTTGGATGTCAGACGATCGGTGGTTCAACGAGTCGAGTATGGTCGAGTAGTACATGCACTACAGGAAAATTTGTATTTTGACGCGGTAAACTGCGTTTGAGATGCTCAAAATTGAATTCAAAAAGGAAAAAAGAAAGAAAGAGTTTCTAAAAACGGGGAGATTTCGAATGTCGATCGATTGGCGATTCATCGAGCGCTACGGGTCGAGTGCTACAGAGAGAGTTTGATGTCGATCAGTCGGTGGTTTGACGAGTCGAATACGGTTGAATGGTAAATGCTCAAAGAGGTTTGTACTTGAACACAGTATAGTGCGTTCGAGATGCTCAAAATGGAATTCAAACAGGAAAAAAAAAAGAAAGAAAAAACATTAGGAAAAAAGAAATTCGATCCCTGTATTTTACGGGGGTCCTGCTAGTTTTATTTTATTCTTGCCACATGACCAAATCTAAAGCACACAAAACAAAACTTTCCTTTCGCTCGAAAGGCTCGACGGGTTGTCACATGGGTTTGTCAAATGCATGTTGCATTTGACTGAGGGGTGCTGTTTACCACAAAAGGTGCAGGACGGACCAGTAGACATGGTAGTGTAGAAAAATAATAATAAACTAGCGGGACTCCCGTAAAATACGGGGATCGGATTTCTTTTTTCCTAATACTTTTTGTCTTCTTTTTTCCGTTTTGAATTCCATTTTGAGAATCTCGAACGCAGTTTACCGTGTCCAAGTACAAACTTCTGTAGTGCTTTTACCACTCAACCGTACTCGACTCGTCGAACCACCGATCGTCCGACATCAAAATCTTCCCGTTTTTCGAACACTCCGCAGCATCAGCCCGACATCCAGTCACTTGACACTCTGAAATTCTCTTTTTAAACTCAAACGGGATTCTCACCTTCAGTAATCGCGTCCCGTGGGTTTGGTTGAAAGGCAACGGTCGAGAAGATTTTCTGGCTTGCTTTTCCCGGCGATTCAGTTCGAATTGATGGTATGGTAATTATGACTAACGATCTTACGCGAGCATTAACGTTGAGCCAAAAATTCAGACCACGCATTATCTAATTATCGGTTTAATTTGTTGCGTCACAAATCGAAATTAACAATTTGTTACACACACACACACAAACATGAGCCGCGGTCAGCGGTTGCTAAGCGTATTATTATATAGAGACTAGCGGGACTCCCGTAAAATACGGTGATCGGATTTTTTTTCCTAATATTTTTGGTCTTTTTTTCCTCTTTGAATTCCATTTTGAGCATCTCGAACGCAGTTTACAGTTTCCAAGCACAAACTTCTATAGTGCATTTACCACTCGACCGTACTCAAAATCTCTCCGTTTTTCGAAATTCTTTTCTTTCTTTTCTCCTTTTTGAATTCAATTTCGAGCATCTCAAACATAGTCTACCGCGTCAAAGTACATGCTTCACTATAGTGCATGTACCACTCGATCATACTCGACTCGTCGAACCACCGATCGTCCGACATTAAAATCTTCCGTCTTTCGAACATGCGGCAGCATCACCCCGCCATCCAGACACCTGAAATTCTTCTTCTTAACTCAAATGGAACTCTCACTTTCAGTAATCGCGTCCCGTGGGCTTGGTTGAAAGGCAACGGTCGCGAAGATTTCTGGCCTGCTTTTCCCGGCGATTCAATTCGAATTAGTAATTATGCACTAACGAGTACGCGAGCATTTGTTGCATCAGAAATTCAAACCACGACATTATTTAATTACCGGTTTAATTTGTTACGTCACAAACCGAAATTATATCAATTTGTTACACACACACACACACACACACACACACACACACACATGAGCCGCGGTCAGCGGTTGCTAAGCGTATTATTATATAGAGACTACCGGGACCCCCGTAAAATACGGGTATCGGATTTCTTTTTTCTAACCCTAACATCAAAATCTCTCTGTAGTACAATAACCACTCGACTGTACCACTCAGTGAATCGCCGATCAATCGACATCAAAAGCTCCCTGTTTTTCAAAATTCTCTTCTTTCTTTTCTCCTTCAATTTCGAGCATCTTAAACGCAGTTTACCGCGTCAAAGTACAAACGTCCCTGCAGTGCATGTACCACTCGATCATACTCAACTCGTCGAACCACCGATCGTCCGACATTAAAATCTTTCCGTTTTTCGAACATGCGGCAGCATCAGCTCCTTATCCAGACACCTGACAGCTGAAATTATATTTCTACACTAAGACGGAATTCTTATCTTCAGTATTCGCGTCCTCGGAAAGGCTACGGTCGAGAAGGTTTTTTGGCTTGCTTGTTTGCTTGCTTGATTCAATTCGAATTGACGATATGGTAATTATGACTAACGACTACGCGAGCATTGGTTGCGTCAGAAATTCAAACACATTATTTAATTACCGGTTTAATTTGTTGCGTCACAAATCGAAATTATCAATTTGTTACACACACATACACACACTTGAGCCGCGGTCAGCGGTTGCTTAGCGTATTATTATATAGAGATCGATGGCTATGAACAAGAGTACCTGGGTGTCTCTGGACCATCCTGGACTGCCCTGCATCTCAGTGCGTTCGCAAACACGAAGAATTCAGATTGGGTCGCCCTAAACCGAAAAAGCGAAATCTTTACGTCAACAGGCCCTTAATTTGTTGGCTTTGACTTCACAATTGTGTCGTTATCTTTTTAGGTACAGGTTGTGATGCGACGAAGTCGGTTCTGTAGCTCAATTAGGCAGCAGCCTAGGAAACTGCTCTCAATAAGAGAAATGCCCTAGCCTTTAGTTAATGGACAACATGCAAAGGTATATATTGATTTGACTGCTGGCAACTCCGGACCAAAATCCACCACATGCAAAGCATTGTATACTCGCATACATACCTCCATGCATACAAATAAGCTACAAGCAATAAAGTACACAATTATGTATAGATTATATAATTTGTACATATTATTTGCAATAAATATAGTTATGTAAAATCTGGTATTTAATCGTCAAACGGGTTCACAGAACTGGAGTAACTTGAACACAACTGAGTCTTCAACAACAACACGAAAAAGACGCAACTCGCAACTCGCGTCAGAACTACGACATTTACGGTAACGCCAGCACTACGCTAGCTCTTAACGTTCTAAGTCTATATCACATTATCCCCTCCGTAATTTGCTGGGGGCAAGTCTCTTGGACTTCTAGAAATTCGTTTCATAGTCCTCTGTCCATGCCGGCGGTTTCCTTGAACGGGAAGGCCTAGCTGTGGTCTGAGGCTCCACAGGAGCTGGACTAGTGGATGTAGAACTTCTCTCTACATTGCTGCTTGATGACATCATAGTCATTGGTGGGGCACTTAAGATTTCCTGTCCTGGCTCACTAGTCGACGGGGAACCTTAACTGTCCTGCCCTGATCCACTTGTTAGTGGGGAGCTTAAATTTTGTCCCTGACTGTCACTGGTCACTGGGGAGCTCGAAATCTGCTGTCCCGGTTCCCTCATTGGTATTGAGCTTAAATTTTGTCCATGAGTGCCGTTGGTCACTATCAGAAACCACTCTTCTTCCTCTTCCTCATCTTCCTCTCCACTGACTGCTGGACGTGGCACTGGAACTGTGGTCCTTGATGCTGGAACTGTGGTCCTTGCTGCTGGAACTGTGGTCCTCGATCTTGTTTGTTCCCCTGTGTGAGTGTCTGGGGGAATGCTTCCAGCTTCCTTGGGTGCAAAGCAGGGTTTCAAACTGTTGAAATGCACAACCAACCGCTTTCGTCCACCCTCCTTCTGAATACGATAGACCACATCCGAAATCTTCTTAATGATCACATATGGCCCTTGCCATGGCCGTGCTAGCTTCCGTGAAAGTCCCTTCTTAACAGCCGGAACGTGTCTCCAAACTCGGTCACCAACATTGAAGGGGTCTCCTGCAGCCTTGGCATCGTAATAGTCTTTATACCTCTGCGTTGCCACAACCATCTTTTCCCTGGCCAGCTCATGTGCATGATGGAATCTAGCTTTCATGTCTTGCACAAACTCCGGTACCGATTGAGAAAGACTGGACTCCGGGGTGTCACCAACTATCAAGTCAACTGGTAGACGGGCCTCTCTCCCAAACAGCATTCGATGCGGTGTGATGTCAGTTGTTTTGTGCTCAGCAGTTCGATAGGCAAGAAGAATCTGAGAGAGCTTGGTGTCCCAGTCACTTTGATTCTCATTCACAACCTTTGATAGCATGTCCTTGAGTGTCCGATTAATCCTCTCGACCATTCCATTGCTCTCTGGATAGTAGGGTGTGGTGCGAGTCTTGTTTACTTCCAGCATGGTAGCCATATGCTGGAAGACATGAATTTCGAAGTCTCGGCCTTGGTCTGAGTGCAAGTGCTGCATAACGCCGTAGCGTGATACCCATTCGTCGACGAGCTTCCTTGCTACCGTGGAGGCCTGATGGTTTTCTACGGCAAAGGCTTCTGGCCACTTTGTGAAATAGTCTGATACCACCAAGACGTATCGATTGCCCCTGCACGTTGTCGGAAGTGGACCAAGTATGTCCAGAGCCACTCTCTCCATCGGATACCCTGCACAACTCGTTTGTAGCGGCGCTCTGGTTTTCCTTGCTGGTGAATTCCGCTCCCCGCATCCCTTGCAGCTTCTGCAATGATCTTCTACGTCTTGGTACCAGCCCTTCCAGTAGTACCGTGCCTTCACGCGTTCTGCCGTCTTGTTCACCCCCAAATGTCCCGAGATTGGAATGTCATGTAAGAGTTTCAGCACATCAGGCATCAAGCTCCGAGGCAGGCAGAGCTGCAGGACACCGATTTCCCATCCTCGCTTTCATACCGACGGTAAAGGAGGTCGTTCACCAGTGCGAGCCTTCCGAATTGGCTCCACAAACTGCCTACCACTGGACCGGCACCGGATATTTCACTCCTGGGTGGTCTTCCTCCCTTCTTAAGCCATGTCATGGCTGAGCGTACGGCAGGATCTTGCTGTTGGTATTGCCGCAACTCCTCATCACTCCACTGGTTCAGCCAGGTTTTCCTTGTTGTCGCTTCGGATACACTTCCTGCATGGCACTCTCCTACCGTATCTTCAGAGCCAAGGGCCACTTCCGATGTTTTGTCCTCCGGCCACGGAAAACGAGACATACCATCGGCGTTTCCATGCAGTCTTCCAGGGCGATGGTCGATGCCAAAATCAAACTCAGCCAATCGCTCCAGCCAGCGTGAAACCTGACCCCTTGGGTGTTAAAAGCTTCTCAGCCACTGCAGTGCACTGTGATCCGTTCGCACAGTGAACCTTTTCCCTAACAGGAAAGGTTCAAAGTGTTCGATTCCCCAGACCATTGCCAGAAGCTCTTTCCTGGTGGTGCTGTAATTCCGTTCAGGCTTCGACAACGCCCTCGCTGCATAGGCGATGACCCTCTCTGAACCTTCATGAACCTGCGACAAGACAGCTCCAATCCCGACATCATTGGCATCTGTATCTAAGACAAATGATTGGTCGAACCTGGGATAGGCCAGTATTGGTGCGCTCATTAGCCGTTCCTTGAGGGTGCTGAAGGCCTTTTGACACTCTGTTGTCCACTGGAAGACGGTGTTTTTGCGTTCCAGGTTGTACAGTGGAGCTGCCACTTCTGCGTAGTTAGGGATAAACTGGCGATAGTATCCAGCACAGCCCAGAAAGGAACGAAGCCTCGAGACATCACAAGGCGTCGGCCAGTCTTGTAGCACTTTGATCTTCTCCGGGTCTGTGGAAATTCCCTCTTTGCTTACAATGTGACCCAGCAGCAGTGTCGATTCCTTCAGCAACTGGCACTTCTTTGCATTGAGCTTGTATTGAGCAAGTCCTGCGTGTTCAAGTCGCTGCAGCACCGCATCCAGCTTCTGATGATGTTCACTGAGGGTACCAGCGAAAACGACGATGTCGTCCAAATACACCAGACAGTCGAGCCAGTTGAGGCCACGCAGAATAGTATTCATGGCTCGCTGAAAGGTCGCTGGTGCATTTGTGAGTCCAAACGGCATCCTCTTGAACTGAAAGTGTCCGTTCGGTGTGGAAAAAGCAGTCTTTTCCCTGTCTTCCTCCGCCACTGGAATCTGCCAGTAGCCCCTCACTAAGTCAGGTAAAGTAGGCAGTAAGTCAGTAAAGTAGGCAGCTCCAGCCAACGCTTCCAGGATGTCCTCACACCGAGGTAATGGGTATACATCCTTCTTGGTCACCTAGTTTAGTCTCCTGTAGTCAACACAGAACCTCCTGGACCCATCTTTCTTCGCCACCAACACAACAGGAGAAGACCATGGAGAGGTAGAGGGTTCGATAACGTCACTGGCGATCATCGTTTCTATCTCCTGCCGCACCTCTTCTCTTCGATGGAATGGTAGCCTCCGAGGTGGTACTCTAATTGGTGGAGCATCACCGGTGTTGATACAATGCTCTCCTGCAGCTACTTCTCCCAAGTCTTCAGGTCCCCAAGATACAACTTTACTGTGGCTTGCTATGATTTCGTGAACACGATCCCTTTCGTCCGCTGGTATTGATGGATTGTCAATTACAAAGAGTTCAGCAATCTTTTCCTTGAGTTGATCGGCATTCCCAGGCTGAGCCGCCATACAAGTTGACGCCAGCCTTCCGGGTCTCGACGTGGTAACAGGAACTTGTCCCTTTCTCGTCCGTTTCTAAGAGCGGACATAAATCTCCCACCGAACTCCCCCGGTAGATCCGTTTCGGTGTCTGGTGATGATTAAAAACTCGAACTGGTATCGAACCATCACGCACTAGTAGTATGGGGTCCGAAAAATGACCCACTTTGCATACTAATGAGATGCCTTACCCTCACCCCCTGGGGATGGTTTTTGTCACCCTAAAAATGGGAACTGAGGGGGTGGGGGTGGGGTGAATTTTGTCACTGTAGGAGGGCAACTGAGGGGAGGGGAGGGTGGGGAGAAGGGTTGACCGGAAGTACAAATAAGAAAAATTAATGATGTGAAACAACGTGCTTTTAATGGCAGCAAGATGAAAATACAATTAAGAAAAACAAATGATACGAAATAAAAGTCAGGTGTCATCAGTGGCGATGACTGCATGTTGAAATGCGTTGTTTGTAGGTTTTCAAGGCATCAAGAGCAGAATTGAGGAGTAGAGTGGTCAGTGTTTTGGGTTCACCATTGCAGCTTCGCGCGTCGACCAAGGTTTCAGTGAAGGTGTCTGAGGATCCTAGGATGGAGATAGGGAAGGGAGCTTTGATGGCATGTTGGAGAATGTGGCTGGTTAGAAGTCTGGCGAGACGTCCATTGCCATCGCCGAAGGGGTGAATGTCTAGAAGTCTATAGATGAACCAGGCACAGAGTTTGAAGGAGTCGTAGAGTGTCAGGAGACCAAATTCGTGGAGATCATTGAAGCGATCATAGAGTCTTTCTACTCGATGTTTAATTAGATCAGGGGGCGAGTAAGTGTATTCTTTTCCGCCAAAGGTAGTGCTGCGTACGTATGGACTGAATTGGCTGGGGTGCTTGTTACCAAAAATACGGGAATGCACTTCGCAGATGAAGTCAGGTGTCATCAATGGCGGGGTTACCACAAAATCGAATTGACTGTCCGTGGAGTATTGTGTATAGAATTCTTGTCGGAGAAATTTGTAAGCCAACTGGAGATCTTGAAGGCACGCTGTTTTTTCTTCTGTATCTCGGATATGATCGAAGAATTCCGTCATTCTATCATCGTGACAATATGACTTGGGAGCTGTTTTTTCAGACATCAAAGCTTGAATTTGGTCAGCTAATTGCTGTCCTGTGACGCCAAAATCAATAGACGCTTCAAAGTTTAGCACGTCCGCCACGACTGACATGTTTGCCATAGTTGCTATGTTGGAGTGAAAATATTAAAAGTGAAAAAACGGTATTTATAATAGAAAAACGATACGTCATCCCACGTGGTATGTCATGACGTCAAAGTTAAACTTCAGTTTCTTTTAGCTGGTGAATTAGAGATGCTTCAGTGGCAGAGTCGCGCCTTTGTTTTAATTGTGCTTGGATGTCACGCTTGATGTCCTCGGTTTCTTGTTCTGAATCGATGTGACAATGGTGTTGACCGTGAGTTAGAGTGGTAGAGTCGCGTCGGGTACGGGGAATGGCTACCACACACTCGGGGTGAAAGATCCACAGTTTGCCGCTGTGAGGTGTTTCAAAACATTGTAGACAAGGCATGCGAACGTTGTAGCCTACGACGTTGCTGCAGTTAACGCATTCGATGTTTTGAATCACACAATAACAGTTTGGACCCCAGTGCCAATCACCTGTAAGTTCTACGGAACTGAAAGAAAATAAAAATTGCATAAGTAGACGAAAACAATGAATTAAATGGTAAAATGAAAAACTTACTCTTTTAGAGGCATGGAAGAGGTGTAGTACCACGGCTGACATATGAAACGATCGTGTGTGGATATGGCCCAGTGTTGATCGCGTAAACCTTTCACGCTGAAAATATGGTCACAAGTTTTGCAGCAAATAACCATGACGGCTTCGTCTCGAAAAACTTGCCAGTCAGTACCGCCTTCAATAGGACCGTAACCTCGTCTCTCAACGAGTTTTTCTTGATTCTTCCACGCATTTATTCGCATCAGTTTTTGTTGCCGGGTCATTGGCGGGTCTGGTATAGTCTTCCATTTATCAATATTCATGTACATGTTTGCCATGTTTTTGTTTTGCTTGAGTGAAAATTATTCAAAAGTGAAACAGATTTTATAATAGAAAAATGATACGTCATCCCACGTGGGATGCCATCACGTTGGTATCCCACGTGGGGTGACGTAAGCAAAGATAAAAATAGTTGCGTTAATTTGTTTATAAAAACAGGTAGCGGAGAGAATGAAATGCATAACGCGAAAATGAAGTCAATCGTGTTGCTTGTAGTTGCGCTGTTTCTGTATGTCTTTTTTGTATCGGGGCGTTTCTTTCGAACACACCAGGACCGAGCAATGGCCAAAAGTTTAGCTCTCGCGATGCAGCGTTGGCAGCATTTCAAAAGATGCAGAATACCCAGACTATGCAGAAGGTGCAGAATGGAACGAATAGAACGAAGGAAACGGTAACGACTCCGCCAGGCTATGTACCATTTCGAGTGGGTCCGAACAAAACGATTCCTGTCAAGAATGGTTCAGTCGAGTCGCTTGGAACCTTTGACTCATTGGATGCAGCATTGGCGGCGTTTAACAAGCTACAGAATGTAACCCAGAAGAAGTCAACTAGAAAGCGCCGTGGAATTCTCGGATCATTACTACCGCTCGTCAAGATACCATCACCAACACAGCCACCGATTACCGGTCACGAGTCATTGCTGATTCTCTTTTGTCGCAGCAAGGCCTGGCAAAAGTTCGAGTCTGAGTCCATAAGCGAGTTCAAGATTTGGCTGATGCGCTTGCCGGAGCCGGTGCGATCCATTTTCATTCGCAAACTGTTTCTGCGGACGGATTTCAATGCACAATTGCAGCAAGTGGCGGAATGGATGCGGTGGCGAAAAGCCGTGGAGATATTCGACAAGGGCTGGGACAAGAAGGATTGGCCTTGTAATAATGCGGGTATGCGAGGTGAATGCGATCCATCTCTGTTGCTTAATAGTGATGTGGTTCTTCGCTATGACATTCCGTGTCAGGAACTTTGAACTTTTTGAAAAAGCGATGTTAAAAGTGTATTTTAAAAACACCATGTTTTGAAATAAAGATTTTTTATTGTTCAATGTTTTTACATGTTTTATTTTTGTTTATCGAATGCCTTGTGAAGAAAGCGACCAAAGAAACTGTTATCAAATTGTCTTTGTTGTTCTTTTTCTCGCCTTTCTTGCTCTGCTTTGGTAATCCAGAGGCTTCCGTCATTCTGTTTCTTTTGCTTCTTCTTTTGCTTTTATAACAACACCACCAAATGCACAGCGTACATCGTGTTCAGCTTCGCGGTACAGTGTGGTCATTTCTTGTTGTTGTTCTTCGCTTGTCATATGATAAAATATCAGTTCTTGCATGCGTGGGGAGTAAGTCTTGATAAGTTCCCGCCGCCGGTCTTCAATAAAGCCTTGTTTGCTTTGTGGAGTGAGATAATTCCAACTGTAGGAATATTTGGGGCGATGTGTGGCCATGTAGTCTTGAAATTGTTGGTGACGTTCTGCAATGTTTTGACGCGCTATTTTCATTTCTTGTCTAAAATTCATTGTTTTTTAACTTACCCGACAACGACGCTTTCTACTTGATAGTTGTAATCCGTGTTGTATTCAGCGTATTCAGCTATGTAGGTATCGCAGCGGTCGCATTTAAGAAAATACAACATGCTCGCCGAAAGATAAATGTCGAATGAGAATAAAAGTAAAAATGTTTTTATTTATGATTTCTTTACAAATGTAGTTACATACAGAGTGGTAGTGCTGCTGGTTAAGTTCAGTTCTTCCAGAGTTTCTTTGAATAAGGTTTCTTCAAGTTGTTTCCAGCGCTGCTCGTTGAGATAGGCGTTTTGGCTGCTATCACCTTTCATCTTGGCCAGTTCTTTCTGTTCGACACTGTTCCATTTGGCTTTCATTCGTGTGTAGACTTCATGCCAATGAGGGTAGTCAATGGCGCCACACACAATTCTTTGGTCCAAGCTCGAGTCGAGGCGGTACGAAAGTCTGGGCAATATTCGCTGCTTTGCTCATTGTGCATCACGTACTTGGCAATGGCGTCGAAGAGGACGAAGCTGAGTTGGCTGGCGGTCTGCAATAAGCTTTTTTGGGGAACAAAGTTGAGAGCGACGATCGCTTCTTCCAAGAGAGTTCGTTCGAACTCTTTTTGTTGCGCTTCGTTTTGTTCTTGCTCACGCTCTTCTTGGTCTCTTTCTGTGTATCGGTTGTGATACTGTTCGTTCATCCAGTCATAGATTTTTTTTCAATCTTCGTCACAGGGTTTGTAACGAATGAAAGAGTTTTGAGTGTATTTCGGAAATACACAGCGAGGTTTGGAGTTAGCCATAGTGATGAAAGCAATGGAAAGAAAAAACATTGACGGCGCGATGTGGAAAAAAGTAGAAAAAACGCGATTTATATAGGGCTTTCCCCGCTAAAAATAGGTTGCACCACGTGGGATGATGTATATAGGTTTTTCCGGATAAAAATAGGTTGTTGTTGTTGTTGACATTGACCCCACGTGGGATGATGCACGTGCTACTAGGTGACGTCATCCCACGTGGGGCGATAAAAATAAAAAACATGCTCACGAATCCCTTGGAAAAAATATCTTAAAAAGCGCGATGCTACAAAAGAAAAAATTATTCAGTGACATGGCTCAGGCGATGCTGGATGCGAGTGTTTTATTCCTTTGAATAAGACACCGCGTAAACGAAAAATGCCAAATGGGTCGGCGGCGAAAAAGTCAACAAAGAAAGCAGCGGGAAAGAAGAAAAAGGTGGAGAAGAAGACATCCGGCGTTGCCGGAGCCAGTGATGGCCCCCCTCTTGGAAAAGTTATACCGATTGACGTGTTCGTCTACGAAAAGAGAAGCGTCCCCTGGTACGACAACTGGCCCTGGGTCTACAAGTCTGAAGGAAAGCGTATGCATGGCGTGACCGGTGATCTGATTGAGGCGTCGAAAGGTGTGTTTACAGATCCCTACGACGGAATTATTGTTACAAGCACATCACTGTTCAACGATCCATGCAAATATATGCCCTGGTACAATGTGGCGCCTTCGTGGCTAAGAGCAACCCAGGAAAATTTTCGGAGAAATAATCACGCCTTGAAGATCAGCATTCTAGCTCCCTTTGGTCCCAGCCCGCCTTTAGGCGTGGGATATTATGAAAACGAAATGAAGAAGCGTGCCGCGGCTTGGCTGAAAGTACCCCCCAGTGACCCAGATCTACGCCGAAGTCCTCAGTGGTATAATGAAGAACCGTATTCAGAGACGGGACCTATATCATTCTGGCGCACTCTGCATCCCTGCGAACGGTATCACATACTGTTGAAAGAGATTGTGGTGATTCGCGAGCTGTTCGAAGACAAGCCGGAGTGGAACAACCGCTTTCCGTTCTCGACCATTTGTCCTACGAGTAGCATAACGCCCATAATGCGATGGGAGCGGTACAACGTGTTGAACGGGAAAACGTGTCAGCCTCCGGAATTACGCGATTCTTGCGATGATCCTTATCCTTATCCTTATCCAGCCTTAGTGCCCGAGTCAGAAGCGGAGGCGGCATTACCGTGGTATGACAAATATCCGTGGGTGAAGATTGCCTGTGTGGATCCTCGCACGCCCGACCCGACGCATGACCCGTTTCGTCGCGCGAATGTGCTCAACGGACAAGAAGTGTACCCCCCTGAATTGAATGCACCTGGCAAAGGCGATTGGTACAACGTGTCGTTGGCCAAAATTAAAGAGCGGGAGAAGGAGGAGATGCCTAAACTGAGAAAAAAGAAGAAACCTGAGGCGAAAGTGGAGCCCGTGAAAGGGATAGGCTTTCGAGCGCTATCTGAAAAGCAAATTCATGCGAAGCGCAAGAAGTGGATGCGCAGTGAAAAGGATCAAGAAAGGATCCAGTACGATGACATCGGCGGAACGCGCAAACTGTTTGTGAACGTTGCGTGTCCTGACGGTGAGCCAGGATGTGAAGTGTTACACAGTCGTGATGCCACCCCTGAGGAAACCGCCCAGTGGAAATCACAATTCCGCGGTGTGTTTGGCAATTATGAAGATATTCCGAAAGAGTTTTTGGAAATGATTCTCAAGGGGTCCGACGACGAAGGCGTGTATTATTGCACGTTCACGACAAAGAAGTATTTTCGAAAAATGGCCACGGTTGCGTACCAAAAGCTGTATCCTGTTGATCTACAGGAACTGGTGATGGCAAGAGATTTTCTGTCCAGCATCGAAGACAAGGAGATTCAAAAGAAGACGCGCCAGATGATCAAGGAGTCCCCCTATGCTATCAACTATGGGGAATATTCAGATCTGAGTACGGATCTGCTGGAGGAAATCACCTTTACGGGTACCGTGGACGAGGACAATCTGTACATGTCAACTAGCCAGACAACCCTCTTTTCCATGTCGAGATCTTTTCAGGAGTTAGCACGTCGAACCACATCCACCTACGAAAGCGTTGAGGAAGCCGTGGCAGCGCTGGAAGCCATTCCGCCACCCCCTCCCCCATCATCACCAGAAAAAAGAACGGGTCTGGATGTTGTGCAAGACGTGTATGCTATTCCAGAAGAGATCTTGAATGCGACAGATACGATTAAGGAGATCAACGAGCGGGTAGCAGAAGAAGAGGATCAGCAGAATGGTCTAGAGAAGACAAAACAGCAAGTGGAGACTAGCAAGAAATGGTGTCAAAACATCCGGAAGGAGATTGAAGCGATGGAAAAGAATCTAAGAAATTTCAAGATGTGGAAAGACAAAACTGTGGAGGAATTGGAGGAGGGGTACTATGAACTGGATTACAAGAAAGAGCAATTGGAGATCTTTCTGAATGATGGAAAGCCTGTAGTGAAACCGCTGGAAAAAGGCATCATTGCCCGAATGGCTCGCGACGACTACGAAGAATGGAAGAAAGAAAATAAAGAAAAACCCAGCAAGGTCTACGAAGACTGGCGTCGGGGGTTGGACGAGGCTGCGAAAAAGAAGTCGCTAGAGTTGAGTGAGAGTCGGAATCGTCGCCGCACATTGCGCCAGCAAATGATTCGGAGTCGCGCTATTCCACCCTTGATGCATTGCTTTTGGGGAATTATCTTGGAAGAAATGCGAGCAACTATTGTTCGTTTTTGCCGCAGTGCCTGTTTGGGTTGTCGTTCTTCTTCCTGGAGGTTGCATGACGCATGCACTCAGTCTATGCGTTCTGTCTGGAGTGAGCATGCGTTTCAGATTTTGAACGAACTGAATCTGGCCAGTATGGAGATGATGTGGAATGAAGTGATGGAACAGCACCATCTTGATGTGACCGTAACTAAGAGCATTTTAACCATTGCGCCCCCAGCAGATTTGATTCGCATGTGGCAGCGGGAAACACGTTGCGACCCACCCCCCGTCACTTTGGCAGCCATGTATGATGTGATTGCGCGTCAAGTGCCTGACCCTCCCCCCGAAGGTTCTGAAGATGCTGCGCTACTTCAGGATTTCCCCACTTTGTGGGGCGCTTCAAGTGAACTGTTTCATCAACTGTATCGCCGCGTGGATGCGTTCATGTCTGACTATAAAGTGTCTGACATGTTTTTTGATGAGCATTTGAGTGATGTGGTGAAAGAGTTGTCAGAAAAGAGGCAGTAAAAAGTTGTTTGTAAAAGATTTTTATTACAAAATGTAAACTCGCCGTTTGCGAGGATCTTTTATTAAAAGATACATAGTGGATTCCTTTGCCTATCTGTGGTCGTTTGCTTCGGGTTCTTTGAGCGACTGGGGTGAGGGGGAGAGGGGGGGATACGGCTTTGGGGTTTGCGTGTGGCTGCTGGGATGCTGGGGGGAGGGTTTCTTGGGCGGCGCTGTGGCCATGACCACACGGGGTTGAGACGCGGCCGGCTGCTGTTCTTGATGCTCCTGGAATTTTTTCAGTTCATGCATAAAGGTGTCACGTTTTTGGGTCACTGAAGCGGCTGGATTGTCCAGGATAGCTTGGAGACGTTTGCCTGTGGCTTGAGCATTGTAGTGGCGTTGATCAGGGGTCATACTCATAGGAGCGCTCCATTCGGGAGTGTCATATCGCTTCCTTTTTTGGGAAGAGGGGATCACAATGGTTTCGGTCATTTTTTAAAAAGCGTGTTTGACTACTTTTCGAATACCCCAACGCAAGACCACGTGTAACGGAAGTCTTCCTGTTTGTTTGTTGCCTCGGAAGAGAGACTGGAGTCGACAGCGCTGCGTTCTGTGGTCACAGGCGGTTTCCAGGGCATGTCCGAATATTTGTCGTTTCACGCCTTTTATGAGTTTGGGGGGTAAGGGGAGGGTGCCCATCTTGATTTTTTGCAAGACGTCTTGGGCAGCACGCAACTGTTGGGGACCAGCACGTATCAAGAGGCTGGGGTCGTGTTCGAGGTTGCACAAAAAATGCTTGTGTTTTCGCATGAGGGGGGTGGGGCCACGTTGCGGGGTCGCCATGATTAATGTTTTTAGGAAAGGGAGCGCGGTATTTTATAGAGTTAAGGACGGGGAAAAGAGTCGAGTGGGTCCGTGCTGTTCGTTGGGGATTAAGTTGATGCGAAGGCGGCAGTCATCATCAGTGTCCATGGCGAAATCAATTGTAAAGTTCGAGTAAGGTTTGCGATAGGTGGTGCGTCGAGTCCAATTCATGATTTCACGTACTTGTTCTGCGGTGTAACTGCTGTGTTAGAATCGCCGTATGACGTCCATGTTGCGAAGTTCAATGATGAAAATAGCTACAGACACATTGCGAGCTATGTCTACATTGTGTTTTCCTTGGTGATAGGGGTTTTGGGAGGTCATGATGGTAGTTACACCCTGATGGTGTGATTTTTCTACGAATACGCGTTGAATGGTATCATCATTGACGGCTGACCCCATTTGATCATCTAGGACCAGAATACGCACTTCGTTCTTGGGCGTCTTTTGGGGGAAGTCTTCTTCGATGGATTCGGGGAGTCCCTCTTTGAATTCCACGCCCATTTTTTTCAAGTAATCATAGGCGGGTTGCCAAGAACCGTAGCGGAACACAATTTTGGTCACGGGCCATTGGTAAAATGTAATGAGAGTGGTCTTACCACTGTTAGAAGGTTCAGAAACGAGAATGCGCGCCGGGTGTTTGAAACGCAAGTTGAGTTCATGCGCATGTTTTTTGATGGTCTTGGGATACGTCAGCTGTGACGTTGCGCGTCGTTTAGGCATAATGACACTGGGAATGAAAAGAAAAAATGAACATTTTTATTTATGCATTTTGTAGGTACAGGTTTGTCCTTTGGCTAGACTAATATCAGAAATAACATCCTGGGGGTCCAAATCAGTGCTGGCCAAGTGAGCCATGTGGCGGTCGTTTTGGACGAACGCGAGAGGTTTCAGATAGGGTAGAGATTGAAAATCATAGCGTCCTTTGAGACCGCGTTCGGCGGCCACCACGATGCAGTAATAACCGCACGCGTTGCTCATGCCCTGGTACTGAATTAGATTTTGATGGGACGTGGAAAAGTGTTTTTGAAAACAATTGAACCAGGGGTTGCGATACTGTTGAAAATCTTGTCCGTAACTGTCAAAGATGTGCAATTGTGCGGGATCGTCCGCTCCCATGAGAATCCAATGTTCCCCTGACTTGGAGGCCGGATGCGTATTGACTACGAGCAGCCAGGGTCGAAAGTGACCGTGTGCGTCTAGCGGGAAAGGGGGTGGGAGTTCATCACAGGCAAACACGCCTCGAAACAGGTGTTGTGTGAGAGGGTGTTGGGATAAGAGTTGGTTGATTTGATCGGTCCAGAGGGCAGTCACATTCATGTTTTCAAACACGCTCTTGGAATTCCACAGACCCCAACATGTCCAGTTTCAGCAAAGCGGTGTCAAAGAAGAGAAGCAAAGCTTTCAGTTTCTTTTGGGCACCTACTCCGCCTGGACCGTCAAAGTAGAGTGTGAAGGACTGCGTGCCGTGGGGTTGTTTATAGAGTTGCGGGTCTGCTGGGCTCTCAGCGGGGGTGAAGTTGAAGATAATGAAATGGTATTTTTGGTCAAATTTTTCTTGAGGCATGTAAATACCATGTATCTCATGTGTTCTCATACATTTTCATGAATCTGCGATAGGGTTCTGCTGGGTTTTCTTTCAAGTCAATTATGTCATAGCCACCATCTCCATTGGTTTCCACTTTTACCAGATTGTGTTTTCCAAATGTGTAGGGGTTTGCTTCCCGTCCGTTGCCACCGTCGGCATCGTCATCAGCAGTCTCAGGTTTTTCATAGTTGACTTGGGGCTGGAGCATGAGCACAACATAATTGGGCATCACTCCTACCCGCGCGTTGGGGATGTGATATTTTTTCACACCATTTGTGATGTTGTAGTCTTTCAGTTCCGGTCGTGTGATCACGTACGTGGCTTTGCGGCCGCCGGGGTGGGTCAGTTCTCTTTCAAGGGGGGCAATGTGGGCTGGGTTCATGATGGCTTTATGCAATTCAATGAAGATTTTCTCATCGTCATTGATAGGCACTAGTTTGCCTTGCCATGCTTTGGCGGTCATCAGGGGCCAGTTGCTGTTGTGAAAGTGAATTTTCAGGTCTATTTCCACATTGGGTGGAAGGAATTCAATGCGAGCCAGTTCAGGAATCTGCTTGAAAGGAATAACAAAATCATTTGGCCCCAAATATCGGGTTTTGTTGTTACCAGTACCAGCCGTTTTGGTCATCCACTGTTCCCAGCGATATTTAAATTGCAACGTGCCATCTGCTGAACTGGTACCGTCTGCCACGCTGTCATTTGTGTCAATGTCTAGGAATGGAGTGTAGCCCTGTTGCCGCCCCCAACTCTTTCTGTCTGCTTCGCTCATGTAAAACCAGGCGTACCACCATTCTTTGTAGCCAAAATCCTTGGGAGTGGGAGTTCCGAGCGATTTTCCATTCAATTTTATTTCCATGTGCGAAATGGAGGAAGGAGCAGTATTTTGAACTGCTCCAATGAGATGAGTGGTCCAATCCTCGCCGATTTTCTTTCCATCTGCTGACACCAAACCCAACCGCAGTCTCAGAGAAGAACGCCGCAAATTAATCAAATGTGCTCTTTTCAAACGAAAATGGAGGGGCTTCATGGAATCATTGAGAGGGTACACTTCTTCCCTTTCAAAAGCGTACAAGGTGTCATTGATGGGGGGAGGACTGAACAAATTGAGTCCGGGATTCATGAGTGAAGTAGTAGTAATGACGGGTGCAGTCAAGACTGCTTTTCGGCGAGGTGGGGCTCGCTTGCCTCCACGCTGTTTAGGCATGATTAACAAATGAGGGTAATGACATTCTATTTATACATTTTTTCTTACAACCAGATATTATTTGTTTTGTATCCCTTTTTCATCTGTTTTTTCATTGTTGCCTTTTTTGCGTAGTCTTTGGCTGTCAGCTTGTATTCTGGCAGGTATCCCTTTCCGCGCTGTTTTTTTCCTTGCAGAAAGTCGCGGCCCCTGGTTTTTTTCCCCATGACACTGCCCAAATAGCCTTTTCCTTTTTGTCAATTTCCTAAGAAAGGGGGTGGTCGTCTGTAATTGACACCTCCTTTTTGTTTTTTGGCGCGTTTCCTTTTGCGACCTCTGCCCGTTTGCATCCAAGAAGGACCCTCTTTTTTAATAGCCGTGGCGGTTTCTGGTACAGGGGTGCCTGCTGTTGTGCTTGTAGGTACAGTGCCTAGGGCAAGTGTTGGTAAAGCAGGGGTAGTAGCAGGTGTAGGAGCTGTCATCATGGGTAAAGTGGGAGCTGCTTGAGGGGGAACTGGTACAGCAGGGGCCATTCGAGGTGCTGTTGGTGCAGTTGTTTTGCGAGCAGCTGGTACTGTGGGCGGGGTTGTGGCTGGGGTAAATTTGGGTTGGACGGCTTGTTCAATGGGCGTGGTCGTGGAAGGTGATGGAGCGGCATCTTCGGATAAACTTTTTAAATCTTTTGCTAAGCGACCACTGGACACGTATTGTTTGGCTTGTTTTTCAAGTTGTTGTCCAGCGGCTTTGGCGGCAGTTCCTGCCAGATCTCTCCAAAACCCACCCCCACGCTGTTGGGGGTAGGCTGAGGCCCCATAATTGTGACGGAACTTGAACATGTATCGCATGATGGTAAAATGGTAAAAATAAAGAACGTGTACCTCATATTTATAGGCAGATTAACGTCTTTTTTTTTTTCCAGAGTTTGGAAAGGTGTCCAAAATTCGATGCGGCTAAAAAGCCACCACCCCACAGGTCCGCTATGGGTTTGGCCTTCCAGGACCGGACGCGCCAGATGCTTCCATGATATTTCTTTCTCTTTCTTCCCGATGTCACTGCTGATCCTAATTCTGACGCATTACTGGCTAAGCCTGCAGCGAAACCAGCAGGACCTGCAGAAGTGCTCATGAGTAATTTTGCTCCTACAGCGCTTCTTTGCTTTTTCCGCGGTTGAGTGTAGTCAAGCCCGCGTTGACGTCGTTGTTCTTCCGAGTCTGGACCCAGACTGGGAATGACTAGGGAACCTGCTTGTCGAAACCATCTTTCCACATCACTCATACCACCACGTTGAGCGCGTTTGCGCTGCTTGCGCTTGCGTGGTTGTCCTTTAGCCATCTTTTTGAACAAGTCTTTTCTATTTTCTCTTTTCTTTTATTTATATCCTTGGCAATCCCATGGCTGACAGTATCGCTTTACGTACTTTAACATTAGCACTTTGTGCTTTTAACATACCTTTAACACATCGAATAGGAATTTTTTTACAGATAGAGGCAGCTATGAATGGATTTCCACCACGCTGTCGACGCTTTCGACGACGTTGTTTACGTTTACACATGTTACAAGCTGTTCAAGTATTTGGGTAGCGGGGTGTTGTCAACAACACCTTTAAAGGCTTGTTTGGCCAATAGACGACCTGGTGTGGCAAAGGTGGGGCTTGGTCCACTTAAAAACATGGACATGACTTCGTCCACATCATCAATTTTTCGGCGTTTGTACTTGCGAACAGCACCCCCTCTCTGTTTACGACGGACAAGTCGTTTTTTGCAATGTTGTCGACGCTGCTTTTGTTTACGAATAATGACCAGTATTTTCATTCGTTTCTCTCTTTTATTTGTTTTTTACTGCATAATGATTTGGGGGCGGCGACCACGTGATACACGCACACGGGTTCTGCGTTTGCGACGTCCTCCATCCTGTTTGCGTTTTTCTTGGACGGGGTAGGGACGAATGGTACCAGAGCCCACTTGACGGCGTCTCTTTTTTCCCAACACCCTTGTGGAACGTGTTTGAGGGTAGAGGGGTACGCCTTGCAGACGGTTGTACTTTGAACTGATTTCTACCATGGTGCTTTTGTTTGCTAATGTATTAAGGGGTGACACTCTTATTTATAGATATTTTTTCGTTGGATGTGTAATGTCATGAAAGTGGTGGCAGTGTCGCTGGGGGTAAATTCCAGTGGATGCCCGTCTTCATCTTTAAACCAAATGTGAAAGTGATGGAAGGTACCCGCCCTAATTGGGACATAATGAGGGTGATAGACCACGTATTCGTGGACCGGCTTGTCGGGGTTGAGAGGTGGTAAGACATCCATGAAGAGGAGAGGTTCTTTTTTACCATTCACATTACTGTTATGAATGAGATCAGAATAAACGCAGATTTGGTGACGGACCACATTATTTTGATTTTCATAATATTCCAAACTATGGCGTCGAATGATGGGATCAATAGGGTTAGCACTGGTGGAGTGGCCGTTCTTGGTTAGGGGCAAGAATTGATCCAGAGGCTGAAACAGTCCGCCGGGGGGAGAAGTGATACCCAGACTGGTTTCCTTTTCTTTGGTCAAATATTGGAATTCCCCATAGGATAAATGAATGTAATAGCCCGACAATTCAGGGGCACGTATGCCTACACCTAGAAGCGTGGCTAAAAACGGGTTGACAAAAAGAATGAATTGATTTGACATATCGTGAAGAATGCAATAATGTGCAAAATCTCGATGATTGTGTGCTTTCGACGATAAGCGTAGAAATCGCGGTCAACAAGCATCTGTAGTAATTTTAACAATCATATCTACCACATTGTCGGCCACCTCGTACTCTCCTGAAGGTAAGGTAAACAAAACCACTTTTCGATTGCCTAACCATTTGCCATGTGGTTCTGCTTTGACTTCAATGGCCAAAGTATCTAGACGAGGGGGTATAGGTCGGTTGCTCACAGGAGGGCGCCGCATCAGCAGCCATTGTGCTTTGCGTGAGTCCAAGACGCCAAGTGTTGATGTTTTTTTGTGAGGTATAAACGAGTTGGGAATTGTCAGCGATTTGAGAGCCACTTCTGCATCCTCGGAAAACGTAACACGATGGGGAAAGGGTGCAATAAAATTCCCGGGCGTGTTGGTGAAGGACAGCGCGTGTGCCGCATTGCTGGCTAGAAAGAGGACATCAGACATGCTGAAAAAATGAAATTTTTTATTTACGCATGTTTATTTATACTTTTTCGAAAATGTAATTGTACACGGCTGACACCTGTGTCTCCCAAGGTTAGTGGTTGGCCGCGATCATCTTCCCACCACACTGTAAGAGTCTGCCGTATTTCAGGTTTCATAGCTTTATAGGATACGTTCATTTCTTCCCAATGTTGTATAGGTGCCTCTGGTACTAGTCCGGGATTCTTAACCACAGCCAATAAAGAATCTTCAGCATTATTGACTATTTGTGTTCGAATAAAATCACCATGCAAATAAAAACACTGTCCAACTCGCTGTGCCTCGCGCGGCCCCCAGAGTTCACTAGTCGGCCATTCTGGTGGTTGATGGTCGGGATGAAAATCATTGACTAATTCTCCAAATGTCTCGTTCAAATTGGCGGCAAAGGGGTCAAAAAGTAAGGGGCCCGCATGAAAATGGTCCAGCGGGTCCATGTGAAAAATGTATGGTGGACGGGAAGCTACATCCCCCAATAATCCACCCCCAGCCCCGCCATGTTGCTTCCACGTGCCACAAAGGCGTTCGTGATAGGTCGAAAATGACCATACGCCCCTTTAGGGTCTACGTGGCGCGCTCACGGATCCCAAAACCATGTTACCCCATAAAAATAATTAATGGGATCGCGAGAGGCAAATCGTAGGCAGCGTTCCAAGTTGCGGTTGATCTGGATAACAATTGTCTGATCGGGAGTGGTTTCTTCGATATGACCCAATCCAGGTACATAAGCTTTCTTGAACATTAAGCTAGGTTTTTGATGAGGAAGGTCCTCGTAGACGTCATTGATTTGTCGAATTATTTGTTCTGCCACATCCTCGCCTGTGAAGTAAAGTCCCGGCTTCAGCGACATGACTAAAAGATGACCCAAGGGTCGCGCTTTTTTGATCCAATCATCAGCAGGTTGAGTAATCCATTTGGCATAAGACCCCAGTTTCATTTTCTCCCACTCGGGAAATTGTTGAAACCCGTGAACAGCTTTTCGAAGTTTGCTTATCGTACTCTCTCCTGCATCCATACCCACGCGTGTGACTACCCATGTCATGGGTCTTTGAGGTTGAAACCAGGTGGTCGGCAAGCTTAATTCTTGGACACCTACTTCCCAGCCTGTGAAATCCACTGGTTTGGGCAGTTGATTGGTAAATTTTTGGGGAGTGTTTATTCCCACATATCGAGCATTACTGAGCAACTCAACAATAGGAGTCACCATGTTTTTTAAAAAATGATGTGTTCCTTTTTTGGTTTCCTTTTATAGACTGTCCCAGGCTCGTTTGTTGCTAGGTCGTTTTGTGACATAGACTATCACTGTGGTGACTCCCCAGCCAAAATCAATTTCTTCTCCTTCCTCGTCAAAAAATTGAAACGAGATATCTTTAATGACTTTATCTTCCGTCTGTATAGGAATAGGATTAGCAACGCGGTGTGTATATGCCGCGCAGTTCAATCGTTCTTTGTCCCCCGGATTAGGAACGATGGCCAGCAAACCTGACAAGATACTGCCGACAACCACATTTTTACCCAGGGTGGAATACAGCAAAAAACGACCAATTTGTTCGTCACTCATGGTGGTAGCGCTTGCATTCATCAAAATAGCATTGTTCTCCTTAATGGATTGTCTAGTGCCGCTCCGGTCAATTTGTCCGTCGGAGGTGCACATGAAAGGGCTGTCTAGATAGCCACCTCGCGCTGGCAATTGGTTTTCCTTGACCAGTTGACCTCCCCACACCCCTTCATCAGTCACCAACCAGCGTCGTGGCAACAGGTCATTAGGGTCTTGTCCAAAACGAAGCAGTTTTGCCATCGTGTCATTCACCCATATTTTGTAATCGTGTCCATCAGTGTCTTCAATGGTGATGCGTTGTTTGTTGACAAACGACCCATCACCGTTTCCATTTTCAAAAGTAAACCGTAATTTCTTAAAGTGATTTAGAGGGAAGGCGCTGTACGTTTGTCGCATCATTTGCAAATAGACGTTTTTGTAGGGTTTATTGTTTTCCAGCGTGAACAGGACAGAGCGTACCTGTTTCTTTTTTTGACCTTGACTGTCTGTTGTTTCACACCGCAAATATTTTGAATGCTCGTTCATTCTCAAATTTTTCCAACTGATATATTTGGCGCCATCGTATCCGCCGGTCATCACCCAGCGAGGTGCCTTGATGTCTCGATGTTTGCGAGAGATGGCATTCCACGAGGTAGGAATAATGACACTCATCACTTGCACTTGCATTCCCGTCAAATCAATGGGATACGGCAGTTTCACATTAAAATTCGCAGGAGTGTTGACTTGTCCGTTACGCGATTCACCATTGCTAAAGAAAGTCATCGTCTGTCCCTCCACGTTGTGAACACTCATTTTAGATTCTTTTTAGGGATCCACAAATTGTACTTTTCCGGATAGCCTACCCACTTGATCAACACTTCGGTTACTTTCTTACCCCTCACGGTTCGCCGTCGTTCGTCTAAAACTTCTTCTACAGCAAAATCCTGTTGGGGGTTATAGGGAACCTTTTGTACTTCGTCTCCGTAAAATCGACCCTCGATAGGAGTACTATCTAATTCTTCCACTAAATAGCGCGGGTTTCCTAAAGTGCGCACCACGCGACGCACTCGATACAGAGCTTCGGTCCAGCGCCCGTAATAACTTCTTTGAAACACATTGGCTTTGGCAATGCTCAAACGAACGTAATCACCCACACGTAACTGAGGACGTTGAACGTGTCGGCCTTTTATACTGTACAGACGCTCGTACACTTGATATTGATTCCAGGTGGTCACATCCTGGGGAGCCATTCCAATGCTTGAATGCGGTCTTGAATTGTAGCCTTTTACAAACTCCTGCAATTGTTTCACATAGTTCATTTGACGTGTGTGAATGATGAAATTAATTATTTTCTGCTTAAATTCTCGATTAAAACGCTCCACAATTGCCGCTTTGTTCTCGCTAAATGTGCTATAGTGATGAATGGACTGTTCTTTCAACCACGCTTGCATACTCTTGTTGTAAAATTCTTTGCCCCGATCCGTGTGCAAGTTCGTGGGCTTGGTCTGCGCTTCGTTCACAATGGACTCAAACGCAGCCACGACAGCACTCCCCGTTTTGTTCTTGAGAGCACGCACATAAGCCAGACGCGACAGCACATCCACTACCATCAGTAAATAGCGTATGCCCTCATTGTCGGGCGCCAGAGCTTGCATGTCCAACAGATCTGCCTGCCATGTTTCATGCATCCCCGTCACATAGGTAGGGTCCCAGCGATTGCGACGGGGGGCCGGACGCTGTTTGGTATAGACGCGCTGCGTGCGCAGCCACGCTTTCGTTTCAGCATTTGGAATACCGTAGCGACGCTCGGCCTCACGAGCAAACACGTTCAGCCCTGAGAACGTTAAAGGACTGGCTGGATCCGTATACAGCGCAGAGAGAAACGCGTTCCGGTTTTTACGGGGTGGGGGCTGGTATGTCCATTGTTTCGAACGATGGATCTCCGCCATTTTTTAGTCTGCATGTTTTTTAAGAACAACGCGTTCTTTTATGGAGGACGCTGCGTGCCGTAAGGCAATGTGTCATAGGGATTACAATGGGAGGGGTGAGCACTTCCGTCCGACAAAAGACTGGCCACCATCATTCGCTTGCTAATGACCGCACGATACGTCTTGGTACGTTCCCGAGCAAAGACGCGTTTCTGAGCATTGTGACTTTCCCGCACAATGCTGTTGAGATAGACAATGTTAATGGTATGCGCATTGGCAGCGTCTCGAGGCGCCATACCAGCACGGACGTCTTCGACCACATTGACGATCGTATCACGAATGGTGTCCGCCGTTAATTTGCGACAAGCGCGCACCGTTTGCGAAATACCGCGCACTTTCACTTCTCGATCCCCATTGTCTAATTCATACGCATAATTCTTAGGGCCTGCGCTGACAAACATCTTGATAGCGCGTCCCGGCTGAATCTCGTCTGTCAGATCACCAAAAAACTCTCCCGTCTTAATCAAGTCGCGCTGATCTCCTGGACCCGTAGTGAAGATGATGGAATCCGTGTCCATATACAAGACACGTTTGTCCAGAGGATTTAGACATTGCACATACAATTTCTTGCGCGCCAACCAAGTGGTCCAGGCCGCAATCATGACAGACACGTGAGCGGGACATGCAGCATCGTCTACATGTTCTTCGCGGTAATTAGGCACCACCATCAACATGGTCTGACCGATGGGAAACACAGCATGAATGTCAATCTTGGGATTCGTGGCCAAAGCCATCCATTCGGACACATCCGTCAGGTACTCGGTTTGCATCTTGTTCGTTTGCTGCCCTTGCTTGCCCCACATGCCGTTCAACTCTTGTTTGCTAATTGCCCGATTGCCTTCGTCACGCTCCATCTTCTCGGGGTCCAAATACACACCCGAGTGCGCTGCGTACGCAGCAATGAAGGCAGCACGTTTTTCTTCTATGTCTACGCCCGTGGGCCATCCGCTGGCCTCTTCTTTCAATTTCTGAAACGTTTGAATGTAGCTGCGAAACAAATGACGCGAGCGTTGCGGATAATGCCAGACTTCCCATACTTTATGGATGCGATAGCCTTTGCGCAATGCCAATTTCACCTCTTCACTGACCCAGGTACCACGCAAACACCGCTCTCGAGGGGTGTGGTCACAATACCCCTGTTTCAACTCTTGAGCACACATACCACAGAGGGGAAACATTAGCTTGTTGTTGCATCGATAGGGCAACACTGCATTGTACAAATCACCTGGCGGTTCGATATCACACTTCACAAACCCATAGGTCTGATGTACATCGGTCAGTGTGTGATTCCAGTACTGTCGGATTTCTGGGTGACCAATGGGGTAGGGGTCATGGTCGTCTGGATCCCAACTGCCCATGGGTTCACTGGGGCCCACTGAGGGGGGTACGCTGGGGTCTAAAGGCTCCATTCTTTCCATTCTTTCGTCACGACTTATGTTCAAATTGCAATCAGGATACAGCGACTTAAAATCATAATAATTGATTTCCTCCTCAGGACCTTCTGCACTTGCATACAATTTGGTACAGCCTGTTCGCCCCCCAAAAAACGCATCACGCAGTCGCAACGGCGACACCAAATCCGCGCGTTCACACCATGTCTGAATAGTTGGGTCCTCTTTCTTGCGACGCTCCCATTCGCACTCCCACATGGTTTCCACTTGGTAACCGCAGGCTTGCAAACCTTCTTCCTTAAGCCGTGTCCGCCGGTGAAGTTCTCCCATGCTCATGTTCAATTTCGTGTTTTGATCGTCACCGCGATAACACTGTTCACAGCCGTGGAAATAACAGCCCCAGAACTCATAGCAACAGCGCGTCTGGGCCTGGTACCCATCCACGGGGCCCGTCCCCGCGTCCCGAGGTCGGTACTCGCCCCCATTCCACGCGTGCTGGATGCGACCGCCATGCTGATGGTTGAGCCAACTCAACCACTCCAGCGCCTTGTAGGATTGGTTTTGTTGCGGAAAATAGCCCGACTCCTCCTCGTGAGGAATGCTTTTAGGCGGCATGTGATAGGCACGAAGGACTTTGTTGCATATGCCAGCCAACGTAATACTGTGCTTGAAAGGGTTGACACCATTGATGCGTTGAAATTTGCGGCAATATTCCAACACACCCTCTCTCAAAATGGTCACATCCACAGAACGGTAGGCTCTCAATGCCTCTTGCATGTTGAACACCGCCCCCGTGTCCACTTGTTTCTTGTACCAGGCCATAAACACGGGCTGTTTGTCGCAATGCATGCCGTCCGGGTCGTACGATTCAATGGGGGGCATGGGGCCAACATAGTCCATGTTCTGGGGGGTGTGAAACAGATGTGGGAAATAGCCCTTGGCCAGCAGTGATTGTTCGCCTTCCAAACGCAAACCAAACGTTTTGGGAAATTCACTGAGGGACCTGAGAATGAAACAGAGACTGTCCACAAACCGGAATCTCTCCCAGTACAGACTCAGGATTTTGCCCCCTTTCATAATGACTTGGGGACAATGGTCGCTTTCCAGCAACGTCCGTAAAATGAACTGAAAATCAAACCCCTGCCCGTTGTGAGCGATCACTGTAGCCCCATCTTCATGGTACTCACACAGATAGTCGAGAAATTGATACACGCAATCTTCGCCTTCAAACACATGTTCCTCTTCGCGCAGTGTTGTCTGGGCAATCAGCAAAGTAGGTTTATGTTCACCCGTCTGTTGCTGTGTCTCAATATCATAGAACACAAAATTGACAAAATTGTCAATGTCTCCCTCCACCAGTTGCTCTTTCAAAAGATCAATAGGTTGATTGAAGGGGGGCACACGGCGGACAGGTTCCAAGCGGCCGTCTTTGTGTTTCTTCTTGTCCACTTTGACAAGGGGAAACAAAAACACAGGCACAAAGCAGCGGTGTCCCCCGGGTTGATTGCTTTCACACACGCGACAATACTGCTCTCCACACACGTGCGGAGGTCAATTAGCGCGCTGTACATACTCGCGACCACATGTTTCACAAAATCGCCATTCGTTGGTGCACTGACCATGTTTTTTGTGTTTTTTGTGATTTTCCAAACACTGCGGTCCGTAAAAATAGCGACGACAAATTCCACACTGCTGTTCGCGCCGTTCATTTGTTTGGCGGTCTTGACAGCAATTGCTCTTGCAAGCCTCGCACAGAAGAGCGCATCGATGTTTCAAACGATGGTTGTGTGGTTTGTTTTGCAACTCGCAAAAATGTTTAGCCCCCATGTAGGCATTCATTCGAGGGATAAACACGTAATGACCGTCGTACAATACTAGATTCAAAATGTTGTGCGTGCGCACATCCTCTTCGTGCTGTTCCTTAAAGAAAAGAGCGTGATTCATATTGGTAGCATAGACGCGAATGATAAATCCCTTGGGTCGCAAATACTGAGCAAATTTCGCAAGTTCCGCTTGTCCTGACCGCTGATACACACCTACGTCACAAGCCAAACACAATTCGGCCGCTTTCCGTTTCCACAGCTCCGGATTGTTGCGCAATCGCTTCATCCCCCGACGCACTTGTGCTCCCTCATTGTGATAGAGCATACCATACACCAAACATCGGGCCAAACACATCTGATCGTCTGCATCGAGAGGGGGACATACGACGCTTTTGTCACGTTTCAAATTGTTCATAATGTTCACACCGCGCAGTCGTTTACCACCACCCCCCGCTGGCTGTCGTATGGCCGGCACATTGACAATAACGCTGTCATCAATCTGGAAATCACGATGCGATTGCATCACCCGTCCAAATGTTTCATTGATTACCGTATCGGTCAAACGATAAGCTGGCATAAACGAAACACGAATCGGCATTTGTAATTGCCGCGATCGAAACGTTATCAGAGCATAGTCATCGTTCTCCAAATTAGCTTCCGCCATGGCGCGATGAACAAGAGCAATCAACGCTTCGTTCAAATGTTCCATATTAGTGTGCAAATCACCGGCTTCGATGGCCGCTAATTGTCGGGCCCCGGGATGAAATTGCATGTCGTACTGTCGCACTCCAAATCGACGCGATTCGCGTTCCGTGCGGTGTCGTAAATCCCATTCCAAATGTCCCGCCGCTGCTGCTGCGGCTTCCTCTTCTTCACCACCCCCCACTTGAATATCCATATCTTCTAAAGGGTCCATCTCGAGTGGCTCCTCCAGAACAGCGCCCTCTCTTATAAGCTGCTCCAACCAATCGTCGTCCATATCCTATAAATAAAACCATCTTTTTTAAATTATAATCATAATCACTTTATCATGTCCGAAGACTGGAACTACGACAACACGCATTGGCGTAATACTCGTCGTATAGGATGGACTCAGAAAGTAAGGAATGCAAGAGATGCAAGAAGTAGACGATATACTCGCGAAAGCTATGATCAATTTTGGAGAGATGCAAAGAAATGGGCGACTCCGTCCCCACACGTTCGCACACACAAGCGCCGTGCACGTACACACAGTGATTACCTCTACGGTAACGTTTTGCGCCCACGACCAGGATGGCAAGCAGCATTTCAAACAATGTACACGAACCAGATCAAACGGCGGCGTAAGCGCAAACGCAACACCAGAGAAGCTGCTCACAGAGCCACTCAAAGAGCATACAGGCGCGTTGTAAGAAAAACACTTAAAAAACTCCCCTACACTACTGCTGCTGCATCGGCCTAAATTTTATAAAAGGCATTGCATCATCGTTGTTATCACCATTACATCATTAAAAACATGTCTGAAGACTGGAATTACGACAATACTCATGCACGGGACGTACGCAACACAAGAAGAATACGTTTTAACACCCCTAACAACCGTGGTCGCCGCAAAAACCGCGGTCGAAACAGAAACAGCAGCAAGTGGAAAAAAGCTTTCCAGGAACTGGCGCAAATTAAACATCGTTTCAATCAATTAAAACGGCGCAAGACACCGCGCGTTTCTACTCACACATGCATTGTTCAAAAGACGGGAAGACGTAAAAGACGGTAAGAGGCTATAAAACAAACTGCTTCACTTAAAAGAATAAACACTTTCATCATGGACACGGCCAAGTACCGCTTCAAGCAAGCCTTGCACGATTACCTTCACGACCGCGATCTCCAAAAACTTTTCAATCGAACCTGTACAAGTGGATTGGCCATTCTTTTCCAATACTGTCGAGGTATTCTCAAAAACATTCATCCCAGCTTAATCACCATTCTGGCTCGACGCATGAAAAAGTATTTGGGCATTACCATCCCCCCTCCCGGTTGCCACGTGACAGAAGAAAAAGATCATCAAGAACGCGAAAACACAATCATTCAAAACATCTTAGATGTGACTGACCGCTCCCCCAGCGTGCTGGATGGCGACCAAATTGATGGCCCCGCCCCACCCCCCTTAGAAACTTTGTTTGACGTCACCACCATCACCCCCCAGGAATACATGACACTTCCACTTGAATCACTTGTAAAACAGGTTTAACAAAAACTTTTTCAAAAATAACAGCTTTTCTGTCGTCACTGAACAAATACGACTACTAGACAAAACAGTGTTTTTCACATCTGTCGCTGTTTCTTAGCAGACGGCTTTTCCTCATCTCCTCCTTCTTTCTCTTCTTCTTCTTTCTTTTCATCGCCGCGAGGCATCAAAAAAATTCACACTCGCTTTTACAAACCCGCCATGCACTCTCATACATATTTCTGGAAAGTATTTACAACATCCCAGATGACGTGGAACCAACAGTGGACTGATATCTGTATCATGACGGCATTCAAACAGAGTGCCATCATCATACAGACTGCATGCGCGACAACATCGCAGATCATGCACATCCAAAACACGCACTGCTGCCCAGGTCAAAAAACACTTCTCGTCATAACCCAGGACTGCCCAATCACTGCGGCACTGACTCATCATCCACCAGCACCGGTCCCAGCGCCCCTTTTCCACTATCTTATCTTTCTTGACCTCACAGAGATACTTTTCATCAGGAAACAGCTTCTTGCAAGCCAAGCGCGACACTTCAATATTATTCAAAAACTTGCGCCGCTTTCCCTTAGCCCAGGTAAACTCTTCCCATTGATAAGGCGGTTTAGACATATCCCCCACGCTTATTTGAGGAAGATCATTAGCTTTCCATCGACCGTCCTGAATAAAGACGAGAAAACCAAACCATTAACATTGCAACATTTTTCAGTTGCATTTGTTGTCATTTAACTAATTAAATTAAGTATTTACCTCAAGCACAATTTCGGACGGCCCTGCCTCCATGGCATCTGAAACGGAATCTTGGGCGGGCTGACTTTGACTGGTCCCTCCTCTACCTTGATTGCGTCCTTGGAATGTCTATAAATTAAATAATTTACCATTAGTTATCATTAATCATGAATTACAACGCACTGGCTAACTTAGCGAATAATATACGCACAACTGCGAACATGGAACAAGCTGCGACTGACTTAATCCGAGAACTTCAATCGAATAATCAACCCGAGATTGAACACGCACCAATGACAGGACTTAACCCCCCCGTACCCTGCCAAAAAAACACCATCGCCGCCAAAGAAAAAGAAAAGAAAACAAAGCAATGACGAATGGAATCGTGTCTTTAGCAAAAAAGGCAAACATAAAGCCCGCTACACAGCCATTCGCCCCGACGATGAATGGAGCGATATCTTTGATCGCTTATACCGTAACAGCCAAAAGCGCCGCAAAGATCGCAGAAGACGTCGGCGAAAAAATATCAGAAAAAAGAAAACACTTACTTGATTTCTTGTTCTTCTTCCATCAGCCATGATCACAGTTTTTGTGCTGACTTCTCCAAAAACCGCTCTTTTTATAACAAGAATATGCTTACGTCAGACCCACCTGCAACACAGCCCACGTGGGTGTCTAAAAATACATGATTGTCTAAAAATACATGTTTGTCTAAAAATACATTGTTTGTCAAAAATAAAATTCTTGTGACATCATCCCACGTGGTATTATTTATTCCATAAATACAATAACGCGCTGTAATTATTTTTTACAGCATGGATGAAGTGCTAAAAAAGATTCAAACACGATTAGAAGAGAAAGAACAAATTCAAACACGATTAAGATTAAAAGCACAAGCACTCTCAACTCTCGCTGATTCACTCGAAAAAGAAATTATACGGCAAAAACTTCGACTCCAAATCAGACGAAGACGAAGGAAACAGCGATGTCCCAAAAAATGTCGAAGATGAGCAAACCGCTCAAACCGTTGAAACGCCGCCGACACTCCGACGAGAATGAACCGACAGCCAAAAAACAGAAACAAATTGTCTGGCAAAATGAGTGGGGAAAAGATGCGATCAATGATTTCAACTGGGAAAAACACGTTGATCAATCCATTCTACTCTATCACCGTCAACAAGAAACGCTCACCGACGATGAAGTCAATGCCTACTGTGACCGCTACCAGGAAGAGATCGACTGGGTGAACTGGGGAAAAATAACGCCTCCCACCTGCTACAACGACAGCAGCCATGAAAAGATGAAAGCAGAAATCCAGGAACTCAAAGAAAGCGAGGAAGGGAAAGAATGGCTAAAGAAAAAGATTGCGAAAGAAAAGCAACGACTAATCCAAGAGAAGCAACTATTGGAACTGGATATCAGCATGCTGAAACAAGAGATCGCAGAGGACATGAAAGATATGTTCTATCCAGCTCCAGACATCAACCCGGATTGGGATAATGAAGTCGAGCGTTTTCGTCAACTAATGGATTGGGTCGATGAGTCCAAAGCAACCACGCGCGAAGACTTTGTCTGGTGGATGTTTGGCCTGGCCAAGGACAGACCTGAACTGGAAGAAGAAATCATGGAGAACCACTACATGAAGCCGTGGTTTGAAGACAAACTACAAGTCATCCTGGATTATGGATTATTTGAAAAGAACAAAGACAGTCGTGCATAAAAGTTTGTTTTATTTTGAAGTCATGTAAACAAACATGAATAAAAACACTGTTTTTAAAATCAAATTGTGTTTACCATTTTTTGTCCTTAATCTACTAAACTTAATTTATAACACGCTTCTTTAAACAGTTCTTCTTGCTCCTCCATCCAGTCGCTCTCTTCCCAGTACTTGTTCATCAATTCGAGCTGGCGATCACTGTACCGTGCGGCCCGTAGAGCGCTTATTTCACTCCAGATATATCGCTGCTTGTCGCGTTCTTTTCCCTTCACCCAGGATTTTCTAATAGCCGCATCTTCTCGCCATTTTTTTCGCTGCTCGTGAATCAGATCGTGCATCTCTCGAAAATCCGCCAAATCATCGTCAGCCGTTAATTTTTCGTATTTTCGTCTCCCCACATATTTCAAGCTGACTTTTCCAATGACCGCAGCAGGTCTTATTATTCTCTTTTTCCTTCTTCTTTTTGTTATTTTCTCCTTCTTCTCTATTTTCTCTTTCTTCTCCTCTGTCTTCTCCCCCTTCTCTTCTGTTATCTTAACTTTCTTTAGAACCGGTTCGCTCACCTCCATCTCAAAAGACAGCAACCCACAACTGATTCAATTTTTATTTTCTAATTTCTATTATTAACTATTTTCAAAAGACTTTTAAAAAGTGTAGTGGTGTGTAAGCAGACCGCAAAAGTTATAGATTTCCCGCCGGAATCGAACCGACCTCTCCGAAGAGAGTACCAGAAGAGAAATTTTTGTGTGCGGTCCATGTGTGCACATGTTGTTTGTTTTTATTTTTTATTTACAACACGAAAAAAGGCAAAACGACAAAACGGCAACAGGATCAAAAAACGACTTTTAACAAACACCATAATTGTGTTCAACGTTGGCATGGCAAAAACAATGCTGTGATCCGTGCTGGCATGTGGGGCGGTCGAAAGCAGACCGCAGCTCGTAGTGGCTCGTGGTGGTAGTGGTGTCCGCTATGGCGTTGAACGCGTCCAACAAATTCTGCACGGCATCCACTGTCCCCCTTAAGTCATCCTCGGTGAGGATGCGTGGCCCATCCTCGTCGTCCTCGTTCATTAAAATTGGCTGCACTTTTGTCGGTTCCGTTGGGACACCGTCACACCAAGCTTGAACGGGATCGTCAGTGCTGTGGTCGGAATATTGTGCAGTGCTATAAAGTAAAAAACATGAATGAGAAAAAGATGCAAAAACCATGAACATCATTTTTAATTCAAGCTACTCACGCATAACTGTCGAAGCTAAACTCTGACCCGTCTGGTGCTGTTTCACTCAGCATTGGGTCATTGTCAAGCGCCGCCATCATCTCAGCACCGGTATCAGAACTGAGCAATGGACTGATTCCGCTCACTTCAGAAACACTGCTCTCAACCGTAATCACCGATGGATTCGTCGTAATCGCGTCTCCGGCTCTCCGAACAGCATCCTTTACTACGTCCCTGACGGTGGAATCAATGGCCGGTCTTACCGGGCACTCATCCATGTAGTGTTGTCCGGCAAATGCCGGACAAGCAGGATCCTCGCACATTCTCGCGGGAGCAAGCGTCTTCAATACTCTTACTAGTTTGCTATAGGATTGCTTGCCATCTGGTAGGATGTATGGCTCCAGTTCGTATGCCACCTCTAGAGCCATTTCCTCCCATGTCATGTCGGACAAACTCTTTGCCATCTTTTCTTTGTGAAATAATCTTCCAAGCGAAATAAACAGATCAAGAACCAAGTCGAAAGGTGTCAAATTTCACGTGCGAATGGTTTTTATACTAGCTGTCAACAAATCCAGTTTCAAACCTGTTTTAACTCACCCACCACTCACAGCCAAGAACAATTTCGCGCCTAAACTACCATGTGCTCACTTTGATTGACAGATAAGCCGCTAATCCAATCAGAACTGTACACATTCCACACCACGTGGAGGCCAACTCAAACTGGTCTGTAAGTAGTTTTCCGCCGGTCAGTAAAGTAGTTTTCCGGACAAAACCCATTATAGTGTCAAAGAACTTTCTAGAACATTCTATTTCTAGAACTTTCTAGAACAACAACAACCCCACGTGGGATTCTTTCACTAATGAACTCATTAGCGTCGTCAATAAATTTATTTTTAAAACCCACGTGGGATAGTTGCACGTAAAAACCTTTATAAACAGCTTTTTAAAAATATAACATTAACAAAACTCATTGTTTCCATGTCCATATTGGAATTAACGGAATACCTTATTTTTATTATCGCATTTATTTTTGCATGCTGGCTTTTAACACTTTACATTTATATTATTTGCTGGCTGCTACAACATGATCGGAATTACCGCTAAACTAAACGATGTTGAATGGACCGATTGCATCGTCTCACGGACCTCAGTCATTTACCCGCGGATGATGGTTCACCAACTCGAACTAGATGACCAGAAACCATCGTACATTATTATAGAAGACAGCAATCAGCGCCGCTTCCATGTCCTACTAGCAAACCCCTCGAAACCCGAACGCTTCCTGACCTGGCTAGACGACAAATGCCGAGAAGCTCGCAAAACACCGCCTAACAGCCAATCGATCCGCTGCATCTACGCCATGTTGCGTTACCTACAACGCCGCAAATTCAACATGATCGTCACCAACTATCCCACCGCTCGAGACTACTACGAAAAAATCGAGAATCCCTCCTACGCAGACGCCTTCAACAGCGACTCGGAAATCGCCACCGGTGTGGTCAAACAGATTGAAGGCATCGTCAACGACATCGAGAACGGGAAATATGCAACAGCCCAACCCGCATATACCATCACTCCTACTCCAAGACACGTTATCTATCCTGTTGGACACAGTTATTGTCTCCTATGCGGCCATTACCAAAATCTGGTTCGCCAAACACGGCCTTTTTGCCCCAGATGTGAACGCCGCCGTTATGGCTTATCCTGTACAAACATCTACTCTTGTAAAGGACATGGCAAATAAAAACTTTTATTTCTTCACTCTGTCTCGGGTGGCGCGCTGTGGCGCCCTGTGTAACCCCTATTCCCTCTAACCCGCAACCCTTCTCAACTTTCCACAGTTCGAATCCCCGGTCCGACAATGACCAAAATAAATTAACCACTGAGGCTCACTATGGTAAGTAAAACTCCTATTTCCCCCACTACCCCCTCTCCCCCAGGGCGCCCTTTGCACACCCCATTTTTTCTACTTCCGGCCAACAGCTAGTGACAAAATTCACCCCACCCCCCACCCCCTCAGTTCCCGTTTTAGGGTGACAAAAACCATCCCCAGGGGGTGGGGGTAAGGCATCTCATTAGTATGCAAAGTGGGTCATTTTTCGGACCCCATACTACTCGCACTGTCGCCACCACCTTCAGTATTCCCACTGAGTATCGTTCCTCAAAGCGTGGTTCCGGCTCTAACACGCCAGAAAATGTCTCAATTGCACTTCCCTTATCAACTCTGCAGGCAATGTTCATCATAGAATGTGGTGGGATTACCACTGAATCAGCCACTGTCACATGGCACACATCCCAGCTCGGTTTGCAAATCAAGGCACTCTGCTTGCCCTTGCTTTCCACTGTGCCCTTTACAAAATCAATTACGCAACCATGTGGCTTCAGGAAATCCACGCCGATAAGCATTTTCTGCGCCAAATCCTCACACACGTACACCTTGTGCGGAGCGGTGATGCCAGCCATCTCAATCTTCACGTCCGCAACTCCACACATATTCAAAGGAGAGTTATTAGCTCCCAGAATGGGGCGGTCCGCACGGCGTACTTGGGCATGCTGTGACCTCACTCTGTCAAATAACTCCTTGTGGACTAGCGTAACCGCGGCTCCTGTGTCGACCAGGGCTTCAACTTGTGAACCATTTACACAACAAGACACGAACACGGCATTCTCCGTGGTAACACTTGAGACCCGTCCCACTGGTTGGGAATTGTGACTTGATTGGGTTCCTGGCGCGGGCGGACTCACACACGTGGTGGAGCCGCCCTGTATCCGTTTCCCTGATCCTTCTCCTGCTGAGGACAGTCGCGCCGAAAATGGCCTTTCCTTCCACAACGGAAGCATCCGTCACGGGGTCCCCTTGACGACGGCTTCCTTGCACGCTGATCCCGTGACTCCAAAACCTGTGTCAACAGGGCGTTCTGTTGTTGGAACAGTTCTTTTTGTCCAATTTGGTGCCCATGCCCCTGAGCCCGCGGCACTGACGTCAGCGGCTGCCTCGCGCACGTTTGTGTTGTTGACCGCCATCACCGAAGCGTTTTGATTAGTTTCAACTGCAAAAAGGGCTTCGAGGCGTAGAGCCTGGCACACCGCGTCATCCAAGGTTGCCGGGATGGTTTGACTGACACCCAAACGCAGTTCCCGTGATTGTAGAGCGTTCACGAACTGGCCCACCAGCTCTTCCTCCAGTGAGTTTCCATCTCGCCCGACAAATGCTCGCGTTGCCAAATGACGTAGATTGTTGGCCAGCTTTACTAAACTTTCTCCCTTCTCCCTCTTCCTGTTAAGGAAGGCCAGCTTGTGGACGGCACGTTGTTGCTTCGGCTGAAGGCGACGACGCAGAGCTGACACGAGATTTTCGTACGTGTTTCTGTCGCCAACCGACAAACCAAGATAGACTCGCTGAGCGTTGCCTCTCAGCGAAACGGCTAGTTGCTGGCACCGCTGCTCCGGGGACCATTGGTTAATGTCCGCACACAGTTCAAAATGGCTCAACCAGTCGTCGAAATCGACGTCTGTGGCGAAGAACAGATCTACTTTTCCTCGCGGCGCTTTCACAACCAAAGACACAGTCGACGAAGACTCTCGCGAACTCGTTTCTCCTGCTCGCATTTGCTCCAGGCGGACTCTTAGCTGTTGAATTTCCTCTCGCAATTCTGCTTCAGACGCCATACCGCTTCCACCAATGTAAAATCTGGTATTTAATCGTCAAACGTGTTCACAGAACTGGAGTAACTTGAACACAACTGAGTCTTCAACAACAACACGAAAAAGACGCAACTCGCAACTCGCAACTCGCGCCAGAACTACAACATTTACGGTAACGCCAGCACTACGCTAGCTCTTAACGTTCTAAGTTTATATCGCAGTTAAATAAACTTTCATTCATGCAAGTACTAGCAGGACCCCCGTAAAATACAGGGATCGAAATTTTTTTTCCTAATGTTTTTTCTTTCTTTTTTTTTTCCTGTTTGAATTCCATTTTGAGCATCTCGAACGCACTATACTGTGTTCAAGTACAAACCTCTTTGAGCATTTACCATTCAACCGTATTCGACTCGTCAAACCACCGACTGATCGACATCAAACTCTCTCTGTAGCACTCGACCCGTAGCACTCGGTGAATCGCCAATCGATCGACATTCGAAATCTCCCTGTTTTTAGAAACTCTTTCTTTCTTTTCTCCTTTTTGAATTCAATTTTGAGCATCTCAAACGCAGTTTACCGCGTCAAAATAAAAATTTTCCTGTAGTGCATGTACCACTCGACCGTACTCAACTCGTTGAACCACCGATCGTCTGACATCCAAACCTTCCCGTTTTCCGAACATGCGGCAGCAGTACCCCGACATCCAGACACCACACACCTGAAATTCTTTTTCTAAACTCAAACGGAATTCTTACCTTCAGTAATCGCGTCCTCAACGGATTTCTTTTTACCTAATATTTTTTGTCTTTTTTTCCTTTTTGAATTCCATTTCAAGCATCTCGAACGCAGTTTACCGCATCAAAGTACAAATTTCTGTAGTGCATGTATGCCACTCGACCGTACTCGACTCGCCGAACCACCGATCGGTCGACATCAAAATCTCCCCGTTTTTCAAACATGCGGTCATCCAGTCACCTGACAGCTAAAATTATTTTTTTAAACTCAAACGGAATTCTCACCTTCAGTAGTCGCGTCCTCGACTTGGTTGAAAGGCAACGGTGGAGAAGATTTCTGGCTTCAATCAAATGCAAAAGTAGTTGAGACACTGTGCATATTTTGAGCAATTTATCGGCTTTTAAGTTTTGTTGATTTCTTCCCCCCCTCCCCCCTTCTCAATGTTGTTCGGGCCTGAAATCTCGTTGTGTGATATTGGATACTCAACATTGAAACGGGGGAGGGGGGGAAAGATGCTGTCAAATAAAATCCAGATAAGAGTGAGGGAATAGAAGAGAAGAATGGGTCTTTTTCTGCGAGTGTCTCAACCATTTTGCATTTGATTGTCTGAAGCGGTTAATGTGCTATTTCTCTGTGGATATTTGAGGTATCTGCATAGCATTTGCAGAACGTACGCATGGTCCGACTACCGTTTGCACAACAGTTAGAAATGTGTTACAACGGCAGTTTTCGAGATTTGGGAAGGAAATTCCTTTGTAAATTGAATGTTTTTAAACGCACGTAATTGTCACAGCTGGGTATCCATCTTATTAAACCTTCCTTTACTCACTGTCCATTGATGTGAAAGTTCAGTGATGCACGTCATGTCATTTTCTGGTTTTCAGTAACAATTCTGGAACAGTTGATGCAGTCTTTACGTGTTCGGCCCTCACTTTAGGCCTAAAATGGGCTGTAAGGTATACGTGCGTAAGAGCAGGCGTGACTCTGTTTACGCGCGAGCGGGTTAACGCCTAAACAATTTTAGGGAAAGAAATCACACTCAGCACTAATGCACTTTTTTTAATAATAATTTGTGTGTGCCATATAAACCTGGGGTTTTCACCTGTTTTCAAACATTCTCGCTGAGTTTATACATCGTTTAGGCAATTCAATCGTTATCTGAGTGCATCAAAATATCACAGAAACGAGACATGGAAGACATTCAACCGTATTTGTCAGAACTAGAGGGTTGGGATGACGGTCAAAAATTTCCCTCTAAACCAAGCACTTCATCGCCCATTGGACAGGCATCTGAATTGAATGAGACACATAAATAATGATGTGAATGACTAGCGAGAAACTGAGATACTGTCTGTGCGATGACGAGTATTCAATTTTAGCCATCAGATTCCCGCAGAGGCGCAGAAAGACATTCCACCGTGCCCAAAATGCTTCTCTTAGCTTATTTTCGGCCGAAATTGAGTGAACGATCATCACAATGTCCAGCAGATTCATATCCATGAAGATTTCAACGGTCTACCACGGTCTACCACGGTCTACCATGTAAACAAAAGATTATTTACATAATTCCTTTTGTTCTGATGGTAGACCGTGGTAGACCGTGGTAGACCGTTGGTTTTCCGTCAAAACAGTTTTTTTCCCCGCCAATTAGCTTTAAAATAGTGACAGTTCATTGAACAAGACGTAACATACACGAAGTAGCCTTCATAGTGTTTATTTCGAGCCGTATTTGTGGCAAACATACCATCAATTAATAACACACCGGAAGTAATATAGTACTAGTCTTATCCCGTCATTTCCGGAAATTTCGAATTTGATACAATTTGGAACATTGAGAGCTAGTCGCCCCTCCTCCAAAGAACCATGGGACTTATTTTTCCTAATAGAAGATAACACAGTGATGAATCATGCCAAAAATCGCCTTCCATAATTGAAAAACGACGCTCTGAGCCAGCATTTTCGACACACGACTTTCAGACAATCAAATGCAAAAGTAGTTGAGACACTGTGCATATCTTGAGCAATTTATCGGCTTTTAAGTTTTGTTGATTTCTTCCCCCCCTCCCCCCTTCTCAATGTTGTTCGGGCCTGAAATCTCGTTGTGTGATATTGGATACTCAACATTGAAACGGGGGAGGGGGGGAAAGATGCTGTCAAATAAAATCCAGATAAGAGTGAGGGAATAGAAGAGAAGAATGGGTCTTTTTCTGCGAGTGTCTCAACCATTTTGCATTTGATTGTCTGAAGCGGTTAATGTGCTATTTCTCTGTGGATATTTGAGGTATCTGCATAGCATTTGCAGAACGTACGCATGGTCCGACTACCGTTTGCACAACAGTTAGAAATGTGTTACAACGGCAGTTTTCGAGATTTGGGAAGGAAATTCCTTTGTAAATTGAATGTTTTTAAACGCACGTAATTGTCACAGCTGGGTATCCATCTTATTAAACCTTCCTTTACTCACTGTCCATTGATGTGAAAGTTCAGTGATGCACGTCATGTCATTTTCTGGTTTTCAGTAACAATTCTGGAACAGTTGATGCAGTCTTTACGTGTTCGGCCCTCACTTTAGGCCTAAAATGGGCTGTAAGGTATACGTGCGTAAGAGCAGGCGTGACTCTGTTTACGCGCGAGCGGGTTAACGCCTAAACAATTTTAGGGAAAGAAATCACACTCAGCACTAATGCACTTTTTTTAATAATAATTTGTGTGTGCCATATAAACCTGGGGTTTTCACCTGTTTTCAAACATTCTCGCTGAGTTTATACATCGTTTAGGCAATTCAATCGTTATCTGAGTGCATCAAAATATCACAGAAACGAGACATGGAAGACATTCAACCGTATTTGTCAGAACTAGAGGGTTGGGATGACGGTCAAAAATTTCCCTCTAAACCAAGCACTTCATCGCCCATTGGACAGGCATCTGAATTGAATGAGACACATAAATAATGATGTGAATGACTAGCGAGAAACTGAGATACTGTCTGTGCGATGACGAGTATTCAATTTTAGCCATCAGATTCCCGCAGAGGCGCAGAAAGACATTCCACCGTGCCCAAAATGCTTCTCTTAGCTTATTTTCGGCCGAAATTGAGTGAACGATCATCACAATGTCCAGCAGATTCATATCCATGAAGATTTCAACGGTCTACCACGGTCTACCACGGTCTACCATGTAAACAAAAGATTATTTACATAATTCCTTTTGTTCTGATGGTAGACCGTGGTAGACCGTGGTAGACCGTTGGTTTTCCGTCAAAACAGTTTTTTTCCCCGCCAATTAGCTTTAAAATAGTGACAGTTCATTGAACAAGACGTAACATACACGAAGTAGCCTTCATAGTGTTTATTTCGAGCCGTATTTGTGGCAAACATACCATCAATTAATAACACACCGGAAGTAATATAGTACTAGTCTTATCCCGTCATTTCCGGAAATTTCGAATTTGATACAATTTGGAACATTGAGAGCTAGTCGCCCCTCCTCCAAAGAACCATGGGACTTATTTTTCCTAATAGAAGATAACACAGTGATGAATCATGCCAAAAATCGCCTTCCATAATTGAAAAACGACGCTCTGAGCCAGCATTTTCGACACACGACTTTCAGACAATCAAATGCAAAAGTAGTTGAGACACTGTGCATATCTTGAGCAATTTATCGGCTTTTAAGTTTTGTTGATTTCTTCCCCCCCTCCCCCCTTCTCAATGTTGTTCGGGCCTGAAATCTCGTTGTGTGATATTGGATACTCAACATTGAAACGGGGGAGGGGGGGAAAGATGCTGTCAAATAAAATCCAGATGAGAGTGAGGGAATAGAAGAGAAGAATGGGTCTTTTTCTGCGAGTGTCTCAACCATTTTACATTTGATTGTTGCTTGTGCCGGCGATTCAATTCGAACTGACGGTATGGTAATTATGACTAACGAGTAGGCAAGCATTACTGTTGCGTCAGAAATTCAACCACCCATTATCTAATTACCGGTTTAATTTGTTACGTCACCAATCGAAATTACCAATTTGTTACACACACACACACACACACACACACACACATGAGCCGCGGTCAGCGGTTGCTAAGCGTATTGTTATATAGAGATATACATTCAAAAGTGCTTATCATCTATTCATTTCAATTCGTGCAGATATTACAGTGAGAGTGCAACCCTGCCTTACGACAGCCACATTCTTTTGTCCCGACCAAACGCCAAGTCATTTTCTTATCAGAAAACAAAACCGTTAATCCGACCACCCTGTTTAATGCGACCAACGATCACTTTATTGGAAATCCAAACGGTTAACGAAATGCATCGATCAAAATGAGGCCGAGTGATGGAGTACAAGAACTCATCGTGCACAATTTGACGACACATCCGGAAACTATTGTGGACGCCACCGCCAAATTTGAAAGCTAATTAGGCAAACATCGCTCGGAACAATAAGGAAAATGGCCGAAAACGGCCGAGGTGGCTTTGCTCGTTCACATGCATTCCGTAATTCGCAGTAGTCTTTTACCATATGGCATTTTTACTAGAGAGGCCAAGAAAAAATTCTTGCCCAGTCTACGTTTTCTCCCGTTCCTGCAGCTATTTTAAAAATGGTATTGGATTTTGATTATTTCACCATCTAGCTGGTATGGAAAACCGCTTCTGTTGCATTTTGAGTGGGAACATCTCTTAAAAGCATTGATTAATTTTCAGTTTACCATATGGCCTTGGTTGTGTGGAGTTTGAAGACGTCTCTTGCGAAGCTTTGTGGAATCACAATGATTAGAAGTATTATATTTTATTTTTAAACCTACAATCAGTGACAAAAGTCTTGGGACACTCGCACAGTTTCAGTAATTTCTCTACTGTTTCAGTTGAAAGACAACCCCCCTCCCCCCTTTCAATGTTGAAGTGGCCTGAACTTTTTTTCCCAAACACACGCAACATTGTACAGAAGGGAGGGGGGAGAAAAATGGTTTCGCGACTTTCAGTACGCTTAGTCAATGCACTTGTGTCTGAGTAGTTACTAAACGAGACTTCTGACTCATAACCCTAGGGTTAACAACCCACCTCACGTGTGTGCTAGCACAATGATATTACAAAGACCTATCACTTAATCTTATCGAGGCTTATTAATAGGTGAATTTTATTTTTTAGGGGAGACATTACACACATCACTAAATTTGAGACTGAGCCAGAAAAAATAAGTGGGTTTTACGATGAGCCAGAATTCTAGTGCCTGATAATAGGCTAATTTTCAAAATAAATAAAAAAAATGATTTTTCCAAAAAGGACTTAAGGAAAAGAATTAATATACAAAATGACCACATTAAACGAACTAAGAAGAGGGATCGCGAAGGATCTTAACATTAAGGGCAGGTGGAAGATGAGTAAGAAAGAGCTAGAAGAAGCTATTTTGATTGCACAAGGTCAAGACGTGGTTCCATCAAATTACGAAAGTATAAAACGCAGCCGTTGTGAACATGGTAAGGACAGGTATTATTGTGTAATTTGCAATGGAAAAGGAATTTGTGAACATGGAAAGAGAAGGCGAATTTGTAAAGATTGTAATGGTGTTGAAATTTGTATGCATAAAAAGTTTAAGTATACTTGCAAGCTTTGCAAGGGTTCTCAGATTTGTGTTCATAATAGATTTAAACAATCTTGTAGAGAATGTGGAGGCAATTTGTATTGTTTACATGGTAGGAGGAGGTTTTATTGTAGAGATTGTGGAGGCAAAAGTTTTTGTCTACATGACAAGCGTAAGTATAGCTGCAAAATTTGTAAAGAAGAAAATGATAAAGAAAATAATAAAAACATTATTAATCTTTGAAACTTATTATGAAATTTATAACTAACTTGGTTATAATTTTTTTATTTACTTAAAGTTTTGTATTTATAAAGTGAGAACTATGAAAATCGAAGACTTGAAAACTGAAGATTTAAGATTTACTGATTTTGAGACAAAGAAGAACAAGAAGGGCGAAGAATTTTACATTATGAAAGTTTACACGGAAGGTGCTAACGGTAAAAGTAGACCAATAATTTTAGAAAAAGAAACAACGACTTTAGGTTTAAGAACAGTTTTAGACGATTACGGCAAAATAAATCGCTTATATTTTCCAATAACTTTTATATACACTGATGAAGATTTGAAATGGATTGACAAGTTTAACGAAATTATTAATTACATAGAAGCACATGTAAAGAAAATAGGTGAAAAAGACGAGGTTGATTTTACTAAGTTTAATCCCTTGAAAATTGAGCCGGGCGAGAATCCAGTGATGTTTCTTAAAGTTGGTTATTACAATAAGAGAGTATTTTGTAATTTCTATGGCCCAGAGAGAAAACGTTTAACTGTTGATTATATGTTGAACCAACCTTATGACGTTGACGTAAAGATAAAGATTGATTCCGTTTTTGTCAACTCAAAAAATGCGTATTTACAGGTTAGTTTGACGGAAGCAACTGTTGACCCAGTGTCAAGGTTTAGAAGGATTGAAGTACCTGAGAATATTCTACTTAGCGAAAGCGAAGATTAGCGTTGCGAAATAATTCATAACCACTTTTGTTATGAATTAAATTGTCGTTTGCGCTAAGGTAAATTTAATGATTCTCAAGTGTCAAACGCGCCCAGGCAGATTTTAGAGTATGTTAATTATGAAAATAGAAATTTGATGATTTTTAAGTGTCCGACGCGTCGGACAGGTAGAATTTAGAGAATGTTGATTTTGAAAATAGCAAATTGCTAATTTTTATGTGCCCGACGCGTTGGGTACGCAAATTTCAAGGTTTTTTGAATTTTGGAAATACTGATTTCTCGATTTAACGAAACCACCACCAAGCAGCTCCTCCAACGACTACAGCGATTGAAGCCAACTTTTCTTCGTGAATTCCTGAGCTAGTCGAAATAACTGAAGGATTTAATTTCGTTGCGGTTATCGTTTGCTTTTGGCTTTCGTGCACAACATGATCTGGTTTTACGCTACTATGAGATGAATCTTTTTTTAGGCTCGTATTTTCAATAACTTTTTTATTCACCGAATCATTCGCTCCAAATTTCATGTCATCTGTAGTCTTTGTAATTTGTTATTATAACCTTCAACCCTTTCATTATTAATGACTAATTCAGAAGGAAGCAACCAAGTTCCAGGCGTGATGGCAAAATCTAATTTCACTTTCGCATTTTGAACAGCGAGTTGATATCTTGAGATACTTTTCGAAATGTCTTCTTCAATTACGGCGCTTTCAAATAAAATCAACATTTCTTGTTGTGCTTCTTGAACTCCTCCTCCATCTCCAACGATTGGATTTCTAACATTTGCTTGAGCTCCCAAAACACAATAAACAAAAGCTTCGATACTTCGATTAAGTCTTCCAAGTCCTGCTTTTGTGATTCCTTTACCTTTTCTCAAAGCGAACCATTCATGTTGTTTCCCGTGATGAAAATCGTTTTGAATGCGTTGAATTACCTTATTTGAAGATCCACTTTCATCTGAAAAGTGTAATCCTCCTTTAGGCCATTTGGCATCTTTATTCGAAAACCAAGGACTTTTTCTTGTGTTGGAATAATGTCCGTGAGCGTGATCATATGCTTAAATATCTCCTAATCCTCCGTTTGTTCCTCGAGTCCATCGAAGGTCACTATCAACGGAAATTCCAAACTCTTTGCACAAAGCTTGATGTTTCCCTTTGTCAACAGGATTATTCAGAGCGTCGAAAGCATTGGTATTTGGTAAAGCAACACCCAACTCGTAAAGAATCCTTCTTATGGTGAAATACACGTGAAATTCAATTAAACTTTGAACTACCTTTGAATAATTTTCATCAAGGCCAATGCCGCAACCACAAGTAGCACACCAAACGGCGAAACTTAGTTGTTGTGGCCAAAATTCAATGTTGGGCCCAGCTAACCATCTTTTAGCGTCTTTTGAATTTTTGAACGTCAGTGTCTCACTCAAGAAGACGTCTTTCATTTTGGCTACGAAGGACTCTTCTGGCGTGACATAAATTTCTAAATCTGTTTGGACACTCTTTGCGCTTTGATTGAAAGGTGTCGGATGTAAAGTATAAGTTTCAGTTGTTAATAATAGCGTCAATGGAAATAATACTCTTCTTCCAAGGTCACTTTTAGCCGTTGGTGAAAGAGTTTCTGGGTTGATTAAAAAACTACCATCTTTCCAAATCACTCTTGTAGCTCCCGGGCCGTTTTCCAAGTCTATCCACTCTATCGAAAAAATTCCATCTCCATCACCCTCATCAACAGCTATAAATTTATTTTCTTTTGCATTAGGAAAATGTCTTTTGAATTTTTCCATAGCTGCTTTACCCTTTTTGATGAGCTCTTCTTGTTTTTCCAAGCTCAAGTGAGATGGAACTTTTAGTCCACCATCACCAGCAGCGTTGTGAGCGAATCCTGGTCTATTATTTGTAATTCCAGTATATCCGCCGTGATAAATTCCATCATAACCATAAGTATTTAGATTACCCCTTTGATTGAAGAATGTTTTTCTCATATTCTATATTTTAAAATATAGAATATTCAACTTTTAAACCTAATATGGTGGCGGAGCGCTTGGTTCTAGTCTTTGAACGATTTCATATTCTGGCGTAGCGTCTTTTTGCTCGAAAGATTGCGTGTTAGTCACGCTTATGCTGACGTTAACGTTTATTTTACCGATTTTTGTGAACTTAAAATTTTTTGTCGAACATTTTTTATATATCTTTCCGTTAAGTCGTTGATGCTTTGAGTGTTTCCTAAGGCAACCTCGTTTTTTGAAAAACAAAGTATTTCGTTTCTTCGTGATTCATATTCGTCTCTTACAAAGTTAATTTTAGCAAACTCTTCGTCACTAACGTTTTCATCTGAAAGAGGATCACTCAACATTTCTTGAATTTTACTAATTTTAGTTTGACCAAGCGATATTAGTTTTTCATAATTTGTTATTTTTTTAATTGTTTCCTTGTCAAAAGCAATAGCAACTAGTGAAGTTAACCCTAATAGTGCACCTACTCCAATTATGGGAATTCTAACTACTGCTCCAAGGCCAGTTCCTGAAACGCACGCGCCAGACACTGATAAGACCGAAGATCCAGCTGATGAAAATATGTTTATTTTTCTTAGCCTAGAATGACTCTTTAATTTTTTGTCTCTTCTATTTGTGTCAATTTCCAAGTTTTTCTCCATTTTCTGAATAATTTTTTCGCAAGTGGTTAGTCTATAATAACCAGATTTGGCTTTATTAACATGATCCTTTGTAAGGTTAGGGTAAACGTTTTCCTCTTTGGTATTGTATTCACTCATTTTTGCTAACATTCATTTAACATTCTTTTAAATTAATTGTCAGTATGGTGAATGATAACTTGGATGAATGACTCGCTTTTATCGTTATCTGTTAGTTTCTTATTTCTTAGAAAGAAAATCTCAACGACGAATTCACTTATTACGCTTTTCAACGGGTTTAATGGAATCATTCTGGTTGCCTTATCGTTTTTTATGTATAATATTGTATTCGTTTGTTTAACTATATCGAGGGTATCGTTAATATCAATTCCCTTAATGTTTGTAAAGTTAAAACCTTCGTCTATCAAATCACATCTTACTGCCATGGCTGATTCAACGTAAGAGAAGTCGCAAAATATCTCAATGAACTTTGCTCCTTGAATTTGTTTAGCGAGTTTTACTTTTGTCGTTACGTAATCATCATTATCTTTAATCGTCTTTACTTGAGCTTTAGGGGGTTTTAATTTTAATAAAAAACTTGTCTGATACATATTCATTACTTTTTATTCTTATTCTTAAATCGCTCAACAACAAAAGTGACGACGAGAAGGGTTAGTAATTAATACTTCACTCATTTTTGCTAACATTTATTTAAAGTTCTATTAAGTTGAGTTATTTTTCTGTATGATGAATAACGATTTGAACGAATGCCTCTGAAATTGATCCGCGGTCAAAGATGGCTTTATCTCTGAATATTTCAATTTCAATCTCGAAGTCATTTATTTTACTTTTTGAGCTACTTATGGGCACTTTAACAGATGGTATGCTGTTCTCGACAATCAAGAATTTATCTGTATTATTGACCTTTTCCAACACTTTTTCTCCTTCACTCATGTTTGAGAAGAACGAACTTTCATCGACAAGGTCACAACGAATTATTAAAGGAGAAGTTGTGTATGGACAAGAAATAACCTCAAAGAATTTTGCTCCTCGGATTTGTTTTGCGAGTTTTACTTTTGCTGCCACACTTAAAACCTGATTTCTATCATTTTTATCATTAGCTTTTAACCTTAATAATAAGTTTGTTCGATACATATTCGTTACTTTTTATTCTTATTCTTAAATTGTTCAACAACAAAAGTGACAACGAGAAGAATCAGCAACCAAGCATGTTTTGAGAGAAAACCTATCGCTTCTCCAGCAGTCTTAAACAAAAAGCTAACTATTGCTCCAACCATTCCAGGTAGAATTCCAGCCAACTTTTTTCCAATTTCTTTAAAACCTTCTCCAACACCTTTGGCGACTTTTGTCAAACCAGCTTTGAGGTTTCCCACAATGACTCCAATAATGGTTCCCACAGCGGTCAACACTCCAATGACTGTAAATCCATATTTTTTGAAGATGTATTTAACTTTTTCCTTGAGACTCAACCTTTCTAAAATTTGTTGAAGATCCTTAATCCTTTCTTCGTTTTGTTTTATGACCGCTTCGTTTTCTTTTCTTGCCTTAACGACCTCTGCCCTTCATCTTTCTATTTCTTCTTCTAACTTTTTTCGCTCTTCGGGCGAGGATGACTTTTTAATATCGTTCTCAAGGGTCTTAATAGAGTTCTCTCTTCTAGAGACAAGATCTTTTAATGCCTCGTTATTATCTGCCAATTTCTTTATTTTCCTGTTCAAATCGTCGTTCTTTTCTTTAGTTTCTCTTAGTTTATTTTTCAAATCGCTTATTTTTTCATTGTTTTTGTTAACGTTAATATCGATATCTTCCATCGACTCTTCTAACGATTTTCCTAAAAAGTTGAGTAACTCATTCTGGCTTGGTTTACCACCTACTTTTGCTGGAGTTAACTCTCCATCTTTACCTACGAAGAACTTTGCCGCTCTCTTCCTCTTACCGCTTACCCAAACTCTGCAGTATTCGTCTTTACCATAAAGAATCTTATCTAGTTGTAATTTACCATATCTTGCATCCCTTATGTATTTAGCTGCTTCTTCCTTTTCTTTTAACTTGGTGTCAATTGTAACACCACTTTTATTTTCATTTTCCAAACTTAGAAGCTCGTACACTTTGGAAGAAGCGGGGCCATCATTATTTAATGGATTGAGAACGAAATCATCTGGCCCAATTTTTACTACCTTTTACCAGCCTTTATTTTCAGAGCATTTAGTGACACAAGGGTTGCCATCAACAATCGTGTATCTAAGACCTTTAGGTGCGCGTAAACCAAAATCTTTCAACATTGAAATAGCTTTCTTCGCCATACTTCTTTCTTTCTGACTACGGTAATCATCTGGGTCAACGACGTTTACGTATTCGACAGATGTCGTCACTGCAGTTTTTAGTCTATGTTTTTGATGAATAGGGTCTAAATCATCGTCGTGTGAACTAGTTGGTATCAACGGAATATTTTCGCCATCTTCATCTCCATCATGTGTATTAGGATCGAAAGGATTTTCTGGATCTACTTCTGCCATTTTCGTATCATTAAACTAAAACATTAAGTCAATATATTAATAAAACTTCGATACCCCATAAGCCAAACCGGCCACGGTTAATCCAGTAAACAACATTTCTCCATTTTTTTGATCTTTACTCGGAGAGTAATAATCGTGAAAATTAGGCTCTTTTGAATCTTCAATATTTTCGTCTGGGTGAGTTTCTGCATATGCCTTTAAAGCCTCGTCTGTTCCCTTAAAATTATATGAAGCGTTTGATTTATCTCTCTCTTGTTGTTCTCTCCAAAGTTCTACTTTACCCATTTTCTCTTTCCAGTCATTGCAATCCTTTTCGTATTTTTCGATAGCCAAGTCGTGTCTCTTTTTTTCTTCGTCTTGATCTTTTCCTGACAAAAATCTAGCCAAGTAACTTCCTCCAATAAAAGTTCCTGCGTTTAATATTGCCCCAATAGCTACTGTTAAAAATGTTGCCATTCTTTTTAGAATGGTAACAATTAATCTTTATATAATTATAATCATTTTTTCAAATTAAAAAAATCTTAAGTTGGAATAATTTTTTGATCAATGAGGTAATCTCTCGCTTAAATTGCCCCAATTAAAACTCCTGTCCACTCAAGCGCATTCATTAAACTTGCAGAAGGATCGGAAGTTATTGCCTTCCTAAAAGCTTTTTTAGCTCCATAACCAATTAATGCAGAAATTCCAACCAAAGCAACCGCCTCCTTTGCGTTAACAATAAATTTGTCGTTACTGCTACTCATATTTTCAAATACATTGTTCAAAAGTGTAATCTTTAAATCATTCCATATCGATACTTATCTCATTATTTTCTTTAATTTTATCAGAATTATCAACTTTTGGGTTTGATTCTTTTGGTGGTTCTACGGGAGGACTATCTTCTTTAACTTCTTTATTTGGAAATATATATTTGTAGCCGCGATATAAAACAAAAATACCTCCCACAACTCCCGCAGCCACTTGTATTCCATTACTAACTTCAAAAAAACTTAACGGACTAACTTCATTCTTTTCACGGCTTTTCTTTAAAGCTTCCCTTGCTTCTTTATTTTTCTTGGCTAAAGCCTTGCCAGCCGCGACTTTTTTAGGATCCTTCTTTCTATCTATATTTTCCTTTTTTGTTTTTTTCGAGTCGCTAGATTCCATGTCTTTGGGAATACTTGTTATTTGTTCTACTTTTTCATTCGTTTCTTGGTTTTCATTTTCTGACATCTCTTTTGTTTTATTTGAAATTCTTAAGTCATGTTAGCATTTTTGATCAAAAATGCTAACACATTTATTAATAAAATTTTAAAAATTAAACTTTTTTTGTCTTTTGGATTTTCAATCGCGTTTTCTTCGTTTAATGATTCGTCTTTAGAAATGACAACATGTTTCGCTACATCTAAACCAACTCTTAAAAGAGCAACAACATCTCCATATTCCTCAGAAATCTTGGCGGCATACTTTCCAAATCTTCTTCCTAATTGCTTATTTTTCATCAAATCCATCTTCAAAGAATCGACGTCGTCAAAAGTGAGCATAAATGAAAGTGCTTTGACGAATCCATCAACCATAATTCCCATTCCATCATTCATCAATTCTTGACCCGCCTTTTCCTCGTAAACCTTAAATAAAGAATCTAAATCGTCATCATTCATTTTCCTAATATCAACAGCGTTAACGTTTTCTCCAAAATATTCTTCCAAACCAAATGTCATGGCTACTGAAGCAAGAATGTCTTTTTTTCTCGTAATTTCTTCTCGTCTCTCTTGACTTACAGGCTCATTTATAGTGACTCTTTTTCTTGTTGTTTTGTTTCTTTTTATTAGTCTTCTCAATATTTACTGTTTTCGTAACTTCTTCAACGTCATTAACATATTCTTTTACAATGTCAGTCATTTTTATATTACTAAAAACGTGGTTTTAAATAGTTTCTGGAATTTCGACGTGATGTGAAAATGGATGATGTAAAGAAAAGCAAATTCTTGAGTATTTCTTATTTTTCAATATCTCGCAAATACTTTTCTTTTCGTTTTTATCAATGCCTGAGCCAAAACTTTTGAAAACTGAATCCGTTCCATCAGAATCTGGATTTTGAAACGCAACGATACAACCGATATTTTCCCTGAATGGTTTGGCTATACTTGTTAATTGCTGAGTCAAAACCCAAACGGAAATTCCAATATGTCTTCCACTATATGCAAGTTCGATTAGTTTTGAAGTTCTTTTTTTCACGTCTGAGCTTACGGCACAATCATCAACAATAATAAGAACTTTTGTTTGTTCACCTTGGTCGTTCATTTTGTTGTCGTAAAATAAACTCGCACAAGTCTCCAAACATTCTTCAACTCCCTCGTTATCGTTAGGTATCATGACGAAAAAACACTCATCGCCTGACGCAAACCCTTCATAAGTTTTGTTTGTTGCAAAAGTTGGGCAAATCAAAACAATGATATCGAAAATGTACCTAAAATCGCCCCGTAATAAATCTACTAAATACTTGGTTTTTCCACATTTTGTGGGGCCACATATCAATGTATGAAACGGCACTTGAGATTTTAAAGTTTCCATCTTTAAAATCCATACTAAGTTTTAAGTTTTAAATTTTACAAAATTAATCATCAATCATTAATTGTTTGACGGCTCCGCCTTGAACCATCAAAGCTGCATCAGACACGGTAAAAATGTAACAATCAACAGTTGTGGAAGCAACTCCACCAATGTCGATGTTTAACTTGACTCCGGACTTTGCTCCACCTACTTTAATACCATCTCCGTGAAGGTTGTTGTCTGGTGTGCTTCTCAAATCAACCCACAAAGCAAATCCATTATTTTGAAAGTCTACTTCCTTAAAGTGGTCATCAATATAATCAAATCTTTTATTTATCATACTCCACGTGTCATCTCTCAAGATTCCGTCTGAATAATTTTTATGTGGAACTCCATCAATGTTTACATTTACAGAATCAATTTGTGGGTTTATAAATTCTTCCGACTTTCTTTCGCCCGCATTTTGTGCTTTTAAGAAAAATAACATAATTCCCTTCAAACATCTTTTTGGGTTGTTGATGTGAAAGTTTAGTAAACCACCCGATCCAATGTTTATACTAGCTTTCTTCTCGAAAAATTGCACATATTCAAAGTAAAAAGTTCTTCCTTCATTGTAGACCTTGCTAGCTTTCTCTGCCAAACTTTGACTTTCAATTGTCGCATATTCAAGCTGCATGTCGGTCAACTCATAAGTGTAATCCTTGGTTGTGTCTGAAGTCACGACAACGTCGGTCTTTGGAGCCAACGTTATTTCAAACTTTATGTCTGATCCAGACCCTTGAATGAGTCCGTGAGGGTAAAAAACGCCGTGATCATCTAAAATTGGGTGACTCAACGGAATGTGATGCCAATCTCCATAAGTGGTTTTGGTTAAAACTTCGTTTTTGTCTCCACTGCTTCCGTAAAGTTTCGACTTTCTCCTTGTTTCGCTGATTATTCCCATTTTAACATCTTCTTCAATGGTCAACAAGTCTTGATATCCTTTAAAAATGTCGTATCTGTCCAAAATCATAACGTCCTTTCCACCGAACGACACTTTCATCCTTTTCACCAAATTTCTAGCTGCGTTAAAAACTAAGTGGTTATCAGCAACTCCTGTTCCTACCTTTACCTTAAACCTCAAAAAAATGCTTCTTGGAACGTAAACCATATTTTCATTCAACTTTGGTAATGTGATATATATCGCGTTTGGAGGTTTGGCAGAACTTGGAGTTAAAGTTATTCTATTAACCGTTCTCTCGGCTTTCAATGCCTTTGACAACTTGGGCCTTCTATTTGGATTTAGCATATCTGCAACTGACATAGTCTAAAGACACACAATAAATCTTTAAATGAACAAGATAAACGATATGAAAAAAATTTATTACTCTTCAAAAGGGTATTGGAAAGGATTAGCAGCAATTAAAAAACTTTCTTTAGAAGCTAGAGTCACTACAGAAGAAGCTAAAAATTGGCTATCAAAACAAGCACTTTGGCAAATTTACAAATCACCACCAAATTATGTTCCATCTCCACATTGGACAATTTCTGTTCCGAACGAAGTTCATCAAGCTGATCTATTGTTTCTTCCTCGCGATAAAGTTGGAAAAAAAAATTTTACATATGCTTTAGTTGTTATTGATATTGCTTCGAGATATGTTGACGCTGAGGGGCTAACAAGTAAATCGAGTGAAGAAGTATCTTTGGCTTTCAAAAAAATTTATTCAAGGAGGTTGAAATGGCCAAAAACTTTAATAGTAGATCCAGGAAGAGAATTCATGGGGCAACTAACAAACCTAATGAATCAAAATGGTGTTGTTATTAGGCGATCTGAAGCTGGTTACCATAGGGCACAAGCATTTGTCGAAAGAGCAAACAAAACTTTGGGAGAAAAAATCTTTAGCCAACAATACGCCGACGAATTTGCTGCTGTTGAGAGTGAAGGTAGATCAACAAAGTGGGTGAATAGGCTGCCAAATATAATAAAAACCATAAATAATCACGTTACTAGGTTAACGGGTAAGAAAGCCATTGACGCTTATCGTGAGAAAAATGTTGAACAAAAATCGAGAAAATATTCAAGACCTGTTGGTTTCAATGAAAAAAGGCTTGATAGTGACTTTAACGTAAGATATTTGTTATCTCCCGGCGAGGAAGAAGGTGGAAGCGTAAGAAGGGCAACTGATCCTATATGGAGTACCAAAGTTTTTCAGTTGAAAAAATCTGTGATATCTAAATATCAACCAATTTTGTATTATTTAGTAGATGGGCCAAAAAGAGGATTCGTTAGAGAAGAGTTACAAGTCATTCCTGAAGAGACTGAGTTACCTCCAAAATTTGTTTTGAAACAATAATTCTAATGCGTTTCTAAATTATCAACTTTTTCACTTATCCTATAATGACCGAGAGCTAAAGTTTCTAGTCCGTTTGGTAATATGTACCTCTTATCGTCATCGGCAGAAAGTGCAATTTTATTAACTCTTTGGGAATATAAATTATGATTATAGGAACGTATTCTTCCCATCTCTCTCATTTGCTCTTTTCTTGAAAATAGCACTTCTTTCATGTGTTTCATTCCGATAGATTTCTTGACTACTTCCTTGTTAACCCCTTTACACTTTATACTATCCTCAAGAGACTCGATATGTTCTAAAGATATTCCATATAACTTTGCTCTCAAACCAACAAACTCAAAAATCTCAACTCCATTCGTCTCATCTTTAAACATTCCTAAAACTTTCTTATTCAAACCAAATGGAATACCGCTAGGATGATCTTTTGAAATCTCACTAGTATCGAAATGTGTTTTCACGTCGGGCGTAATATCTTTATAGAAATCCTCCGTTTCAATTTCATAAGTCAGCGAATCTGTGTCGGTGAATAAAAGCCTTGCTTTTTCACCATATTTTTTCTTGATGTAATCATAGTGAAAATCGTACATAATTAATTTACTAAGTTCAAGAATAGCCATTCCAAGGTAAATAGGTTTATTATAATAAGTCTTAGTTTTACCCATTTTAACAGCTACCAAGTTTTCACTAAAAACTGTTCTCCCTCGATAATTGGATTTTTTGACTAATCCAGTAAATTGTGAATCATTTGTCGTGAGTTTAATATTTACTCGATTTCTAATATTTTCTATCGTTTTTCCAAAAAGAGAATTATTCATAAGTTTATAAAAGTTTTTCTCAAACTTAGTCTTCCCAGCCATTCTCATCTTTGTATTAAATGAAATGTAATCCTTCATAAAGTCTTTTTCATCAAAGGTAATCATTCTGTGAATATTCTTTAACTTCAAACCCATTTTCTGATAATATTTCAACAACTCATGATGTAGCACATATTTTTCCTTGTCGTAAAAAGTTGAAACAAGTTTTTCGACTTTGTTTATTTTTCTTCTCTCTGGCGCTAATGGATAATCATTGTGAAAATCATGTAACTTTTTTGGATACGATAAATCAACCTCAAGAATTGATGGTGGTAACTTACCTATCGACTTGCCGCTTTTAATCTTGTCTTTCAACTTTGTTATTAATTTATTTGAACCCCATCTAAAATTTGAATAAGGCATATTTTTCGACATGGCTAATCCATAAAGATTATTTGCATCCAAATACTTAATAAACTTGTCTTTCAACTTTTTGTTGTGGTAATTCATATATTTGTTATTTGCCTTTGAATATCTCCCTGTTATCATTGATACTCCGCCTCTTATCCCTCTCTCAAACATCATGAACATATCATAATCTTTTAGTAGTTCTGGTTCAGCAGAAGACATCTTGAAAAACGCATCCCAAGTTAATCCGGGAGACGTAAAATAATGAGCAGGATCAAGACCATATGCTTTCATGCAAACACTTCGAAATTTTTCAAACACGTCGGCTAGTAATAGAACATCAGTTTGTAAGTAAAGATCGTGGTACTCTCTAAAATTTTTCATATTAAAAGTTTTCCAAACTTTTTGCGCATGTTCATAATCACTATTTGAGATATATTTCTCATTCAAAATTGAATAAAACATCTCAATAGAAGGCTACTCTTTTTCTTTGAATATTTCAAAAGAGTTGAAATAATCATAAGGAAACACACCTTTCCTTTTTAGGAGATTCAACTTTTCATCTTTAAAAAATTGTGATGTTATTTTAAAGTCTTCATCTTCAAGTGTCTCAACCATTTTGTCGAGGCTGCTCAACAAAAATTTATAACTATCAATAAACCTCGCTTGCACACTAATATAACGCATTTTTAGTGTGCCATCTTTATTAACCATTGGTAAACCTTTCTCATCTCTTTCAACTACTTCCTCAACTTTTACAAACTTAGTGAAAGAAATATATTCTCTTCATTAAGTGGAATACAATTGACTCTCTCTCCATCTTTTGCTAATTCCTTTATGAACAAATGTGCATCATAATTTTGCAAATTGTGAAAAATTATAGGTATTGGAGTTTTCATCCTTACTTTCAAATTACACTTAGAATGTGCTGCTCCTCTAAACTTTCCCGTCCAATGACAATGATCTCTAACCTTAGTATTATTAATTTTTGTATCAAATTCGCCCTCTGAACCTTCACAAATGTGACAAACATTTTGAGAATGATACAATTCTTTTTCCTTTTCACCAAAAATCATCTCCTTTGGATTTTTCAAATACTTTTCATAAATCTCTTTCAACTCTTCATCAATCATAGAATTAAACTTTTCAATAATGTTTTCAGATTCTCGTCTTGTGTAAACTACTTTCTTTGGTTTCATAATACTTTCATCGAAACAAACGACTGTGTATGAAAATCCACTTGGAATATGTTCTTGAATATTTGTAGTAAAAGATTCTTCTTTTGTGATTTCACATTCACTATCATCAAACTCAACACCAAGCTTCATTAATCTTCGTCTCGTCTCTTTTCCCATCTTTGATCCATCGTTTACCACAATCTTATTGATTGACTCAAAATCTGCATAAATTACAAAAGGAACTTTAAATTTCTTATAGTAATTTTTAAACTTACAAACTTTTTCATAAGTTGGCATTATAGCTACCGATCCTTCGTTAGAAAAACAAACATTTTTATGTTCTTCAAAGCGTTGATCGTAAAAATGATTAAAACAATTCCTACAAATATTTACCTTACCATTATGTTTTGTATATTGACTTTTCAATAATCTTGACAATGAATTTATTACACAATAATGTCCCTCGTAAAGTAACAAATCTATCACTTTAACACTTGTGTCATTATTTGATTTAACCGGTTTCAGTGGAAAAAACCCTCCCTTCTCTCGTTGAGAATCATCATATCCAACTATACAAATCTTATATCCTGGATTATTTTTCTCAAAGTTTGCTGGTCCACTCTTCAAATCAACAGGAAATTTAATAGATTCCCAATTGAAATTTTTAACTTTGTCTCTCAATAATGAATCTATCCTTTCAGAATTTTTATCTTTTGGATAAATCGATCTTAAAATGGACCACTTGAAGCATTCGTCGTCATTATTCTTAATATTAACAACAGCCTTCTTTTTAGTTATTCTTTCAGGAAGATCTCTGTAAGTTCCGCCAGACATTGGTGTAAACTCATGAACTTCAATGGTTAAGTTTTCAATCCTTTCAAAAATCCAACCAGATCCAAGATTAACAAGTTCCTCTGATTTCTCTAACAAATATTGTGAAACTTCATCATACAGTTCTTCAACATCAGTACTATCGTAAATTTCTTCAATCTGACTTCTATGATGATAAATTGATTCCTCTAACAACTTTTTATTTTTAAACATCCTATAAACACAAGATAAAACAAATTTAACCTTAATAGGTTTCTTCAAACGCATAATCTTGTCAATCACCTTTTTTCTGTTTTCCTCAAAAAACGATGGAATGTCTATTTGACCTTTGCCTCTAATCCTGATATTTTTAATCTTTCCTCTGTAATACTCTTTAACTTCTGATTTACTCTTATCCTCCTTATTAGTAGGCTCTTTCTCAACCGCTAATTTCTCTTCATCAATGAGTCTTAAAAACTTTTTGGCCATTTCCTTAAACTTGCCTTCTGGTATCAAGTTTAGTAACCCATCTCCAACTCTCTTCAAGTTCTTTACAAACCAATCAAACCAACTCTCACCTTTTCTGGGTTTAGGAATCGGTGCTTCCACTTCGATCGTCGAGGGGTTTGATTGACTTTTAATGGGACTAACACCTTCTGGTAAAAAAGTTCTCGGTTTGGGAATCGGCTTTTCTCGAACACCTTCTTGACCTTGTGCAATCAAAATAGCTTCTTCTAGCTCTTTCTTACTCATCTTCCACCTGCCCTTAATGTTAAGATCCTTCGCGATCCCTCTTCTTAGTTCGTTTAATGTGGTCATTTTGTATATTAATTCTTTTCCTTAAGTCCTTTTTGGAAAAATCAATTTTTTTATTTATTTTGAAAATTAGCCTATTATCAGGCACTAGAATTCTGGCTCATCGTAAAACCCACTTATTTTTTCTGGCTCAGTCTCAAATTTAGTGATGTGTGTAATGTCTCCCCTAAAAAATAAAATTCACATCAAAATTCAAAAGCTCCCTTTCGCTCACATTTTAAAGTGTGTTCTGTGATTGGCAATGGGGAGGGGGGGTACAATTACATGCAAGTAAAAAAAACTGACAGCAAACACAATCAATTCAACAACAAAACAAACAACATGAAGTCATGAATTCAGTCAAAAATGTAGCACCATACGTATTTTGTCTTTCGTGCAGGTACAGCACTTTTTATTTGTAATCAATAAACTTGATAGGTTTTCAACAGACAATTTAAACAAAGAAGGAAGTATTAACGAATCCAATATTACATTTAGCAAGTGAATCAGGTGTGAAAATTGAAAATGGTTGGCAGTTCCTCACATGAAAAACAAACATAATGCAAGAACAACAAAGCAAAGAAAACTACTGTATTTCCCATAAGCATTTATTGCCCAGGTACAAAAGAAGAAAAGGAAGCGTTTTATTTCTTACCTGCCCCTTGTTTCCCGGTGATAAGAATCGGCAAATCACTCACATTGACAGGGAGACTGCTGAGAAATTTCTGCACATCTTGTCACCCGAGAATAAACGCACGAAGTTTTTTGTTTCGCTTACAGGTGGTGCAGGTATAGTTCGGGTCAGTCATACTTTGGTTGGCAACAAGTGACCATGTTTCCTTGTACACCTTACAGTGAAGGCTTTTTTCGTAGCGGTGGAAGGCTGCAAGTTCCTCTTGTGCTCACTGCTGTTCGTGTAGAGCCGGATTGTCAGGGTTAGCCCATCCACGGCCATGCAGATATTGTTGCCTCTGGAAGCGTCGTTCTTCGACAACAGACAAACGTTGCTTACGGCGTCGATTGTTGGCCTCATTTTGCGTCGGGAAGCAGCTGCGTTGTCGAGCGGCTTTCACGCGCTGTTCTTTTGCCTGAGTCGTTTCTTGGGTTTGCTTCTGCATATGATGCTCCTGATCAGCTATAATGCGCTGCTCTATTTCCTGGGTTGTCTCCTGAGCTCGTTTCTGCTGATAATACTCTCGGTCAAAGCCGTTGTTTCGCTTTTTTGGCAGCGACAACACTGTCTGTTTGCCGTCTGCGCTCGAGACGAATACACCGCTCCTGTCTTGTCTCACGAATTCGTCTTAGTCTCGCTTGTTCTCTTTGTTTTTGAAGACGAACTTGTTTTTTCTCTTGAGAGTGTTCGCTTTGATTCTTTGCTTGATTCATACATGCCGTACTTCTTCAGCAAGAGTGTAAAACTCCTATGTCCGTTGTTTCGCAACGGACCAGCAGAACACTACGTGATCTACCGAGCAGACACCGCGGTGCGAGAAGGTCGCCCGTGAAAGACAAACATTAAAACATGAGATTCAAGGTCGCAGAGGAAAGAGCCTGGGAACGAGGTTAGAGTGTTCTACCCTGGTCCCCGCTGCGCGGGGATGCGATTCTCTTCCGATGTTTTTCCCAGCAAACCCCGCTGCGCGGGGAGGTCGCCCGTGAACGACAAACATTCAAAAACGACATGGTGTTCAGATTATTACCCACGCAGGGCGTGGGAAAAATCCAACCACATACAAACTAAGGGCATCTGGTGGGTCTTTTCGACACTGTAGTATGTATTCACAGTATTTTCTTTTAAAATCGGAACAATATTTACGAGCATATTATGTTATCACACCTTGTCTCTCATCTGTTGGTGTTAGTCAAAGCATCAATTGAAACAATTATGTCATGATTTCGGTAGACGTTGAGTGATGTCATTACGCCTTTTGCAGAAGAATAGTTTTACTGAAAATTAGCCGAAATCAAGGTCATAACAGGTGCTTAAAGTATATTTTTTGTTATATTCCTGAATAACCATTCAAGACAATCAGTGACAAAAGTCTTGGGACACTCGCACAGTTTCAGTAATTTCTCTACTGTTTCAGTTGAAAGACAACCCCCCTCCCCATTTCAATGTTGAAGTGGCCTGAACTTGTTTCCCCAAACACACGCAACATTGTACAGAGGGGAGGGGGAAGAAAAATGGTTTCGCGACTTTCAGTACGCTTAGTCAATGCACTTGTGTCTGAGATACATCAATTTTTGATAGTGTCCCAAGAACTTTTGACACTGATTGTAGATGCATAAAATGTATCCAGGTTGCTCTGGGTTTTGAGCACTTTGGAAACTCCCAGGAGTGCTCATTTTGAATTACGCGCAGTGTAATCAATGGTCTTAGCCCCGCCTCCGCAAGCAATAGGACGCATGCCGCCGCAATTTACATTGAAATTTAAGTGCTTGTGTAACAAGGGAATCAGTAAACCGTTAACCACTTGGATTAGACAAAAACAAATGCACGAGCCTAAACTCTATCATATGATATGATACGCACTCCCACTGTTTATAAGGGAGCTCGAAATGCCTCCCCTCAATAGATTGAGCGGTAACCAGGGCATTGGGCTTCAAAGAGTTTTTTTTTTTAGCTTTGATGGCAGCAGCGGTGATGATTTAAGATCATCCGTTCATAAAGATGTACAGCATTTAAATAGGTCTTGACATTGGGAAAAGAAATCAAATCGAGGTGCCTGCGTGGCAAAGACGCAGTGAACCAGTAACACTTAAATAATACAAGTGGCACAAGAGCGCTTCTCTTGAGTACGAAAAGCTATCGATTTTAGAGCAAAACGCCTTCCACCCGCGTGCCCGCGCAACCACATGCGTGTTGAGCCGGAGAAATATTCGCTATGGTTGCATTGCCGACTGGGCTCTACTAAAAAGGCGGTACGGACGTTTGTCAAAGGGGAATTCGAGAACAGCAAATAACTCTCCAAAGTAACTAACCAGACACAAAAAGTGGCTCGAAGCCAGTTGAAACTCGCAGTTTCTTTTTCTTTGTTTTCTTTGTTTTTGTTTTTTTTGTTTTTTTTGTTTTTTTTTTTCAAACCGGTGGGAAGTTGCTATAGTGTGCTGGCTGTGAAAGTAACATGCAAAACTAGGAGAGCTCGAGAGCTTTGTTTCTGAAGCAAAAAGATTTTTATCAGTTAGATCTTGTTTTTAAAACTCAGTTTTGCTCGACGTATATCCATTACAATAAAGTGCATTTGCATTCCGGATAATTTTACTAGAAATACGATAATCGCAGATATCCCCTCGCTCTGTAGTGGGTTTTCAGAAAGCGGGGTTCTTGTTATTTTCCACTTGGAGATTATTTTAAAATAATTTTTACAAACCACGGTTTGTGTAGCGACGTCACCAATCGGCCGCTAAAAAAATATTCGCATGGAAGTCTGGTTTCGTTCAGACAACGTGCACAGTATGCAATTTTGGTGGACACTAGTTGAACTCCAAAATTTGCTGAGACAACTTTTACACGCAACTACAGAATACTCCCGAAAAAAGCGCAAATAGAATCGTAACTCGATCAGTTTCGTACAGTCAGCAAAGTCGACACCAAAATTTTAATGAATTTTAGGAAAAGCCACGATTTCTCCAACCAACGCTGTATCCTAACCACATACGTGCCTTTTTTTTTGTTTTGTCTTTGTTTTTGTTTTTGTTTTTTGTTTTTTGTTTTTTCAAAGCGAGAGTCACTTGTTTACACGCTTTCGAAGTCTCGCAAAATGTGTGAATTTTGGCAAGGATTCAATTTTCAAACCGCGTTTGACGAATTCAAAATCTTTAACAGAAAAAATAAATAAAGTCACTAAATAATAAAAGTTCCGATTGAACTGAGCGAGCAAACCCGGTTAATAATACGAGGTCCGATTGTGTTGAGCGAGCAAATTCGGCCATCCATAGACAATAATATACAAATAGACTGCAATTGTTTAATTTGGAAAGCAATGGCCCCTGGCCGGGTATTTTCTACTTTAATAGCCTTCAGAAAGCAAGAGCACTTCAACCCGGTTACATTTCATCCTTGAATACAGTGTGTCAACAGATACGGCGAGAAAACGTCACAGCATTTCCATATGTCAGACGAAATTATGCAAATAATCTTATTTGTGCACAAAGGCACTCTGAAATAGCTTTGAAAACTTTCGAAAAGATCACAATATAATCCTACTTGGCCTTCATCAAAGTTCCCGGGGCATCAAACGACAAAATATACGGCGATTGTTGAAATACCATTACTATAACACAACTTTAAAAATAACATACGCGTACTGTACGTTAATTGATTTAATTATTCAAAACTCACCGGTTCCTGAAAGCCATAGCTTTATCTCTTTTCCAGCAAAGAAAACAAAAGCCAAAACACTATTGTTTATGTCTTCAATGTTTTCAAAACACACTGTATAGAGCAGTCCTAGTACAATACGAAATTCCACTTTCCATTATATTGTGCGTCGTCATCTTTTTAAAAACGTGGATTCTGAAAACTACAAACCTGTGATTGTAAAAGGTGAAATTTGCCACGGCGATTGTTCGATTGTTCGATTTCCACCGACTGTGATTTGCTATTCCTTTCTTAAGAAGCATCTGCGTTTCAACACAATACTGGCGTCTGGGATTGTGTTCAGGTCGGCCAGACGACGCCTTAAAGAATTTGTTTCACGGCTAGCAAGCTTGCCTCCGATACACTGGCAAAATATCCGGGCAGTTTACAACCGTCCGTCGAACTGCTTGGCCTTGTATCTGCATCTTGTTGTACAAAATCAGTATTTATCGCATGTCACCAAACAAAATGGCGGTTTACAGTTCTTGCCTGAGAGCCTGGAAACGAGGTCGTACGCCAGACTAATTGACAGACTGACAGACAAACATTAAATTTTGAGATGGCGACGCGCTTGGAGTCTCCAGATAAGGCGATACTACTGCATTAGCGTTGTGATTATTGCCCTCGCTTACGCTCGGGGATTAAACTTGTCACGACGTCCTTTGAAAGAGAGCCAGCTACAAAGTTGGACCCTACCCCGTTAATATGACCAGATTTTTATGGCCCGTCCCATTCTGTTTATTTTCACAGATGAAGAGTTGACTGTTTTCTCTGGACAAAGTTTGATCGTCAACACAACGGCAGGGAGAGCACATTTGAACAATGCCTCAAGCAATCTTTACAATCTTTCTATTGTGGGACATTCCCTCAATAAATGGAACTACGCGGTTGCCCACCTGGTGTTTACAGGGAATACTGTTTTTTGAGAAAGGCTCGACCGTAAATGTGACAGGCTCAAATGCACTTTCCATTGAGAGCAGGAAAGGAAGCATTGTTGTGAGTACTTCGATAAATATGACGTGCACAACAACTAAGATGGACAACGAGACGTGTCTTGGGGGTTACGGCGTGTCAGTTTCAGTAGATGTAATTTACCGGTTGACACTCATAGCCCTAGGGCTAACACCCCACCAAACTCGTGTGCTAGCACAACGCTAGCACAAAGACTAAACCTTTGACCTTATCAAGACTTATTAATAGGCGAAATTAGTTTTTTAGATTGAGCCAGAAAAATAAGAGAGTTTTTACGATGAGCCAGAAACGGAGCGCCTATTATAAGGCTAAGTTAAGAAATAAATAAAAAATTGATTTTTGCCAAAAATAGGCTTAAGGGTATAGTAGATTACTTAAAATATGACTACGTTAGACCAATTAAGAAGGGGTATTGCAAAGGATCTTAACATTAAGGGAAGGTGGAAGATGAATAAAAAAGATCTCGAAGAAGCAATATCAAGGGCACAAGGGCAAGAAATTCGAGAAGTATCAGAAAGACCGATTCCCAAACCGAGAACTTTTTTTCCAGAAGGCGTTGATCCTATTGTTAAGCCGAGAAGGTATAAACGATGCTGTCATAATAGAATCAAACGCGATTGTAAAGATTGCAACGGAAGCGGAATTTGTGAACATGGAAGAAGGAGATACGTTTGTAAAGATTGTAAAGGAAAAGGAATTTGTGAACATGATAAGATAAGGAGCGATTGTAGAGAATGTGGCGGTTCGAGTTTTTGTGGGCATAGTAAAAAAAGATATTTGTGCAAAGATTGTAACGGAAGCGGAATTTGTGAACATGGAAGGAGGAGATACGTTTGTAAAGATTGTGATGGAAACGGAATTTGCGAACATAGCGAAAGAAAATATTTTTGCGTAAGGTGTAACGGAACTGGAATTTGTGAACATGGTAAAAGAAGACATATATGTAAGGATTGTGGTGGAAATGGAATTTGTGAACATAATAAAGTAAAATATTTGTGCAAAGATTGTGGAGGAAATGGACTTTGTGTTCACAAAGTACCTAAACATACATGTAAGGATTGTGGTGGAAATGGAATTTGTGAACATAATAGAATTAGATATGTGTGTAAAGATTGTCACGGAAAAGGCATTTGTATTCACAATATAATAAAATACACTTGTAGAGTTTGTGGTAATAAAGGCATTTGTGAACATGGCGAAAGAAAATGTTATTGCGTAATGTGTAAAGGAAAAGGAATTTGTGAACATGGAAATAGAAGATATGCTTGTATGTGTTGTAAAGATAAGAAGGGATCAATAATTTGTGAACATAACACGAGAAGGTATTATTGTAGGAAATGCAAAGTGAAAGGTATTTGTGAGCATAATAGGAAGAGACATGAGTGTGAGAAATGTAAGAAACGAGACTAAAAAAATTTTTTACTTAAAGTTTTGTATTAATAAAGTGAGAACTATGAAAATACAAAACTTAAAAAACGAAGATTTAAGATTTACTGATTTTGAGACGAAGAAGAGCAAGAAGGGTGAAGAATTTTATATTATGAAAGTTTACACGGAATTTGCCAACGGGAAAAGTAGACCAATGATTTTAGAAAAAGAAACGACGACATTAGGTTTAAGAAAAGTTTTAGACGATAACGGTAAGATAAATCGCTTATATTTTCCAATAACTTTCATAGACACTGATGAAGATTTTGAATGGATTGACAAGTTTGAGAAAATTACTAACTTTATAAAAGCGCACGTCAAGAAAATAGGTGTAAAAGAAGGGGTTGATTTTAGTAAGTTTAATCCCTTGAAAAGCAAACCGGGCGAAAGTCCAGTGATGTTTCTTAAAGTTGGGTATTACAATAAGAGGGTATTTTGTAATTTTTATGGTGAAAATAGAAAACGTTTAACTGTTGATTTTATGTTGAACCAACCTTTGGACGTTGATGTAAAGATAAAAATTGATTCCATTTTTATTAACTCAAAGAATGCGTATTTACAGGTTAGTTTAACGGAAGCGACTGTTGACCCATTGTCAAGGATTAGAAGTATTAGTGAATCCTCCGAGGAAATTATACTTAGCGAAAGCGAAGATGAGTAATCTTTAAAAGAGATTTGCGTTACTAAATAATTCATAACCACTTTGTTATGAATTAAATTATAGTGATACGTAATTTTAGAAAACTTGAGAATTATTAAATGCCCTATGCATCGGGTATATGGAATTTAAAGTATTAGAAATTTGGTGATTTTCAAGTGTCCGACGCGTCAGACAGGCATAACTTAGAGAATGTCGATTTTGAAAAAAGTAATTTACTCATTTTTAGGTACCCGACGCGTAGGGTACGCAAATTTAAATCGTTCTTTGACTTTGTAAAAAATTACCTTGTGATGAGACACGCGTGTCTCATGTTAGTGTAATAATTAACGAAACCACCACCAAAAAGCTCCTCCAACAACAACAGCGATTGAAGCTAATTTCTCCTCGTGAATTCTTGAGCTAGTAGAAATAACTGAAGGATTTAAATTAGTCGCAGGCGTTACCACGGATGACTGATTTTGACTTTCATGTTCAACGTGATCTGGTTTTACGCTACTATGAGACGAATCTTTTTTTGGTGTAATTTCTTTATCTTTTTCATTGTTCTCGTTTGTCTTGTTTACTGAATCATTCGCTCCAAATTTCACATCATTTGTAGCTTTTTGTAATTTGTTGTTGCAACCTTCGACTCTTTCTACGTTTATTATTAATTCAGAAGGAAGCAACCAAGTTCCCGGCGTGATAGCGAAATCAAATTTCACTTTCGCATTTTGAACAGCGAGTTGATATCTTGAGATACTTTTAGAAATGTCTTCTTCAATTACGGCGCTTTCAAATAAAATTAACATTTCTTGTTGTGCTTCTTGAACTCCTCCTCCGTCTCCAACGATCGGATTTCTAACATTTGCTTGTGCTCCCAAAACACAATAAACGAAAGCTTCGATACTCCGATTCAATCTTCCAAGCCCCGCTTTTGTGATTCCTTTACCTTTTCTCAAAGCGAACCATTCGTGTTGCCTCCCGTGATGAAAATCGTTTTGAATGCGTTGAATTACCTTATTCGAAGAACCGCTTTCGTCAGAAAAGTGTAATCCACCATTAGGCCATTTGGCATCTTTATTCGAAAACCAAGGACTTGTTCTCGTGTTAGAATAATGTCCGTGAGCGTGGTCATAAGCGTAAACATCACCTAATCCTCCGTTTGTCCCCCGTGTCCATCGAAGGTCACTATCAACGGAAATTCCAAACTCTTTACACAAAGCTTGATGTTTCCCTTTGTCAACAGGATTATTTAGATTGTCGAAAGCATTGGTGTTTGGTAAAGCAACACCCAACTCGTAAAGAATTCTTCTTATGGTGAAATACACGTGAAATTCGATTAAACTTTGAACTACCTTTGAATAATTTTCATCAAGGCCAATACCGCAACCACAAGTAGCACACCAAACGGCGAAACTTAGTTGTTGTGGCCAAAATTCAATGTTGGGTCCAGCCAACCATCTTTTAGCGTCTTTAGAGTTTTTTAAAGTCAATGTTTCATTTAAGAATACGTCTTTCATTTTGGCTGTAAAGGACTCTTCTGGCGTGACGAAAATTTCTAAATCCATTGGGACACTTTTAGAATTCTGATTGAAAGGTGTCGGATGTAAAGTATAAGTTTCAGTTATTAATAATAGCGTTAATGGAAATAAAACTCTTCTTCCAAGGTCACTCTTTGCTTCTTCCGAAAGAGATTCTGGATCAACCAAGAAATCCCCATCTTTCCAAATCACTCTTGTGGCTCCTGGACCATTTTTCAAGTCTATCCATTCAATAGAGTATTTACCATCTCCATCACCCTTATCAACAGCGATAAATTTATTTTCTTTTGCATTTGGAAAATGTCTTTTGAATTTTTCCATGGCTGCTTTCCCCTTTTTGATAAGTTCTTCTCGTTCTTCCAAGTCCAAGTGAGATGGTACTTTTAGAGGCCCATCGCCAGCAGCGTTGTGATGAGAAAAAAACCAATTTTGATTCGTTTGACCTGTATAACCCGTTCCAATGTATCCATCATTGTTGTTATAGCTAAAACGTGACAAGCTACTCATTTGGTTGAAAAATAGTTTTTTGCTCATGTTTCGTATTTTAAAATACGAAACAAAACTCTTAAGTAACATTTTCGTATGCCGGTGGAGCGCTTGGTTCCAATCTATGGTCCACGTTTCGTGTGTTAATGTTTATGTTGATGTCAATGTTTAACTCGCTTAATTTATCCAATAAATTTTCAAAAGTTATTTTGTCAACGCTCGAGAAGTCATGAATTTTTGAACGGCTTTCGAAACTTCTTCTGTTAATTCTTTTACGCTTTGCGACCTTTTTAAAGTTCCTCCGTTTTTTGAAACCTTGAGAATTTCGTTTCTTCGAGTCATATTCATCTTTTTCGTTGTTATTTTTTTTAAACTCTTCATCAGAAATTTTTTCATCTGAAAGTGCTTTACTTTCCATTTCATAAATACAACTAATTTTTGATTGCCCGAGAGATATTAGTTTTTCATAAATTGTTAATTTTTTAATTGTTTCCTTGTCAAGCCTGATAGCCAATAGAGATGTCACTCCTAAGAGTGCACCTACTCCGATAAGAGGGACACTAACAACAACACCAAAACCAGTTCCCGAAACGCCTGCTCCAGACACTGATAAAACTGTAGAGCCAACCGTTGAAAGTGTGTTTATTGTTCTTAGCCTAGAATGCTTCTTTAATTTTTTGTTTCTCTTATTTGTGTCGATTTCTAAGTTTTTCTCCATTTTTTCGATGATTTTTGAACAAGCACCTAACCTGAAAGCGTTAGAATCCCTAGGAAGTGAAGGGTACAATTTTTCTTTTTGAATAACTTCTGCCATTTTTGCTAACATTCATTCAACATTCTTTTAAGTTAATGTATGATGAATAACGATTTGAACGAATGCCTCTGAAATTGATCCGCTGTCAAAGATGGCTTTATCTCTAAATATTTCAATTTCAATCTCAAATTCATTTATTATTAGACTTTTTTTGCTACTTATGGGTACTTTAACAGATGGTATGCTGTTCTCAACAATCAAGAATTTATCTGTATTATTTACCTTTTCTTTCACTTTTTCTCCATCACTCATGTTTGTGAAGAACGAACTTTCATCGACAAGGTCACAACGAATTATTAAAGGAGAAGTTGTGTATGGACAAGAAATAACCTCAAAGAACTTTGCTCCCCGGAATTGTTTTGCGAGTTTTACTTTTGCTGCCACACTTTCGACCTGATTTTTACTGTTTTTATCATTAGCTTTTAACCTTAATAATAAGTTTGTTTGATACATATTCATTACTTTTTATTCTTATTCTTAAATTGTTCAACAACAAAAGTGACGACGAGAAGAATCAGTAACCAAGCATGTTTCGAGAGAAAACCGATAGCTTCTCCGGCAGCCTTAAACAAAGAGCTAACTATTGCTCCAACCATTCCAGGCAAAATTCCAGCCAACTTTTTTCCAATCTCTTTGAGACCATCTCCAACACCTTTTGCAACTTTCGTTAAACCCGCTTTGAGATTTGATACGATAACTCCAATGATGGTTCCTACGGCTGCTAAAACTCCAAAAACTGTCAAGCCGTATTTTTTGAAGATGTATTTAACTTTTTCTTTGAGACTTAACCTTTCGAAAATTTGTTCATTCTCTCCTTCTAACCTTTCGTTTTCTTGTTCTAATTCGTTTATTTGTGCAAGTATTTCCTGATCTTCTGGGTTTTCGTTTAATTCCTCTTGAAGCTCCTCAATTCTTTCTTTGTTTTGTTTCATTGTTGCTTCAGTTTCTTTTCTTGCCTTGGTTACTTCTGCTCTTTGTCTTTCTATTTCTTCCTCTAACTTTTTTCTTTCTTCGGGAGAGGTTGACTTTTTTAGGTCATTCTCAAGTTCTTGTTACGTTTCCGACAATTTTCTTTATTATCGGAACAAATACTGTCCGATTTGGACCGATTGCAATGAAGCATCGGGAACACTGTGGTCCTTTTCAAAGAGGAACACAGTGATCCTGACCAGTTTTCATATTTCGGAACACATAGGACTAATGTGTCCCGATCCGTGTCCGATTTGTTCCGATTATGTGTTCCGATCCGAGGACCGAAACGGTCCCGATGATTTCCATTATTCGGAACATTGCGATCCACGAACGATTTGTTCCGATTTGCATGTTCCGATCCGAGGACCGAAACGGTCCCGATGATTTTTCATGTTTCGGAACATTGCGATCCACGAACGATTTGTTCCGATTTGGGTGTTCCGATCCGAGGACCGAAACGGTCCCGATGATTTTTCATGTTTCGGAACATTGCGATCCACGAACGATTTGTTCCGATTTGGGTGTTCCGATCCGAGGACCGAAACGGTCCCGATGATTTTTCATGTTTCGGAACATTGCGATCCACGAACGATTTGTTCCGATTGTGTGTTCCGATCCGAGGACCGAAACGGTCCCGATGATTTTTCATGTTTCGGAACATTGCGATCCACGAACGATTTGTTCCGATTGTGTGTTCCGATTCGAGGCCCGAAACAGTCCTGCAAAGAGTTTCGGAACTAATCGGTCCATCGTCTCTGATGTGTCTCGAATAGAACTTCGGTAAGTCTGGGTAGTTCTTGTTGCTCGCACAGTAAAACTATTGCTTTACACTTGCAGATAGATACTTTATTAGGCAGAGATTCAGAACGTTTAAACTTACTTTCACTGAAGCTGTGTGTCTAAAGTATAAATAGTCAGTGAAAGTGAATTAGAGCAGTGATTACAGCCTCTTAGAGTTTCATTGCTTTATCGATTAAGAGCTGGTCACTACTTCGCTTCACTTTCTTAGGCTACATAGCAGTTAAGATGGATAAGACGGATATAGCGGATATGGCTGCCTATGCGCCAATTATTTATGGCCACAGAGTCAACGTGTGGTCGGTCCTTCGTGAAATCCCTCAGTTGCAAAAACTCAGAGAAAGCCAACTTTATTGAACATCCGATTGATGAGTGCTATTCCGCTGCCATCTTGAACCGCTTATGACGAGCAATGGCTTCTGTTGTATGCACGGCTTCTTTCCAATTAGATAGTGAAGCACGCAATTTCATGAAACACCACGCCTGATTCGTGCTTCTCGGAAACGGATGAAAAACAGGTGCATCCGCTGTTCTTTGTAATACTCAAAATATCTATGACACTTGAATGCTTATCTTTCCAAAGCTATCAAATTGCGGAAGAGGGAGTTGACAGGCCTATACAATTTACATGTGACTAATGAGCTGTAGCTTTGCTGTCAGAGTTTCGCTCTGACGAGCATGCTCGTGAGCTATATTTTCCTCTTTTGAAAGATAAAATAGTAGGCGTGGTCAATATATAGATCTTATTAACCTCGTTTGCTTGGTCCGTACAGTAAGTTATGGACCGAGTTTTTTTCGTCGCCTTATGGCCCGAGCGCGCTTCGCGCGAGGACCATAAGGCGACGAAAAAAACGAGGATCCATAAGTTACGGTACGGACCAAGCAAACGAGGTTAATAAGATATTTATTATATGGCTTTAGATCTTTCGGCAAACATAAAACAAGGCCCCAACGAGTACTCGTCTTGTTCATTCAACAACATCAATCGCGATCAGGCATGAATTACGCACGTTTGTTTTCACAACAAATTCAGTTAACAACTTACAATTCTACCGATTTGAAAATCTTGAAAGAAAATAAGCGTCTGTCGAACCAACTGCCTAGATAAATACTAATTTGTTCTGAGCTGAATGAAATGGCCCATAGCGTATGTCAAACAACGACACTGCAGTGAACTTTATTCGGTGAACGACTCGAACTCGCCCTTGCTCGCTCACTAAAGATTTAAAAAAACTGCAGTCTTATCTCTTTCCAGAACTAGAAACTGCTTTGTAACTCAGAGTATTTTTTATTCTTTTGAATAAGTTTCTTACACGTACAATAATGTAGAAGGCAAAATGGCACTAAAAGAAAATCATTTCATCACAAACTGCGACCGACACATCGTTGAAAGTTAAAGTATTCAAAACTCACCGCTTAATTTTCCTGCCTCCTCGTGGAGCGTTTAGGTTTCTTCCAGCAAAATAAACGTCCTCAAATCACCACGGCGTTTTTGTCCCAATCAGTGATTTCGAAATACAGAGTTCTCGTGCATTGTGAAAAATTTATTTACAGTCTTCACAGTGCGCCATGACGGGCAAACATGTCTGCAAAACTTGATTTTTGCACGGTTTTAGTCATAACTGTTCACGGTGATTGTTCGCTTTCCACTTTCTTCCTGGCAAGTGTGCAAATTTTAACACAGGGGTGAAACAACCCTCCATACTCCGCAGCACTTGTTGTCAATGACGGCTGAGGTCGCAAGCAATTTTTTCCTCGGACGTTTTCCTTCTTCGTAACGGTCATTTTCCAAGATTGTAAACTTTCCCCGATCATCATAACTTAACAGTGAGTATCCGGAACGTTTAAACTTCCCATTGCACTTCTGGGCCTTTTATGACAAACGTTTAGCAACTTTTCGAGTAATCATTTGCGATCCACATGTGTAAACTGATTTTGCGGTCCGTACAGTAAGTTATGGACCGGTAAAATTGACCAATCAGAACGTGCGTAAAATCAATTTGCGGTCCGTACAGGAAAGTATGGACCGGTAAATTAACCAATCGTAGCGTGCGTCGTATCAGTGCCATATAATAATGTTTTTCAGTAAACTTTGATTTTGTATTAGATGCCAGTGCTTCGTGAACTGTTGACAGATTGTACTGTGTAACAAACGGCCAATAGACACTCGCTTATGTGGGGAGTATAGAGTGATATTTGTTGCTGCGGATGATTGTGAAAGTGGCTTTTTGACTGGGGTCCATCATTGTGGCTCAAAAAATAAACAAAATACTTATCCTTGTCATTCACGCCAGCCGTCCTGGCGCCACAAACACAGAAGGAAAGCCGCACAAACCACGGCAGTTTCCGCACAAGTTGTTTGAAATTCTAGTCTCCGCGGGTGACTGGGTGAAGCCGGCACTCAGGCGTGGGAGAAGGAAGAATATTTGGCTTGGTTTTAAAATTGACACTGTGCAGTGTTATTACATTTTTTTACATTTATTCATTAGATGACACACAAAGATTTACATAAAGAAGTAAGGCCAAAGCCAGTGGCTTAAATGGCTTGGGGTCAACAGATGAATTAAGTGTTTCATCGCAGAGGTGACGCACTCAGCAAATACAAATGTTACAATAACAAATAGCAAATTAAATTAAATTAAATTAAATTAAATTAAATATAAACCTAACAGCAACAACAACAGAACTAACATTCCTATAAAGAGTAGGCTTTCCTTCTGTGTATTGATTAGTTCCAACTGCCACTATTAGTGTATTATGCCAAATCAGTATAAAATTAGAAGAAAAATAAAAATATTGACCCGGTGTTGCATTTCAAGTGAATGAAGTGTTAGATAGAAACAAACCTAAGCAAAAACGTACAATTTTTTCTCCTTAGGTTAACACTGCCGAACTCAGAAGGTACAGGATATGATTCTAATGGAAGTGGGCAAGCTGAAGTGGGGGTAAAATGGCGTGCTTTTATTTTATTCCCACGCCCTGCGTGGGTACTAATCTGAACACATATCGTTTTTGAATGTCGTTCACGGGGCGACCTCCCCGCGCAGCGGGGTTTGCTGGGAAGAACCTCGGAACAGAATCACGTCGCCGTGCAGCGGCGACGTCCACGCGCAGCGGGGATTGCTGGGTAAAACCTTCAACTTCGTTCCCAGGTTCTTCCCTTTCCTGGCCGAACACGTAAGCTTTTTTGCAATTTGAATGTTGTTCGCCAACATGATCTCGAGGCAAACTTTAACGAATACAATGAAATACTATCTGACAATGGCATTCACTGATATAGATAATGTATGCCGCCGGCCGCGCTCCTAACTGGCTCAGGGCACTGGGACACGGAAAGCCGCAATCAACATGGCGGCCGAATATTCCCGTGGTCAGTATCGGTTTGGACTTTTATCTTGTGGAGCCGTTTTCAGATTATTACTATTACATAAATCGAATATTCATGACTCTCATACACACATTGCTGTATTGTGTAACGCTTTTGAACTTACAGTAATGGCGATTTCTAACCCTTGTATTAATCGAACCTGTGTACAGCGATTTGCGTTCGTAGGTGGTTTGTCTTTTCATGGAAACGCATCTGAAACCTGGGAGAGTTTTTGGATCAAAATGTTTACACCAGCAGTCGCAATTGTACTTATACTTTTTGTTTCATATAGGTAGGGAGCGTAAGTGTAAGAAGAAGGAAGAGTTCGATGAGGTGATGGAGCAAGCGAAAAGTGTTTTGGCCGATCTTGACGAGAAGAAAAAAGCACAAAAGAGCACAAAAGCAAAAAAGAGGGCAGACACAACCCTTTACTTTTTCAAAAGTCCTCCTGTCACAGGGAGGCCAATAACTCACTGTGAGTACAGGCCAAAAGGAGCCCCAAGAAAAGATCATGGGCAAGACTTTGAAGATTCCTCCAGTACTGTTTCGGTTGCAGTGTTTTTTTGTTATTTTGTCTGTGTAATTGATATTTTATACTGAGTGTTTGAATTACATTATGCTTATGTGTGTAAGTAAATGTACAGTAGGGTATACATGTACATAAGTATACATGTGTCAGTGTGCAGAGTAGTTTGTGTTTCTATATTCCTTATTCACAGCAAAAAAGTCACTATTTATATTTATGTCATAGTGCTTTTGATGTGCCTATTTATATGTATATTATATACTTATATTTGCATATTTATTATTTTTTCTTTAGATGATATGACTCATGGTAATGATGATAAAGCCACCTCAATGAGCACAGTTTCAGCTGCAAGTATGTCTGTGTAAAATGATACTCTATCTTAGTGGAGAGATACTCAAGTAGTGGCAGTGATGAAAATAAATAACCTTACTTTCTCATTACCTGCATGAAATCCCATATGGTCCAGTGGTTAGGATGTGACGCAATCTTCAGCGTCGAGGCCCGGGTTCAAGTCCCGGTGTGGGATTTTCCGTCCTCTTCTAACTTCTTCTTCCTCTTCTTCATCTTCTTACAGAGTAAGGAGTTTGCATAGGAGCAATACTAAATAAGTAATGATAAATATATTATGCAATAAATTATTATATTGTATGGCCCAGAGAGTAGCTGCATGTTCATTTCATAAGCAATGAAAGAGTCACTTAAATTAAAATTTGTTATAGAAAAACTTAGCCCCCTTTTGACTTACTTAAAGCAGCAGATGTACTCCTCAAAGAGTGGGAGGCTAGGAAGGCTCCACTCCATCAGAGATGGAATAAATGCACAAGCAGTTTAAATGAAAGCCAGGCAGACTGCCACAAAGACCTTTTAAATACCATACTGTCCACCCATGCAGTTGCTGACAGCACTTGTGACATATGTAATAACAACAATGCTCTTATTTTGTTGTCACCATAGCCGCAAGTATAAGAGACTCTGTGGCCCTTGTGATCAAACTGTTCATGAGTTTTTACCATTTCTTGACCACAATATAGCTGCTGAATGCTGTTTTAGACCTGTTCCATCCACAGGTTCTTTGGATTGTAATGGAAATTGGGTGACAGTAGGTTATTTCACCTTATAATAGTTATCACATATTATAATTACAACTAAATAAATATATTATATTATTATATTACTATGTTATAAAAATTGTTGTAAAACAAAATTGGGTGGCTATATTTAAAATTTAGATTCCAACCTATTATAACCGTTTTATTCCCGTGTATTTTAATCGCCCATAAAAACTGTTTACACTTCAATTTAAGATCATATCAAGACAGTACATAACATAAATATGATGGAAATAGTAAATAGGTGAAAAATTATACACTTTGTATACATGCATGTTTGACACAGTCGCCATGTGGTAAATAATGCTTAACTATTTAATACAAAACCATATTATGGCATTGCTTTTTGTGTGAGTTTATTCCTGTCATATGTTTATTTTTCATGTAGAGCGGTACCTATGTAATCTATGTATACCTAATTTTTGCTCAACAGAAGAGGCAGGATTGATTCGGCTAAAAGAGCTGCTTTCCTCACGAATCACGCAGGGAACACTTTTGTAGTGGCCTGCTTCTATGAAAAAGGCCTATTCTCGCGCTATGCATTACCAAAACAAAACGTTGTGGGATATGTTATAACCTTCCCCTTGTAGGTCATAAGTGGGAGGTACGCTGTAGTATCCAAGACAACGGATGTTCTGAGTGGTGAAGCGAGTTCCTACAACCTACAGGAGTTCCTGTCTGCCCTTCCTTTTGATGACTAGACCAGTAACGGTGGAAGGATAATGAGGACCTCGTTATTGGACTATTATTTAAAACATTTTTTTAAAACATTTTTTTGAAAGCTAAACTAGTGAGAAGCACGAGGTGCGAACTTGAGTTGTAAAACTTCTTTAATTCTCCAACACCGTTTCGTCTGACTATCGCAGACTTCACCAGGGAGTTTTAAGGTGTTGTTACACTGGTCGATTTGCAACGCCGATTTGCTCCAAACTCACGCAACGGTGTTGCAAGTTTTTGAATCGCTTTCAAAAACTTGCAACGCGTTGCAGCACTGCAAACATCGCGAAAAATCGTCCGCAACGCGGTGTTACATCTCAACGATTTTTAGCGCAACATCGCATCGTTGCAAATCGTCGTTGCAAATCGACCAGTGTAACACCACCTTTACAATAGTTACAAATGATGCTTGTTATATACCCACTTCGAACACGTACAGCGATCGTGGGGAGAAACAATCCATCTTTTACGGCATGTGCGTAAAGGAAACAGGCGATACTCCCTAAACAGTGAGTGACATAGGCTTGGGGGCCACAGTTTTAGCGCTAAGAAATAATTGCATAAGGTTGGGGAATGCTGTCTATGGTTCCTCACGTAGCAGCCTTCAAATCCTCCTTTTTTTCGCAGTAGAAGCCGCAAATATGCTAGAAGGTTCTGTTGATGTTAAGGTAGATGCTCCATTGCCAGTAAGAATTTAAGATCCCCACATCCCAAGCACATTGCTTGACACCTTGCGCAGTTCTTTTTTTTTTTTTTTTTTTTTTTTTTTTGCAACCCCGCAAGTAGCATTTGCTTGATATATATTTGAAGGGAAGTCAGATTTGTTTGCTATAGCCTAGGTTTTGGTGACTTAGTCTATTGGATTCTCATCTTCATCATGAGCTCGGAGGTGGCGCGCTACTTGTTTCGGGCCAATTTCCTTCAATCAGTCGTCCGGCATCGGTTGCCGGTAATGAATTGACAAACTGTACCCATACCCGAACGTCAAGCCCTCAGAAATCTTGAACCTAATTACTTCAGTACAATTATGCTTAATAAATGCTCATGAGGAACTCGAAGGTGTAAGCGCTCTTGTTTTCCTTGGAGCAAGAATGTTCTTGAAGAATTCGTAAATTCGTAGAAATCTTTATGCGGACATACACCTCACGCCTGGCTTGACAATATTACGCCAACATCCCCTAGTCACGTATTTATATGTCGGTTGGCCAACCTACTATTTGCAAGAAGTAGTCAAAATAATTTCTTATTCCCTTGGTGATATCAATGGGTTTCAATGTAGCAATAAAATTTACAAAAGCTACAGTGTTATGACTGATTATTTATGTTTATTATGATAACGCACATATGACGAACGACCGTAAATTGTGTTCGAGAGGGACGGAGAGCAGCTAGGAACCCCTAATATTACATCCATAAGCATTCTAAATCTTCATCACGAGAAATCTCAGTAGAGTCTAACTCCCTAGCGTATGGTATAAATGCTGAAGACCAAAGTGATTTCGTCAAACTATCTGAAAGTTTTAGACTCTGCATGATTCCTAACGTTTTATGCGATTTTGCCCGTATTTCGGTCAATGTAGTACCTAATAGTATGAAATTTCATCTGGTTCAAAGTAAGAAACATAATTTTTTTTCATAACTGCTGTTTGATCGCCTTCTTTTTCATTTTTATGCGAATTTGTCCTTATTTCCTGCAGTGTAGCGTCTAAAGTCAACGAGTCTCATCCGGTTCATTGCAAAAAACGACTATTTTGCATACATCGCTCAAATCCATTTTCTACGCACTATGTGGTTCTTCACATGTTTTGCACACTGTAGCGTTTGAATAAAAGGTATTTCATCCTTCTTTCGAGCAAAGATTGACTAGTTCGCACCGTCAATCCTCACCCTACCCCCTTGAAAGTAAATACCAACAGTTTATGAGACTACATAATCAGGTAGTTACAAACGCTATATTTGCCTGAAGTATATCGTATGTGAAATATACATACCGTAAATCGCTTCAGGATTGTCCAAACTCTTCCTAGCACAACATGAACAAGGGTTAACGATGCCGTCATTTTTGGTTTGGGAGGGGGTGGGGGTTGGGGAAAAAATGTCGTGGCTGTGACCAAGCCGTACTTTAAAAAACGCAATTTATGATCAACTCAAGCCATCATTCTTCTCGAATTTAACAAATATCTCTCTCGCTTGACCTTTGACGTTCACCGATGTCGTATGAGCGCATGCATCTTCTCCAACGCGGTAAAAAACTGTTTTTGATCGATTTATAAATGAGAAATGAGTGAGTTTTGTATGTCAAACGTCCAATATTGATATATCATGCTTTGAAATTATAGTGGCCTACACAGCTAGATATCCTGCAACTATAAAAAGCTTTTGGTCGAGCTGTGCGACATGTACTACCCTCTAAATACCTTGAGTTTTCCATGCCGCGCCCACAATAATTTACAGGAAATGTCATTTGGGTGGGGGAAATGTTTGCATCAAAACCGGCGCCCCTTTCATATATTCTTTCTCCTTTTTGATAAGATCGATTCTTTCATCTGTTGAACTCACTTTGTTACTGGTTTCGTTTTCATATTAATATTTTGTTTAACTTTGGAAGTCTACAACCTTTGCAGCTCATATGTAGTACTATTTTTTGCCTCGGATGTGTGCGATCCACGCACACCAAGCAGCTTATACTTTCTAATAATATACACTTAATATCTGAAAATATGACATTCCGCTTGAGGTAGCTTTTCTATTTTCGGATATAATTTTCGAGTAGATAAAGCCTAGAAAAGGCTTCAAGCTATGACCATCTACAATTTATTCGCGGCAGGATATTTTGCGTCATGATTTACATTTAACACTCAGGCCCCGTCCACACTACGCCGGATAAATTTGAAAACGCAACTTTCACTCTGAAAACGCAAGAAATGTTTTCCGTCCACACTGGAAAACCGATAAAATGTTTCCGGGCCCAAATGTATTGTTATTGCTCTACAAACGCCCCTGACAATCTTTGAAACCACTTGACGTGACAGACAGCGTTTTCGAAAAGTTCCGTTTTCAAAATGTTTTTCGTCCACACCAAAACGCAAAGCCGGCGTTTTCAAATTTATCCACTTTGAAGAGCGTTTTCGAAAGTTCCGTTTTCGGTCGTTTTCGGTGGACAATTTATCCGGATTAGTGTGGACGGTAGGCCTAACCGTAAGAATAAAGTTGCGTTTTCAAATTTATCCGGCGTAGTGTGGACGGGGCCTTATTCCAAAAATTACTTCAACAATATAAAAAATCAAATGGTAAACCTAAAAGGTGGTAACGGTAGAAACGGTACTTCATCGTCGCAGTTGTCTGACGCATCATCATCTTCGGCAAGCGCGCCAGTGATGTTGCCTTGAATTACTGCAGGGTCGTTCTCAGTGCAAGAGTACTTTAATGCTTGTACTGCCTGGAGAGGGAAAGGAGGACATATAGACCCTGCATCTATGTCATTATCTACAGTTCTATGGCTTCCTCTCCCTCTCCGTGATGCTCATCTAGCCCACAGCATGTTTCGTGTTTTTAAGTTGTAAAATTTCGTGAAATTCATACCATATCAACTTGCATGTTACTCGCAATGACTGCATAACTCGTAAGTGTATTACTCATTGGTGGTTCAAGTATTTTTTATAACTGAAACGAAGCATAGCGTACACATTAGACAACCACGTTTTAACTCAGAGTGCTACTAAGACTTATAAAAATGCAAATGACGGCAGCTACATTCATTTGCTCATTCGTATTTTATAGGCTTTATTCTTTATTACGAAGAAACTGTAACGAGGAGTTGTCAAACGAATAGTATCGACATGTTGGCCATGGTCAAATATGTTATCAATTTTTTTTATGAATTATGTACTTTCTCACTAACCTCCCGACTTAAGATCGCTTTAGTCCAGTCTGACAATTTCTTCTGAATTGCAGGAATACGGATATCCGAGTAAAATCGTAGAAAATTGGACATCTCAGTCTTTAGCAAGGGAACCCCTTCCATCCATCTATCATGGATTTGAAAGGCATCCACAGTTCTACTTTTCACTCTGATTGGAATTTCTAAAAGAAAAAAATCATTCTTATAATATAAAGTAATACATCTTTATTGATAACATTGGCACATGGGATTTTTAAGTGTACATTATTGTCATTGACTTTTGACAAATTTGATGGCTCTTAAAGGAGCCGTTCGTGGATGCTGAGGGAGTTCTGTAACCCAGGACTACTGGACCTAAAAGTTCCATCCAGCTCATGTCACTGCCATCTCAAATTCTGGTCAAACAGGCAACTCAAGTCTTCCATATTTTCCAGGGAACATGGATTTATCTCGTGACCACAGCAGTTGCACACAACAATATAGTTGCTGAATTCGAATCGGCCTGACAATAAAAAAAAAAAAAGAATAAAAAATAGTTACTTCACGTCACATAATCTTCCACTATATGTAGCTTTTCATGACAACTTCTGGAAACCAATAAAAATATATGTTCAACAAAACTGATATACTAATCATTAGGAAATCATCAAACATCAAGATTATCCTGTATTGTATACACTGAGTTTACTTATAATATGGTATCACTATCACTCTGTGTGTTTGGTTGAATTTCTTGCCAAACTACAATAGGCATATAAGAGATTGGAAGTTCATTATACCATATAATGAATACATTTGAAAAACAAGTAATCAATCAGTCATTTCAACATACGCAATAATTATTGTGTATCACTTTAGGTAGATTTACTACCTTTCTGATTAACAACAATAATGGATCCAGGTAAATCACAAAGTGTCAAAGTGCTCTTTTGCTGACACTGTGGGCACAGCTCTGAAAAATGCTTCAAGAAGAGATCTTCCTGAAAAACAAAACAAACTATTTTTACCTAGCAATCTACAATGTATAAAAACAATATTACTAATCATCAGAACTATTATTATAGGATTGACAGTAAAAGAAATGAAATTGAGCAAGCTTAGTTAGAACATAAAAAGCATCTTTGATTGATTTTGAAATACAGTGATGACTAACATGAATGGAGATTGGGGAGTTACATCCACGGCCAGCAATTCATAGTACCATGTGTAACTTTGGGATGTACATGTTAAGCATAATTCATGTAGCACTAAGGGCAACCAGATATTGACTGCGTTGGAGTGAAGAAAGACATACATTGTACAATAAATTGACTAAGGGTCACTGTGTTAAACATAGGCATGTTCGAAACATCAGCTTCTAATCTATTTACCCTTAGTCAATTCATTATATACTAAATATTAAGTAACCTCTACTCTGTTCCATCTTTCCATCCTCATTCATTATGACATTCGGAGGTGTGTGCCTAAAGGAGCCATCAATCAAAGCTTCCCTGTCATAGAAAAGAAGCTCTTTGTGCATAGCTAAATCACATTTACGGCACATCCACCTCCCACTGCACTCATCACATCGCAACAGCCATGGAACCTTGTTGTGACAAATGTCACATTCTTTGGATATGCCAGGACTCTGTGAAAGGATGATGGCTTTAATGAACATCAATGATCTTGAAGCCTCCCAATTTTCATTTAAAGATTCCATTCTCCTTTACCACCTGCTTTCATCCATAAACCCAAAAGAATCAAGAACAGCCTGCCGTTTGCCAGGGTTCAATAGGATGTAAACAAAATACGAAGTTAAAATAGTACGTTATACACACCTTCAATACTACTGCAATTAGCTGCTGATTGTGCCTTTCCAGAACGTGGACGATACTTGTGATCGCTTATCCGATGACCTGTTACAGAATCTCGATAAAACTCGAACTCATTCTCTTCTTTTTTTCTTTTCCGCGGCTCGATATATCCACCTTCCGCTCGGGCTTTCCGTCGTGGCCGACTAGATGTTGTTTCACTGGGGCGATAGGGTCCTTTGAAGATTTTTCTGCCCGTTTGCGGATCATACGAATGGTGAACTGTCGCAAGCTTTCTTTTTTTGGTCGATTTAATACTTTTTTGCCTGCACTATCAAGCTTTCTTGGCTTTCGGGAGATCGTGTTGTAGACGCCATTTTCTTTTCTGGAGGGTAGTTACCAGGTTACGCGCGGAATGGGTTTAATTTTCTCTATATCAGTGAATGCCATTGTTCCCACGCCCTGCGTGGGTACTAATCTGAACACATATCGTTTTTGAATGTCGTTCACGGGGCGACCTCCCCGCGGAGCGGGGTTTGCTGGGAAAAAACCTCGGAACAGAATCACGTCACCGCGCAGCGGGGATTGCTGGGTAAAACCTTCAACTTCGTTCCAGGCTCTTCCCTTTCCCGGCCGAACACGTAGCTTTTTTGCGATTTGAATGTTGTTCGCGGTACGACCAACCCGCACCGCGGGGAATGCCGGGTAGAACCTTGAAACAGAGTACCTCGTTCCCAGGTTCTTTCCTCTCCCGGCCCAACACGAAGGCTTTTTTGCGATTTGAATGTTGTTCGCGGGACGACCTACCACCCGCGCCGCAGGGTCTTTTGGGAGTCCGTTGCGAAGCAACAGACCATCACTTCATCTGGGAAGGTACTGTACTAACACGATGGCCTTCAAAGGCGATGACAAGACAAGCGAACGGTACACCGAGAAGCAAGACGAAAAATCCGATCGGAGAAACACTAGCGGTTGATTTATAGCTGAGATAATCGGTCGACCGTTCACAGCTGACTCGCATTTACCTTCTTGGATCGAACTTTTATAAACCATTTGAATTGCCTAACATGGTTACTGGCACTTAAAAGCAAGTTATGATCAAGAGCAAGGCCCGAGAAACAATTCAAGACAGAAAATAGTGCTTGAAGGGCGGCCGATAGCTCCAAGGGGAAGGTAAGACACGTAAATTTACTTTGTTCACGTCACTCAATTCGTTCGTTCTGCATAATGCTTCGAGTTTATCGAACATTTTGTGATCGCGGTAAAACTTGGTTGTTGCAGTGCTATACATTTTCACGACAGAAAATTGTTTTGACCGTTTGAGTCTCGACATTTAAATCAACTTCCAGTGTCGCATACAATGCAGAGGTTATTTTGCCACTTGACAACTTGCTCAGACAAAATCACAACATATCACTCACACAGAAGAATCTTGGTGTTTCTGTGCATTTGATTAGAGTAAACTATTTCAGTCTATCAAAGAACAGATCAAAATATTTGTCCTCTGTGAAATTATACCTGCAGTGCTCAGTCAAAGTTTTGAACACACTGGAGTAAACCCTGGTGAAAATCCTTGCAGGATCCTGAAGGATCCTTAAGGATCCTCAAGGATCCTGCAAGGATCCTGTAAGGATAGGATCCTTGCAGGATCCTTGAAGGATCCTGGCCAAATTTTTCTTGACTACCAGGATCCTGCAAGGATCTTGTAAGGATCCTGGCAGGGCAAGATATGCCAGGATCCTTCAAAGATCCTTGCAGGATAAACAAATCAGGATCCTGTTAGGATCCTGGCAGGATCCTGGTAGGATCCTGTAAGGATCCTCATAGGATAAACACAACAGGATCCTGGCAGGATCATGGCAGGATCCTGGCAGGATCCTAACAGGATCCTTGTTGGATAAACATAGCAGGATCCTGTTAAGATCCTGGTAGGATCCTGTTAAGATCCCATCAGGATCCTCATAGGATAAATACAACAGGATCCTGGCAAGATCCTGACAGTATCCTTGTTGGATTAAAATAGGAGGTCGTACTAATAATAATTGAAGGCAGGATATATGCTTGTAGAATGAAATACCAGTGATCCTTGCAGGGAAAAAAAAGTATAACAGGCCGGATTTAGAAACATGTTTGTACAGCTTGCACATATAAAATTAAACTTGTGAAGTAATTTTGATGTTTTCTGAACTGTACTATTACCATCGGGTAACAGTTCTACTGGGTATCATGATATTATAAATAAAACAGTGGCGTAATTTGTGAGTATATTCAAAAACGAAATGTTTATTCTTTTTCTTTGCCAAATACTGAAATAATATTGCACAATGCTGTACATGTTGTTGAAAACCAAAACCTCTATTTCACTATAAGATTTAGTGTTTCTATCAACAGTTTGGATGAAAAAAAACATCAGAATTAGGACGTTTTGTGGCTGACTGACCTCCAAAAGCAAATTAAACGCGTTCAAACGACCCACAACAATTACATTCAGCACGCTTAAACGGTTGATCATCCAAGTTTTTCACAACCTTACAAATTCTGTGTATAATTCAAGTCTCATAACTCTCCTGGACTCTTCACGTACGAAGTGAGTCCGTAAACATTTAACTCGTTCAGTGCCTGGGTACTAGTTTGTCACGTGTAAACGAATCAGAGCTCACGCTGGTTCTGGCGCTTGGATCAACGGTATTTTTTCAGCTCGTGTTGTTGCTCGGCTGTTTCACTTCGTTTTGCATGGGGTTATTCACATTGCCTTTTATTGCTTGTGACGTCACAAGCTTTAAAATGCAACGATTTTTTTATTTTTTTATTTTTCTGGGTTAGAGATCTGCATGCGGTGATTGGTTCATATTATCATGTGATTTGTGATGACGTTGTGATCAAGTGACTTGGCGGGCGAGCAGTTTCGCCATTTTGAAGACAGCAAGTTGCTTGCCTTAGTTGGCTCTGTGGATCATTTTATGGACCGCTCATCTTACTTACAAACGCATACGCCGGCTGCGGTAGACCCATACTAAATTTCATTGAGCTGTTTTGGCTTGGGTCGGTCCGTTCAGCCTCAAAAGCCATATTGAAAGCCATGAAAGCAAATGCAATGAACTTATCAATGAACTGCATAACTATGCACAACTGTACAGAAATGTACGAAGAATTTGACATCCAGAACCTTGAGAACTTGAAGGAACAAGCTGAACGAAGCCGCTCGACATACAAAGACGAGAACCTGTGTAAAGACGGCGATTCTTGACAAGCGCTTGATAGCGGATTATATGGAACTGTTTAGTATGAGGGTGAACTTGAAGGTACTTTGTATTCTTTTACTTTGTATTATTATTGTTGATACAAGTAAAGCGTCAGAAAATCTGGCTTTTGTTTGGGATCAAAATTTCACTCTGCTGTGCATTTATGTGCATTTATGTTGTTGTTGCGACATTTTGGCTCGGTGCCATGAAGGTCAAACAATCAGTGGAACAGATGGCGTTATTATTTGAAAATTGGGAAATGGCTGAGGAAAAAGTGACCGTTGGTAGATCTCGCTTCGCTCAGTTTTATTGTATTCCCACAAATGTTTATGTGAAAGAAAACCGAAGTCCTGCAAGACGAAGTCGTGAGCCAAGCCACGTACCCTTGAATAACCTTTCACGCATTTTGAAAAAGAGTAGAAAAAGCAGGCGACTAATACAAGAATACATTTCAAAGAATGTCCCAAAGTCGTCAAAAGTTCATGATTATACCCGAGCTTACGTACTTCACAATGCTAATGCGTTCCGAGAACGTGCATGTAAACAACATGTAAACAATAAAAAGCCACAGATGGAAAGAGAAAATTAGGATCAATAAACCATCGCTGCGAGAAAGCTAGAAGCTCAAAAAGAAGATTGCCAAAAGTAACCGAGGTGCTAAGATACGTTTGTATTTTAAAATGTGTTAAAAAAACAGGCATTGCAAGATCAGACGTACTCAGAGATCAAAATCACAGAACCAAGTACAATGGGTTTTCTCTGTCAAGGGATATAGAAAAAAATTCCGGTCCTTCAGTTGTTGATCCAAACAAAACGATCATCGGTTGGCTTTCTGGATGCACGGAAGCCATACTTTAAGAGCGATTTTGGCTTGCATTGTTTTTAAGCGTCGGAAGACTTGAAAATAGCCGTACACAAATGCTTGATGTGTTACCAGCGGGACCCCCGTAAAGTACGAAGGGTTGTGTTTTGCAAATGCTCGATTATAGATACCGCTTCAACCAATGTATCTGTGTTCTGAGCGATATTTGTGTGAAAGAACATCGAATAAGTAGTAGAAGACGTGTCGAAACTTGATAGAACTTGAACTTTTCCCTGCGGGCAGAGCGTCTCCCTTTGTCGGAAACTCTGCGGCTTTATGTAACGCGCGGCGCATACGAACAGTCGGCGTTTAACTTCGTTTTGCGTGCAGTAACTTTTTCGTGAGTATGTCTCAGTATGTATATAATAAAGGTTCTTTGTTTATTGTCTGAGGATATTGAATTACTAATAGGTTTGAGGCAAATATCACGCGAGATTAAGATACAAGATCTGTCAATGAAATGTCACGAGCATAATATCATAGAACGGGGAATCCCGAATCATCAGCTACTTAGCTTTCACTCACTTTCCGCTTTAACAAAAGCAGGAAAGACCGGCAGCGATTACATCGAGAATATTTGTCACTGAATACCTCGAAGTCTTCAAAAGCTCAAGGTTGATATCCGACTATCCGAGCCGTAATGTTCGCTCCACAAGCCCGTGATGCACGCCTTTGTTGTCACGGTATTCAAACGTCTGCAGCTTCCGATAGAGATTAATTTCGTATCGACCCAGAATTTTGCGTTAAAGCTTAATGCATAGCAGTCTTGAACATATTAGTGATCAGACTTGTACATGTAGGATGAGTAACGTCTGAGATGGCTTTTTCATACGAAGTAATTTCATCATGGGAAGTGTCATGTTTTAATGTGCTACAGAGATAAGTCTGAAAGCTTTCAATTACAGCTACTTGAACATGATGCACACGCTGGGAAGATGAGATAAGGCTATTACGCTGTCTTACAGCTACTTAAGATGTCGGGTATTCCCCAGTCAATCCCATTACAAAATGACAACACAGTTCTTCCACAAAACATGTCAGCTTGAAAGGTTGCCAGGTTGTATAGCAAGCGTCACACAAGTACTGTCACGTGCATCGGAAAGCAATGAAAACTGGGTTGTTGCAAACGAAGAATATTCCTACGGGGCCTTCGATAATTGTTTTCTCTCAATTATTATAATACACTTTTTCGTGAATATCTGTTTGACCGAAATTAGAAGAAAAGAGGGCAAGAAAAATAAAGGGAGCTCTTGGATCCGTCATGTGCAAAAACTGACTCGGCTGTAATATCTTTTGCATATAAACGCACGACAAAAGTTCCTCTCCCGGGACCCCGCGTGTCTCTATTCATTGTACTAATGACGTCACAAGCGCACTGGCCACGGGCCTGTCTTGTTGGATGAATGTTTCACGTATTCTTCACTTCAAGTACAATTCTTTACCGTGTGAATCGCTCGGAGGACAAGCACTCGCTGGCACTAACGTCGATCTCATGGTCTTCGAAGTTCGTTTACGCGTTTGGATATTGTCATGGTCGGGAGATTTTTAAAATACAGAAGCCCAGATCGATCTGGATCAATCAGTTGGTCACATATAATACATCCCGGAGACTTCAAACAAGGTGAGATGAATCAAATTTTGTGAACGTCTAACAAACAAGCAACTACGGCCGTTTAATTAAGACTTGACGAGTTGAAATGATTTTGGCACTTTTAGTGTTTTGTTTGTTTCAATTATATCAAGGGGCTACGAACTACATGTATTTTGAATAGTATTTACATATATATTACCATACATATACACGTGTCCCCAATCGGATAATTTGGTTTGATGCGCTTTGTTTCGACTTATTTATCCGACCGCGGTGGCAGCTTGGACTTTCTTTACGTTCGATCACGCAGAATACTCCATCTGCTGGGGTATTAATAACTCTCCGTGCTTTTGACAGCCCAAAGTTCGTTTCTTCAGCATTTTGAATGAGGAACCCATATGGAAAAAGAGACAGATTGTATCTGCATGCATAAGTTTTACTTAGATCCAAATTCTCCATGTATTTAATTTAGTATGAAATTTAGTTGCATCAACTTGGTGTAAATTAAACATACATTTCTGAAATTGCTTTTCTGATTGTTTTTTTTTTTCCTTTTTACAGGGAAAAGCAAAGACAGCAGGGTTGTGGTGAAGGCATATTATATAGAACAACTACAGTATGATGAACAGTATTGGAGTCAGCCCTGAACACTTAAATAGCAGCTGAGTCCAGTTAATTGAAATATGTGCTGATATTTGTCCTCTAATACATACTATAACCTGAGTCAGAAATATACTGAAGTTTATCTAGTCCAAGTTTGATGAACCAGCATGTGGAAAATGATGCATACTTTATCTACATGGCAAATATTAAAGACAACAGCACTGCTTTAGTGCTAATGTAACTGTCTGTGTCTTTTACTTTACCATTCATGTCTTTTCTCTTAATTTACGTATATATATATATATAAATACAGTGCAGAATTACAATATTGTGGATTGAATACATGCAGGTGAGAATTTGAATTCAAAGGGTGCAGGCCTACAATGTATGACTTGTGTGATACACCAGAAAATTGAAATGATTATGCAAGGCATGCACAAAAATCCTGCAAGGAAATTTGCCAGGATCCTACAAGGAAATTTGCCAGGATCCTGCAAGGAAATTTGCCAGGATCTTGCAAGGAAATTTACAAGGATCCTCCAGGATCCTTCAAGGATCCTCCAGGATCCTACAAGGATCCTGCAAGGATTCTCAAGGATCCTTAAGGATCCTGTCACAGGATCCTTAAGGATCCTTGAGGATCCTGACCCAGGATCCTTAAGGATCCTTGCAAAGATCCTACCAGGAATCCTGCAGGATCCTTGCAAGGATTTTCACCAGGGAAAAATTGTAAAACCTTTCGTATTTCAAGAACTTGTGAGTTTTGGTTTGAACATGCAGTTTTTTAACTGCCCAGCTACTCTTATCATGTACTGTATAACACTGTATAAGTACTATAAGTCAGTGGCCTAAACTTTAGAGTACCCAGCCAATAACTTTCTAATACAGTCTATGTTTTGTCTTTGCTTTGTTCTAGAAGTATCAGATATATCAGAATATATTAGAAACAATAAGTGGCTGGGTGTGCTATAACTTCCTTCATACATGTAACCATCCCTCTTCTCTCACAAGGTCAATTTTAGAAATATGCCTCTCTCAGTCTAATAAGCTCCCCCCCTCCCTTTCCCTTGCTATAAATAATAGTACATATACTATTATGAAATGTGTATAAACAGAATGATGTTTCAGTAAACTAGAAATTATTATGAATTATTATTTTATCAATTTGGCATCAGGAAAAGAAGTGTAATTTGTTGCTGTATTTCCTTTTGCTTTTTTGAATTAGCTGTTTAGCTGTACTATACAACATTACTGTATATAAATTAATGTTCACAAGAGATTAACTGTATTTAGTAGCTGGGTTTGGGCAGAAAAAAATTGCCATGATCTAAACAAGTTCAAATTAGATGATGAGTCGATGCCCCAATCAGTGACTCAAGGTCAACAATCAATTTGCAAAGATATATATTTTAATTTATATGCCAGAAGAGTCAATTTGCATTTACCACAGTTAGTATCATTTTACTTAAGCCAGTACTTTACTACATACTTACTACTTACTATTAATTTCTTCCTTTTCCTAGGTAGATTTGGTGATAATTATAATTTAATAAGTTTTCTTTTGAACAAGTTTTTTTTTTCCAATGCAGCTGCATGACATTAATTTCTGGTGAGATATTATAATTTACATCCACATAATATCCACAATTAGCTTTCCCACCCACCCACCCACCTATCTCATGCCACAGAACACATTTTACAACATTCCTAATTATACTTTAATGCTTGTTTTGTTTCCCATAGGTCCCTAAATATCAAGACAAACATGAAGTTCACTAAGTCCAACTGGAAAAAGTATCTTTCTGTGATTAGGAATAGTTAGTTTATACCTACATGGCATGGGAAATGAGACTTTTTAAAGACAAGAATGTCAGTACAGTACTAAACTGATGCCCTTCTCGTGTCTCACAGTATCTTACAGTACTTGTGGTGGATAATGTGCAAACCTGACTCTCATTTGTCTAATATTCTGTAGAATTATTGTATATTTATAATGCATTTTTACATTTTAACTCACAGTAGAGAACAGGGGAGAGTATCGGGCTAGGGCTATATTTCTCTGGCATGGGATTTTGTGTGTTTGTACATGCACTAGGCAACACTTGCAACAATTGAGAACTTCTGTGAAATATATTGTAACCTACTTGAGAAGTATCTATATATTTCACCTATGAATGTGGTGCTAAAACCGACTCTGTATACTTTCTTATGAGACAAAATAAATTACTGTGAAATGGACATGGGATGATGAATAATATCGTGAGAACTTCCTTCTTTTAAGACCATCCTACATATTATATAATGAAACTACTGTACTCTTCAAACAGCAATGGGACCCTGGTGGTGGTGGGGGAGGGGGGGAGTCCTCTTATATATATGCCATATAGGTATGTGCCACCCCAAAGGGTATTGTTTTCAAACATTTTTAGTCTGAAATAGGGTATAGAGTTTGCCTTTTTGGTCTGAAATAGGGTATCGATTTTGTGTTTTTGGCCTGGAATAGCATATATAGAAATGCTTCACCGCAGACAATGCATGGCAAATGGAAGAAAAAACAGGTGGAAACTGTTGCAAAAGAAAAAAGTCTCAAAAATAGGTCTGAAATAGGGTATACATTTATGGAGTATGGGTCTGAAATAGGGTATAGTAAATCATATATTTTGGTCTGAAATAGGGTAAGGGTTTTCAAGTCCAGGTGGCACACCCCACCCAAAATTATGATGAGTGTCCCCCAGAATGGAACACATGCTAACATGTAAATGCTAATATATTGAAATGTGTGGTGTAAGCATACAGTACATGAGAGCTCTAAGCAATGTCATGCATAAT